>CM076571.1:346847305-347582816 GCA_034641835.2 Pinus albicaulis
ATCCCATTCCTATTTATTGCAGAAGGTTGATGCACCTAAAGAGGTGATTGGATTGTGTAGTGGAAGCATGGAGGGTTTTCTCCATTCTTGTATTCAGTCACCATTAGATGATGTCTCATTTCCTGGAGACATTGCACCAATAAGGCCACTTGATCAGCAAGAAGAGGTGAATGCTTCACATGGTGAGGCAGTGCCCATTGATTTCAGAGAAGTGGAGACCTTGGGAGGTCTTGATGCAGCGCTGAGAGTCTTGGGTAGGCTCAAGGAAGAGAGAAGCAGTCTCTCAACATCATCCACACCCACTCTCATTTTAGTTTCTGCGTTGTGGCAAGAAAATCATGGGAAGGATAGCAGCCTTCCCACATCTACATTTGGCATGGGAGCTATGCATGCACATGAATCTTGAGAAGAGGTATTATAGTCTTCTCTCTTCTCTTTGAGAATGGATGGAGGCTCATCTATGAGCTACTCCCATTACATGAGAAAAACGTGTGGTAAGGGTGTTGATTATTTTGATGTATCTAATGTATACATGCATCCCTTAACCACATATGGGCAGGATGTTGCTCCAAGGAGGAGCATTCTTATTTTGAGGCTGCATGGTCTACTTGAGGCCATGGGCAATGTTGATATCCACTCCCTAGGAGGACTTGGGGAGGAATTTTTCTTTGGAGGATATGCTCACATCGCCTCATCCATCATTTATTTCCTCCAAGCTTATGAAGAGATTGGGGCAGCATGCAAGTGGTTGGAATCCCACATTTTTCAACAGTCTCTATTGCAGTTGAGGTCCAAACTGCGTTGGTTTCATATGAGGGATCATTGCCCTTCACATTTGTTGCATATGGCAGCCAACATGAATTCTATTCTTTGCTCCCTATGTTTCTGATATTTCTATTTTTATGAGGAGAATATGTGGGAGAGGAGGAATGATGCATTGGATGAATGTATCCATGGGGAATGCACTCTCCCATATTCAATTGAATTTCAAGAAGAGGAGGGAACTTTTTGTGGCTGCTGCATGGTACATTGTATCATCTTCTACAAAGGGTCATGTATTGAGTTTGTATCATGAAGGGGAGACTCTCACATGGGAGGAATTAGAGAAAGACATGCTTTTTTTTATCTCCATTCAGCCAAAACTTATTTTCCTCTATCATTTCCAAGCTTTGAAGAAGCTTATTACAGCAAGCAAGTGTTGGGATGACCACTTATGGTATCATGGCTTGAGGCAGCAAGATGATGGACAGCGTTGGTCTCAAGGGAGGGACTATTGTCACCATCCAGCACATCATATGGAACTTAGTCCACATGTCTTTTGGAGCACATATGGTGAAGGTAAATTGTTCACTATATGCCTAAGATGGTGGGCAAGGAGGCTCACTAGAATCAATGAAGGAGATCATGAAGTTTCAAATTCCTTTTGGCTTCATGGTGACCACATTTTTGCAACCCAGGATCCACAGCTCCACATCCATCAACAGTGGGAAGAGGGACAGTGTGAGTTGGGTATATTCATCCCTCATTTCCAACCTTGTATCCCCTACTCAATGCACATCATGGGGATTAATAACTATTTCTATGAGCTATCAAGAATGGCTCCCTTTATTTGGATGATAGCATGGGTGTGGGAGACACTCATTGGGAAAAAGTTTTCCCCGTGCTCTTCATCACTCCTACCCGATGAGGCCATGGAGCAACAATAAAATCACCACGTGTACCTCCCATTTCTCATGATGTACACTTGCTATCTTGCACTTGGAGAAGGTCATTGGAGGGCAGATTCATTGCTTACCATTTTCAGCCATGGTGGGATCCATTGATGAGGCCACAAAAGGGGAAGGAGAATTCTGGTTCTTCCTTGCAGTTGCTTGAGGACAAGAAACATTTGGGAGGGGGAGACTGTAATTTTCCTAAATTAGCTTCAGCTAATTGGAACATTAATTTCTCCTTGTTTATTTTTGCATTTCATGATTGAGGAATAAAATGTAAAGGAGGACATGAAAAACTCCTCAAATAAAAGAATAAATACATGCCCAATGTGAAAAGGGATAAATCTAGGCCTTTGTAATAAAATCCACTTGTGTGTGAAACAGGTTTGAGACATTTGATTGGGTCAACAGGACCAAACCTCAGTTCTGTCCAGATTCATTGAACCTCCTAGACAAACTGCACAGTTCTAGAAGGAGGGCATCAATGTGAAAGGGGTTAAGTCCATTGAAGTGGTTTAGGGTTTGTGCACACCTTCAAGTTATAAAAAGGAGGAGAGGGCTCATGTAAAGGTTGTTGAAGGATTTTTGAAATAGAGGTTGCTTGAGCAACTCTAGCTCCCTTGGCTGCTTAGCCTAAGGGAAGAGGATTTCCTGTTTAGGAATCCTCCCTCCTTCCTTGAGTAGCTCATGGAGGAGAATGCATTGAAATGAGCCATTATCCGGAATTTTGGCCAAGCTCCATCTATTAGAAGTGTTGGTCCTGTTGAGGATTTTGTAGCTGCTTGAGTTGCAGCAAGTGGTAGTCTAGATCTGCAGAGATCTAGTTGTTTTGGAGGGGATTTCTCTCAGGGAGAGTGTCTTGTGACCACCCAAAAGAGGATATCACTCTTATTTTGTATTCAGATCTGTATCATATAGCATTTGCTTCATTTTCCTATAGCTACTGTGCAGTCCCTCTCAAGAACTGCGTTTCTACACTTGGGTTTTATTGTTATTTCAGTTTTTGTGCAATAGAAGATCTATAGTGATTGAGGCTTGCCTCTCACTTTGTAAATATTTGATGTAGCTACTGTTCTAAGATATTTCAGATCTGATATTTGTTATAATAAAGTCATCTTCAGAAATTCTGTGTATTCTGCAGTCCTGTAGCTTATAATTCAGTTCTACACTTATTCATGCATTATTTTGATGAAATCCCAAGGGGATCTTGTAGAGGAGCCTGAGTAGTTTCCAGATCTGGTATGGATCTGATGTTTTGGCCATATATCTGTCATAGATCTGATTTTTCACTTACAGTAGCTGAAACCCCTAAAAAATAACGCTGATATTGTCTGCAGTCTTTTTCCTATGTTGTAGCACCTCAATCTTGATGGTTATTTCATGTAAATATCTTTTTTCTTACATATTTTGCTTAAGCTATGAACCCCAGATGATTTTCTGATTATTTTGTCATATTCCAACTAATAGCTTCAGAAAATCATGCTTCCTGAGCTTCAGTAAATTCTGCATACTCAAAGTCATGGGGATTGGGTGTTTTTCTTAACTAGTCGAGAAGGAGGAACTTTTTAACATAGAAAAAACTTAATTTTTTTGCTTAAATTCGACATGGGAGTCCCTCATAACCCTAGCTATCAGATCCAACTACTTTCACACCTTATTTTTACGCATATCTCTGATTATACTCGTTTTAGTGCTTAAATCCTCACTTTTCCCCAACCCTTGGTTCATAAAACGATGTACAAAACATTTTTGTAGTTCAAGACATTTATTTATGTCTATTGCATCTATTTTTAAGCTTATTCATCAGTGCAAGACCGTTATACAGTTTCCAGATTGTTGCAGTCCCTTATTTCGGTTGTTTTCAAGGCAACTAGGTGTGGGAGAACTGTTTAAACCACCTAGTTGTTTCGGGGAAAATCACCCTAGAGGTTCGTTGGGTTACAACCTCCACAGAGCAGGGGCATGCTACTTAATAAGGACTCACACAACCATACATGTTCATGAAAAACTAAATAGAGTAGAACGAGGAAGTTACCCGTAGGTCCTACGGTTGAAGCAGATCCTGCGGGGTCCAAACCCCCAGCAACCCTTCTTCCTTCTTAACCTGAAAGACAAGAAGAAACAAGCACGAAGAACTGGTTGTACAGCATATATCTACTCTAAATGTTAGTGAAATCCATATAAAACATCAGATAAACCATAATGAATGCTTAAATAACAATTTTCTCATATATGTAAGCAGACACTAACACGTATATTTCGGGAACAAGATGGTACTTCTGTATTATAAATAGCATGTACAGAAATATGAGTGGAGAGATCACCTGAATCCTTCCACGATCTTCGAGCAGACCGTCGTCCGGATCCGTCCCACCCTTGCCTCGCTAAGATTCCTTCCGAACTGGTGCATACGAGATGACATATAAAGGAATGAGCATCTCCAAGAAACAAAGGTTTCTTGTAATGAACTGGGAAGTGCGGGAGGCATGGGAATTCAGACTTGGATAGGGAATACCAACAGAGTATAATATCATTAATTCTCTCTCTCCCTTAGGCCATACACAAGAGGGGTTTTTATACTCCCTCCAAGTAGTTTCAATAGTTGGAAACAGTTGGCCACGTGCTGGGGTGGTTGAACTACCAGAGTAGCCATCAACCCAGCCCGAAAATAGGGAATTTTTATATATTTTTTAATGATTTTAATGGCATACGCGGAAAAGTGCATGTGGACTCGCGTATACACGCGGAAAAAGTTGGGCATAACCGCGTATGGGGATTTTTAGACTCTTTTTAAGTGAATTTGTCCAAGTCTGTAGGAATGGGTGCCCAAAGCCATAAAAGCAATCATGAATCATATGAAGGTGAGAAATGATGCTATAACACTAGTCTAATTTTCTTTTGATATCCTCTTGGAATTGGGTTTTATATTATTATATCTAAGGGATCCAAGAGTTTACATTAGATCCCCTCTTGGAAATATTAGCTCTTGACATAGTTCTATAGACAGAGTTTGCTAGTGGACCAGCTAGCCTCTGGGTCTCATCCTTTCTTGAAAAGGTGATGTACCTGGTAAATTACCCTACAGTCAATCTCTGGAATAGTTCAGTTGTTTATTGTTACTGTTTTTTAAAAAAGGGAATATAATTTTCCGGATTCATGAGCAGTTCCCAATTTGGAACATTACACCAAAACCTCCTTCTATATATAGGAGTCCATGGGGCCACAATATAATCCTAGCCGACCTAAAAGTAACAATTTAAGGGCATAATAATAACAATATTTGGGTTTAGGGGTACAAAAATAACAATAAGGGGGCTATACTAATAACGATAAGGGACTAAACTAGTAATATAGGGACCTAACATGCCCCTCTCCTTCAAAAAAGTGGTGTCCTCAATGCTTGAGTAGATCTGGGTACTTCTGTATAAAAATCTCATCCTCCCATGTAGAATATTCAGTGGGTAAGTTCTTCCACTTTATGAGATACTCTGAAATTGATCAATTTCGTAGTTGTTGAGTTCTTGTTTCCGTGACCGTTTTAGGTTCCAATATGATTTTTCCTTCATCATCAAGTTTTGGAAATATTGTTTGAACTGGAATATTTTCACCTATAACCTTCTTCAAGCATGAAACATGGAAAACTGGATGCACTCGTGAAGAAGCAGGAAGCTCCAATTTGTATGCCATAGTACCAATCTTTTGCAACACCTTGTAAGGACCATAGTACTTTGGTGATAATTTATTATCCTTTTTAGCTTGCTTGAGGGACATTTGTTTGTAGGTTGTAGCCATAAAAATACCCAGTCTCCTACATCAAAACTTCTCTCGGTGCGATGATTATCTACCTTTTGTTTCATTCGATTTTGTGCCCAATTTAGGTTATCCTTTAAGATTTGGAGAACTTCTTGCTAATGCTCGATGTGATATTCTATTGCTTGAACCTTATAATTTTCTCTTAAATATGATGTGATGGATGGTGGATGATATCCATAAAGTGCCATAAATGGGGTCATTTTTGCTGCAGTATGGAAGGAAGTGTTATACCACCATTCAGCGAGAGGTAACCACTTGACCCATTGTGTTTGTTTATCAGATACAAAATAATGAAGATATCCTTCCAAACATTTATTCACTATCTCAGTTACACCATCGAACTAAGGATGATAAGATGATCTATGAGCTATTTGAGTACCCAAACAAGAAAATAACTTCGTCCAAAAATTTCCAGTAAAAATGGGATCTCTATCACTCACAATAATATTTAGGTATAGCGAAAATTCAACGATGACCTGTTTGGAGCAGCGTGACCCTAGAATCCAAAGTTCTAATACCAAATGTTGTGAAACCAGCTCCAAAAATAGAAGAAAAGAGAGATCAACGACTTAGAAATTAGCCACTTCGAGGGTGAAACCTCCAATACATTACATAAATGAACAATTCTTGGATGCTACAAATGACCAAAACCTCCTTCTATATATAGGAGTCCATGGGGCCACAATATAATCCTAGCCGACCTAACAATAACAATTTAAGGGCATAATAATAACAATATTAGGGTTACAAGGGTACAATAATAACAATAAGGGGGCTATACTAATAACCATAAGGGACTAAACTAGTAATATAGGGACCTAACACAAATATTTATCTCCATTCGCGATGACCATCCCTGAGTCAATCCTTGCAAATATTTCTTCAAAACTTGATCTAATGGTTTCGTGTCGTGGGATTTCCTATGATGGGTCACTTTCTATTGATGACAGCTCACCATCTAGAAATTTGATCTAGAATCCTATCAGTACCTTGGGATCTGCATGCCCTAATGGCAGGTTTCTTTCCTTCGATGACAGGTTGCATCATTGACCTTCGATCAAATGATTCTGTGAAGTGTTCAACTGCAAATAATTCATTCACACTTCATGGATTGTACTAAGTACTTTGAGATCCATTTTCATTATTGGTGGTTTCTCTCACACTTGTTAACAATTCACATCATTGACTGGTAATCAAGTGGTTTCTACCATGTTCGACTTTGACACAATCAATCGCATGGATAGAATCGTACTAGTTCGGGAAGCGGAAATCAAGACCCGAGATCTAGTTTCCACCATCCAAGCTGTGAGGAGTTTTATTATTCATGATACAGTAGAATACTTATGACAGATGGTTGCACCCATACTATGTCTACCATTGATGTAATATTAAAATCATATATGTACCAAAACATTTAGTTAGTTTTGATCTGATTATGGGAATGCCTACCTCAGCGATGATATATATATGCTTGCTTTGAATTTTTTTACAGGTTTTCGACTGGTGTGTCCACAATCCAATCCTCGAAATGATAAAGCACTTCACCCTTCAAAACAACCTCAGACTTTTCACTTTAGGGGGCAATCTGTTACACGTTATTTTGTCACCATGAAATTTGAATGTCCATATAGGTATATCACTACCTATATTGTGCTCCCTTAGAAGTCAAAAACCCTAATGTTCCTAAAACAAGTCTTGGAATTGGATAAAAGCTCATTAAAACCCTTAAAAGTCAACCTGCACACTTTTTCTAGACCTTTCCTGCGGGTTCGCGGATACTTGTTCTATAGCCTATGGCATATCCCGCATGTTTTGATATTAAAACCTGTGGACCCCCATAAAAAGTCGAATAAAGGAAAAAGTAAATTCTAGAAGCCCATCTAGGCAAATATTCTCCCAACTGGAAGCTTCTAGAGGTGCGGTCAGTTCGAGCTTTATCCCTCCACTCATGGATCTTATCCCTTGGTCCATGGAGCTCAAATCCCTTCATGAGAGGAATCCATCCCCCTCTTCATGGAACTGAAACTACCTCCATTTCCCTATAAATTGTGCTCATGTTTCAGTCTCAAGTGTAGATTGTACAGATATGGTAGACATACATGTTAGTTGCTAAAGAAATTCTCAAGAGAGTGTACTCTCTACACTAGTTGTTGTCGGCATGAGAATGATCACACCCTTATGTTCATAACTCTATGCTAGTTTTAGAGAGGAAGGCTTGTCAAACTGGAAAAGGAACTATTGTTCAAGACCCCGAGAGAAACTTGTACGACTTCAAGGCATCAATTTGTAAAGTTACTCTTTTCATTCAAGATAATACATATGGATCTCCTTTTCTCATTGAGTTGTTCTTGTGATTATTTGAATAATTCAATACTTAGACTCCTTGATCACTAAGTTAGATTAGTTTTTCTTAATTATTATATGTTGCAGGTGATTTTAATTCTTTTGTATGTCTTTGAGTGTAGGTTCTTCTTATTGAAGAAGCCTTTTTTAAGCGACTGGATAAAATACTGCACCGAACATTGGATTTCAAGGTAGGGGCATGTCTTGTTTCTTTGTTTATAATAATTCTGAATTGCAAATAATCTAGAGAAAATGATTTACAAATGGATGTTTGTTTCTAGATATTCGTAGAATACTAGGGAGCTTGCTCTTTTCCGCATAACAGTCGCAGGGTTCCATCGTTGAAATTCTTCACAAGACAGATAAACTAGTTACTATAGGTTGAGTACGGAATAAAATTGTTGAAGGTGAAAATATCAAATTTGTGATAAAATGGTGAAGAATACTAACATTTTGAGGCTAGGATCTTGTTCAAAATACCCCCTTTTAGGTAACCCAGAAATAGTTTGGCAAAACTCATCACCAAAAGGAAGTAAGGGTCAAAACACTTCTTAAGTATAGAATCGTCTGAACATGTCAGTTCAAGTCCGGTTCGGTCTGAACGTAAAGGGTCGAGTTCGATCTGAACTTGTCAATTCGAGTTGGTTGTGAATGCCTTTTTCATAATGCCTTTGTGCTAAACATGGAAGTGGTTCCTCCATCCATGCATTGATTAGAATGAATCCAACTAAAGGCTATTCGAAGCTCTCTAGAGGATTTTTGTTTTCTTTTGATAGTTAATTGTTATGTATTTTTTTTATCCACAGCTATGTATAAAACTGAAGGTTGCCTTGCATGTACGCTAGGGGGGAAGAGAGGAGTAGATCATTCAAATGTCTTGATGATGGATCCCAGTTGGGATTTGAAACGTCGACAAATGTTCCTTAATACTGTGGATAATCCGAGAAGCTCTTTAATAGGAGAAACATATGTAGCAGAATTATAATATAATTCTATTTATGATGGAAGCTTTGTTGTATTGTTGAACAATTAATATAATTTTGATTCTTCACTTTAATTCCTGTAAGTGATTATGTGTTTTAATTTTTAAAATAACAATTGTGTTAATTTATACTTTCTTCAAGAGGCAAGGGCCCACCACTGCTTGGGAGCAAGTCTTGTAATTGTTATAAGTTATAGGCAGCATGTTTGATTTAGATCTAGGTGTAGGGATTTTATTTTGAAATCATTTGTTAATTAGATCTCATAATTACAATTATGTACTCAAGACTGTAATTTTTTTTCTTGAAATTAAATAGACATATCATATCCAACTCGTTGCAAGCTAATGAATGGTGTTGATCAATGATTTTATTGCATAAATAAACCCTTTGTTATAGGCTTATGATACAGAGTATTTAAACTTGCTTTCCAATTTGGATAAACTAGGATATTAATTACATTGTTTTCAAATCTAAGTGAGAATTGATATATCAGCGGTCTTGTAGCTTACTAAGTTAATCCACCTTCTAGTAACATTTTGCTATGACAATGTGTTGAGGCCTATGAATTCTATTCCTGAAACATGGGGGAAAACCACTTGGTACGGACCTTAAAGTAGCTCCTTTTCCGTTTGGTATAGTGGCTCCAACTGGAGATAATGGGACCAGTTTCCCAATAAGGATGATTTTGAGGGTGTGTGATTATATGGCAGAAAAATGGAAATGACTTTAATCTATCATATGCATCTATCTAAACTATTTATTCTACTATATACATGGGATGTTTCTTCCTCTATGCAATCTGAAAATATATCCTTAAATTGTTAGTAATATAGATCATTTAACAGTTGAAAGAGATGAAAATCATGTAAATGATTCTTCTAAGAAAATTTTCTGACTAGAAGAATTGTGAAAAATATATCGTATTCATATGTGTGATTATACATTCAATAAGAAACTACAAATAAATATTAGAACAGAAGTGCATGTAACATTCATCTATAATAATGTTTCAAATATATAATGAAATAAAAGATGATTATCAATCTATAAAGCAAGACTTAATACAAGTGAATAAAAGTACCATATGTACGAAGTCCTACTCATGTAAACTGACAGTAATTTATATGCTCTTTCTCACTTTCAAGTAATTTAAAGAGTACAGTAGTGAAACATCAGTTAAACAACTTTAATTGTCAAAAGATAACATATGTGTTCCATTAATTTATCAAATCACTCACAAACTTACAATAGTGCATTCTTTGCAAATGTTTTTGAAAAAATTCTGGACCCTTCTCTAAATGCATGAGAGGGGTTTAAATACTAAACTAGCTATGTTCTAATAATATATTATTACAAAAATATAGAGGAGGTTTCAAACAACCATCCTCGTAGGACTAACTTAAACTACAATCTAGGAAAATAAAATAACAATTTTGATTTATGAATTTCACCCTTTCTTCTGGAGTTGGTCACGAAGTTGACAAATATCTATCATTGGCTTGAGCTAAACTGGTTGTGAAATCCTTGATCTGACCTGTCCCTTGAATACTACATTTGAAAGTACGGGTTGCACTCTTTTTGTTGAATCTGTTAAGGATCAAAGAGTCTGATACTGATGATAAGGTTTGATTAAAAAATTCCAATAATTTTCTTGATCAAACTTATTTACCTTTTTATTTACTTCATCTTGTGTATCTACTTTTTGTTTCCACTGTGATTATATCTGTTTTGCTTCTAAAAACACTTTAGACGTGTTCTTTTTGATAATTTCTACTTTTACCAGCTGTTCACATACAGATTCAATAATTTCATTTGATAACTTAGATGTTTTCGTTGTTGCTTTCTCTTCCTGTTTGATTTGTGCTTCCCAATCTCTGAATAGAATCTCCTTAAGAAACTTATCTACTAGAGGTAGATCTACTTCCTTTCCTGAGTCTGATACTTGCCATTGAATGTGTTCATCAATCTTATTTTCATGTCTTTCACATTCAAGCTTCTGGAAGCTATCTGTTGGATCAGTATTTTATTCGAATCACAGTAAGAGTCAATCATAGAAGCTTGATAACAAAATACTTCCTGTTCTTTCTTTAAATTAGCATTTATATCGAGTGATTCTTTAATAAATTGCTCCAATTGCGGTTGGCTCTCTATTCTGATCATTTATGTTTCCAGTTGTGTTTGTTTCTCATTGATCTCTGTCTGATGCTGTAATTTTAGGCTTTCAAAATCCTTTTGAAATTGGACCATCTTTTCTTTGATTTTCTCACTAGAGTTGGATTTTTCGTCATTTAATAGTTTCTCTAGTTCTAGTACTTTGGCTTCCTTGTGCTTCAGAAACACTCTAACTTTAGTAGCTTTATCAACGGTAGTAATGGCATATGCTCCTGTGTACCGTGATAATTTAGTTAGATGTTCTGTAGGGTCATCTAAGGAATCTTTCCAAAATACATCAATTGATTCATCTGTGAGATTTGAGACTGTTTCATCAGTTCTTCTTCTTTTGTTCCTTTTAACTGCAACTTTATAGCTAGGACTGTAGAAAATGTCCAGTGAAGGAATTTCTTCAACTTGTAAAACTATATTTTCTATAGGGTAGGCCGGTACGATCTCTCGATCACGAGTTTCTGGAACTTGTTGCAGTGGATTAAAAATTTCCACTATATTCTGGGAATGTTCAGGTGTCTGAAAAATAGATACTTGATCAGTATTGGGATTAAATTTAGGAGTTTTTATTGCTTCAGAAAACTCCTCCCATTCACTACTAAAATTCTTCGTTTGTGATTTTCGGACTGATCTAGTGTGTTATGACTGTGCTGAACTTCTTGAGACGTTGACTCTATTCCATTATTTTCGTTTCGCTCATGCATCTCTATCTCTTGGATTACTTGATAAATTATCTTTTCTGGGCTATCCTTTCTGGATTCGAATTCATTTTCGGAATGATCCGAATTGTGAGATTGATGTTGCGATTGACCTGATTCATCTTCATACATGTCTTTAGCTTCATTATCCAAGCTAATACTTGGAGTAGGTCTGTTGATATCTTCAATAGTTAAAAAATTGAGAGGAAATCTCTACAATCTCTTCTCTCTATATACTTGGAAAGCTTCTAAATCATCTTGAATCAATTGGCTGGATGTAAACTTGTTTGTATCTAAAAAAATTTCTATGCCTTGAAGGAGATCATCAAATCTATCTATTTCCTTTACAAAAGGTTTCATTGTGAGCTCTGTAGTGTAATTTTTAATTAAATCATTTGGTTCATATAACCGCTTTGTCATTTCTACCAATTTCAATAGATTGATCTTGGAAACATCCTTGTACATATGGCCAATATCATACAGTGCAAAAATGCCACACTGTACAGGGAAATTAGGCCAAATGGCCTTCTTAGCATGTTTATGTTGTTTAGTAATACCATTAAAAAGCTGGTAATCTATCTCTCGTGCAAGCAACTTATCACGAACATAATAAGGTAAGACGTGGGGAGAAGCATAACTCCCGAATAATCTGACATAAGTAAAATTCTCCTCTCCAAACCATCTAGCCACAGAAAGAATATCTCATGGGCTGGTTTCTTCGTGAAACTTGTGCTTTCTTGGGCTAATACTGGCTCATGCATAGGTACAGGACTTGCTAACTATATAGAAATAAAGGTGGAAGTCTGAATCTTAGAGGTCTCTGTGGTAAATGTGGATTGGGGTAGGGTCTTGGGTAGTCCATTTCCATCCCATGGTAGGAAAATTAGAATTAAAATAGATGGCATCCATGACATAGGCATACATATAAAAGGGAGGTGTCTCTCTAGATGAAGCACTCCTCTTATTCCTATATTTAGTAATGTGTTTGGATAAATTATTAGATAGGATTTTTTTCCCAATTCATAATTGATGAATTGACGACTACGTCAATCAATGGAACCCATTCTATTGAAAACCTAGTGGTATCAAGTTTGGAAAATAATCTACACAACATACCGGCACCATAAAAATAAGGGGAAGGAATTTGGGAAATTGGGTATGTACATAGTTTATCTCGCTTCAACTTTCCCTGGCCATCTTTCCATTCTTTGATGACTTTCATGAGATTTGGATGCTTTGCTCTAAAGCTTTGTAGAAAATATTTTTCATACTTTTTCTATGGGGATGGTAGATGATACGTTGATTTTAAGTCTTCTTCCCTGAAAGACCCTAAGTCTTCTCCTTTTGAATCTTTTAATTTCCTATCATCTATGCTTAAGTGGTCAATTACCCACTTAACCATGTCTGTGTAAGGGATAATTTTCGGTGTTGTTGCTACCTTGTGAACGAATGAACATGAAACATCAAAGTAGGTCGCGTCTGAAGTAGATGTCATGCCTGTTGTAGAGATTTTTACTATCACTCTTGGTTTTTCATCTTCAAAAAATTTATACATTGTTTCCCATGAGGAACTGCCGCATTCCTTGTTGCAGGTAGTGTATGAGAATAAGGGAGACATCTTTGAGTCTTCAGTAGGCAACGCCTGAGAAATATCTTTGTCCTTCTTGCTCATTTCAGTCTTCCTTGATTCGTTAAATGGTTTCTTGATTTTAAGTAAATAGGGAGAGCATTAAAAATATAGAGAATGAAGAGTCAAATCCATTGTTTATATAAAACATGCGTGAATAGATATGAATCTTTTCAAATATAACAAAAATCAACGATAATAATTTCAAAGTCAAATCTCTTACACCATCGCACGAAATTTATATCAATCAACTTAAAGTTGTTAGATATAGAATTTCGTTTTGATACGACATAAGCCATCTCGTATGCTCGAGAAATTAAATGCCGTGAATTCGCATGTCTCCATATATAACTTTTATTGCTTGTAATAATTACCCATAAATGTAGCGAAATGCGATGTGCGCAAACCGCACATCGCAACTTTTATGTGATAATAGTTTTGTTTTACGGCTAAGTTTTGTGAAATGCGAAATGTGCATTCAAACAGCCATGCGGCTGCGCTAAAGGACTTTAAAGATTTATCTTTGATACTTTTTTGGCTTGTTAGGTCTGCGCAATCGCACTTATATATAATTACTTTATGAGTTGATCGTTTAAATAAGGTTCGATGCGATAAAGAGTTTATAATGATAATTGAAGTTATTCAAGATTTTTACAACATATATTTGAAAAAGGTTAGCGCTTTTTCACAGCTCGTGTAGCTTAGAGGATTTGTGAGTCGTTTTAAGTTATAAGCTATGCGTTTTGCGATGCGCTCAAGAAATAAAGCGGAAAATTTAAAAAAAAATCTTCCATATTCCTAGTTTTTGTTTTAAAACTAAAATAATTTTCCTATTTATTTCTAAAGGGTCCCCATTTATTAAAATAAATGGGGGTTGTTGTATAGCACAACAATTGGCGATTCACTTGGGAGAACCACATATCTCTAACTAAATTTTTTGAAATTTCTAAAAACTTTTTGAAAATAAAAATAGTTGTAGGAATGAATTTCAAACAAATAATATCTTACTAAGCAATAAAATTCCTCTTATTTAATATTCATAAGAAATCCTCTTTTAAAGATGTAAGTATGAGAATCTATATCAGTCTTTACTTAATTTAAAAAGATAAAGTAGGTGGCCCTTATAGATTAGCGTTATAAAAATTTACTCTTTTATCACAAGTAGAGCCTCTGTTCCAATAATCAGTTTAAGCTTTTGGCAGGGTTACCTTTTACCCAACAATTATTCATTGTCCCATCCAGTGTTAAAATTTTGAAAAAATAAACTCTAATTTTTTGAAACTTTTACTTTTTTGTATCATTTTTTATTTAATTAAAAGCCATTCTCTTAGCTTGGTAACCAAATGATGACAATGCCATTCACTAGTTGTAATTAAACTGATCAAGCTGGCTCTTGATGAGACCCCTTGTCCTATTGATATAATCTCAAGTCATTACCCTGTTTTGGTAGGCAGTAATGGTAATGTCAGTTCAACTATTTCCTTATGAACATGGTAAACAAGCTCTTGGTGAGATTGATTATCTTTTAAGTTTTTCTAATTATAATATTTTTTTGAATTTCTTTCAAAAAAAATTATGTTTTACCAGATGGGGTAAATCATTTGTCCTTTTGAGGATTCTGGATGATAATGTTGAGTTTTATATTGATTTTCTGGAAAAGAGTCTTTACTATATTAAAGATTATTTTCTTGACTATAACAGAATATTCACGCTATATAAGGATGAGAGTTCATCAGAGAATAAATAATTTCAGTGAAATCACATCTTTCAGGAAAAATAAAATCTATTTGTCTTTTGAATGTTTCCTTAACACTTTTTATTTCTATAAGCGATAAATCAAAAAAGGATTATCTGAGATTTTATTTTGAAAGGCCAAAAATTTATACTAAGCAAATTTTATTTTTCCTAAGGAAAAGAAAAAGACACTAGTATACAAGGAATAGAAGGGGTTACCTCCTATGAAAAGTATTTTTTCAAAATCTGCCCATTAACAGGCAAAGAATCTTTTTTTTCCTGATAAATCTTGCAATAAGAATGTTGATGGGCCTATTTCTTCGATTATTTGAAATGGACCTAGCCAGAGTTCTTGAAACTTCGCGTGTTTACCTTTTTCCTCATGCGCTTTGTCCCATTTCAATACCAGATCACCAATTTGAAATTTTTTTGGAGTAATAGAAGTTGAATCAAATGAGGCTTTTACTATCTGTTGATGATGAGCATGAGTTTGTTTGGATTTTTCTCTTTCTTCTTCTAACTTAAGAATCTGACATTGTCGAAGTTCTAAAGAAGAAGCAGGAGATTCATCAATAAATTGTACTAAGGAAAGAAAGGGAATAACTATGTTGGTGGGAAGTACAACTTCTTTTCCATAGACAAGATTAAATGGATAAGTTCCAATAGAAGATTTTTGAGTTATTTGATCTTCCCAAAGAGAAAAAATTAATGACTTGTGCCAATTTCATTGGTTTTGATCAATAGTTTTTTTTATTATTCTAATCAAGTTTTTATTTGTAGATTCTGCCAAACCATTTCCTTGTGGATAATAATTTGTAGAATATTTAAGTTTAAAACCTCTTTTAATTGCAAAATCTATCATAGAAATTCTTGAGAAGTACGATGCAGTATCAAACATCAAAGCAGTAGGTAAGCCAAACCTGGTTATGATATTTTGGTCAATGAAATCAATGATATTCTCGGAGTTGGCTACTTTTAATGGAATTTTTTCCACCCATTTAGTAAAGTAATCTGTAGTTGTGAGAATATATCTGTGCTATTTGGAAGAGTTAGGAACAATCTCACCAATTATATCTAATACCCATTGCTCAAATGGTTGTTCGATATTAACTGGTTGTAATGGGAATGTTGGCTTCCTTTGTCTTTCAGATGTACTTTGACATACATTTCATTTTCTTTCATATTCATGAGTATCCTTGAAAAGTGTAGGCTAATAGTAACTTGCATGCAGGATTTTGTGTGTTGTCGTATTTCCTCCAAAATGTCCTCCAATTGGTCCATCATGGAGTTCCTACAAGATTTTTTCTACTTCAGATTTTTCTAAGCATCTTAAAATTACATAATCAAATTTTTTCCTAAATAACGCATCGTTTATTAATTCATATTGTTTAGCCTTTAATCTTAAAGCTCGTTCTGTTTTGTAATTGAGTTGATTCGGAGCATATACATTCTTCAAATAGAATATGAGATCAACATATTGTGATTGCAAATCATTGAGGCTTAGCTCTGATATTTGCACATTGTTACCTGAATCTTCTTTTGATGATAGATGGGATGCTCTTGTAAGCATAATGCAAAAACCTTGACCTCTAACAATTTTAGAGGGTCTAATTTCTACATCATATTCTTGTAAAGTGGTCACCCATTTAGCTCTCTTCTCTCCTAATTCTCTTTGCATCAAGAGATGTCTTACTGCAGAGAATGGAACTATGATTTTAGTGTGAGCCTTTAGGAGAAAAGGTCTAAAATGCTTTATAGCCTTAAAGACAACAAATTCTTGCTTTTCAACAGATGTATAATTTAGTTCTGCACCTTCTAAATTTGAACTGAAAAATGATATCGGTGCTTCAATTTGTTGGTCATTCAGCTATGTTAAAACAACGGCGTATGATGTATCCGATGAAAAAGTGTACAATGTAAAAGGATTAAGAAAATTGGGGGTAGTCAGGAATAAAGCATTGAAAATTGATTGTTTAATTAAATCAAAAGCTTATCTTTCATTATGTCCCCATTTAAAGACATAATTTTTCTTAATCATGTTCTGTAAAGGTAAAATAATTTGTAAAAAGTCAGGGAAAAACCTTTTAACAAAATTAATTTTCCCAAGGAATGACTGCATAGTTTTCTTGTTATGAGGGAAAGAAATTAATTTGATCTTTTCAATTATTTCAGGATCAATATAGATACCATTTTTTAACATAATGAATCCTAAAAAAATTTCTTCATCTAATGCGAAAAATGATTTCATGGGATTCAATGAGATGCCATACCTTTTGTATCGCTCAAAGACTTGCTTTAGGTCATTCACATGATTGGATACTTGTTTAGAAAAGATTGTAATGTCATCTAAATAAATAACTACTATTTTATTTATGAGACCTCTAAAAGTTGTGTCCATAGCTCTCTGAAAGGTGGCGCCTGCATTAATTAATCCAAAAGGCATCTTCTGATAGGCATACATTCCCCATTTAGTTCTGAACGTAGTTTTCAATCTGTCATATGGATGTACAAGAATTTGATTATATCTCAAAAATCCATCTAGAAAGGACATGAGTTCAGAACCAGCTACTGTCTGCAGTACTTGTTCCATGGTTGGTAATGGAAAGTTGTCTTTGACAAGCTTTGTTTAAATTTTTAAAATCAATGCAAATTTTAATATCACCCTTCTTCTTCCTGACAAGTACCAAATTTGATACCCATTTAGAATGCCTGACTAGAAAGATGATTTTTTCCTTGAGGAGTTTGTTCAATTCTGTTTTAATTTGATTCTCTAAATTTGGATGAATCTTAATTTTTGTTGTATAGGCTTTTCTTTAGAGATCATAGGGATCGTATGTTGAATTATAGAAGTATCATATGTTTTAAGATCAGTATAATCCCAAGCAAAGATACTTTTGTACATTTTAAACAATTTGATGAATGATAATCTTTATTTGGAAGATAGACCAAGACCTAGATTTACATTTTCAGGTTTTTCATTAGTTCCTAGATTTACTAACTCAAATCTTAAAACAGAGCTCTGTGTTTTTGAATTAGTCAGTATTTTAGATCATATAGGTCTTCTAACTTGACAACAGATTTGGGAATAGGATTTTCATCTTGCTCTTTCTTAATCTGAATATCATGTTCATTTTCATCCAAAATTTGACTATCATAAGATCCTTCAGATGTTAAAAAATCTATGATATATGAATAATTATTGAATACTCTCCAATTGGTAATATTATCAGGAATATATGGTCTAAAAATCAATTCAATAGAAAATCTATCGGGACTAAAGTCTTGGGATGGGATTAACTTCGAGGCTACATTAGCCAGTAGATCTGCACTAGCATTTTGTATTCTAGGTACAGAAGAAATGTTGAAGGCTAAGAAATGAGTGGTTAATTCTTGGAATAATAATTGGTAATGCTTTAAATGTCCAAAATTACAATGAATAGTATCTCTTACCTATCTAACTATGATTTATGAATCTCCTAAAAATTTCAAAAATTTGATATTAAGATCAATGGATTTTAACAAGCCTTGAACTAATGATTCGTATTCAGCTACATTGTTTATACAATCAAATTCTAATCTGCAGGCTAACATAGTCTTTTCTCCTTCTGAGTTTGTTAAAATACAACCCGCACCTGCACCATCTTCGGATTTAGAACCGTCGAAATACATAATCCAAAACAAAGAATAAACTACTTTTATATTTGCAAAATTTATACATTTGGAATTATCTGGCTAGGAAAAATTCTCAATCTGAGAAACAACTGCATTATCAAAGAAAGGTGATGGTTGAGCATTGAAATTTCCCAAAAATGACCCTACTGAGTAGTTTCCAATAATGTTGTTATGGAACGCTACTGGCTCATTTACTCCTTCAAGATCAGTGACTGTATGCTTCATAAAATTTTCACGGTCTACCCGAATCTGATTTGGCTTTCCATTGTATGGTAACCACATATGTGACCAATCTGTTGCAAAAAAACCATGTAGTTTTTCAGAACAATCGCAGCTTAAAACTAAGCCGTCAAATTTAGGAATATCAGCCATTAGTATATCAATTATTTGGGTAACTTTGGAATTTAATGAAAATATGATGGAAACAAAATTTATTTCTCCAACCACCTCTACTCTGGTTCTATTAAGTTGTACTATATGAACATGTGAACTCTAAGGGGTTATATTCAACTTAGCACAAACTGATTTTGGCATTATGTTTGAGGAAGCTCCTGAATCTATCAAAGAGTTATGAACTTTTTTGTTGTAGATCTCATAATTTAGGAGAAATGGAGCAGTATGAGAGATGGATCGATCACCTATCATAATCAATTCTGTAGCATCATTTTTCATTGAAGTAGAAGGTGGCTTACCCATTTCATTAGCAGCTTGTACTATTACTGGAGTAGGTAAGTTTGAAGCAGGAATCGTATTTAAGTCTCTAAGTAATATTTTCTGTTGCTGCTTCAATTTAGTAAGCTCATGGATTGAAATGTTAGCTCTTGTTTTCTTCATATCTTCTACTACATTATACTCAATAGTGTCTGAGACAACCATTGTTTTAGATGTAGGTGAAGTTTCTGAAGTAATGAGACTTGTTTGTGTAGCCTTTGAATTATACTTTTTGCTTACTGATTTGTCTTTAGCAGGAGTTGAAACCTTTTGTTGTTGGTTTGGTTGTGTCGCTTCAGTATTCTTTTTACTCTGTGTGCTCACAGGTAATGCTTCAAGTTGTTCATCATTTGGTACGATAAAATCCCACATTCCATTTAGTTCAACTTCTTCTTCTTCGTCATATTCCTCTTCTTCTATTTTCTCTTCCTCTTCTTCTTGATTATATTCAACATTAGATATGATATTTGGACGTTGAGTATTATAGGATTGACCTTTCTTAAAATTTCTAAAAGTCTTTTTCAAGTTAGCA
The DNA here is from genome assembly GCA_034641835.2 of Pinus albicaulis. Classification (NCBI taxonomy): domain Eukaryota; kingdom Viridiplantae; phylum Streptophyta; class Pinopsida; order Pinales; family Pinaceae; genus Pinus; species Pinus albicaulis. The sequence goes on from CM076571.1 coordinate 346,867,294, forward strand.
TTTTTAGCAACTTGTTTCTTGATATCTGCCATCTCATTGGTCATGGTTTTCAAAACCTTTTGAAGACCTTCTACGTCAAAAGGATCTTTTGATGTCTTCTTTTTGGAATAATATTTGAAAGACACCTTCTTTGATTTTTAATCTTCTTGAGAATTCTTTTTCTCAAGAGCAGTTATGTGTTTCTCTACAGATAGAGATCCTTTCATATTTTTTGCAAGTGTTGCCAGTTTCGCTCTATCAACAAAAATAACTATATTAGATGGAAGAGATGAAATATACCACTCAATTTGAACTTTAGCCCCAGGAACTGTTGTGGCGGGAATTTTATTGAGTAATTTATTAAATCTTGAGTTGAAATCTTTTATCTTCTCACCTGTTTTAGCTTTTAGATTTGACAAATCATTGATGAGCATAGCAGTGGTCCTGTTATCCCCAAACTTAGCTAGAAAATTTTCTTAAAACATATTCTAGCTAATTATAGAGCGGGCAGGCAGTGAGAAATACCAGGATCCTGCATATCCTTTTAAAGTATATGTAAATAATCCTACAACACAATCCTCTTCAACTACTCCATTTTAATTGACATCTAACATAAAATTGTGAATGTGTTCTTCTGCCGGAAGACCATCATCAGGATTAAATTTAGATAGCCATATTTCAGGATTTTTAGGAAGAGCATGAAGAGGAGTGGGCATGTTTATAGCCCCTGGATTGCTCCATGAGTTTACATTTGGTGGAGGTACTTGGCCTGCCATTGGATTTTGGATAGGTTGATTGGGTGGATTTTGAGTTGAATAAGAGGCAGGCTGAGTGCTTGGAGTAGTTGAAGGGATATTATTTTGAGTACTAGAACTAGTCAAAGTAACACTGATTGTTGGAATGGAAGTTGTAAATGAGCGGAGGTAATGGAAGTGAATGAGATAAGATCTCGCTGGTGATTGGCTCTGATTGGGTCCTCTTTAGTTTCTTTTAAGTACTATTGATTGGAAATTCAAAAAGGAGGATTCCTATCTTTTGAATTTCTAATCAAGTTAGTATTCTTCGAGGTTGTAAAGAAGATGAAATATTGATATCTGATATTTGAGAAGATTTAGGTTTTTCAACAGAAATAGATACTCTCTCTAAATTTTCAATCAAAGACTAAATTTTTGGGGAAGGTTTATGGGAATGAGGAGATAATATAGGTTGAGTGTCACTAGGAGACTTAGGAGAAGGATGATCAACTTCAGATTTTAAAGATGAAGATCTAGATAATTTTATAGAAGTTGATGGGGATCTAGAGGGAGAGAGAATATTTGATTGACCTTTATATTGATCAGGTCATTTTTTCCATTCACGGACATTCGACCCTCCTTCTAGTCCTAGAATGTTGAGGCCTCAGAATTCTGTTGCTGAAATATGGGGGAAAACCACCTGGTCTAGACCTTAAAGTAGCTCCTTTTCCATTTGGTGTAGTGGCTCCCACTGGGGATAATGGGACCATTTTCCCAATAAGGATGATTTTGAGGGTGTGTGATTATATGGCATGCAAGTGGAAATGACTTTAATCTATCATATGCATCTATATAAACTATTTATTTTATTATATACCCGGGATGTTTTTCCTCCATGCGATCTGAAAAGATATCCTTCAATTGTTAGTAATATAGACCATTTAACAGTTGAAAGAGATGAAAATTATGTAAAATTATTCTTCTAACAAAATAGTTTGACTAGAATAATTGTGAAAAATATATCGCATTCATATATTTGATTATACATTCGATAAGAAACTACAGATAAATATTAGAACATAAGTGCATGTAACATTCATCTATAATAATGTTTCAAATATATAATGAAATAAAATATGACTATCAATATATAAAGCAAGACTTAATACAAGTGAATACAAGTACCATATGTACGAAGTCCTACTCATGTAAACTGACAATAATTGATTTTCTCCTTCGCACTTTCAAGCAATTTAAAGATTACAATAGTGCAACATCAGTTAAACAACTTTAATTGTCAAAAGATAACAGATGTGTTCCATTAATTTATCAAAGCACTCACAAACTTACAATAGTGCATTCTTTGCAAATATTTTTGACAAATTTCTGGACCCTTTTCTAAATGCATGAGAGGGGTTTAAATACTAAACTAACTATGTTCTAATAATATATTATTACAAAAATATAGAGGAGGTTTCAAACAACCATCCTCGTAGGGATAACTTAAACTACAATCTAGGAAAATAAAATAACAATTTTGATTTATGAATTTTTCCCTTTCTTCTGGAGTTGGTCACGAAGTTGAAAAATATCTATCATTGGCTTGAGCTGAGCTGGATGCGAAATCCTTGATCTGACCTGTCTCTTGAATACTGCATTTGAAAGTATTGGTTGTGCTCTTTTTGTTGAATCTGCTAAGGATCGAAGAGTCTGATACTAATAATAAGGTTTGATCAGAAAATTCCAATAATTTTCTTGATCAAACTTATTTACCTTTTTAATTAATTCATCTTGTGTATCTGCTTTCTGCATCCACTATGATTCTATCTGTTTTTCTTCTGAAAACACTTCAGACATTTTCTCTTTGAGAAGTTCTTCTTTTACCGGTTTTTCACATACAAATTCAATAATTTCATTTGATAACTTAGATGTTTTCACTGTTGCTTTCTCTGCCTGTTTGATTTGTGCTTCCAAATATCTAAATAGAATCTCCTTATGAAACTTATCTACTTGAGGTAGATCTGCTTCATATCCTGAGTCTGATAGTTGCCATTGAATGTGTTCATTGATCTTCTTTTCATGTCTTTCACATTCAAGCTTCTGGATATCTATCTGTTGGATCAATATTTTATTTGAATCACATTAAGAGTCAATCATAGAAGCTTGATGACAAAATTCTTCCTGTTCTTTCTTTAAATTAGCATTTATATCGAGTGCTTCTTTAATAAACTGCTCCAATTGCGGTTGGCTCTCTATTCTGATCATTGATGTTTCCAGTTTTGTTTGTTTCTCATTGATATCTGTCTGATGTTGTAATTTCAGGCTTTCGAAATCCTTTTGAAATTGGACCATCTTTTCTTTGATTTTCTCAATGGAGTTGTATTTTTCTTCATTTAATAGTCTCTCTAGTTCTAGTACTCTGGCTTCCTTTTGCTTTAGCAACACTCTAACTTCAGTAGCTTTATCAATGGTAACAGTAGCATATGCTCCTATGTACTGTGATAATTTAGTTAGATGTTCTGTAGGGTCATCTAAGGAATCTTTCCACAATACATCAATTGATTCATTTGTAAGATCTGAGACTATTTCATCAGTTCTTCTTCTTTTGTTCCTTTTAACTACAACCTTATAGCTAGGACTGTAGAAAATGTCCAGTGAAGGAATTTCTTCAACTTGTAAAACTATCTTTTCTTTAGGGTAGGCTGGTATGATCTCTCGACCATGAGTTTCTGGAACTTGTTGCAGTGGAATAACAATTTCCACTATCTTCTAGGAATGTTCAGGTGTCTGAAAACTAGATACTTGATCAGTATTGGGATTATCTTTAGGATTTTTTATTGCTTCAGAAAGCTCCTCCCATTCACTACTAAAATTCTTCGTTTGTGATTTTTTAGAAATGATCTAGTGTGTTATGACTATGGTGAACTTCTTGAGACGTTGACTCTGTTCCACTATATTTTCGCTCATGCATCTCTATCTCTTGGATTACTTGATTAATTAATTTTTGGAATGATCCAAATTGTGAGATTGATGCTGCGATTGACCTAATTCATCTTCATACATGTCTTTAGCTTCATTATCCAAGCTGATACTTGGAGTAGGTCTGTTGATATCTTAAATAGTTAGCAAATTGAGAGGAACTCTCTGCAATCTCTTCTCTCTATATACTTGGAAAGCTTCTAAATCATATTGACTCAATTGGCTGGATGAAAACTTGGTTATATCTGAAAAATTTTCTATGCCTTGAAAGAGATCATCAAATCCATCTATTTCCTTTACAAAAGGTTTCATTTTGAGCTCTGTAGTGTAATTTTTAATTACATCATTTGGATCATATAACCTTTTTGGCATTTCTTCTAATTTCAATAGATTGATCTTGGAAACCTCCTTGTAGGTATGGCCAATATCATACAATGAAAAAGTACCACACTGTATAGGGAAATTAGGCCAAATGGCCTTCTTAGCATGTTTCATCTATTTAGTAATACCATTAACAAGATGGTAAGCTATCTCTCATGCAAGAAAAATTTCAGGAACATAATAAGGTAAGACGTGGGGAGAAGCATAACTCTCGAATACTCCAACATAAGTAAAATTCTCCTCTGCAAACCATCTAGCCACAAAAAGAATATCTGCGCTAGCCTCTTTAGAAACCCTAGGGGATTTCTTATTGAATATCATTTGGTGCATAGGTAATATGACTCCATAGATTTTTTTTATAGAAATGCAGGTGGATGTCTGAATCCTAGAGGTCTTTGTGGTAAATGTGGATTGGGGTAAGGTCTTGGGTAGTCCATTTCCATCCCATGGTAGTAAAACTAGAATTAAAACAGATGGCATCCATGACATAGGCAAACATATAAAAGGGAGGTGTCTCTCTAGATGAAGCACTCCTCTTATTCCTATATTCAATAATGTGTTTGGCTAAATTATCAGATAGGATGTTTTCCCAATTCATAATTGATGAATTGAAAATTGTGTCAATCAATGGAACCCATTCTATTGAAAACCTAGTGGTATTAGGTTTGGAAAATAATCTACACAACATACTGGCATCATAACAATAAGGAGAAGGAATTTGGGCAATTGTACGTAACGAGTTTATCTCTCTTCAATTTTCCCTTGTTTTCCTTCCATTCTTTGATGACTTTCATGAGATCTGGATGCTCTAATCTAAAGCTTTGCATAAAATATTTGTCATAATTTTGTTGTGGGGAGGGTAGATGATAAATTGCTTTTAAGTCTTCTGCCTCGAAAGACCCTAAGTCTTCTCCTTTTGAATCTTTGAATTTTCTTTCATGTATGATTAAGTGGTAAATTACCCACTTAACCATGTCTGTGTAAGGGAGAATTTTCATTCTTGCTGCTACCTTGTGGATGAATGAACATGCAACATCAAAGTAGGTCACTTCTGAAGTAGATGTTGTGCATGTTGTAGAGATTTTGAATATTACTCTTGGTTTTTCATCTTCGAAAAATTTATACATTGTTTCCCATGAGGAAATGCCACATTCCTTGTTGCAAGTAGTGTATTATAATAAGGGATACATCTCTAAGTCTTCAGTAGGCAGCACTTGAGAAATCTCTTTGCCCTTCTTGCTCATTTCAGTTTTCCTTGATTCGTTAAATGGTTTCCTGATTTAAGTAAACAGGGAGAGCGTTAAAAATATATAGAATAGAGAGTCAAATCCATTGTTTATATTAAACATGCGTGAATAGATATGAATCTTTTCAAATATAACAACAATCATCAATAATAATTTCAAAGTCAGATCTCTTACACCATCGCACGAAATTTATATCAATCAACTTAAAGCAGTTAGATCTCGAATTTCGTTTTGATACGACATAAGCCATTTCTTATGCTCAAGAAATTAAATTCCGTGAATTCACATGTCGCCATATATAACTTTTACCGCTTGTAATAGTTACCCATAAATGTTGCAAAATGCGATGTGCACAAACCTCACATCACAACTTTTATGCGATAATAGTTTTGTTTTACGACTAAGTTGTGTGAAATGCGAAGTGCACATTCAAAAATCCATGTGGTTGAGCTAAAGGACTTTAAATATTTATCTTTGATACTTTTTTGGCTCATCGGGTCTATGCAATCACACTTATATATAATTACTTTATGAGTTGATCATTTAAATAAGGTGCGATGTGATAAAGAGTTTATAATGATAATTGAAGTTATTCAAGATTTTTACAACATATCTTTGAAAAAGGTTAGCTTTTTTTCATAGCTCATGTAGCTTAGAGGAGTTGTGAGTCGTTTTAAGTTATAAGCTATGCGTTTTGCAATGTGCCCAAGAAATAAAGCAGAAAATTTTAAAAGAAATCTTCTATCTTCCTAGTTTTTGTTTTAAAACAAAAATAATTTTCCTATTTATTTCTAAAGGGTCCCCATTTATTAAAATAAATGGGGGTTGTTGTATAGCACAACATGACCTTAAGACCTAAGGGAGTTTATGTCTTGTAGTTAAAAATGGATATGAGTTTGAGATGGTGGTGTGGCACTTCATGGTCTTGGTGGAGTGAGTGGTGTTGCTGGAATCAAACTTCTACTTCTAGCTATGAATGTACCCCTAGAGTCTCTTTCTCTACACATATCCTTTTTTTTTTAGAGGTAAGAAAGAAGATTTCCTAATTACACTTCCCTGGCAACGACGCCAAATTGTTTAGTCAGTTTAATTTCTTAAATTGATATCATAAATTATCGACTGAGGTTAGTAATCTGATGAAGTGTGGTACACTATATATTCTTAGGTGCCCTTCTTTCTTACTTCGTTGTGTATTTTTATATGTTGTTCTTGGGGGTTTGTATTTTATGCCTAGTCTAAGAACTAAAATTGATCTAAGGAATGAAATCTAAGCTTCTAAATGAAATATTTAAATGCTAAGGAACAGTTAAATTTGAAGGAAATTTAATTATGAAAACTTAATCTTTAAGAAGGAAGAAAAGGAAATGTCATTTTTACTCTAAGAAAATAAATTAATTTATAAATTAGTCCTAATGAAATGAATGAAATCTAAAATCTAAAATAAGGAAGAAAAGGAAATTTTATTTAACTAATCTATTTTGCATAAAAATAAATCAAGCTTTGGATGGTTAAATTCTGAGCTATGTTAGACTATTCTATGTCGACAAAACATCTATGGAAAACATCTATTTAAACTGATTCTAAATTTAAACAAAGCACTGTTCTAAATCTTATTGAATTCTACTGATCTCTAAATGGCGTTGAGTCTATCAACATAATGAAAATAAAACCATATCCTACTTTATCAATTGAGAACATTAATTCTATGAAAACGGAGAATTTGATCTAATTTTAAATCTATTTGAAATGATAAAAATGTAATTCTAATCTAACTATGTCCTAGTTTTAAATCTATCTAAGAAAAATCAAAATATAACTCTAATCTAACTCTGTTTTACATTCCATGGAATGAAAGCATAGAATCTATTACTATGAAATTGAACTGGCTGTGCTAATTGAATTCAATTTTAAATAAGGAAAGAAAAGAATGATAGAGTATCTACTGCACAAAACAAGATGTCTAATCTAAATCCTATGGTTGTTGTGTAATCAAATTCAAGAATCTATTTCAATTGGAAGATGACAGAGTCACGTTCATGAAATAATTCAGGTGAGCATAAGATATAATCAAGTGTGCGTAAATGTAAACAACTTATGCGGAAAACATTTAGGAACTAATTGACATGGAATTAAACTATGAAATGATGGGAAATCAAACTACGAATCGAAGAGAAATTAACTACGAATCAACGATAATTTAAACTACAAAATGACGAGAAATTAACTACGAATCAACAAGAAATTAAGCTATGAAATGACAGTAAATTAAACTACGAAATGACTATAAAACCCTCCTTTCCATGCAGGGTACCTCTGCAATAGAACGAGTGTAAAATATACTTAGGCCATCCACGCATCAGTGATCTAGAACTGGTCTTCTTCATTAATAAAACATATTTTAAAAACGTATCACAATATTATCACAAAATTCAACTTATTCTCGGTTTCAACACACCGATATTTATACAAGTTTTTAAATTAACTGTCTGAGACAATTTCACCTATGGAAATCAGAATAAAGCTAAGAGTAGAAGTCTATTAAGAAGCAATGTCTTCATGGCTCTTTTCTCGATTTTCTACGTAAGAGAAAATCGAGAGTCTTCTTCTGCTAATCTCATTCCTTATCTTGACTGATCTTTGACTGCGAGTGTAGGCATAATCCTTCTCGAATTTGAATAGGTAAGTAGGATATGATCCATATATGGACCATTTCAAAGCTACCCATATGACTCACTTCTTCATTTACTTCTTGAAACCTGTCAAACAATAACGGTGGCTGCAGAAACAAAGGTGAGCTACAGAATTGCACAAATTTTGTAGCTAATTACATAAATTCATCTAAATAATAAGAAACATTATAATATAAAATAAAGATAATCTAAATGAATTCTCAGTTGTAAAATATGTCAATTATCATTGATTTAGTTTATGGATTTTGTAAAAAAGGAAGAAAATATGGTGGAAAAGGATGCCAAATTAGGAATAGTTTTGAGGTTCAACAGATATACTTATATCATCACGGTTACCATGCTTATCATTATCAATAGGATTAAGCCATGTCATTCAATAAAAATTTATCAAAACAACAAGAGTGTCAACCATGTTTCCATACCTTCATCATGCTCATCACAATCATTATCAATACCATTGTATATAGAAATTAATGAGATAATCTTATATATGATATATATCATGTCTTATGCATGTCAAGTGTCGAGAGTATCATTTTCTCTAAGACAAGGTGCTATCCTTCTTCACGAGACTGGGATATAAAAAACATTAGATGTTAGCCAAACATCAATTATACCAATATATCAAAGATCAACATTAATTAGCCTCATAGAATTTAAGAAGTTCATCATGATAAAAATGATCAATACTAGGTACATCATTTCATCATAAGAAACATGAATTCAAATCACTTTCATATGTATGCAAGAACCATTTGAGAAGGAGACATTCTCATCATATCTTAGGGCTTACCTTTCCATTCAATGTTACAACTGAAACATAACATTGATACCATGCATACCTCGCAGTGTTCAAATACATATACACCTTTTCATTTGACATAGCCAACTTGTAGCACATAGTCATCTTTTCATCAGGTGTCTCTTTACCTTTTCCAACTCTAGCTTTTCTTTCCTGCATCTCAAATGATCCTCAAGAAGGATCCTTTTATTACATCTCATTAAGGAGGTTAGAAACATCTAAATATTTAAATATACATGCAGGAAGTATAATTAATGATCAAAACAATAATAAAATTCATAATTCTAGGAAAACATAAAGACATAAAGGATAATCACGAGTCTAGAAATACTTATCTTCAATAAGAAGTGATCCTCTCCCTCTTGAACCAACATTCAAGAGCCATCACTGTCTATTTTCCATATAATAATGTTTCCTTCAATCAAATTTATCAACAAGTGCTTCAAATATGTCACAAGTGCTTGAATATATTTACTTTGACCATGCTATGGTTTCTAGATTTCATATCTCAAATCTTGCCATAAACCAGGGTTTCTCTCAAACCCTAACTTCATAATATCCATAAAACCCTAATACACAAATTTCATAAGGTTTTATTGAAACCCTAGAATTATTTTAGCTCTCCTCCATCCTCTTCTTAATTCCATCAACGGTGTCATCATAGGGGTGATCTCCATGACTTTTCTTCAACCCATCTCTGAAACCATGTTAATGTTTCATAGGGCTATATTTTTATTTTCGCTAATAAATGCATTTATTCATTAACACATTATGATCAACCCAAAACATCATAAAACTATTCATATTTACATCAATATTCATCATCATATGAAACTATGTAAAAATAAAAATATCATCATCATCAATGCAGTAGAACATAAAGGAACAACAAAATAAAAGAAATCACACATAGAGACACCAGGATTGATCGGAGACCAGGAAAAAACCCACTATGGGGAAAACCCTTGAAAATTATTCTTCTTATAGATTATCATCAAATGTTTCAGAAAAAGAGAGTACAATGATCGATATATTCATCTATGAAACTAACCATCAAAACGACTACAAAATCCATGAAATGAACCCAATAATTCTTATACCCATTGTTTGGGCTCAACCTAGTCTCCTAAATTGAGTTCATTTAATTGTCAACCAGGGTTGGTAAACTGCTGAAGTGAAGTGCACTGTATGTGCCTAGGTGTTTGTTTCTTAATGCGTTGTGTTTAGTGTTTTATGATGTTTTTTGTCTTTTGATGGTTTTATGTTCACAAGGAAAAGAACTAAATGCTGGTGGAAAGAAGCTACTGGTTAAAAACAGAGTGAAGCCTAATTTGTTGATGACAAATGACACATGCAAATACTGAGACAGAACCAAACCTAAACTATGACTTAGCAAAAATACAAAGCTTGATAATGACTTCAAGAAAATGAATCACAACATGAACTTAACTTGTCCAATCCATTCATTAAGGATATTTTGGAAAAGCTTGAGGAATGGGCAGCTAAGTGTAAAAATTCTCCTAACTAAACAATTAAACAATCCACTCACAATGATACAACATCTCATCCATGATCAAAGGTTTGTTGAGATATATTTGGAAAATAACATTGGTAACATCATAAGATCTCTACTCTAAAACTAGCTCCTAATTATATTCTGCAACTTAGTTTAACACCACTAAACCTCACTCAAAAGTTACAAATTTCCTTTTGGAATAGTCTTTGAGGAAAGGCTTGTTTGTGAAATGGTAAAAAAGTTGCAAAAGTACTCCAGGCCTTGGACTGATACTATCTTCTGTTCAGATGATTATGAGTCAATATATGTTCTTAGAACAAAAGAAGTTTTGTAAATAATGAAGGTCGTGGTATTTAAGTTTAACAAACAATGTAATTTAATATGCAATGGATGATAACTAAAATGTGGAATGAAAATACAGTGAGCTAATCTAGAACTGAACTAAAGTGTTACCGGTCTACAATAAACAGTGCTAAACTAACAAGCCATTATCAAACTTGAAACAAAATAACAAAGCATGAATTGAATGCAATTTGACTCCGGAGTACCTTAACTAAGTTATCATGCAATTAATCTATGGGATTCTACAGCCTATTTTGTCCATCATGAATGGTATTTTGGAAGAGCTTGTTAGAACAATCCTGGCTGTACAATTCAATGCAAATGCAAACATGAAAACTGAAAGCAATTACAATTAAAAACTAAGACATCACAGCTACTTCCTACCCATTGTTATGATATTTTAGAAGAGCGTTTTAAGAGTAAGATCAACTATGCTACTTAGTGTAAAAAACTGAAACCTTTAGTATCACAGTCATGCCTTAGTCATCATAATGATTTTTTGGAAGAGTTTGCTAGAATAAGTTCAACTGTGATAATGAACAAAAGGAATTGCAAATAAAATCTATAACACTACAGCCATTTATCATTCATTATCATGATCTTTTGGAAGAGTTTCTTAGAACGAGTATAGCTATAGTGACTAATGAAATTAACTATGAACTCAAACTGCAAAAAAACGTGAAAACAAACTAAGATACTTATCTAAATTACGGAAGTAAAGCCGTTCAGGAGGCAGGGGCCCTCTACCACCAGACGGAATCTAACTCAAAATAAACTCAACGTGTTCAAAGCAATGTTGTCTTCTTCATTAAAGGAAAATAACGTAAAACAAAGTATTCTCGGTCTTCAGAAATATAGCAGTCAATCCATGAAATATAATCAAAATCTAGAGCCTGTCTCTCGATTTCCCGAGTACATTTATAACAAATCTTCATAACAGAACTTGCAACAATACGGGGATCATTGTCTTTCCCTATCAAAATCGTACTAGAACTCTAAAGATGGCAGCGTAAAGGGACAAAGGACATCTGGACTGTCCTAGTCCTATTAGGAATCTGCCTCCTTGAATGAGTTCCCACGTACAAAACCACGTCCATAATTCGGTTCATTCTTCATGGTGAGCAACAAACGTTGAGGACATGATGTGGAATAAACCCATATGTGGCTTTTCCTGAGAGGACACCTGGAACATGCTTGAACGTGAAGACAACTGCAGAATTTTCGGTTAGCTACGGAATGTCTGCATTCTGTAGCTAGTTTCAGTTCAAAATGCATTACAATGACAAAATCACAAAACTTAGCAAGTTAGCCATGGTATTCATTCTTAAAGTAATTTTAACTAATTTCATTGATCATTTGGGCCTGGGATAACAATGGACAAAGAAAAATGGAGTGAAGTAAGATGAAAGAAAGAACAATCTTGGGGCTCAACATACCCCCACTGCTAACTTCTTGCATGTCCTCATGCAACTTATTCCATAAACTCAGAGACTTCTGCAAGATCATCTAACCCTCTTCTTCTTCTTTGCCTGGAAGTTAAAGATCTTCTGGGCTTCCTGATGACTAGCTTGAACCTTAGATTGGTAACTGTCCTGATTAGTTTCTTGTTCCTCTTTTTCAACTTTTCATTAGCCTTTTCCACTTTGTCCATTTGTAGAGATAGGGTTGAGTTCATACTGGTTTTTAGTTTGATTTGTTCCTTTAGAATATCATTCTCGGTCTTGATATTTCTATTAAGTATTTCCAGTTCGTACCTATCTCTTCTTAACACATCTATTTCGGACAGTGGAGGACTAGGGGTTCTATCTCTATTTTCTGAAGCTTTCCTTTCCAATGTTTCAACATAGTCATAAACTTCTTGCTGTGCAGGGTCAATTTCTGGGGCTTCTTCATCAAAATCTTCTTCAACATCCTCTTCAATAGATGTTTCCTCATCTTCTATATTTATCACCCCGGTTTGTTTGATCTGTGTTTTCCTTAGTTTCCCCCTAAGTCTATGGCTTCTTCTTGGCTGGGATGATCCCTCTCCTTTTTCTGTGGCAGATTTTCTGATTACCCTCTCTTCCTTATGTTGTCTCTTAATCTGAGTCAACTTATCAGAGATTATTTCTTCACTACTTTCCTGTACTGTTTTGTCAATTTCAATTTTAGAGGCTCTCCATTTTCTGCTTCTCTTTGTAGGCTGATGTTCAGGTGAAGGCTCTTTTGGTTCCTCAAAGTGATTCCTTAGCAAGAAATTATCCCAAGTATCTTTTGTTTTGGATAAATGGTGCTCAATTAAAATCTTAACCAAGCCATGATGGTATAGATTTGTCTCTAGGAATTGGACTCTCCTTTGGACACTTGAAGCCATCTTTTTTAAACTTTGAAGCAAGAAATAGGGAAAATTTAGCTCTTCCTCTAAGAAATGCATTATCAACCTAACATGGTAAACATAAAAAGTACCATATCTACCTTCACAAGTGATAAATTTTTGTAGAATAAGCAATATGTTTCTCCATTTATTCTTTAATGCAGAGCTTGGAATTCCCTTTTTAAACACAGTGACATCCATACCTGGTGATTTGAGGATTTGCTTCCATGATTCATTATGAAATTCTCTGTTCTTAAACCATCTTTCTCCATGTCTAAGCAATCCTGTTGCTTTTGCAATAAAAACCTCTGTGACAGTGAATTTAACATCTCCAACTTCAACTTCAGTTCCTTTGAATGACCTTGCAAATGTTTTAGTAACTTCTTTGTGGAAGCCATTAAATTTCTCAAGGAATTGCAGCCATCCTACTTGTTGCAACATTTCTGTGCTTTGAGGGTATCCTTCCAAGTATTTTGTGCCCACTGGTTCAGTTCTTACAATGAGGCCCATAATTTCTTCTTCAATCTTCAGATTAGTACTCTTTCTGCTCACAGAGACAATGACTTCAACCTTCAAACTGATATACCTCTGGTTCACGGTGATAGTGCTTCAATCTTCAAACTGATATATCTCTGCTTCACGGTGATAGTGCTTCAATTTTCAAATGGATATACCTCTTCTTCACGGTGACAATGCTTCAATTTTCAAATGGATATACCTCTGCTTCACGGTGAAAATGGCTTCAAATTCCAAACTGATATACCTCTTCTCACGGTGACAATGGCTTCAAATTCCAAACTGATATACCTCTGCTCACAGTGATAGAGATACCTCTGTTTTGCGAAATGAAATGATGAAGGGCTGGCTACGGAATGGACTAATAGGGAGTGGTTACGGAACTAGTTAATGAAGTGAGGTGAAGAAAACAAATCAATGAATGAAAAGACTGCGGAGATTTTTACAACGGCTTCAAAAATAATCATTAAATGATTTGGCTGGGTGACGTGAGAAAATCAATTGCTTCAACATTTTAACCGCTTAAATAATGATCGGGTATAGGATTTGAAATGAAGGATTTTTATCCAAAGTTTTGTGGAGGGTATATTTGGCATGATCAATAAAAATAATCAAAACAACTTTTCAAATGATTCATAACTAAAACTATACTAAAGTATATGATATGCCATTATAATTAAAACTTTTTACCTTTTATTTTCATCTGCTTTTTGTGGTCTTCATATATTTTATCATCCTCTGGAAACCATTACTTTGTGAGTCTTCATAACCCTTCTTAATTTTTCTTGTCCATGGATATACTGGATTATCTTGTTGCAATTCAATGTCTGTTGATCAGTGCCTTCAGGATCTGTAGCTGCGGAATGACTGTCTGGCTGCGGAAAGTCTGATTAGCTGCAGAATGTCTATTCAGCTGCAGAATGTACCTGTAGAGAATTTTAATCATGGAATGGAGTGGTTTGGAATATAAGTGAAATATTATATGGAATGAGTGAAGATAAATGATGAAATATGGTATAATGGGATATGTATGAAGTGAATGATGAAGTGGGATGGATTATAATTTATGAAATGGAGTGGAAGAATATAGGAAATGGCCTGCAATCCATGACATGTGTTATTCATTTGCAGAAAAACATCAAACTTTTAAATTTTTGATATGGAAAAGAGGTGGATGAAGTATGGAATGAGATGAATGAAGTATGGAATGAATGAATGAAATGGAGTATGGATGGATGAGTAAATGGAATGAAATGAAATGAGATGGATCATAAGTGCAATGGATCTGAACTTATGATTTTGTAACAGCTGCTTGCAAAAACAAAGTTAGAGTGTCAGAAAGACTCTAATTTTCACCCTATCTTTTCTGTATAAACATGCCAATCAGTGATTGGTTTTCATGTTTATACTTTATTTATTTATTTTTTAAAAAGAAATGCTTTCAGAAAATTCAATCAAGTTGATGAAGAAGAAAGATTCTTCTTCATTAACTTCACATCACTGTTTTCTTGGAACTTCTTGACAAATTATTCTCTTGAGAGTGGTTTGTGATACAGCTTCAATCTATGACCATTCACAAGAAAAGTGACCTCTTCTTCATCTACTGTCCTAATTTTTACTGCTCCATTGTCAAAAATTTCAACAATTTCATATGGCCCAAGCCAATGTGTTTGAAATTTACCTTGAAAATCCTTGAATTTTGAATCAAACAAGAGAGCCCAGTCACCTTCTTTGAATTTCTTCTCTTTGATGTACTTGTCATGCCATCTAGTCCTTTGCTGTTGGACTAGACTTGTTTTCTGAACCGCATCTTGTCTGATCTCATCCAATTCATTAATCTGCTCCAATCTATGCTTTTGTGCCTCCGTTAAATCAAGTCCTAGCTGAACTGCCATTTTGAAAGTTTGAATCTGGAACTCTATGGGAAACAAAACTTGCTTTCCATAAACAAGTTCATAAGGAGTATGGCCTGTTGTGTTTCTCCATGTAGTTCTATAGGCCCACAAGGTTTCAGGAAGCCTATCTACCCAATCTCTTCTATGTAAATGAACAGTCTTTGTTAGGATTCCTTCAATGACCTTATTAGTAGATTCCACTTGACCATTTGCTTGTGGATGATAAGGAGTAGATTTTCTATGTCTGATTTTGTACTTCTCCATCATTTGCTCCACTAGCCTTGATGTAAATTGAGCTCCTTGATCCGTAACAATTTCCCTTGGGACACCAAAACGAGTAAAAATATCCTCAAAAAGAAAAGTAACTACAGATGCTTCATTAGCAAAAAGTAATGGCTTGGCCTCTACCCATTTGGTAACATAATCAATGCAAACTAATATATATCTCTTTTGTCTTGATGGAGGACTAATAGGTCCTACAAAATCCAAAGCCCATTTTTCAAAAGGTTCAATATGTACCTGAGGTTGTAATGGCATCTCACCCGAAGGAGAAGGTTTCCCTACCCTTTGGCAACTGTCACACCTTTTGACATACTCTTTAGCATCTTTAAACAAGGATGGCCAATAATATCCTAAATTAAGGATCTTATAGGCTATCCTCTTATCAACAAAGTGTCCGCCACAAGGTTCATCATGACATGCTTTGAGAATCTCAGGCATCTCATCTTCCCGAACACACCTTCTAATGATCAAATCTGGACCTGTCTTGTACAACTCATTAGCAACCCATGAATATTTTGCACTGTCAAAAATGATTTTTCTTTTATCTCTTGCATTCATTATTGAAGGAAATTTTCCTAAAACTAAATAATTAGCAATGTCAGCAAACCAAGGAGTTTGAGTAGAAATTGCAAAAAGATATTCATCAGGAAATTGATCTTCAACTGGAGTGTCATCTTTGATGTTTTGGAGTCTAGATAGGAAATCAACTACTATGTTTTGTTTTCCAGGCCTATCTAAAATGGTAATTTTGAATTCTTGTAGGAGAAATAACCATCTTATGACTCTACCATTAGTAATTGATTTTTTCATTAAGTATCTAATTGCAGAATGATCAGTGTGAACAAAAGTTTCATAGCCTGTTATATAGTGTCTAAATTTGTTTATGGCATGAACAACAGCTAAAAACTCTTTTTCAGTTACAGTATAGTTTAACTCTGAAGGAGTCAAATTTTTACTGGTATAGTAGATGGCATATGGAATCAGGTCTTTTTGTCCCAATACTGCTCCTAGAGCTGTATCTGAGGCATCTGTTGAAATATGAAAAGGTAACTTCCAGTTAGGTCCTCTTAAAATAGGTGCTTCAGAAATTTTTGTTTTTAGGGTCTCAAAGGCTAACTGGCAATCAGAATTCCATTTGAATTCACAGTCTTTGGTAAGCAATTTAAAGAGTGGAGATGCTATCTTGGTGAAGTTTTCTATAAACCTCCGATAATATCCTGTAAATCCTAGAAAACTCCTAACATCTTTTTGACAACTTGGAATAGATAAGCTAGAGATGACTTCAACTTTTGACTCATCAACTCTAATCCCATCCCCTGAAATGTGATGCCCCAAAACAATACCTTCAGTAAACATCATGAAACATTTCTCATGACTAAGTGAAAGATTTGCTTCTTGACATCTCTTTAAAACTTTTTCCAAGTTTGCTAAAGCTTCTTCAAATGTGTTTCCATAAATTGTGAAATCATCCATATATACCTCTACACAATCATGTATTAGATCTGAAAAAATTCCTAATACTGCCCTTTGGAATGTTGCAGGTGCATTGCATAATCCAAATGGCAATACTCGGTAAGCATAGGTACCCCAAGGACAGGTAAATGTGGTTTTGTCTTGATCTTTAAGTGCTACTTGGATTTGGTTGTAACCACTAAACCCATCGAGGAATGAGAAGTACTTTTTGCCAGCTAATGTATCTAACACTTGATCTATGAAAGGTAAGGGAAAATGGTCTTTAAGAGTAGCTTTGTTTAATTCCCGGTAGTCAATACATACCCTCCATTTACCATTTTTCTTTGGCACAATTACCAAAGGAGAAACCCACCTGATTATCCTAAATGGGATAGATGAAGCGACATTTAACAATTTTTGTACTTTCAAATAAATCTCCTCAAGATTTGATTCATCCGCTCTTCGTAGGCTTGTCTGATTGGTTTACAATTTTCCTCTATATAGATGTGATGAGTAAGTCTTGGGGCTTATCCTCATGTCACAGACTCATGCATATGCGTATAGAATGTCTCGTAATACTTTGACTAACTCTTCTTATTGAGATTTCTAGGTTCTTATTTATGTTCAAAGTTTTTCCTGGAAGTATCTCACTTGTAGAGCTGCCAAATTTATCCATAGAATGAAGAGACATCTGCCTTGATGACAAAAACTCAATGTTGGATCCTTATTGAAATGGTTCATGTTTGTATTTTGAAGAGGATTCAAAGTTTTCTAGAGTATTCAGAATTTGATTATCTTCACTAATTTTTGAGATTGTGAAGAGAGGTTGTAAGTCTTCTTCATCCTCTATCCATTTAGTATCATCTAAATCTGTAATTGTCCTTGCTATTGGATACAAAGTGAATTTCTTAGTTGAACTACCATCAGAGATGTACATATCACTGGATCTACAACTAATTAAAGCGTCAGTTGTAGCCAACCAAGGTCTTCCTAATATAACAAGATGCCCTCCTAGACTATTCTTAGGAGTTAGGATCATGAAATCCAGGTACTCCCAAGTAATCTAGGGACACCGAATATTTCATTACCCCATCGTCATTGATCACAGATCCTGCTCCAAGAATTGTAATAATGTGGTGTAAAGAGAAGATTAGGGAAGCTTCAAATTATCCATGATTTGGTTCACTCATAATATTTAATACGCCCAAATAATGAGTGGTTTTGGATTTCAATTCCATTATGTGAATTTTAACAAATCGATTTCGGTCAAGATACTTTGGAATAGTAATCTTACCCATCATAATGTCTCCATATTTTTCCCGCCGCTTGAATTTTCTTTTGTTTCTGTTTATTCTTTTCTGCCTATGCTCAACTCCTTTATTGTTTTTACAAAATTGAATTTCCTTGATGGCTTGTAATAATGGAATTTTAATGCAAACATTTCTCAGCTCATCTAGGAAATCATAATTAGGCACCATAATTTGTTTTTCTACACCTCTATCAATTTGCAATCTTTCTGGAAAGGGAGGCATAGAAGTAGATGTTGATGGTTGCTCTAATACAGGAGTTGAAATTATTGGATCTTTTTGCTTTAATTTTTCAGTGTTTGGGTCTTGAAAAGATGTATCTTCTTCAAGACTTTTATTCACCTGTAGAGAGTCTTCCTCAGAGTTATCTTGTTCTTGTATGATCACAGAAGGTTTCCTCTTTTCAAGTATTCTTCCAGACCTAAGTTGAACATCACTAAGGTCTAAAGGAGTAATTAAATAAGTTGGAAACTGTTGGCCTTCTATCATGTATGTGTTCTGAGGATTTTTATTTTTGGGGTTTGGTATGGGTTGAGCAGGCAACTGATTTGATTTTTGAGGAAATGGTAATGGAAGTGGTTGATTTTGATGTGGTAGGTTCTGATGATGTTGTTGAGGATTTTGTTGAAAATTTTGTTGAGGATTCTGAGGAAAATTTTGTTGAGGATTTTGAGGATAAAAATGTGGGTATGGTGGATAGGATGGTGGATACTGATAGTACTGAGAGTATCTTCCATAGGGATTTTGTGCTCCCTGTGCCCAAGCTTGAGATTGATTTTGAAATTGAGGCCAAGGTTGTTGCCAAGAATTCCAAGGTGGAGGTTGGTTATACATTTGATCATGGAATCCTTGTGTTTGAGGTCCCTGCCAAGGCCTTCTAGAGACAAAATTGAGAGATTCTGTGGAATCTGTAGGAGTTTCCTCTTGAAAGACAACTTTGAGACCAGGAAGAGAAGGACAATTCTTGGTCTCATGTTTTTCAGAAAAAATGACACAGGTCTCTACAACTTTTACATCCAAAGGGCACTCTCTCAAGGCATGTTTCTTTCTACATTTGGGACAAAAGATTGCCAAGGCATCAGATTCAGCTTTTTGCTTGTTTTGTATCTTAAGGGTGTCTATTTGTTCACTAAGACTCCCTAAGATGTCAGATTTGAAATCATCAAGCATATGTCCTATTTCTGATCTACTTATTGTCCCAGAAGTAGACTTACTTGCCCTTGCAAGAGCAGGATCTCTTGGACCTTTTACAGTTTTAGATTTCCCTCTTGAAAGGTTGATACATAACTCAGATATTTCAGGTAATGTGAGCTATGATATATCCCCTTTTCCCATCATGTTAAGGATATCCAACCATTCATCCCTAATTGTTTTCAACAAAAGAGATTTTAAGGTGTCTTGATCTAAGTTTTCCATTTTTGCTCTTTTGATGTTGTAATGAAATCTCTCCAACAAATCTTCCAAGTTTTCATCTTCTTTTTTAACATCTTAAACACTTCTTCCTTATGATTGACCGGAATACAATAATCCAAATACCTCTCTAGAAATGCTTGTTTCATGTCTTCCCATGTCCTAATAGAACTGTTGATCAAACTCATAAACCACTTCAATGCTGCTCCTTTCAATGTTGAAGGAAATAGTTTAAGTTTTTGAGCATCTTGTAAGTAGTCATAAGTTCTACACAGAACTTCAAATTCAAATAGGAAGGTTTCAGGATCTTCAGTTTTAAGCCCATAGAAGTTTGGAAGGATAGAGGGTGAAATATTTTTCCTGGTTTTATTGGTTTCTTCATCTACTATAGGAAACCCAAAAGAGTTTCCTATTTCTCTTCTACCTCTTCCTCTACCTCCTTCTCCTTCTATACCTCTACCTCCTTCTCCTCTACCTCTACCTCTACCCCCTCCAAATAATGTGTGTTCTCCATTAAAGAATCCTCCTCCTCCTTCTTCTGCCATGGTCGATTCTCCTGTGGAAGTAGAAAAGTTTGTGTTCTTAACAGGAGTCTTTGGATCTTCTTCTAAGGCAAGTTCAGTGGATGAAGTGGAAGGTTTCTCTAATGGAATATCTGATCTTAGGTATTCTAGAAGTCCAGGATCAGCAAAGGATGGAATGTGGGTCTGAGTTGAAGGTGTACTAGCTCTCGGTCTAGGTGAAACAAGTGGTGCTCTAGGAATCAAACTTCTGCTTCTGCTGCTTATGAATCTACCCCTTGAGTCTCTCTCTCTACGCATATAATTGTTTTTGGGAGTTAAGAAACAAAGGTTACCTAGTTTTCACTTCCCCGGCAACGGCGCCAAAATGTTTGTGCTCAACCTAGTCTCCTAAATTGAGTTCATTTAATTGTCAACCAGGGTTGGTAAACTGTTGAAGTGAGGTGCACTGTATGTGCCTAGGTGTTTGTTTCTTACTGTGTTGTGTTAGTGTTTTATGATGTTTTTGGTCTTTTGGTGGTTTTATGTTCACAGGGAAAAGAACTAAATGCTGATGGAAAGAAGCTACTGGTTAAAAACAGAGTGAAGCCTAATTTGTTGATGACAAATGACAAATGCAAATACTGAGACAGAACCAAACCTAAACTATGACTTAGAAAAAATACAAAGCTTGATAATGACTTCAAGAAAATGAATCACAACATGAACTTAACTTGTCCAATCCATTCATTAAGGATATTTTGGAAGAGCTTGAGGAATGGGCAGCTAAGTGTAAAAATTCTCCTAATTAAACAATTAAACAATCCACTCACAATGATACAACATCTCATCCATGATCAAAGGTTTTTTAAGATATATTTGGAAAAGAACATTGGTAACATCATAAGATCTCTACTCTAAAACCAGCTCCTAATTCTATTCTGCAACTTAGTTTAACACCACTAAACCTCACTCAAAAGTTACAGATTTCCTTTAGAATAGTCTTTGAGGAAAGGCTTGTTTGTGAAATGGTAAAAAGGTTGCAAAAGTACTCCAGGCCTTGAGCTGATACTATCTTTTGTTCAGATGATTATGAGTCAATATATGTTTTTAGAACAAAAGAAGTTTTGTAAATAATGAAGGTCGTGGTATTTAAGTTTAACAACTAATTTAATTTTAATATGCAATGGATGATAACTAAAATGTGGAATGAAAATACAGTGAGCTAAGCTAGAATCTGAACTAAAGTGTTACCGGTCTACAATAAACAGTGCTAAACTAGCAAGACATTATCAAACTTGAAACAAAATAACAAAGCATGAATTGAATACAATTTGACTCCGGAGTACCCTAACTAAGTTATCATGTAATTAATCTATGGGATTCTACAGCCTATTTTGTCCATCATGAATGGTATTTTGGAAGAGCTTGTTAGAACAATCCTGGCTGTACAATTCAATGCAAATGCAAACATGAAAACTGAAAGCAATTACAATTAAAAACTAAGACATCACAACTATTTCCTACCCATTGTTATGATATTTTGGAAGAGCGTTTTAAGAGTAAGATCAGCTATGCTACTTAGTGTAAACAAACAACTGAAACATTCAGTATCACATTCATGCCTTAGACATCATAAGGATTTTTTGGAAGAGTTTACTAGAATAAGTTCAACTGTGATAATGAACAAAAGAAATTACAAATAAAACCTACAACACTACAGCCATTTCTCATTCATTATCATGATCTTTTGGAAGATTTTCTTAGAACAAGTATAGCTATAGTGACTAATGGAATTAACTATGAACTCAAACTTCAAAAACGTGAAAAAAAACTAAGATACTTATCTAAATTACGAAAGTAAAGCCGTGCAGGAGGCAGGGGCCCTCTACCACCAGACGGAATCTAACTCAAAATCAACTCAACGCGTTCAAAGCAATGCTGTCTTCTTCATTAAAGGAAAATAACTTAAAACAGAGTATTCTCGGTCTTCAGAAATATAGCAGTCAATCCATGAAATCTAATCAAAATCTAGAGCCTGTCTCTCGGTTTCCCGAGTACATTTATAACAAATCTTCATAACAGAACTTGCAACAATACGGGGATCATTGTATTTCCCTCTCAAAATCGTACTAGAACTCTAAATATGGCAGCGTAAAGGGACAAAGGACATCTGGACTGTCCTATTCCTATTAGGAATCTGCCTCCTTGAATGAGTTCCCACGTACAAAACCACGTCCAGAATTCGGTTCATTCTTCATGGTGAGCAAAAAATGTTGAGGACATGATGTGGAATAAACCCATATGTGGCTTTTCCTGAGAGGACACCTGGAACATGCTTGAACGTGAAGACAGCCGCAGAATTGGCGGTTAGCTACGGAATGTCTGCATTCTGTAGCTAGTTTCAGTTCAAAATGCATTACAATGACAAAATCACAAAACTTAGCAAGTTAGCCATGGTATTCATTCTTAAAGTAATTTTAACTAATTTCATTGATCATTTGGGCTTGGGATAACAATGGACAAAGTAAAATGGAGTGAAGTAAGATGAAAGAAAGAACAATCTTGGGGCTCAACACCCATAAAATATGATTATCAAGACTATATTGAATTTCCATTGTCTACGTTCAATTGCCGAACATTGCGGTCATTGAGAGAAATATTTGGACAACTTATATTTCATATTTTAGTTCCTGGTCGCATGGAGGAGGAGTCATCCGAGTGACTATAGCTTCATGGTCGCTCTCTGAAGCAATGCAAGTGTGCGACTCTGGTCGGATCTGCCCAGATCTATATCAGGTTCTCGGTCACGCCCTTCAGGTTATTATGAGAGAGAATACAGCAGCACCGTCACACCCTAAATCATAGAGAGCAAGCAACTAGGGCTGAATTCAGTCTGTGTTGAGCGAGCGATAAGGGTTGAATCTGGTTTGTGGTGAGCGAGCAACTGTGTTTATGGAAACCCTAACTCGCATTCGCATTCACAGTGAGTTTTCCATGCGATTGGAAGGCTACAGTCGCATGAATGAGCCTATGTGAGAGTGAATATGGTCGATATCCTTCTATTATGTTCCTGCGATTGGCCAAGGTCTGAAGCTCGCATTTCAGATATGTTCCTACGATTGTGGCATGAAATGCTATATCTAAAATGCGAGCTTCAGACCTTGCAATTTCACCTCAGAGCGAACCTGTTCTTCCACAGGCGAGCCTCAAACCTGAGCAAGACAAAAACCAAGATACAAGAGTGTATTATGATTGTGTACATATTAGGTAGAGGTCACTTTAATTTATAACCTTCCAAGAGGGTCCACTTTTCTTTAGGGATGACCTTATCAAATATGCACATGTGGTATATTATTCATAAATACACTTTCCCTTATCCGATTTGAGTGATATTTAGGTCGATTTTGGTCCTCTCTAAAAGAGGAATTAAATGAAATAATTATCTCCATCAAGTTATCTATTTGAATTGTAATTTGAGTTTCATATTTTCAACACACCCCAAGTACACTCTCAACCCGTTGGCCAAATATGGAGTAGTATTCCCAACAAGGTTGGATGGTGGGTATGATTTCAACTAGGGTATACTCTGCATAGACCTGATAGGGAAGAAGAATATCCACCCCTATATGTATATGGGGGAGTAATGTCTCCAACCCTGTGGGTAATAGATAGGCGTAATACCCTATTGTCTAGATACCCCTCAACCCCAAGATTCCTCTATCTCAATTCCTAACCCTAGGATCTAAAAAAGGGGGAAGAGTTAGCTCAGTGTGCTTGATCAGTGCTACCCCTTATTAGGAGGGTTCACATCCATCAGTCCAATATGTTCTCTGAATACCAAGAACTTCCCTTTCAGAAAATCCTTGGTGATAATATCAACAATCTTTTCATTTGTCGATATGTGATAGAGTTTAACGACTCCTCTCTGCACCATGTGTTGATTGAAGTGATATTAGATCTCTATGTGCTTGGACTTTCCATGAAATACAAGATTATATTCCAAAAATATCCCACTTTTTTTGTCGCAATATATCACTATAGTATCTAGGACCTGCTGAAATAGCTCTCCAAAGAGCTTCCTTAACCAAAATTCTTCGCAACTAGCCATGCTAGCAACCATGTTATCAGCCTCAATGGTACTCAATGTTATGAACTTCTGATTCCTTCTCTTCTAGGATATCATGGCAGATCCAAGATTAAAAAAACATCCAGACATACTCTTCCTGTCGATAACATTTCATGCCCAATCAGCATCGCTGTATCCATGAAGTCAAATATCTCTGGTAGAATATCTCAGACCAAGTGTGATCATCCCATGAAAATATCTCAAGATGAGTTTGGAAGCGATCCAATGTGCATAGAGAGGCTCAGTCATGAATTGAATTACCGTGTTCTCTTCATAGCATATGTCTAGACAGGTGTTCACTAGGAACATCAGAGCCCCAATCAACAGTATATACTTGGATGGATTCGCCAAATTGGGTCCTGAATATTCTCCACATAACTTCTTGAATTTCATTTCCATCAGTGTGGCCATGGAATTGCATTTGTCATTCTAAATCTCTATAACAACTTGACAACATATTTTCCTTTTCAAAGAAAAATCTCACCAGGTTTTTGCCACAACTTAAAGCTTAGAACGTAGTGCATGAGACCAAGGTCCTTCATCTTGAATTTAGAGGCTATATCCCTCTTGCAATTGACCATCATAGGATTAATACCTTTCAAGAATATATCATCAACATATAAAACCAAAATCAATGGTATAACTTGGACTACCTTGAGGTAGAGGTTGGGATCGACATTGCTTCTTGTGAATCCCAACTTTACCAAATAACTATCTATGTGGGCGTACCATGCTCTGGGTGCTTGATTTAAACCATACACTACCTTCTTCAATACAAAAACATGTGTCTTTATATCCTCTACTTCAAATCCCTGTGGATTCTCAACATACACTTCTTGTAACATACCATGGAGGAATGCAGTCTACGTCCATTTGATGAAGATTCCATCCTTGTATTGCATAAAGGGATATTATCAAATGAATGGTGTGTATCGAGCCACAAGTGAAAATATATCATCATAATCCTCTCTCTCTTTCTGTGAAAATCCTTGAGCCACAAACCTTGCCTTGTATTTCTCAATGCTACCATCAATTCCATGCTTGATCTTGAATAGCCACTTAGAAGTCACCATAAATTTTCCCTTGGGTCTCGAAACAACATCCCATACATCATTCTTCATAATCGATTCATATTCCTCAACAATAGAATCTTTACAAACTTTTTCTTTTACATCTTCTCAAATGTGGAAGGCTTGGCTTGAATCATATTTCTCATTACTGCAACATATCCCTGGTACCTGCTGATGGGCCTCTAAATTAGACATAAATTAAGGCCCATATAATCTTTCTTAGGCCCATCTACCTTACTTATGCACATGAAAAGATATATTAAATCTATTGGACATTGGGTTCAATGCTCCCCGTGTGTTTCGCGACATGGACTAATCACCTCTCGTGGATCCTAACTCTGGCGATTGTAACAGAGACTAATTCCCGTGGGTTTTGGTATAACGGAAATCATGATTCCAACAAGTGGTATCAGAGCAATAGGTCTTGAGTTCGAAACTCACCCGGCTCACGTTGGGGGGGGAGATTGTTGGACATTGGGTTCAATGCTCCCCGTGTGTTTCGTGACATGGACTAACCGCCTCTCGTGGATCCTAACTCTGGAGATTGTAGCGAAGACTAATGCCTATGGGTTTTGGTCTAACAGAAATCATGATTCCAACAAAATATATCCTTCTGCACTTAATAATGTTTTCTTATGCTTTAATTTGTTCTTATGAAGTTTTAAAGGTAATTGCATATATGTGCCTAATATTGGTTTTTTTTAAGAATATTGTGAGAATATTGGGAATATTATGTAGATTTGGAGAAGGAGATAATTTATAGAATTTCTCCCTGCCACTGGAAGATAAATATTGAAGAATAAATAAGCACAATATCAAGAAATTATTGAGAAATCTTGGAGATATTCAAGGGGGTTGTCCACCCTCCTTAACTATCAAAGGCAGCCAAGCAAACTGAAGACGAATTCCACTCAATCTATGGTTTACTTGGAGTCAAAGTGGACTCAATCACTATTTTCTAGAGAGCTCTTGGTAGCTGACCTTGAGGATAAATAAAGTTGATCAAGAGCTAATTAGGGTCGATTCTGGTCCATTCGATGCCAGTCCATTCCATTCCATCCCATGCCATTCATTCCATCCTATTGGGATTTGTTGTTTAAAGACCTTCGAGATGTAATAAGATTGTATTTTTTGTAATTAAATGATTAGTCAGATGTTATTTTACTGATCTAGTTTCAGAGAGCGAGGCTCGTGGTTTAGGGCCCAATCCATGTGCCTCAGCTTCTATGTTGTTTTCATTCTTTTCTTTCTATCATTTTTCTAGCTTTACTTCTTGTCATTTAGTTAGATACACTTCTAATAGTTTCAATGTTGTTTATTTTTTCCTTCAGTTTTTCATTGTAGTTATTCATTTGCTTACGTGAGTAATAGAGTAGAGGAAAAATCCAAAATTTGTGGTCGAGCCTTCCCCTCTCATCTCTGTCAATAGAGTTCGAGTAGGGCTAACCTTCCCATAGGAAAAAAAACTAATTTATGTTCACTATTTTTATCACACATTTTGTTTTTTTTTTTCCGTGCATGAATCCACAGGTTTGTTTGCAGGAATAAATATCAACAGTCCCAGAGAAGTTCATCAATATGTCTCACTTCCTTTTCCAGCTTTTTTTTCACGCATGAGCACTATTTTTGGGCCTGCATTTCCCTTCTTATTCTCTCCTTAATAGCTGTCACACCCTTTTAATTCACAAAAACCAATTAAAAGTTTGACCTTCGCCTGTTGGCAATATGTTTCTGGTATCCTATTATATTGAATTGATTGTCCTTGATGGCAACTCTCTGAAAAAGGATGCAAATAATGACTATATGAAGAACTCAGAAAACCATCAGCAGTTCTATACAAGCAGAATGTAAGACTGAAGCAGTTCTATACAAGCAGAATATAAGACTGAATGTACATTAATCGAAGCTCTGTATTTATTGGGAGAATCGATGTGAATACGGACATGTTAAGAGTCATGTGTTATGATTCACTGAAGTTTAACCTTGGGTGGAGAATACCGAGAGTATTTGGGTATTGATTGGTTCAATTCTCGTGTGGAATGCCCTGAAACTCTGTGTGAAGCCCTGTTGGGAGAGTGAGCCACGGACGTGTTTTGTGTGTGCAGGGCACATTAGCTCTGTCAGTCAAAGTAATAGTGTGTTCTGAATGTGTTAGACAATACAAAGAAGGGTGTCCCTGTTGAATGTAAGATAAACCGAGTCGAATAGTCCATAAGGATTTCATTGGAGCTATATAACAGTATTGTGGTTATATGAACTGATAACACGGAGAAACGAATTTGTGAAAGTACGCAAACAGACCCTGGAGTAGAGGGGCGGAACCTTGCGGATGAATAGTGAATGTGGTTTAAGGTTGGAAGCAGTTTTTATCGCACCACCTTTGCAGCGAAAGTGGTATTTGAGAATTGGGAGCGATTCCATAGAATAGTCGACATGTGGGGTCGGGTGAAGTTCCAAAACCGCCATCACTGCGCGCCATCGCACGTTAACGATTGACCAAGGAGGCCACGTGATATTGTTGAGCGACGTCGATCTGGAGGGGAGCCATCGGACAACGGTCGTATGAGGAAGATGCGCGAAGGTTAACCAAAGTACGGTGCGAGAATTTGATTGGATTGTTGATCATATACATGGGACCCGGAGTCAAAGGTTTATTAACAGACGTGAATAAAGTTATGACCAGCGCCAGACCTTGGTAAATGTTTATTAACCTTGGTTATAATATTATATGGCAGAGATAAAGATTACCTTTGGGTTGATTCATGTTGTGAGAGTATGCATTAGTGTATATGGAAGAGCGTACGTTGGGGATCCAATTTGGATTGGTTCACCTTTTAATACGTGGGTTGTTATTAAGAGAGAATTTTTGTATGCCTTAGGGAGGTCATTAGTGAAGGAGAAATTTGGATTAATATCTCAATCTCATATTGAGATATTAAAAAGTCTTAGATTAATTATCTAATTGCCAGACCAAGAAAATAGAACAATAAGAAGTTTTTTGGGGCTTGGGTAGACCCCGCTGGATTATCTATTTGATCCTGTCCAGGAATACCATCAGCGGTTGGATGGTTTTGACTCATGTTATTAATAAAGGATAAAACTATATAAGGAGAAGAGGATTATAGTACAATGTGTGCATGTGGAGGGGTTGTTAATGAATAAATCTCTTTAAGAGATATCTGCATGATTGAACTCTGATAGATCAGAATCTATGATGCACCTGTGGATATGATGAAGGTTCAAGATCTCTAGATATAGAAATGATGAATCTCTAGGAAGATCTGCAAAAGAAATGATGAAGACCTGGCGCAAGTCTGATGAAGAAATTGAATAAATTTGGTGGATCTGAGGGTTGAAGCCTTCAGTATGAAAGTAGAAGCTTTCTGCCAGTAAAAGCTGGTGTTAAATCAGGGGGTCGAAGCTCCCTTCCAGGAGAGGTTGGTAAACAAGATCAGGGGGTTGAAGCTCCTTTCCAATAGTGACTGGAGAATGAGAGAAGGTGGTAGCCTTCTACAGGTAGGTTCTTGCGTGCTGGTATAAGTCTGCGCCAGTACAAAATTGTAAGAATTTTTCTTTATAATAAATATTGAAGACAGAGATGACTGCAGCGGTGGTTTTCTCCCGAATTGGTTTTCCACCTTAAATACTGGTGTTCATGTGTGTTGCTTATGTGTGATGGTTTATTCTATTATTACTGCACATGCTTACTGCTTACTAAACATCTGATGAATGAGTGATGCAATGATCTAAGTAAAGAATTAAATGCATAACAAGATCTCTGGACATACAGGATATCCACGTGTATACGCAAGTTGAATTCAGTAAAGTAGCATATGGTTTTAAGAAAGAAAAAGTAAAATTGTTTCTAAATACTGATTCACCCCCCCCTCTCAGTATTTTTCCCAACAATTGGTATCAGAGAAGGTCCTTCTGAAAAGGCTTAGCCGCTAGAAGGAAGATCAAACAAGATGAGCAATCAAGAAGGAACAACATCTATCAGGCCTCCGCTCTTCAACGAAAACAATTTAATCTTCTGGAAAACAAGGATGAGATCCTATCTTCAGTCCCTGGGAGCAGATGTATGGGCTATAGTTGAAGGAGGATATCAATATCCAGTCGCAGTACCAACAGATCCAACAGAAAGAAAGAATTATGAAACAAATGAAAAAGCGGTCAATGCTCTATTGGGAAGTCTAACTGAATCAGAATTTGTCAAAGTCATGCAGCTGGATACAACAAAGGCAATATGGGACAAAATCATTCTAAGTTATGAAGGTGATGCAAAGGTAAAAAGTGCTAAACTCCAAACTCTCAAAATTCAATATGAGAATCTAAAAATGCATAATGAGGAGAGCATTGCCAATTTCTTTTTACGTCTTGATGATATTGTAAATCGTATGAGAAATCTGGGAGAAACAATAACCGAATCTACTTGGGTTGAGAAAGTTTTAAGATCACTAACGACAAAATTTGAGTCAAAAGTTTATGCTCTTGAAGAAAAGCAGGATCTTCAAAATCTACTGTGGTGAAACTTCATGGCATACTAACTGCATGTGAAATGAGAAGAGGAGGACCATCTGAATTCAAAGAAGCCGTCTTTAGAGCTTCTAAAAAAGGGAAATAAGTACAGAGACAGAAGGATCAGGGTATATCTCAGAAGAAGATGAGGAAAATTTTGTAAAGAAACTCCAAATTGGTACAGGACGGTTCAGAGGTAAGCTTCCTTTCAAATGTTTTGCTTGTGGAAGAGTTGGTCATTATGCTGCTAAGTGTCCTCACAAAGAAACACATGAAAAAGGGAAGGAAGTAGAAAGAAGGAATAAGAATTGATTTAGCACTAGAAAAAGCTACTATACTCATGAAGACAGTGATGGGTTATCAGACAGTGAGGAAGAATGTGAACAAGATCTCAGACTTCTCATGGCATTTGAAAAAGAGTCTAGAGAAGAAAAAGATACTTTTATGGATGCTTTAGAGGAAAATGATTTTCTTGATGAAATCAATCAACTCAAAATATGCTTAGAAGAAAGTAAATTATCCATAGAAACTCTGAAAAACCAGCTTGAAGAAAAGGAGAAACATAATGATAAATTAGAATATGAAATAGTAAGTCTAAGAAAAGAAATTGAGAAAGTAAAGACTTTGAACTTTAGATTTCTAAAGTATTTGAAACCTTAGATGAGATTATCAAGGTACAATGTTCTCCTCTTATAAAGATAGGTCTTGGATATATCGGAGAATCTTCTCAGGCTTCAGCACCAAATTATCTAAAAGCAGCTACAGCCAGCATACAACATTCTACCACTCAGCAAGGGAATAAAGAATATTTACAGGTAAAGCATGACCATCTCAATTCAAAGAACACTAACAGGAATATATTTCAAAGAAACACCAATCAACAAGTAAATTCAAGTAGAAGATTTCATGATCGCAGAAATTTCTTCTTCAATGGACAATGTTTCTCATGTCACAATTTTGGTCATAAATTTTTTCAATGTGTTGCATATAAAACCATCATGACAAGAGAAGCAAGAAGGAAAAGGATTGAGATTGGAACAAAGAAGAATACATATAACAACTTTTCTCCTCTTCAAAATGAAGTTGAATGTGCTTATTGCAATAACTTTGGCCATGAAGAATCTGAATGCAGGAGCAAAGTCCAGCCAAAAGAGAATTTTCCTTCAAGCTCCAAAGTATGGAAAAAGAAGGAATTACAGGTTGAAAATTGTGGCATAGATTTATTTGCAGAAGGAGAAGAAAATCAATGGTACATTGCTAGTGGATGCTCAAAACACATGATAGGTGACAAAAAC
Source organism: Pinus albicaulis (assembly GCA_034641835.2). Taxonomy (NCBI): domain Eukaryota; kingdom Viridiplantae; phylum Streptophyta; class Pinopsida; order Pinales; family Pinaceae; genus Pinus; species Pinus albicaulis. The sequence goes on from CM076571.1 coordinate 346,898,691, forward strand.
AAACTTCTTGCATATAGTGCTCTAGAAAAATAAAAGAATGTTACATTTGGAAATGATACTCCTGCTGTCATTAAGGGAAAAGGGTCTTTTTTTCTAAAATAAAAGGTGAAAGCTAATAATGTCATGTATGTGGATGGATTAAAGCATAACCTATTAAGTGTAATCAAATGTGTGATCAAGGAATTGAAGTTGTCTTTAGCTCAAAAGAATGTGTGGTACGTGATCTTGATACAGGTAAAACAATTATAAAAGGAAATAGAACTCCAAGCAACCTGTATGTATTAAAGAACTGCAAAGAACAATGTTACTTGAGTAAATATTCATAAAACTGGCTATGGCATAGAAGGTTGGGGCATCTGAGCTTCTCTGAAATCAACAAATCAAGCAGACTTAAAGCTGTTCGTGATCTTCCCAATATTACACTACCTGAAAGTATCATATGCAAATATTGCCAATTCGGTAAGCAAACCAGAGTGAAATTTAATGCCAAGGAAGGTTCATCAAGTAAGCCTCTTTAACTCATTCATACTGACATATGTGGACCTGTGAAGAAAAATTCACCATGTGGTGAACAATACTATATCTTATCTATTGATGATTTCTCTAGAATGTGTTGGATTGGGTTGATTAAACACAAAGATGAAGCATTTGAGAAATTTCAGATCTTCAAAGCACTGGTTGAAAATAAATTAGATCTAAAAATCAAGTGTCTTAGATCTGATCGAGGAGGAGAATATACATCAGATGAGTTCCTTGAATTTTGTGCACAACATGGCATAAAAAGACAGTTTTCTGTCGCTGGCACTCCACAACAAAATGGCGTAGCAGAAAGAATGAATAGAACAGTTCAACAAATGGCTAGAGCTATGCTTAATGATTCTGGAACACTTGACACATTTTGGGGAGAAGTAGCACATACAGTGGTAAATATTCTTAACAAGGCACATGTTCGTGTAAATAGTGATAAAAATCCATATGAACTATGGTATGGTAATCCTCCCACTGTGAAGTATTTTAGAGTTTTTGGGAGAAAATGCTTTATCAAAAATAATGATGAAAAACTTGGCAAGTTTGAACACAGAGCAGATGAAGGAATACTTCTTGGTTACTCCTCTAGGAGTAGGGCATATAAATGTTACAATAAAAGACTTCGGAAGATTGTTGAATGTATTGATGTTGTTATTGATGAGTCTCCTGCAATTCCAAAAGAAGAAAAACAAACAACAGATGAAGACGATGATGACATATATCCTTCTACATCAGATAGGAATGATATAGACAATGAACCCAATGAAGAACCCGAAGATGATTTATCTGAAAAAACTCCATCCAGATATGTTCAAAAGAATCATCCAGAATCTCAAATTTTGGGAGAAAAGGGATCAGGTGTACAAACAATAAGGACTCTTGTGGGATCTTCTAGCTATCTGGAATTTCTATCCACTATTGAACCACACAATGTCAATCAAGCTAGCAAAGATGAATGTTGGATTCAAGCCATGAATGAAGATCTTGATCAAATTGAAAAGAATCACACTTGAGAATTAGTACCAAGACCTCATGACAAAAATGTCATTGGAACTAAATGGATATTCAAAAATAAGTTAAATGATAATGGGGATGTTATAAGAAATAAAGCTAGACTTGTTTGCAAGGGGTATGCTCAACAAGAAGGTATAGAATTTGAAGAAACTTTTGCTCCTGTAGCTAGACTTGAAGCCATAAAAATGTTTCTTGCTTTTTCAAGCTTCCAACAAATCAAAGTTTATCAAATGGATGTTAAATCAACTTTTCTCAATGGAGATCTAGAAGAAGAATTTTATATAGAACAACCAAAAGAATTCATTTTGGGAAATGATGAAAAACTTGTTTTTAGACTTAAAAAGGCTCTATATGGTCTCAAACAAGATCCAAGGGCATGGTACTATTGTCTTGACAAGTATCTTCATCAACAAGGATTTTCAAAGGGGTCTGCTGATAGAAACTTATACACAAAAACTGAAAATGATAAACTATTGATTGTGGTTGTATATGTTGATGATATCATTTTTGGAAGTAATGAAGAGTCTATGAGTCAGAAATTTGCTTCTGTTATGCAACAAGAATTTGAAATGTCTTTACTTGGGGAACTAACATTCTTTCTTGGCTTGCAAGTGCAACAAGCAACATATGGCATATTCTTATCACAAACAAAATATCTTAAGCAAATTCTGAAGAAGTATGGTATGGAAGAGTGCAAACCTGTAAGTACACCAATGGTAACCGGATGTAATCTTAGTTCTCATGATGATTCTCCCACAGTGAATCAACCAGAATACAGATCTATGATAGGAAGTCTACTTTATCTCACTGGGACTAGACCAGACATTATGCATGCAATTGGGATTGTTGGACGATTCCAAGCTAATCCAAAAGAGTCTCACCTTCAGGCTGTCAAAAGAATATTCAAATATCTACAAGGAACTCAAGACTTTGGACTATGGTATCCAAAGAATGCCGATCTCACTCTTCATGCTTACACTGATGCAGATTGGGCTAGAAATGTTGATGATCGGAAAAGCACTAGTGGTGGTGCATTCTATATGGGGCCCCGGTTAGTATCTTGGTTCAGCAAGAAGCAAAGCTCTATTGCCTTATCTACAGCAGAAGCAGAATATGTGGCTGCCGTATCATGTTGCACTCAACTTATTTGGATGATGCAAACCTTACAAGACATTCAAATCAAATGTTCACCTCCTATCTCCATTATGTGTGATAATACAAGTGCCATCAGTATTTCAAAGAATCCTGTCATGCACTCCAAGACCAAGCACATTCCAATCAAGTATCACTTCTTACGTGAACAAGTGCTTGAACAAAAGCTGAAGTTGGAGTATGTTCCCTCCAAAGAACAAGTTGCTGATATATTTACCAAACCTTTACCCAGGGAAGCGTTCGAATATCTCAGACAAAAAACTGGGAGTAGTCTCTGCCATGCAAAAGATCAAATCTACTTAAATACAGAAGATTAAATTGGATATGTGGATTTTCTGCAGGACAGACGCGTATATACGCAAGTTTATACGAAAAAAACCGCGTATGGGTATTTGTTGGCAAAATTTTTCTGGGTTAGCATTCTTTAGCACAGCTGCGATGCTTTTGGGTACCTCTAGATGCAGCATGATCTCAGGGGGAGCATGGTACTGTCATTTTTGATCTATCCTTTTCCCTTGATGTCAAAGGGGGAGAATATTGCTGAATGTATTTTTGGTCATGGTTGCCATCAAGTCCAAAGGGGGAGATTGTTGGCAATATGTTTCTGGTATCCTATTATATTGAATTGATTGTCCTTGATGGCAACTCTCTGACAAAGGATGCAGATAATGACTGTATGAATAACTCATAAATCCATCAGCAGTTCTATATGTACCTCAGCCCTTGCAGAACACTCCTCAAAGACCAAACATCAAATTCGACTAGAAGATGCAACAATCATTGCGAAGGAAGAACACTATCAAACAAGAAAAATGAGAGAGGCCTAGGAGATCATAAAGCATCCTGATAATCTTAAAAGGGATATTGGAGTTGAAATCAGTGACACTTGGAAACCCCTTATTTGACAGATCTGCTCCTCCAAAAAAAACGCCCACCAGTAAGGTATAGTTTTTAACCCCGAGTATGTCCCTCTCCCTTTGAAGTCTTAGTTGGTTTTTAGTTTTAACAAAATAAAAAATGCTAGTAATTATCCCTATTAATTAATTAATATTTATTTATTAAAATTAAAGATTAATTAGTTAATCAATAATTATTAGGATTTTATTCTATTTTCAAATTATAAATAAGCGTAAAACTCTTATTAAATTAAAATTAAATCATTAAAATTAATTATTTAATAAAATTAAATATATAGTAAATTAAAATGATATATTAAAAAACTTAATATATCCTTTTAGTTCAACTATATACTTATTTTTTATTAAATCTTTTATTAAAATAATTAATTTCCTTATTGTTTTTACTTTTTAGCTTTTTCCTTTTTAATATTTAATTTAATATTTAAGATTAATTATATAATAAAATTAGATATATAATGAATTATAATGATATATTTAGTAAACTAAATATTTCCTTTTAATTCAATTATATATTTACATTTTATTAAAAACCTAATATTAATTAGCTTAGAGTATTTCCTCTATCTTAATAAACTTTTTTCCTTAATATAGTTTTTCTAGATTCTTTAATTAACCTTTTAACTTAGAATTATTAGCCTTAATAAAACAATATTGTTATTAGGAATTTAATTATTATAATTATTAGAAAATAATAAAATTATTAAGTGTATTGAAATTATTAAAATTAGAAAAGTATGAAGAACTTCTAGTCGGCCCTTTTCTAGATAAGATCCTCCCCTCTATTAATGGTCTGAGTCTTTTCTCTCATTTCTTCATTCAAAGTATGTCCTGATGATGGATCCCTGTTGGGATTCGAAACGTCGACACTCATTTTCTAGCAATGTGGATAATCCGGAAAGTTTTTAAAAAAATGATCACCACATGAGTTTAAAAACCAAAGTTCTATACAAGCAAAATATAAGACTGAATAAGTTCGGTGTATGTATGCATCCTGACAACGGATAATTGAAATCCGTGATAGTTAAGAAACCCGGTGTTGGGTTTAATGGTGCTCTGTATACAGTTAGCAGTACCAATGTTAATACGGTCGACTGTGTAGCCCGACTAGTAGACAATGGATAACCCTCTGTATTATGGAGTAAGGTGTTTATCTATGTTTTGAATAGTGGATCGAACGCACGCAGAGAACCGAGTCGAATAGTCCATAAGGATTTTATCGGAGCTATATGAACTGATAACGCGGAGAAATGAATTGGTGAAAGTACGCAGACAGAACCTGGAGTAGAGGGACGGAACCTTGCAGATGAACAGTGAAGGTGGTTTAAGGCTAGAAGCGGTTTTTATCGCACCACCTTTGCAGCGAAAGTGGTATTTGAGAATCGGGAGCGATTCCATAGAACAGTCGACACGTGGCGTTGGGCGAAGTCCCAAAACCGCCATCACTACGTGCCATCGCACGTTAATGATCGACCAAGGAGGTCGTGCGATATTGTTGAGCGTCGTCGATCTAGAGGGGAGCCATCGGACAACAGTCGTATGAGGAAGATGCGCGAAGGTTAACCAAAGTACGGCGCGGGAATTTTATTGGACTGTTGATCATATACGTGGGGCCCGGACTCAAAGGTTTATTAACAGACGTGAATAAAGTTATGACCAATTCTGGACCTTGGTAAAAGTTTATTAACCTTGGCTATAATATTATATGGCAGAGATAAAGTTTACCTTTGGGTCGATTCATGTTGTGAGAGTATGCATTAGTGTATATGGAAGAGCATAGGTTGGGGATCCAATTTGGATTGGTTCGCCTTTTCATACGTGGGTTTTTATTAAGAGAGCATTTTTGTATGCCTTAGGGAGGTCATTACTAAAGGAGAAATTTGGATTAATATCTCAATCTCAGATTGAGATATTAAAAAGCCTTAGATTAATTATCTAATTGCTAGACCAATAAAATAGAACAATGAGAAGTTGTTTGGGGCTTGGGTAGACCCCGCTGGAGTATTTATTTGATCCCGTCCAGGAATACCATCAGCGGTTGGGTGGTTTTGACTCATGGTATTAATAAAGGTTAAAACTATATAAGGAGAAGAGGATTATAGTACAAGGTGTGCAAGTGGAGGGGATGTTAATGAATAAATCTCTTTAAGATATATCTGCATGATTGAACTCTGATAGATCTGTATCTATGATGCACCTGTGGATATGATGAAGGTTCAAGATCTCTAGATCTAGAAATGACGAATCTCTAGGAAGATCTGCAAAAGAAGTGATGAAGACCTGGCACAAGTCTGATGAATAAATTGAAGAAATTTGGTGGATCTGAGGGTTGAAGCCTTCAGTATGAAAGTGGAAGCTTTCTGCCAGTAAAAGTTGGTGTTAAATCAGGGGGTCGAAGCTCCCTTCCAGGAGAGGTTGGTAAATGAGATCAGGGGGTTGGAGCTCCCTTCTAGTAGTGACTAGAGAACGAGAGAAGGTTGTAGCCTTCTACAGGTAGGTGCCTGTGTGCTGGTATAAGTCTGTGCCAGTACAAAATTGTAAGAAGTTTTCTTTATAATAAATATTGAAGACAAAGAAGACTGGAGCGGTGGTTTTCTCCCAAATTGGGTTTCCACCTTAAATACTAGTGTTCATGTGCATTGCTTATGTGTGATGGTTTATTCTATTATTACTGCACATGCTTACTGCTTACTAAACATCTGATGAATGAATGATGCAATGATCTAAGTAAAGAAATAAATGCATAATAAGATCTCTGGACATACAGGATATCCATGTGTATATGAAAGTTGGATTCAATAAAGTAGCGTATGGTTTTAAGAAAGAAAAATTAAAAAGTTTTTAGTTAGCTCTAAATACTGATTCACCCCCCCCCCCCCTTTCAGTAATTTTCCAATAATTGGTTTCAGAGTAGGTCCTTCTGAAAAGGCTTAGCCGCTAGAAGGAAGATCAAACAAGATGAGCAATCAAGAAGGAATAGCATCTATCAGGCCTCCGCTCTTCAACGGAAATAATTTATTCTTCTGGAAAACAAGGATGAGATCCTATCTTCAGTCTCTCGGAGCAGATGTATGGGCTATAGTTGAAGGAGGATATCAATATCTAGTCGCAGTACCAACAGATCCAACAGAAAGAAAGAATTATGAAACAAATGCAAAAGCGATCAATGCTTTATTGGGAAGTTTAACTAAATCAGAATTTGTTAAAGTCATGCAGCTGGATACAGCAAAGGCAATATGGGACAAAATCATTCTAATTTATGAAGGTGATGCAAAGGTAAAAAGTGCTAAACTCCAAACTCTTAGAATTCAATATGAGAATATAAAAATGCATAATGAGGAGAGCATTTCCAATTTCTTTTTACGTCTTGATGATATTGTAAATCGTATGAGAAATCTGGGAGAAACAATAACCGAATCTACTTTGGTTGAGAAAGTTTTAAGATCACTAACGGAAAAATTTGAGTCAAAAGTTTCTTCTCTTGAAGAAAAGCAGGATCTTCAAAATCTTACTGTGGTGCAACTTCATGGCATACTAACTGCATGTGAAATGAGAAGAGGAGGACCATCTGAAGTCAAAGAAGCCGTCTTTAGAGCTTCTACAAAAGGGAAATAAGTACAAGAGACAGAAGGATCAGGGTATATCTCAGAAGAAGATGAGGTAAATTTTGTAAAGAAACTCCAACTTGGTACAGGACAGTTCAGAGGTAAGCTTCCTTTCAAATGTTTTTCTTGTGGAAGAGTTGGTCATTATGCTGCTAAGTGTCCTCACAAAGAAACACATGAAAAAGGAAAGGAAGTAGCAAGAAGAAATAAGAATCGGTTTAGCACTAGAAAAAGTTACTATACTCATGAAGACAGTGATGGGTTATCAGATAGTGAGGAAGAATGTGAACAAGATCTTAGACTTCTCATGGCATTTGAAAAAGAGTCTAGAGAAGAAAAAGATACTTTTATGGATGCTTTAGAGGACAATGATTTTCTTGATGAAATCAATCAACTCAAAATATGCTTAGAATAAAGTAAATTATCCATAGAAACTCTGAAAAACCAGCTTGAAGAAAAGGAGAAACATAATGAGAAATTAGAATATGAAATAGTAAGTCTAAGAAAAGAAATTGAGAAAGTAAAATACTTGAATCTTAGATTTTCTAAAGGATCTGAAACCTTAGATGAGATTATCAAGGTACAACGTTCTCCTCTTATAAAGACAGGTCTTGGATATATCGGAGAATCTTCTCAGGCTTCAGCACCAAATTATCTAAAAGAAGCTATAGCTAGCATACAACATTCTTCCACTCAGCAACGGAATAAAGAATCTTTACAGATAAAGCAGGACCATCTCAATTCAAAGAACACTAAAAGGAACACCTTTCAAAGAAACACCAATCAATAGGTAAATTTGAGTAGAAGACTTCATGATCGCAGAAATTTCTTCTTCAATGGACAATGTTTCTCATGTCACAATTTTGGTCATAAAGTTGTTCAATGTGTTGCATATAAAACCATCATGACAAGAGAAGCAAGAAAGAAAAGAATTGATATTGGAACAAAGAAGAATACATATAACAACTTTTCTCCTCTTCAAAATGAAGTTGAATGTGCTTATTGCAACAACTTTGTCCATGAAGAATCTGAATGCAGGAGCAAAGTCCAGCCAAAAGAGCATTTTCCTTCAAACTCCAAAGTATGGAAAAAGAAGGAATTACAGATTGAAAATTGTGGCATAGCTTTATTTGCAGAAGGAGAAGAAAGTCAATGGTACATTGATAGTGGATGCTCAAAACACATGACATGTGACAAAAACAAACTTCTTGCATATAGTGCTCTAGAAAAAGAAAAGAATGTTACATTTGGAAATGATACTCCTACTGTCATTAAGGGAAAAGGGTCTGTCTTTCTAAAGGAAAAGGTGAAAGCTAATAATGTCATGTATGTGGATGGATTAAATCATAACCTGTTAAGTGTAAGTCAAATGTGTGATCAAGGAACTGATGTTATCTTTAGTTCAAAAGAATGTGTGGTACGTGATCTTGATACAGGTAAAACAATTATAAAAGGAAATAGAACTCCAAGCAACCTGTATATATTAAAGAACTGCAAAGAACAATGTTACTTGAGTAAATCTTCAGAAAACTGACTATGGCATAGAAGGTTGGGGCATCTGAGCTTCTCTCAAATCAACAAATCAAGCAGACTTAAAGCTATTCGTGATCTTCCCAATATTACACTACCTAAAAGTATCATATGAAAATATTGCCAATTCGGTAAGCAAACCAGAGTGCAATTTAATGCCAAGGAAGGTTCATCAAGTAAGCCTCTTGAACTCATTCATACTAACATATGTGGACCTGTGAAGAAAAATTCACCACGTGGTGAACAATACTATATCTTATTTATTGATGATTTCTCTAGAATGTGTTGGATTAGGTTACTTAAACACAAATATGAAGCATTTGAGAAATTTCAGATCTTCAAAGCACTGGTTGAAAATGAATTAGATCTAAATATCATGTGTCTTAGATCTGATCGAGGAGGAGAATATACATTAGATGAATTCCTTGAATTTTGTGAACAACATGGCATAAAAAGACAGTTTTCTATAGCTGACACTCCACAACAAAATGGCGTAGCAAAAATAATGAATAGAACAGTTCAACAAATGGCTAGAGCTATTCTTGATGATTCTGGAACACTTGACACATTTTGGGGCGAAGCAGCACATATAGCGGTAAATATTCTTAACAAGGCACATGTTCGTGTAAATAGTGATAAAACACCATATGAACTCTGGTATGGTAATCCTCCCATTGTGAAGCATTTTAGAGATTTTGGAAGCAAATGATTTATCAAAAATAATGATGAAAAACTTGGCAAGTTTGAACCTAGAGCAGATGAAGGAATACTTCTTGGTTACTCCTCTAGGAGTAGAGCATATAAATGTTACAATAAAAGACTTTGGAAGATTGTTGAATGTAATTGAAATGTTGTTGATAGTGAGTCTCTGCAACTTTCAAAAGAAGAAAAAACAAACAGAGATGAAGAGAATGATGACATATATCCTTCTACATCAAATAGGAATGATATAGGCATTGAACTAATGAAGAACCCGAGGATGATTTATCTAAAAAAGCTCCATCCAGATATGTTCAAAAGAATCATCTAGAATCTCAAATTTTGGGAGAAAAGGGATCAGGTGTACAAACAAGAAGGACTCTTGTAGGATCTTCTAGCTATCTGGAATTTCTATCCACTATTGAACCTCAAAATGTAAATCAAGCCAGCAAAGATGAATGTTGGATTCAAGCCATGAATGAAGAGCTTGATCAAATTGAAAAGAATCACACTTGGGAATTAGTACCAAGACCTGATGACAAAAATATCATTGGAACTAAATGGATATTCAAAAATAAGTTAAATGAGAATGGGGATGTTATAATAAATAAAGCTAGACTTGTTTGCAAGGGGTATGCTCAACAAGAAGGTATAGACTTTGAAGAAACTTTTGCCCCTGTAGCTAGACTTGAAGCCATAAGAATGTTTCTTTCTTTCAAGCTTCAACAAATCTAAATTTTATCAAGTAGATGTTCAAATCGAAGCTTTCCCAGTGGAGAGATCTAAAGAAGAAGAGACATAATTGAACAACCGAGAAGATTCATTTGAAATGATGAAAAACATTTGTATTAAAAATCTACTTATGGTCTCAAACATCCAAGGGCATATTACTATCGTCTTGACAAATATCTTCATCAACAAGGATTTTCAAAGGGGTCGTTGCAACAACTTATACACAAAAACTAAAAATGATAAACTATTGATTGTGGTTGTATATGTTGATAAAATCATTTTTGGAAGTAATGAAGAGTCTATGAGTCAGAAATTTTCTTCTGTTATGCAGCAAGAATTTGAAATGTCTTTACTTGGGGAACTAACATTCTTTCTTGGCTTGCAAGTGCAACAAGCAACAGATGGCATATTCTTATCACAAAAAAAATATCTTAAGCAAATTCTGAAGAAGTATGGCATGGAAGAGTGCAAACCTGTAAGTACACCAATGATAACTAGATGTAATCTCAGTTCTCAGGATGATTCTCCCACAATGAATCAACCAGAATACAGATCTATGATAGGAAGTTTACTTTATCTCACTGGGACTAGACCAGACATTATGCACGCAGTTGGGATTGTGGGACGATTCCAAGCTAATCCAAAAGAGTCTCACCTTTAGGCGGTCAAAAGAATATTCAAATATCTGCAAGGAACTCAAGACTTTGGACTATGGTAACCAAAGAATGTTGATCTCACTCTTCATGCTTACACTGATGTAGATTGGGCTGGAAATGTTGATGGTCGGAAAAGCACTAGTGGTGGTGCATTCTATATGAGGCCCCGGTTAGTATATTGGTTTAGTAAGAAGCAAAGCTCTATTGCCTTATCTATAGCAGAAGCAGAATATGTGGCTGCCGCATCATGTTGCACTCAACTTCTTTGGATGATGCAAACCTTACAAGACATTCAAATCGAATGTTCACCTCCTATCTCCAGTATGTGTGATAATACAAGTTCCATCAGTATTTGAAAGAATCCTGTTATGCACTCCAAGACCAAGCACATTCCCATCAAGTATCACTTCTTACGAGAACAAGTGCTTGAACAAAAGGTGAAGTTGGAGTATGTTCCCTCCAAAGAACAAGTTGCTGATATATTTACCAAACCTTTTCCCAGGGAAGTGTTCAAATATCTTAGACAAAAGCTGGGAGTAGTCTCTGCCATGCAAAAGATCAGATCTACTTAAATATAGAAGATTAAATTGGATATGCGGATTTCCTACAAGACAGTCGCGTATATACACAAGTTTATACGCAGAAAACCACGTATGGGTATTTGCTGACAAAATTTTTCTGGGTTAGCATTCTTTAGCATAGCTGCGGTGCTATTGGGTATCTCTAGATGCAACATGATCTTAGGGGGAGCATGGTACTGTCATTATTGATCTATCCTTTGCCCTTGATGTTAAAGGGGGAGAATATTGCTGAATGTATTTCTGGTCATGGTTTCCATCAAGTCCAAAGGGGGAGATTGTTGGCAATATGGTTGCCATCAAGTTCAAACTTACCATGTTTTCCTTTGTCCTCCCTTCTTGAATCCCATTTCAAAACCTTGTATCCAATCTGGAAATCATTTTCTTTGGTTCTTCTATCAAATATTTTCTTGATTTTGTCCAGGATATCTTGGGTCCTCTTGTAAACTTCTTCTCTTGATTGCTGCAAATGAATGGTTTGGTTCAGCCTCCTCTGCATGTCATTTTCTTTTGATTGAACCTCTTGAAGAAGCTTCATGATTGGGAATCCTAAAGAGGTGGGAAATACTGCATCCATGCCATACACTAGTTGATAGGGAGACATACCAATATATTTCTTGGTGGTTAGTCTATCAGCCCATAATGCATGCACTAGCTTGCTATGCCATGCTTTTTTATTTTGTTCTAAGAGCTTCTTAATGAATATGTTTACAAAGCTCTTGGTGGAGGACTCAACTAGTCCATTCCTTTGTGGGTAATAAGCAGTGGAGTGACCGAGGGTGATGTGATATGTAGCAAAATTCCACCATTTTCTTAGATGTAAAGGCAGCAGCGTTATCAGTGATAATCTTCTTAGGAAAACCAAACCTAGATAGGATGTTGGTTTCAAGGAATTTGATGATAACTGAATCAATGGTGTTTCTAGAAGGGATGGATTCTATCCATTTGGTGAAATAGTCAGTGGCAGTGAGGATCCACTTATGTTGGGCAGATGAAGTAGGATGGATCTCTCCTATGAAGTCCAAAACCCACTGCTGAAAAGGGGATTCAACACTGATGGGGTGCAAGGGTAAAGATAGGAGCTTTCTTTTGCCATCAAAGATTTGGCATTTATGGCAAGTTGTGACTAGTTTGTGAGTATCGGAAAATAAGGTGGGCCAATAGTAGCCATCTCTAAGGATATTTTTGGCTGTGGTCTTCCAATAGAGGTGACCCCCACATTCTCCTTCATGTAATTCATGCATGATTTTCTCTGCATCATCTTCAAGAAAACATTTAAGCAGTAAACCAGCAAAATTCTTCCAGTACAATACTCCATCTAAAATGCAGAAATTTAATGTTTTCTGTTTTAAGAATCTTGCTTTAGTTTTTGGCAAAGAAGGGGGAGCATTGAGATAAAGAAGCACATAAATAATATCAGCATACCAAGGTGAATTTAGAAACATTTCTTCAATATATGGTGTTTTAATTTCTTGAGTTTCTTCTAACATGCCAACCATATTCATGTCTAGAGCTTGGAAATTTGAGTCAGCCATAAGTTTTGAAAGTCCTTGTCCCTTAATCAATTTAGTGGGTCTGATTTCCAAATCATATTCTAAAATGGTAGCAATCCACTTGCCCCTTTTACCATCAGGGTCTTGATTAAGTATATCTTTGACAACCGTGTTTGGGACAAAGGCTATGATATGTGAATGCAAAAATAAACTCTAAAATCCTTCAAAGCTTTGATTAAGGCAAAGGCTTGTTTCTCCATATTGTTATATTTCAGAGGAGCATCCATTAAGGCTTTCCTGAAGAAAACTATGGGCTTCTCTTGTCCCATGATGTTCTTTTGCAACAATACTACTGCCACATTATGTTCAGAGGCAAAGGAGAAAATGTAAAAGTCCTTGGTGAAGTCAGGGCTGATTAAGACTGGTGTTTGCATGAGTGCTTGTTTTACCAGCTCAAAAGATTGTTTTGCTTCCATATTCCACTTCACTTCTACTTCCTATTTCAACATATTTGTAATATTTCTTAGGAGCTCAGAAATGTTAGGGATGAATCTTCTTAGGAAGTTAATCTTTCCAATGAAAGATTGCAGCACTTTAATGTTTCTAGCATGGCTGATTTGTAAGAAGCCTTCTATTATTTTGGGATCTATCTTGATTCCCTCCTCAAAGATTATATGACCCAAGAGTTTTCCTTCCTGAAGGCCAAACGAAGTTTTCTTAGGATTGAGGGACAAACCATACTTTCTACATTTTTTGAAGACTTTTCTCAAGTGGACTAAGTGCTCCTCATCATTCTTAGAGTAGACAGTGATATTATCAAGGTATATGAATATGAAGTAACCTATGTCTTCAGAAAAAGCTATGTACATTTCCCTTTGGAAAGTAGCCCCTGCATTCATTAAACCAAATGGAATTTTAACATACATGAATGTACCCCAAGGTGTAGTGAAAACAGTTTTAAGTTGGTCATTTGGAAAGACTAGTACTTGGTTGTAACCTGAGATCCCATCTAGTAGTGAAATTCTTTGTGAGGCAACTACCTTTTGGAGTATGTGATCCATTTTAGGCAAAGGGTAATTTTCTTTTAATGAGGCTTTGTTCAAATTTCTGAAGTCAATACAAAGCCTAATTTCACCGGTCTTCTTCCTAACTGACACAAGGTTGGAAACCCATTTTGAGTATCGGACTGGGACTATGATCCCGGCATCGTACATCTTTTTGATTTCTTTCTCAACTGAGGGAAACAAAAGGGGGTTTATTCTTCTCAAATTTTGTTTAAATGGTTTCTGATTTTCTTTGAGAGGAATTTTATGTTGAATGATTTTGGTGTCATAGGATTTCAAGTCTTCATACCCCCAAGAAAACACATATTTAAATTCTCTAAAAAGCTCAATGTATTTCTGTTTTGTGAGAGGTGGGAGAGTTTTGGACAGCTTGATCATTTTGGGCTCTTTAATCTCTCCAATGTTACACTCTTCTACATTTGTTTCAGTGGAATCCATCTTGGGTTTTTTAGCTACATCATTAAAATCAAACAGCTCTTCTAGTGGTGTAAGGCCTCTTGGCAAGGTGTCATTTTTGTACTACAAAATTTCAAATTATTTTTAATCATATTTATCAAATAATTCTGCTCCACAAGAGTTTTTATGGTGGTTTATATCATCATTAAAGGACAGCTCTATTTTGGGAGTTTCTTTTTCAGCAGAATTATTTCTTTCAAATCTCAAACTCTGTTTTATGCTTGCAAAGTCATTTCTGGATTGCAGAAAATCATCTATTTGGTCATCATTGTCAAACACTTGCCAGTGGTTTAGGTTGTCCAGTATAGTAGGCTTGTTCTTTATTTTGATGAGGCATTGGTTCTCTTCATAAGGTAAAGAGAAATTGCTGGCAGTAAAGGCAAGCTCATTGGCAAGGCAGTTTTGGGCCCTAGGGATGAAAGTGAGCTCATATTTCTCAAAGGTTTTGAGAAGGTCTAGGGCAGCATTTCTATATTCCCTTAACCTAGGGTTCTTGGCTGAATAATCTCCCTTAATTTGATTTATTATCAGTTATGAATCTCCTTGAACCAATATTTTCTTAGCTTTCAGGTCTTTGAGTAGGTGTAAACCAATAAGGAGAGCCTCATATTCTGCAGCGTTGTTGGTGCATTGGAAATATAGCCTATAGGAATGGCCTTTATTTGTGTTTTGGAACCAAACCCCTACTCCTGAACCAGCCTTACCATAGGAACCATCAAAGCTTATATGCCAAAGGGTTTCAATTTCAGTTTTGTCAACATTTTTCACTTTGGGGCTGTTAGGATTTGGGGTGTCATTTTCTTGGTCAAAGGATGGGCTTGGTTGTTCTGAGGGACTTAGTCCTTTCTCCTTGTCATCTATTTGTTCATCTATGTCATTTTCATTGTATAGGATGAAGGAGTCAAGGTCTGAGTGAATGGAATAAACCGTTGTGTTATTTTTCCTATCTATGTTACTCACCATGTATTTCATGTGGGATTCCCGGTATAATCTCCTTGTTTGATTGAACACTGGGATGGTGGCATAAGTCATGTCCATTTGAATGCATCCCTAGAGTTTGGCCCCCCATGATCTAGATAAAAGTATGCCATATTTTGGGGGGATGTCAGCCACAACTATGTCCATGACTAGACTTTTAGCAGGGATTTGTGCCAGATTGACACACAAATCCTTGATTAGGCCTAGACACTTGACCCTACTGGAATCAAAAGAGTACAAATCTTTGTAGTGTTTTGTGATCTCTAAGCCCAATCTCTCCATCACAACTTTTGGCATGAGGTTGTGTGAGGCACCGGAGTCTAACATAGCATTATGCAGAATTTTATCATGTATGTTCAGACTTACATAGAAAGGAGGGATAGCTCCTTCTTGATATTTTCCTTCTACTTCAGGACCAAACAACAATTCTGGTTTATCATCAGTTAAGTTTAAAGTATCGGTATCACTCCCTATATTTAAAACTTTGAAAGTATAGGATCTATATACCTCTTGGGTTACCAACTCAGTGAGGGGTATGGTTATCTTGATCTTGGCAATCTCCCCCTTAAAACTGAAAGGTGTAGGTGTCTTTATTTCATTTACGTTAGTTTTATCAGCCATGAACTTTTCTACATTTTTTATTTGTTGATTCTGATTTAATGGTTTTGAAAGTAGGATTTTTTCAGGGCCACTAGTTGAAGTACTAGGGTAGTTTGAATCTTTGTTAAGTTTACTAGTCTTTGGTATGTTTGTTGGGAAAAATACTGAGAGGGGGGGG
The DNA here is from genome assembly GCA_034641835.2 of Pinus albicaulis. Classification (NCBI taxonomy): domain Eukaryota; kingdom Viridiplantae; phylum Streptophyta; class Pinopsida; order Pinales; family Pinaceae; genus Pinus; species Pinus albicaulis. The sequence continues at coordinate 346,914,871 of CM076571.1, forward strand.
GTGAATCAGTATTTACTGCATATTCAAAACTTTCACTTTTTCCTGCTTCTAAAATGCATACGCTACTTTCCTGAACCAGACTTGCGTATATACGCGGATACCCTTTACGAAACTCGCGTATCCACAGATATCTATTTATGTCATTAATTCTTCACTTAAATCATTCCTTCATTTATTCATCAGATATTCAATAAGCAGTAAACATGTGCAGTAAGAACAGAATAAATCATCACATAAAGCATCACACATGAACACCAGGATTTTTAGGTGGAAACCCAAGTCGGGAGAAAACCACCGCTGCAGTTGCTCAGCCTTCAATATTTTATTATAGAGAAAACATCTTACAACACATGTGCTGGCGCAGACTTGACCAGCACGCAGGCACCCACCTGCGCTCGTTTACCAGCCTCTCCTGGAAGGGAGCTCCAACCCCCTGACTCGTTTACCAGCCTCTCCTGGAAGAGAGCTACGACCCCCCGATCTCGTTTACCAGCCTCACCTGGAAGGGAGCTACAACCCCCTGACTGAAGGCTACAACCTTCAGCACCACCTTGGACCACGTTTCATCAATTTTCACACTGGATCCAACAACTTCAATAGAACAACACTTGCAGGCCACGTTTCATCATATTTTCAGACTGGACCCTTTCCATACTTTTAAGCACGGACATACATCACCAAAAAATACATATCAACACAGATCAGATAGCAGAAACACAGCAGAACAGATCAGATATTTCATACCCCTTGCTTCAGCAAACCCTAGTTTGAATACGCGCTTTTACTTCACTGATGTCGCGTATATACGCGCTTCCGTCCACACAAACCAGCGTATACCTCAGTGTATATTTTATTGCGCATACGCTCTTTCTCTTTGCTGAAGCCGCGTATATACGCGCTTCCTCCGCGGCGAAGTAGCGTATAGATCTTCAATCATTACAGAGCAGCATACTTCATCAGATCAGATATTCAGTTCAGATCTACCCTTTTGCTTCAGACAGATGTTCGCCTAGATGCTCGCCTCATCACAGATCTAAGCCTTCCATAATCGGATCTAGCAAATACAAGAGCAATTCAGATCTAGATCCCCTTCTTCATCATTGGTGCATCATACATTCAGATTTATCATTCAAGTGTAACCCTTTCCATCCAGATATACTTCAGAGAGAAGTATTCATTCAAGCTCAGACCTCTTGCACCATACTAATCATTTGCACAATGAATTTCTTCTCTTTATATAGGTTTATCCTTTTCAATACCATGAGCCCCCTTTTTCAATACCATGGACCAAAACAATACCATAAGCCCAAAACTACCTGGACGGGGTCAAATAGGCGGATCATTACCCAATACAATGGGTTAATACCATGGTGGTTACCCTTGGGTTTGCACTTTTTGAGCGCTTTTGCCCATACGCGACTTGGCACGTTATTTTCCGCGTGCATACGCGACTTCCCCTAGGCCAATCCGCGTATACCAAGAGACATAGTCTCTTTCAACATAGATTTAGCACTTGCTGACTTCTTTTCTTCACTGCCTTCTGTACACACTGCTGATACATCAGATTTACTTCATCAAGAACATATTCTATCAATCACAACTTCATCAAGTAAGTTGCCATCTTCTTCATCAAGTGAGTTGTCATTTAATGACAACACTTAGCATCATCGTGCTAACTAACATCATGTCACATCAGATTTACATCAATTACCAAGTCCATCAAGTCAAGCATAACTTCATCAGGTGGATTGCCATCAAGGACAACATGTCAACTGTCACATGTCTTCATCTTCATTCAGTGGGTTGCCATCAAGGACAACACTCTGCATCATATTTCCAACAATCTCCCCCTTTGGACTTGATGGCAACCATGATGGTGTTTGGTTACCACAACAGATAGGTACCATGTCACTCTCCCAAATATGTCACTCTCCCAAATATTTGACATCCATTAACTTTCTTCATTCAAACACCATGTCACTCTCCCCCTTTGACATCAAGGGCAAAAGGGCGGATCAAAACCAACACTCTCCCCTTTTCTCCTCATGTGGAAGAAACATTCTGCAGATCCGATATGTAGTCGAAGTGGCCAAGCTCCCTCGAGTTCATGCTTTGAATCTTCAAACATATTTTTCAATGAAGTACATGACTCTATGAACTTCCTATCACCAAGGACTCATACTTACATTAAATATCCATCCAAGTGGATTTACATATGAGACTCAACTACCCAACCAAGTGGGTTTACATATTTCAATTCACTACCCAACCCGGTAGGGTTTACAAAATTTGACTCAAACTACCCAACCAAGTGGGTTTACAAATTAGACAAGTCCTTGCATGATCAATATTACAATTTTACATCAAGGGTCTCAACATGACCCTTTTTATCAAACTACAAATATAACTTTTTAAGACCAACACCGTAAAGTCTCAAGAAAGAGAACATATTTTGTAACCATCATAATGCCAACAATGCATTATACTCAGCAGAACGCTATATGCTCCCCCCGAATCGTGCATCCATGCATCCTTTTCATATGACTAAGGCCCCTTAGTTTGTGCAACCTCGAACATTTTCACCAACAAATCATCAAGGCATCTTCATCAAAAACATTAAAAATAGATTTATGAGAACCGAACACTCACCGGAGATACCAAACAGATCACGCAATCGTATCGAAGAGAGTCGAACCAACCAAAAATTGTCGACGTAATCATGCATACGCGAGCTTTCCGTAATTAACCCCGCGTACATACGCGTCGTGTTTCAGAAACTCACGTATCTCAAGCCATCTTCTAAAATTTATGCGGATCTGAGTCTCTGATGAGGAAAAGACAATGTTCGGCTTCTTTTTCTGAGATATTTGATCGTTTCCCACTGGACTACGAGATATGACAGTAATAGTGTAGTTGTGTCTTCAAGCGTCATCCAATGGTTGTAGCATAAGCCCATTAGTAACCAAGCCTTCGAGATCCTTTGCGACATCAATACATTCTTTCCAAAAGAGATTATCATACTGTACACAAGCATCTTCAGATATGTGTCAAGCAATCATCCATGTGGTCCAAAAATCACCATGATCTTTCAAGATGTAACATGAAGTAACATATGTAGGCAAAAAGATCTCAACCATAGCAACCAAACTCTATATGATCCGAAACAAACAATATCCAACTCATCTCCCAAACTATAAGACTTTCATCTCAACAATGAATGCTCTTCATCATAAAGCAACCATGCTTCATCCATAATCTTCAACACAAGAGCCCATGCATCATTTCATTATCATGAGTATAACTAGAACTGATGCTAACTATGTACAATCACTCATCGACCCGACCGATGCTCCCCTGGACTCTCGTCGGATCTTCGACTATCGATAAATTTTCTTATCATCAATGCATACGCGATCGCGTCTTTCGGAACTCGCGCTGTATACGCGACTTTAGTTAATGGAGCCTCGCGTATGGAACGTGAAGCATAGAAAATTTCCATCTTCCTTCATTTCTTCCTTAGCTTGTACTCTCTTGTACACTTGCCCTTTCCACATCGGAGCTACTGGCATTTAAGTAAACATAACCAGTAATAATCAAATCAACCATGAGAGTCATCATGCATTGCTCCCCTTGTGACGATACATTACTAAATCTCATAATGTATCCCACATCATTCCCGCAGATCAATCGGAAAGTAAGCTTCCAGTGGATGACTCGCAGTAGGGTCTAATTCCCTACGTTTCGATCGGTCCTCCTTCTTTTTCCAAATTTGCTTGAGCTTTCCAACGAAAAGTGCTGAAAATTGTCCACTTTCTCGCGATCCGTTCATCCCGCATTCTTTTTTCTACATGTCCATATTTGTTACAAGCATAACATCTCATGTGGCCAGAAATAAACATAAGAATCATAATGAGTATCTCTATTCTTCCTCCTTTTACAATCGACTGCTTTATGTCCATACTTGTTACATGAAAAAACAATATCCCTCTGAAGAAGCTAGAGTACCTTTTCGAGTAGAATTTGTTTGTTTGTGGGTTGAAATGATCTCGTCTACGCAATTTGCTGCAACATGCCCATAATTATGACATTTAAAACATTCAACGTTTCTTGAATGAATTCTTTTGAGAATTCATGATTGTTGGTTGATCTTTTGTTTCTTTCAACACATCAAAGGTTTTGCATTGAGATCTTCTCAATTTTTGGCATTTCCTTGTGAGCTAGATTCTCCTTTTAACAGCTTTCATGGAAACCAAGACCATGTTTGATAAGCGAGGAGACCTTTGATTACTCGTAATATTGTCCGTGATATTAGTACTATCATGAAACCTCAACAGCTTTTACCTTTTTCTTCCAATTTACCTTTGAGAATGTTTACCTCAACCTCCAAGGCTTGACATTGCTTTGTCATGTTTTCTTCTTTTCTTCTTTCCATCTTCAACTTGATCCTTCGATATTTAGGATCTCTTCTTTCAAACCAATTTTCGTTTTCTTCACATGTTTGTTCCAGCTCTTCATTCTTTTTATTTGATTTTTTCCAGATCTTCTTTGAGAGATAATTTCTCGCTCTCAAGGCCTTTCTTTTCAAAGGATTGTAGAGGTTCCTCATTCTCCTTACTTGATGCTTCTAGCTCGCTTGCGTAAAGATGATAGCAGACTTCAAGTCCTTCATTCTTCTTGCTTGATTTTTCAAGATCCGTTTCTAGATCTTTAATTCGATTGGATGCATAGGTATGAAACCTTTGATACTTATCCATTTGTTCATTCAGAGCATTTCTATTTGATCTTTCATTTGTGAGATCATCTCTTTATAGATAGTTTCTTGCTTATTGTATGAACTTTGTAGTTCTTCTTCTTTAATCTTGAGAGCTTCTTCTAGATCCACAACTTTACTTTCACTATCTTTACTATTGTTTGCACAAAGAAGAGTATTACAAGTGGCCTTCTCCTTTTTCTTCTTTGCCATGAGTGCTTGTAGATCTTCGTCGAATCTGCTTTCATCTTCTTCAATTTTTGCTATACATGATTTCGAGGTATCTCCTTTCCTCGAGTAACCTTCTTCTTTTGTTTCTTAGCCATGAGCACTTTCGGATCTTGGTCGAATCTTCTTCATCTTCACTCGGACACTTCATCATCATCTTCTTTTGCATAATAACTCTTTCTCTTCTCAAATTGTTTCTTTACCATGCTTTTTCTTTATAAGGACATTTAGCAAGATAATGACCAACTTTTCCACACTCAAAACATTTGAAGGGAAGCTTACCTTTGAATCTTCCAAGTACCTAGTTGGAGCTTTCTCACGAAATTCGCTTCATCTTCATCGGATATATAGTGGATTCTTTGACAACTTCCTTTTTCCTTTCCTTTTGTAGATGCCTTTAAAAGCAGTCTCTTACTTGAGAAGGGCCTCCTTGTCTCATTTCAAAAGCGAGCGTAGTACCATGTAATTGAACAATAGTAAGAGTTTGCAAATCTTGTCTTTCTTCAATAGCGTGAAACTTTAGAGTCAAATTTTGAAGTCAAAGATCTCAAGACCTTTTCCACCGAGTAGTATCACCCATGGTTTCACCCAAATTTCTCATCCGATTTACAATATCATCTAGACGAAGAAAGAAACTCGGCAACACTCTCATCACTATGCATCTTCAAATTTTCATATTCAATTCTAAGAGTTTGGAGTTTTGCACTTTTTACCTTTGTGTCTCCTTCATAGCTTAGAATGATTTTTGTCCCATATGTCTTTTGTCGAATGTAGGTACGCATCACTTTAGCAAATTCTGATCTGCGTACATGCTTCCCAATAAGACATTCATCGCTTTTGGCATTGATTTCATATTTCTTTCTTTCACCGTACTGCAGGGAATACTTGCCCAGTATTGATAACCTTCTTCCACGTATTGCCCATACATCCGCACCAAGACTTTGCAGATATGCTTTCGTACGTACCTTCAGAATATCGATTGCTTTCCATTGAATAGAGGTGGCTTTATAGACATTACTCCTTCTTGACTTCCCATTGCGACGCGATATCCTTTAAGCGATCAAGCTTCTCCACAAGGACCCGCTCCGATACCAATTGTTGGGAAAAATACTCGAGAGGGGGGGTGAATCGCATTTCATCGCATATTCAAAAACTTTCACTTTTTCTCGCTTCTAAAATGCATACGCTACTTTCTGAACTCAGACTTGCGTATATACGCGGATACCCTTTACGAAACTTCGCGTATACACGTATATCTATTTATGTCATTAATTCTTCACTTAAATCATTCCTTCATTTATTCATCGTATATTCATTAAGTAGTAAACATGTGCAGTAATGAACAGAAATAAATCATCACACAAAGCATCACACATGAATACCGAGATTTTAGGTGGAAACCCAAGTCGGGAGAAAACCACCATTGCAGCTTGCTCGGCCCTTCAATATTTTATTATAGAGAAAACATCTTACAACACATTCGCCGGCGCCGATACTCGACCAGAGACGCAGTACCCACAGCGCTCGTTTACCAGCCTCTCTGGAAGGGAGCTACGACCCCCGACTCGTTTACTCGGCTCTCTCCCGGAAGGGAGCTACGACCCCCTGATCTCGCTTTACCGACCCTCTCCCTCGGAAGGGAGCTGACAACCCCCTCGATCAAGGCTACAACCCTCGACACCACCTTGGACCACGTTTCATCAATTTTCACAACGGATCCAACCACTTCAATAGAACACAACTTGCAGGCCATAATTCATCATATTTCTGCACCGAACCCTTTTCCATACTTTTAAGCAATAAGACACACCATCAACTACACCACATCAATGCATCGTATATACAAACACCTCCATATAATTACAGATCAGATATTTCATACCCTTTGCTTCAGCAAACCCTAGTTTGCATACGCGCTTTCCCTTTACTGATGTCGCGTATATACGCGCTTCTGTCCACACAAACCAGCGTATACCTCAATGTATATTTCTTGGGACGTCTTTCTCTTTGTCAAGCCACGTATATACGCGTCTCCGCGGCGAAGTAGCGTATAGATCTTCAATCATTATTAAAGAAAGCAAAGATACTTCACCACTTATATTCACTCAGATTCACTCCTTTATTTAGGGATGAGTGCTCGCTAGATGTCACCTTCCTTATCACATCTAAGATCTACAATCGTATCTAGAAACATAAGATCAACCATCGTAGATCCCTTCTTCATCATTAAATTATACCAGATTTGTCTTCAAGTGTAACCCTTCCATTCAGATATACTTCAGAGAGAAGTATTCATTCAAGCTGAGACATCTTGCACCCACACTCATGTTTTGCACAATGAATTTCTTCTCCTTATATAGGTTTACCCTTTTCAATACCATGAGCCCCCCTTTTTTAATACCATGGACAAAAACAATACCATAAGCCCAAAACTACCTGGACGGGGTCAATTAGGCAGATCATTACCCAATACCATGGGTCAATACCATGGTGGTTACCCTTGGTTTTGCACTTTTTGAGCGCTTTAGCCCATACGCGACTTGGCACGTTCTTTTCCGCGTGCATACGCGACTTCCCCTAGGCTAATCCGCGTATACCTAGAGACATAGAATCTAGCACATGCTGAAATCCTTTCTTCATTTCCTTCTGTACTCACTGTAGATACATCATATTTCCTTCATCAAGAACATATTCTATCAAGCACAACTTCATCAAGTAAGTTGTCATCATCTTTATCAGATGGGTTGCCTTTCAAGGACAACACTCAGCATCATATTGTCAACAAACATTATATCACATCAGATTTACATCATTTACTAAGTTCATCAAGTCAAGCATAACTTCATCAGGTGGATGGCCATCAAGGACAACACATGTCAACAGTCGCATGTCTTCATCTTCATTCAGTGGGTTGCCATCAAGGACAACACTCTGCATCATATTTCCAACAATCTCCCCCTTTGGACTTGATGGCAACCACGATGGTGTTTGGATACCACAACAGATAGGTACCATGTCACTCTCCCAAATATGTCACTCTCCCAAATATTTGACATCATTATCTTCTCTTCATTCAAACACCATGTCACTCTCCCCTTTGACATCAAGGGCAAAGGGCGGATCAAAAACCAACACTCTCCTCCTCATGTGGAAGAATCATTCTGCAGATCTGATATGTGCTGAAGTGGCCAAGCTCCCCCTGAGTTCATGCTGAATCTTCAAACATATTTTACAATGAAGTAATTGACTCTATGAACTTCCTATCACCAAGGACTCATACTTACATCAAAGATCCAACCAAGTGAATTTACATAAGAGGCTCAAGTACCCAACCAAGTGGGTTTACATATTTCAACTCAACTACCCAACCAAGAGGGTTTACAAATCTGACTCAACTACCCAACCAAGTGGCTTACACCAGACAAGTCCTGCATGACCAATATTACACTCACATCAAGGGTCTCAACATGACTCTTTTATCAAAACTAAATATAACTTTTTAAGACCAACAATTCTAAAGTCTTCAAGAAAGAGAATGATATTCTGTATCTATCATAATGCCAAATAATGTATTACACCAGCAATGCTTACCGTTCTCGAATCAGGCATCCATGCATCCTTTTCATATGACTAAGGCTCCCCCTTAGTTTGTGCAACCTGAACATTTTCACCAACAAATCATCAAGGCATCTTCATCAAAACATTAGAAACAGATTTATGAGAACTGGAACACCACCAGAGATACCAAATAGCACTGCAGCTATGCTGAAGAGAGCTGAACCAACCAAGAATTGTCAGCAACCAACCATACGCGGTTTTATGTGCAGGAACTCGCGTACATACGCGACTGTGTTTCGAGAAACCCGCGTATCCCAAGACACCTTCTAAGTTTCAACCAGATCTGATTCTTTGTAAGGCAAAGACAGTGTTCAACTTCTTTCTGAAATATTTGACTGCTTCCCTGGACTACAGATATAACAGAATAGTGTAGTTGTGTCTTCAAGCGTCATCCAATGGTTGTAGCATAAGCCCATTAGTAACCAAGCCTTCAGATCCTTTGCAACATCAATACATTCTTTCCAAAAGAGATTATCATACCAGAACAGCATCTTCAGATATGTGTCAAGCAATCATCCATGTGGTCCAAAATCACCATGATCTTCAAGATGTAACATGAAGTAACATATGTAGGCAAAAGATCTCAACCATAGCAACCAAACTCTATATGATCTGAAACAAACAATATCCAACTCATCTCTGAACTATAAGACTTTCATCTCAACAATGAATGCTCTTCATCATAAAGCAACCAGGCTTCATCCATAATCTTCAACACAAGAGCCCATGCATCATTTCATTATCATGAGTATAACTAGAACAGATGTGCTAATATGTAAATCATCATCACCAACGATGCTCCTCTGGACTTCCTCGTCTGGATTCTTCAGCTATCAGATAACTTTTCTCATCATCAATGCATACGCGGCTGTGTCAGCTGGAACTCGCGTGTATACGCGACTTTGTTTCATAGAACCCGCGTATTGAAAGTGAAGCATAGAAAATTTTCATCTTCCTTCATTTCCTCCTGAGCTTGTACCTCTTGTACCTGTCCTTTCCACATCGTATACTGGTTTAAGAACATAACCGTAATAATCAAATCAACCATGAGAGTCATCATGCATTGCTCCCCTAGACGAGCATTACTTAATCTCATAATGTATCCCACATTATTCCCTCAGAACAATCACAAAGCCAAGCTTTCCATGGATGATCCTAGAGGGTCCTAATTTTCACGTCTACTCCACCCTTCTTTTTCCATATTTGCTTGAGCTTTCCAACAGTGTGCTGAAAATTGTCCACTTTCCCAGATCTGTTCATCCTGCATTCTTTTTCTACATGTCCATACTTATTACAAACATAACATCTCATGTGGCCAGAGATATAAACATAAGAATCATAATGAGTATTTCTATTCTTCCTCCTTTTACAATCAGCTGCTGAGGTTCCATTTGTTATCTGAAAAACAATATCTCGAAGAAGCAGAGTACCTTTCTCATAATTTGTTTTGTTTGTATTTAAATAGATCTCTGTTCTAATTTAAGCTGCAACACGCTCATACTATATGATATTTAAAGATTCAACGTTTCTAATGAATTTTGGCAGAATTTTTAATGTTGTTGATCTTTGTTTTTCATACATCAAAGTTTGCATTGAGATCTTCTCACTTTTTGGCATTTCCTTGTGATGATTCTCCTTCTGTCATTGGTAGAAACATGAAAAGACCATGTTTGATAGCAGGAGACCTTTGATTACTCAGAATATTGTCCAAAATGTTAGTACTATCATGAAACCTCAAAAGTTTAACCTTTTCTTCTAATTTACCTTTGAGAATATTTACCTCAACCTCCAAGGCTTGACATTGCTTTTTCATGCTTTCTTCTTTTCTTCTTCCATCTTCAACTTGATCCTTCAGATTTAGAATCTCTTCTTTCAACCAATCTTCATTTCCTTCACATGTTTGTTGCAGCTCTTCATTCTTCTTATTTGATTTTTCCAGATCTTCATTGAGAGAGATGATTTCTGCTTCAAGGCCTTCCTTTTCAAATGATTGTAGAGGTTCCTTATTTTTCTTACTTGATGCTTCTAAATCTTCCTGAAGACAAATGATTGCAGCTTCAAGTCCTTCATTCTTCTTGCTTGACTTTTCAAGATCTGCTTCTAGATCTTTAATTCGATTGGATGCATAAGTATGAAACCTTTGATACTTGTCCACCTGTCCATTCAGCATTTCTATTTGATCTTTCATTTGTGAGATCATCTCTTTATAGATAGTTTCTTGCTTATTGTAAGAACTTTGTAGTTCTTCTTCTTTAATCTTGAGAGCTTCTTCTAGATCCACAACTTTACTTTCACTATCTTTACTATTGTTTGCACAAAGAAGAGTATTACAAGTGGCCTTCTCCTTTTTCTTCTTTGCCATGAGTGCTTGTAGATCTTCGTCAGAATCTGTTTCATCTTCTTCAATTTTGCTATACATGATTTCTGAGATATCTCCTTTCCTCGAGTAACCTTCTTCTTTTGCTTCTTAGCCATGAGCACTTTCAGATCTTGGTCAGAATCTTCTTCATCTTCACTGGACACTTCATCATCATCTTCTTTTGCATAATAACTCTTTCTCTTTTCAAATTGTTTCCCTTTACCATGCTTTTATTTATAAGGACATTTAGCAGCATAATGACCAACTTTTCCACACTCAAAACATTTGAAGGGAAGCTTACCTTTGAATCTTCCAGTACCTAGTTGGAGCTTTCTCACGAAATTTGCTTCATCTTCATCGGATATATAGCTGGATTCTTTGACAACTTCCTTTTCCTTTCCTTTTGTAGATGCCTTAAAAGCAGCTTCTCTTACTTGAGAAGGGCCTCCTTGTCTCATTTAAAAAGCAGTCAGAGTACCATGTAATTGAACAATAGTAAGAGTTTGCAAATCTTGTCTTTCTTCAATAGCAGAAACTTTAGAGTCAAATTTTGAAGTCAATGATCTTAAGACCTTTTCCACCAGAGTAGTATCAGTTATGGTTTCCCCCAAATTTCTCATTCGATTTACAATATCATCCAGACGAAGAAAGAAACTGGCAACACTCTCATCACTATGCATCTTCAATTTTTCATATTCAATTCTAAGAGTTTGGAGTTTTGCACTTTTTACCTTTGTGTCTCCTTCATAGCTTAGAATGATTTTGTCCCATATGTCTTTTGCCGAATGTAACTGCATCACTTTAGCAAATTCTGATTCAGACATGCTTCCCAATAAGACATTCACTGCTTTGGCATTGATTTCATATTTCTTTCTTTCAGCTGCATCAGTAGGAATACTTGCCGGGTATTGATAACCTTCTTCCACGATTGCCCATACATCTGCACCAAGACTTTGCAGATATGCTTTTGTTCGTACCTTCCAGAATATCAGATTGTTTCCATTGAATAGAGGTGGCTTTATAGACATCACTCCTTCTTGACTTCCCATTGCGACGGATCTCCTTCAAGCGATCAAGCTTCTGCAGAAGGACCTCCTCTGATACCAATTGTTGGGAAAAATACTGAGATGGGGGGTGAATCAGTATTTATCACATATCTGGCACCTTCACTTTTTCTCGCTTTAAAATACACGCTACTAACTCAGACTTGCGTATATACGTGGATACCCTTTACGAAACTCGCGTATACACAGATATCTATTTATGTCATTAATTCTTCACTTAAATCATTCCTTCATTTATTCATCAGATATTCATTAAGTAGTAAACATGTGCAGTAAGAACAGAATAAATCATCACACAAAGCATCACACATGAACACCAGGATTTTTAGGTGGAAACCCAAGTCGGGAGAAAACCACCGCTGCAGTTGCTCAGCCTTCAATATTTTATTATAGAGAAACATCTTACAACATATGTGCTGGTGCATACTCTACCAGCACGCAGGCACCCACCTGCGCTCGTTTACCAGCCTCTCCTGGAAGGGAGCTCCAACCCCCTGACTCGTTTACCAGCCTCTCCTGGAAGGGAGCTACGACCCCCTGGTACTCCGCTTTTTCTCCTCTTCTCCCTGAAGGGAGCTGGCAAACCTCATCAAGGCTACAACCTCAAGACCACCTTCCATACGTGCTTTCATCAATTTTCAAGACTGATCCAACCACTTCAATAGAACACAACTTGCAGCCATAATTCATCATATACTCTGCATCAACCCTTTCCATACTTTGCCACGCACATACATCATCAATCGACATATCAACACAGAACGTAGAGCAGCGTAAACAACTGCATCAGATCAGAAATTTCATACCCCTTGCTTCAGCAAACCCTAGTTTTCATACGCGCTTTCCCTTTACTGATGTCGCGTATATACGCGCTTCCGTCCACACAAAACAGCGTATACCTCAGTGTATATTTTATTGCGCATACGCGCTTTCTCTTCGCTGAAGCCGCGTATATACGCGCTTCCTCCGCGGCGAAGTAGCGTATAGATCTTCAATCACTTACAGAGCAGCATACTTCATCAGATCAGATATTCAGTTCAGATCTACCCTTTTGCTTCAGACAGATGTTCGCCTAGATGCTCACCTTATCACAGATCTAAGACTTCCATAATCAGATCTAGCAAATACAAGAGCAAATCAGATCTAGATCCCCTTCTTCATCATTGGTGCATCATACTTCAGGTTTATCATTCAAGTGTAACCCTTTCCATTCAGATATACTTCAGAGAGAAGTATTCATTCAAGCTCAGACATCTTGTTCTCACGCTTGTGTCTTGCACAATGAATTTCTTCTCCTTATATAGGTTTATCCTTTTTCAATACCATGAGCCCCTTTTTCAATACCATGGACCAAAACAATACCATAAGCCCAAAACTACCTGGACGGGGTCAATTAGGCGAATCATTACCCAATACAATGGGTCAATACCATGGTGGTTACCCTTGGTTTTGCACTTTTTGAGCGCTTTTGCCCATACGCGACTTGGCACGTTATTTTCCGCGTGCATACGCGACTTCCCTTAGGCCAATCCGCGTATACCAAGAGACATACTCTTTTTCAACATAGATTTAGCACTTGCTGACTTCTTTTCTTCACTGCCTTCTGTACACACTGCTGATACATCAGATTTACTTCATCAAGAACATATTCTATCAATCACAACTTCATCAAGTAAGTTGCCATCTTCTTCATCAAGTGAGTTGTCATTCAATGACAACACTTAGCATCATCTTGCTAACTAACATCATATCACATAAGATTTACATCGATTACCAAGTCCATCAAGTCAAGCATAACTTCATCAGGTGTATTGCCATCAAGGACAACACATGTCAACTGTCACATGTCTTCATCTTCATTCAGTGGGTTGCCATCAAGGACAACACTCTGCATCATATTTCCAACAATCTCCCCCTTTGGACTTGATGGCAACCATGATGGTGTTTGGTTACCACAATAGATAGGTACCATGTCACTCTCCCAAATATTTGACATCATTAACTTCTCTTCATACAAACACCATGTCACTCTCCCCCTTTGACATCAAGGGCAAAGGGCGGATCAAAACCAACACTCTCCCCCTTTTCTCCTCATGTGGAAGAAACATTCTGCAGATCTGATATGTGCTGAAGTGGCCAAGCTCCCCCTGAGTTCATGCTGAATCTTCAAACATATTTTTCAATGAAGTACATGACTCTATGAACTTCCTATCACCAAGGACTCATACTTACATTAAATATCCATCCAAGTGGATTTACATATGAGACTCAACTACCCAACCAAGTGGGTTTACATATTTCAATTCAGCTACCCAACCCAGTGGGTTTACAAAATTTGACTCAGCTACCCAACCAAGTGGGTTTACAAATTAGACAAGTCCTTGCATGACTGAATATTACAATTTTACATCAAGGGTCTCAACATGACCTTTTTATCAAACTACAAATATAACTTTTAAGACCAACACCAGAAAGTCCTCAAGAAAGAGAACATATTTTAGAACCATCATAATGCCAACAATGCATTATACTCAGCAACGCTAATGCTCCCCCTGAATCTGTGCATCCATGCATCCTTTTCATATGACTAAGGCTCCCCCTTAGTTTGTGCAACCTGAACATTTTCACCAACAAATCATCAAGGCATCTTCATCAAAACATTAAAAATAGATTTATGAGAACTGGAACACCACCAGAGATACCAAACAGCACTGCAACTGTGCTGAAGAGAGCTGAACCAACCAAAAATTGTCAGCAATCATGCATACGCGGTTTTCTGTGAATTAACTCGCGTACATACGCGACTGTGTTTCAGGAAACCCGCGTATCTCAAGCCATCTTCTAAAATTTATGCAGATCTGAGTCTCTATGAGGAAAAGACAATGTTCAGCTTCTTTTTGAGATATTTGACTGCTTCCCTGGACTACAGATATAACAGAATAGTGTAGTTGTGTCTTCAAGCGTCATCCAATGGTTGTAGCATAAGCCCATTAGTAACCAAGCCTTCAGATCCTTTGTAGCATCAATACATTCTTTCCAAAAGAGATTATCATACCAGAACAGCATCTTCAGATATGTGTCAAGCAATCATCCATGTGGTCCAAAATCACCATGATCTTCAAGATGTAACATGAAGTAACATATGTAGGCAAAAGATCTCAACCATAGCAACCAAACTCTATATGATCTGAAAAAAATGATATCCAACTCATCCACACAAAGATACTTATCAGCAACCAGGGCTCAAAATCTTATCATAATAATCCATGTACCAAATCATCATCATTTGAGTATGAGTATCACCAAGACCAAAGAATAAGCAGTCATATTTCCAACAATGCAACCTTTAGAATTCAACCTGCTACTCCCCCTAAACCAGTGCTTCAGATCTTCAGTTATCAGAAAAATTTTCTTATCATCAATGCATACGCGACTGCGTCTTCTGGAACTCGCGTGTATACGCGACTTTAGTTAATGGAACCTGCGTATGGAAAGTGAAGCATAGAAAATTTCCATCTTCCTTCATTTCTTTCTGAGCTTGTACCTCCTGTACCTGTCCTTTCCACATCAGATGCGCTGTCAGAAGTAAACATAACCAGAATAATCAAATCAACCATGAGAGTCATCATGCATTGCTCCCTTGTGACGATACATTACTAAATCTCATAATGTATCCCACATCATTCCTGCAGTCAATCAGAGAAGTAAGCTTCCAGAAGTGGATGACTGCAGTAGGGTCTGAATTCCCTACGTTTCTGATCGGTCCTCCTTCTTTTTCCAAATTTGCTTGAGCTTTCCAACAGGGTGCTGAAAATTGTCCACTTTCTCAGATCTGTTCATCCTGCATTCTTTTTCTACATGTCCATATTTGTTACAAGCATAACATCTCATGTGGCCAGAGAAATAAACATAAGAATCATAATGAGTATCTCTATTCTTCCTCCTTTTACAATCAGCTGCTTTATGTCCATACTTGTTACATGAAAAACAATATCCCCTGAAGAAGCTAGAGTACCTTTCTGAGTAGAATTTGTTTGTTTGTGGCTGAAATGATCCGCTCCTGCAATTTGCTGCAACATGCCCATAATTATGACATTTAAAACATTCAACGTTCTTGAATGAATTCTTTTGAGAATTCATGATTGTTGGTTGATCTTTTGTTTCTTTCAACACATCAGGTTTTGCATTGAGATCTTCTGAATTTTTGGCATTTCCTTGTGAGCTAGATTCTCCTTTAACAGTTTCATGGAAACCAAGACCATGTTTGATAGCAGGAGACCTTTGATTACTCAGAATATTGTCCAGGATATTAGTACTATCATGAAACCTCAACAGTTTTACCTTTTCTTCCAATTTACCTTTGAGAATATTTACCTCAACCTCCAAGGCTTGACATTGCTTTGTCATGCTTTCTTCTTTTCTTCTTCCATCTTCAACTTGATCCTTCAGATTTAGGATCTCTTCTTTCAGCCAATTTTCGTTTTCTTCACATGTTTGTTCCAGCTTTTCATTCTTCTTATTTTATTTTTCCAGATCTTCTTTGAGAGAGATAATTTCTGCTTCAAGGCCTTCCTTTTCAAAGGATTGTAGAGGTTCCTCATTCTCCTTACTTGATGCTTCTAGCTCTGCTTGCAGAAAGATGATAGCAGCTTCAAGTCCTTCATTCTTCTTGCTTGATTTTTCAAGATCTTCTTCTAGATCTTTAATTCGATTGGATGCATAGGTATGAAACCTTTGATACTTATCCACCTGTTCATTCAGCATTTCTATTTGATCTTTCATTTGTGAGATCATCTCTTTATAGATAGTTTCTTGCTTATTGTATGAACTTTGTAGTTCTTCTTCTTTAATCTTGAGAGCTTCTTCTAGATCCACAACTTTACTTTCACTATCTTTACTATTGTTTGCACAAAGAAGAGTATTACAAGTGGCCTTCTCCTTTTTCTTCTTTGCCATGAGTGCTTGTAGATCTTCGTCAGAATCTGTTTCATCTTCTTCAATTTTTGCTATACATGATTTCTGAGGTATCTCCTTTCCTCGAGTAACCTTCTTCTTTTGTTTCTTAGCCATGAGCACTTTCAGATCTTGGTCAGAATCTTCTTCATCTTCACTGGACACTTCATCATCATCTTCTTTTGCATAATAACTCTTTCTCTTCTCAAATTGTTTCCCTTTACCATGCTTTTCTTTATAAGGACATTTAGCAGCATAATGACCAAGTTTTCCACACTCAAAACATTTGAAGGGAAGCTTACCTTTGAATCTTCCAGTACCTAGTTGGAGCTTTCTCACGAAATTCGCTTCTTCTTCATCGGATATATAGCTAGATTCTTTGACAACTTCCTTTTCCTTTCCTTTTGTAGATGCCTTAAAAGCAACTTCTCTTACTTGAGAAGGGCCTCCTTGTCTCATTTCAAAAGCAGTCAGAGTACCATGTAATTGAACAATAGTAAGAGTTTGCAAATCTTTCCTTTCTTCAATAGCTGAAACTTTAGAGTCAAATTTTGAAGTCAATGATCTTAAGACCTTTTCCACCAGAGTAGTATCAGTTATGGTTTCACCCAAATTTCTCATTCGATTTACAATATCATCCAGACGAAGAAAGAAACTGGCAACACTCTCATCACTACGCATCTTCAAATTTTCATATTCAATTCTAAGAGTTTGGAGTTTTGCACTTTTTACCTTTGTGTCTCCTTCATAGCTCAGAATGATTTTGTCCCATATTTCTTTTGCTGAATGTAGCTGCATCACTTTAGCAAATTCTGATTCAGACATGCTTCCCAATAAGACATTCACCGCTTTGGCATTGATTTCATATTTCTTCCTTTCAGCTGCATCGGTAGGAATACTTGCCGGGTATTGATAACCTTCTTCCACGATTGCCCATACATCTGCACCAAGACTTTGCAGATATGCTTTTGTACGTACCTTCCAGAAGATCAGATTGCTTCCATTGAATAGAGGTGGCTTTATAGACATTAATCCTTCTTGACTTCCCATTGCGACGGATCTCCTTTAAGCGATCAAGCTTCTGCACAAGGACCTGCTCTGATACCAATTGTTGGGAAAAATACTGAGAGGGGGGGGGTGAATCAGTATTTACTGCATATTCAAAACTTTCACTTTTTCCTGCTTCTAAAATGCATACGCTACTTTCCTGAACCAGACTTGCGTATATACGCGGATACCCTTTACGAAACTCGCGTATACACATATATCTATTTATGTCATTAATTCTTCACTTAAATCATTCCTTCATTTATTCATCAGATATTCATTAAGCAGTAAACATGTGACTTGACCAGCACGCAGGCACCCACCTGCGCTCGTTTACCAGCCTCTCCTGGAAGGGAGCTCCAACCCCCTGACTCGTTTACCAGCCTCACCTGGAAGGGAGCTACAACCCCCCGATCTCGTTTACCAGCCTCACCTGGAAGGGAGCTACAACCCCCTGACTGAAGGCTACAACCCTCAGCACCACCTTGCTTCAGCAAACCCTAGTTTGCATACGCTCTTTTACTTCACTGATTTCGCGTATATACGCGCTTCCGTCCACACAAACCAGCGTATACCTCAGTGTATATTTTATTGCGCATACGCGCTTTCTCTTCGCTGAAGCTGCGTATATACGCGCTTCCTCCGCGGCGGAGTAGCGTATAGATCTTCAATCATTACAGAGCAACATACTTCATCAGATCAGATATTCAGTTCAGATCTACCCTTTTGCTTCAGACAGATGTTCGCCTAGATGCTCGCCTCATCACAGATCTAAGCCTTCCATAAATAGATCTAGCAAATACAAGAGCAATTCAGATCTAGATCCCCTTCTTCATCATTGGTGCATCATACATTCAGATTTATCATTCAAGTGTAACCCTTTCCATTCAGATATACTTCAGAGAGAAGTATTCATTCAAGCTCAGACATCTTGCACCCACACATATGATTTGTACAATGAATTTCTTCTCCTTATATAGGTTTACCCTTTTCAATACCATGAGCCCCCTTTTTCAATACCATGGACCAAAACAATACCATAAGCCCAAAACTACCTGGACGGGGTCAATTAGGCGGATCATTACCCAATACAATGGGTTAATACCATGGTGGTTACCCTTGGGTTTGCACTTTTTGAGCGCTTTTGCCCATACGCGACTTGGCACGTTATTTTCCGCGTGCATACGCGACTTTCCCTAGGCCAATCCGCGTATACCAAGAGACATAGTCTTTTTCAACATAGATTTAGCACTTGCTGACTTCTTTTCTTCACTGCCTTCTGTACACACTGCTGATACATCAGATTTACTTCATCAAGAACATATTCTATCAATCACAACTTCATCAAGTAAGTTTCCATCTTCTTCATCAAGTGAGTTGCCATTCAATGACAACACTTAGCATCATCTTGCTAACTAACATCATATCACATCAGATTTACATCGATTACCAAGTCCATCAAGTCAAGCATAACTTCATCAGGTGTATTGCCATCAAGGACAACAC
This sequence comes from Pinus albicaulis, assembly GCA_034641835.2. Lineage (NCBI taxonomy): Eukaryota > Viridiplantae > Streptophyta > Pinopsida > Pinales > Pinaceae > Pinus > Pinus albicaulis. The sequence goes on from CM076571.1 coordinate 346,934,396, forward strand.
ATGTCAACTGTCACATGTCTTCATCTTCATTCAGTGGGTTGCCATCAAGGACAACACTCTGCATCATATTTCCAACACATATGTCTATTGGTATGAATCCATTCCGGGCCTTATATGGGTATGAGGCACTCTCATTTTCTGATGTTATGTTTGGGGAAATTAAGGCTCCAAGAGCAAAGGAATGGATCCAGGAGAATTAGGACATACTTAGAGCCCTCAAAGATAACATTGCTATGCCCCAGAACCAGCAGAAGATATATGCAGACCGTGGTCAGGTAGAGAGACAGTTTGAGGTGGGAGATCTATTTTATCTACATATTCAGCCTTATAAACAGTCCACACTCAAGGAGAAGCATGCTGAGAAGCTCAAACCACATTTCTATGGGCCATACAAGGTGATCAATTATGTCGGTAAGGTAGCATATGAGCTGGAGCTTCCTAAGGGAAGCAAGATCCACAATATATTCCATGCCTCTTGCCTCAAAAAGGCCATTGGGAGGAATGTATTTTCCAACATGGATATCCCCCCCATTGATGATGAGGGCCATCTAATTTTGCAGCCAGAAGTAATCTTAGACATAAGGAAGAGGTAACTAAGGATCAGAGTTATCAAGGAATATCTAATTCGATGGAGGAATCTACCAGATGAGAATGCCCCTTGGGAGGGAGAGAATATCTTGTAGCATCCTTATTTAGTATTCCTTGTGGGCAAGAAACTTTTGAGTGGGGAGGACTGTAATATTCCCAATTAGCTATTGCTAGTTGGAATATTATAATTGCTCCATTTTTGCAGTTAGAAGAATAAAAGGGCAATAAAACAATCCCAATGTGAAAGGGATCAGATTAGAAGGGAGAATAAAGCCACCTTGGTGTGAAAGGGGGGGAAATGTAGGTGAACTAGATCTATTTGACCAAGTGAACAGCGCTGCAACAAGAGGAGGGATACCAGCAAGGACAACGTAGTTTTGAAGGAGGAATCTTTTCTCGGAAGTCACCTCATTAATGAGTGGGGTCAGGGGTGAGGAGGCTCACCAAGGATAAGAAGAAGGGGATAGAATCAAGGAGGGCATTTATTATTCATCTATCTTTGGTCTTTTTAATACTTGCATGCTTCAGCTGTTTAGCTGTGGTTGCAGCACTGTTTAGTGCAAGGAATTCTCATGCGGGAATTCCATCCTCTTCTTTGGATGAGCTTTTTTAAGGGATCTAAAGGGAAGGTTTTGAGCTTTAATTCCATCATCTTACTTAGGGTCAATCAGTCATCAAAATATATAGTGCAGTCACTTTCAAAAACTGCATCTTTTATGCAGGTGCAGCAGTAGCAGGGTTGAATCCCTTGATTTTGTGCTAGTGTTTGAGGAGGTGTCTATTTCTCTCCGGAAGGTCTAATAAGGAGGGAGTTTGGCCATTTTATGTATTGATCATCTCTTTCATGTTATATTCAGTCATATCAAATACATAATTACAGTATACTGCATTATTTTCTTCAGTACTACTTTTTATACTTGTGTAATGCCGAAAACCCTTGCTGGGTTGTCTTATTTCTTGTATAAAAGAGGTTAAACCTCCATTTTTGGCTCTTTGATTAATATAAAATCCATATCAGTATCGATTCATCATTTTATATAGAAACCCTCATGTGAATTTTTCTATTTTAGTCTTCAGAAATTCTGTTGTTGAAAGTCATGGGATTGGGGTGTTTTTAAGCTATATTGAGCTGGGGATATCTGTTTAATGTAGCTAGGATGATTTGTTTCTGATTCCATTTGGTATGAAAGTCACATACAACATATATAAGAGGATCCAAGTCCCGTTTCGTGTTTTTATAGCATAATTTTCTGAATACATCATTTTCACTGTCCAGATTGCAACAATTCCTAAAAAGGAATATTACATTTTCATCTACCAAAATGTGCCTTGCGGTATGTTGCTCCTGATAAGAGATTCCAACATTTTGGAGTTGTTTGAATATTTTCTACATCTAAACTCGATTCTGTATCTACATGAACCTACAAATTTGTATACATTATAAATTTTATTAAGATGATTGACATGGATAAAAAACATTTATTCAATTAGATAATGAAAATATAAATAAAATTTGAAGCAAATATTACGTCTCGAGATGGATAGGGAGAATTCCGTGATGGAATTTGAGAAATATTATAGAATTAATTAGATTTTGAAGAATTTTCCATTCGATATAGATATGATATTTTCTCCCCGCATTTGAGCAAAATCAACAATAAATTTTAGTGCACACACCTTAAAGTAATTTCAGTGCCTTAAAAATGGACTTATTGTTATCGGTGCTTATGTACAGATAACCGCACCGGTGCATTTTAGTTACTGCACATCGGTGACGTGTTATTAACTAAAGCATTGGTGCAGTGTTATTAATGATGCACCGGTGACGAAAAGCCGCAAATAAAAAAAAGTGCAACTTTATTTTTTTTAAGTGAAAAAAAAATAGTAAATTGAAAAAAGGGTGGCAACATATTTTCGAAAAACTAATCTCATAAAACAATTATTTAAATACTAAACACTTTTAATTATTTCACTATTTTTGCAAAAAGTTTCAGCCAGAGATTTGCACAAGACATATCTGGAGCAAGAGAGCACGAGAGCACTATGGAGCAGCGAAATAGTTTCGAACAAAACTATTCAGACAATCATAATTCCAAAACTATGGTGATTCAAACCCTGTAGCATACAATTTCAAATGATCTTGTGATTAATTTTTTTTTTTACATTTTCTGCAGTATTTTTTACACAGTAAGTAAAAAATTTTAATTTGTTGTTCATTTTCAGAAAAAAAAAAGAAAAAAAGAAAAAAAAAATCCATTTTACCCTAAACCCTTTATGCTTTTTGTTTCTTCCCTTGCTTCTTCCTATTTCTGTGATTTTATAATTAGGGCCTTTCATTTTAGATTTATAGGGTTTGTATTCCTATATATATAGACCTATGACATCTAACCCACGAGACGACTTGCATTGTCGGATCCCAATCCATGTCGGCCCTTGCGTGAATTTTTTTAATCAGTGCACCCTGCATAACCTAGCGCACCAGTGTGCTGACTTATCCCAAAGCATCGCCTACGTACTATATGATAAAAAATTTATTATTATTATTATTTTAATCTTTGTGCCATATGTAAAATAGAGCACCGGTGCGCTATATCATTATAGTGCACCGTGCATGTACTGTTTGGAAAAAAAAAATTATTTTGTCTTAATTGGTGTAGAATGTAACATATAATACATTGGGTATCCTTGTTAACATAGAGCACCATATGGTGGTCCCCTGTTTGTGTAGGGCGTTTATAAGGATAGGCCGTATTGCCCCCTCCACGACACCATATGCTAGAAAACTAACACTAGACGATTTTTATTATTTTGTTTATGTTAATCGGTGTGGTGGTTAAAATACAACACAATGGTACTCCTTGTTGACATAGATCATCATACAATGTTTTATACTATTTTAGTGGTGTGTTTATAAGAACACGACGCACTGACGTCAGTGCATACAAAATTTAAAAACGCACTAGTTTCTTGATTTATTTTTTTAATTGAAAAGTTGATGATTTATTTATAAAATATATTAATGAATGATATGTTCAAGGTTTCATATTAATAAATAAATGGATGACAAGAGATCAAGTAACAAAAATAATGACAGCACATCAAGAAAAGAAAAAAAGGCAAGTTCTTTGTAAATTATTTACAAAAATATTATTTTTGAACTATATGTAAGTTTAACTAATATGTATTCTTTATTGTGTATCATGCAGAGCCACAAAATGACAAATATCGATAAGATTATTTCCGATATAGGAACAAAACAACGTAAAATATTGATGGGAAAATTGCAAAAGGATGAATCAGGTGAATGAAAAAATACTATCGATCCAATATGAGTTTTATTTTTTAATTTTCATTAATAATATGCTTAAAATTATTAGATAACATGTTTCAAACAATCTATTAATTCACGTATGTTTAATGTTCTACAGGAACCAACAACTCAGAAAAGGAATGTTTTTCGAAGAAAAGAAAAAAAATAGAACATGCAAATGAAAATGAATTTCTCCTTAGCTCATTTGGAGTGGTGCTGGAGGTTAAAAAAAGGGGGAAATTTTTTTACAAAAGTTTGAGGGATCTATTGGAATGAATGTATAGATGTTCTTTCCACTTACAATACAAAAATCAATATAATGATTCCAAGAACCAAATTTTATCTAAACTATAGGAAGAGTTTCCAGAGAATTGGTCAATGAGACATATTAGACTTTTAATAGAAAAAACATACAACAACAAAAAATAAGGAATGAAAAAGTAATATTCATTTAAATTTTTTGCTACAATTATTTATAAATAGCATTTATAAATATCACTTTTGTTATATTTACTTTTCATATATCAATATTGATCTAAAAATGAAACTATTTGTATTTTTTGTTCAAATATCCATTTCCATTTAATTAAGTGTGGAAAGTGTTTATCATGTCTTGCAAATTAAACAAAGTGTTTTTGGTAACTGTTTTTGAGTTTATGTGTGAGGGAATGTTAAGTAAAATTAATGTTTAACATATTAAATCATAAATACACAACAACATAACTTCACCATAACAACACAGCAACATGATGAGGCAGTTCACCCCTCCTGGGCTACATCTGTCAGGTCCAAGGCTCCCAATGGGCATGTCCTTGCTCTATTAAGTTGCTCAAATTAATTTTATAGTGAGAAATAACCCTAAACAGTCTGAAACATCTGTGAAATTGAATTCAGAAGACAAAAATAAGCTAAGAATGGCTTTTATTTAACCTCAAATAGTGAATTGTACCCCAATGCAGCTCCATTTCCCTCATGACCCCAATGGCTCTCCAAGCCTACTTGAAGAAAAAATGGTTGAATAACACCTTTTTTGGCTCTGCAACCTGTCCCAAAATCTCCAGCATGCTCATAATACCCAAAATTGACCAACATTTCATCCAAATTGGTTCAATATTGGAGAAGTTATGACCTCCACAATTTTCCGCCCAATGTCTCTTGGAAACCCCACCAAATCTGGAAGAACTCCAGTTAAAGCCACCAAAAATGGTGGATAAACTAGAATAGGCGAAACTGCACTGCTAATTTGGCAGAGTCAATAAATGTAACTATTTTTTAAGTGCGAGTTCACATGTGAGTAATCTGGAGAGGTTAATGCTGGCGGTGAAGGGATTAGCCCGTCGCCCATGGTCACTGCCCACAGGTCACGTGGCTAGTGGGACAACACCCATGGCTTAACACAAATTCCTGTTGGTGAAATGGGCTTAACTCTTGGTCTTGGTGCAAAGTCACATGGTCTTCTGCCCTTAAGCCATGAGGGCTAAATTCTTATCTTCGCTCGTTCAAACAAAAGACTCTTCTGTTATACGCTAACCTGACTTCGTTCAGGTCGGGTCGACCTCTACCCGACCCATACCTGTTCACTCCTACACGAGGGCCGCCATAAGCTGACCCATAACATTCAGGTCGGGTCGTGCCTAACTAACCCAAATGTGTTCAGCTCAGGTCGGGTCTTCCCACCAATCATCATTTTTTTTTAAAACATGATTTTGAACCAACCATTGAGCCAATGGCCTAGGGTCACATGGCAGCCTCCAGGAAAGCCACGTGGCACCCTGTAATAGGCCCTCAAAACCTTAATAAAAAAATGAAATTTTCCACATAAAACTTCTGAAATGATAGTTTTGTTTGTGTTCAAAAGTCTTGTTTTGAAGGTTATTAGGCAACTTCAAACTTCAATATATTTCTCATACGACATCGGATTTGAGTCCCGTTCACGGTGCCATAATCACAGCGATCAAACCGGATGTTTAGGCTACAAATAATTTTGAGCAATTCAAATTTTGAGCATTTTTCTCCTCTTGGACATGATCACCTGATTACACCTCCCCATTGGGAAGCTTTGACCCTAAAAGCCTTCAATTACCTATTAAAAAGATGAGGGTACAAATCCCTCACCTTTTCTAACTCCATCCATTTTTCCTTACTCGGTTTGCTTCCTTTAAGACCAACCCAAACATAATCAACATTTCCCCTCCTCGAAGTGCATGTCCTTTTGTCAAGGATAGCATCCTCTTTCAGCTCATCCAAAAATTATGGTGAGAAATCCTCTATGGATGGCAGCTGAATGTCACTTTCATAATCAGCAATTAAATGAGGTTCATACAAACGTAAATTTTCCACATTCACAACGGAATACATTTTCATATATGAAGGAAAATCTAGTTGAAAAGCATCATTTCCAACTTGTTAAGGATCTTGAATGGACCATAATGAGTAGGCTTCAGATTTTTACCTTCCCCTTGCATTATTTCCTTACTAATATCCAGCCATACCTCATCTACTTCTTGAAACTTATGATCAACTCTGTTTTTGTCATGCCTCTCCTTGTACTTGCCTTGACTTTTTTCAAGTTGTTCTTGAACTTGTTGATGTATGAGCTAAATTCTTTCAATGAACATGCGAGATTTGTCAATGTCACTATGCCCATCAATGGCAACATCCTTCTCAAGAATGAAATCTAAAGGTTACTTAGGAAAATACCCAAAGCAAGCTTCAAAAGGTGAAGTATTCGTAGAAGAGTGCTTGGCCCGGTTGTAAGCATGCTGAATATAATGAACGTGCTCATCCCAAAGCTTCGGATGCTTGCTACAATAACCTCTCAAAATATGTACAATGGTTCTGTTCACTACCTCTGTTTGGCCATCTGTTTGTGGGTGGAAAGCAGTACTCTTCTTCAACTTGGTGTCCATCATCTTCCATATATTGGACCAAAAATTCCCAAAAAATTTGGAATCCCTATCACTAACAATAGAAGTAGGCAAGCCATAATGAACCCATACATGTTGAAAATATAAATCAACAGTTTGTTCAGAAGTTATAGATTTCTTACATGGCATAAGAATACACATCTTGTTGAAACTATCAACTACTACATAAAGATAATCATGTTTCTTTCTAGATAATGGTAGACCTCCAAAAAAATCCATAGAAACACTTTCCCATGGTTTAGAAGGTATGGGAAATGGCATATATAAACTGTAATATTCCAAAATTGGAACATCACAACAAGCCTACTGAAATAAAGAAATCCTGAGAAATATATGCATAGAAATTATTTTTCATCTCCTGGATCCCTTATATCAGCTCATCTAAGATCTGAATCCAAAAGGACAACAAAAAAAAATCAAACTAGGTGGGTTAAGTAGATCTCCCACAAACTAGTCTAGCTGAAAAAAACCCAAAGAGAGGGGTTGCAGCTATATGAAATGGACTTCTTTAGAAATAACGCAGATCCACTGAAGCAAAGTAATAAGCTAATATGGAGGTTCAAATATCAGTATTATGACAGAAAATCAGATTTAAATTACAGCACATACATTGTACAAGAGAGAGAATGAAAGTATACAGGAGAAATCCTCAGAAATGAGGTGCTACAACCACAAGAAAAGACTCCATAAACATGACAACATTATTTTGAGGGGCTGAATTAACAGTTTATTAATACTCAGATCTAGAGAAGATCTGTACATAAAAATATAGATTTGATTCATATTTTTGTACAAGAAAAGCTCATTTATACTCTCCCCTTGGGGTTTTGTGCAAAACATGAAGCACAGAGTAGATCTGAGATCTAAAGTTGCAGATCTGCAGAATTATTCAGAAATTTCTGAATCATACAATAGGACAACAGATCAGATCTGAAATAAACATGGATTGGATGCCCAATCCATGGATCACCACAGTGAGAGGAAGAATCCTAACACCGGAGATCTCTCCTCCAAAATGCAGACAAAACACCCTGGAGCTTCTCCTTTGCAAATAATGTTGTCCAGGGAGAGAAACTACGTTGTAGACTCTGACAATGATTTTTCCTGATGCCAAGGTCTGGATCTAAAGTTCAATTAGCTAATGCACTCTTCCAGGAGGTTAAAAGACACACTCACTAAGAAGAGCCACTAGTATAGTCCAGATCTGAGCAGATCTAGTGTCTTCCACTACTGCAAATCACTAGGACAACCCAACCCTCAACAAGATCAGTGTTGTAGGTGTAAGGTGAAGCTTGGTTCAAGCCTGATAGTGGATAATATGGCACAAGTCTCCTCCAAGAGCTTCTAAAGGAAGGAGGTGGGATTCCTAAACAAGAATACCCAACAAGGGATGTCTAAGTAGACAATACCTTCAGAAATAATAATCTTCAACAACCCTCTCTTGCTACTCTCCTCCTCCTTTTATAAGATTGGAGTCTTATCAAAACCCTAAACCACTTCATTAGCTTAGCCTCTTTCACATGTAAATTCTTCTTCTAGAACTGCATTGTCCCTCAAATAAGTTCAATGCATCTAGACTGTGCTATAGATATGTTCATGGTTGACTGGGTCAAGTGATGAACCTCTTTCACACTCAAGGTGTCTTCATTTTATCTAGCTAGCTTGATTTTCATTCACATTGAGTTGTCTTTATTTAGGATCCACTCTTTGAGAATAAATGCTATTGAATTGGTCAAACTTGACCTTGTCCACATAGTTTAGACATTTTTCACACATGTGGATGCTTGATCTAGTTATTTCATGATCCCTTTTCACAATATGAGGGATTTTTATTCATACTTGAGCAATTTATGAGCCTCCTTGCCCATTTATTCATCCATCTTGATTTGAAAAGAAATATTAATATTCCTATTAGTTGTAAGCTAATTTAGGAATATTACAGTCTCCCCCTCCCAAATGTTGCTTCTCCTCAAGCAACTGAAAGGGTGCTGCAAAATCTCCCCTTCTTCTCTTGTGGCCTCCTCATCCAACAGTCTCCACCTTTGCTCCGGATCTTCTGCAGTAGTTTTGTCTTCCAATGGCCCCTCCTCAATGTGCAAGTTGGCCCTTGGTGATTAAACCCAATGGCTCTCATCATGAAAGGATGGAAGGTTGTTATGGAAACCTTCTTGCTGATCCATGGCCTCCTCAAGATAGAAGTGATGGCAATCATGGGGGGTTTCATTACTCATGAAAGACTCCCATCTCCATGCTATCATCCAAATGAAGTGGATCACCTCCCAGCTTGGCAATCCATAGAAAAACTCCCCCCAAATACATATGAGAGGTATGTCCCCAACAACCATATGGCCCACTCTACAAAGAGACAAGTGACCTTGTAGGTTTTAACCCTGAACAGAAATGATCTACACACGAATCTTATAACAGAAAATAAACAATAGCGAGAGCATAAAACATAAAACAGATAAACACAAAGATTTTCCCCTGGATCCCAAATTGGGACGACCAGCTTGATTTTTCATTATATTCCTTTTAGTGTTACAACACATACATATACATGCTGAAGCATACATAAACCCCAATCCATAAACCCTGGATTAGAACATAACCGTAGTTCCCTTGACCGGATCTACAAAAATACCAGGGGCCGAAAACCATCGTACCCCAAAACCATGTGCAAAACCATGCACAAAACCATGGATGCGGACTACCCACCAGAAATTAAGGATCGAAAATTTTCGCCAGGCCGCTGCCCCGGACCTGACAGGGGGGGATATCGCCCCCCCGCGCGTGCTTAGTCGTGGAAAGAATATAACACATACCCAACATTATCCCACTTGTTGTTTTCTTTCCACAAGGGGTCACAAGAGATCTTAGTCATTGGCCCAATTCTTCAACACCCATTGTTTCTCTACACCAAGAGAACTTCTGAGTGCTCACAGACTTTGTTAATGCATCTGCAAAATTCTTCAAAGTGTCCACCTTTACCAGCAACACCCTTTTAGCCTCAACCATATCTCTAACAAAGTGATATTGAACATCAATGTGCTTTGTCTTTGAATGATAAGCAGGGTTCTTAGCCAAGAAAATTGCACTTTGGCTATCACAGTCTATCCTTATAGCTTGCTATACCAACCCCATACTTGAACACAATCTCTGCAACCAAATTGCTTCCTTGCTTGCATGACTGGCTGCTATGTATTCTGCCTCTGTAGTTGAAAGAGCCACTACAGATTGTCTTTTACTCATCCAACTGACTGCACCTCCAAATAGGCTAAACACATACCCACTTGTAGATCTTCTTTGGGCCAGATCTCCAGCCCAGTTTGCATCAACAAAACCACGAATGTCCAACATTCTTTCCAATCCTGGTCTTCCTTGGTAGCACAAGCCATAATCACTAGTGCCACGTAAATATCTGAAAACTCGTTTCACTATTGTCCAATGCTCTTTCCCTGGGTTTGACATAAACCTGCTCAATACTCCCACTGCATGTGCAATGTCTGGTCTGGTACATACCATTGCATACATCAGGCTACCCACTGCACTTGCATATGGAACATGGGACATATACTCCTCTTCTTCTTATGTCTTGGGACACTGTTCAGCAAACAAATTTACATCTATAGGAATAGGAACATTCACCGCTTTACTATCCTGCATATTGAACCTCTACAATATAGTCTCAACATACTTCCTTTGGTTTAACCAAAGCTTCCTCTTTGCCCGATCTCTCTTAATTTCCATGCCCAAAATATAGTTTGCAGCACCCAGATCCTTCATGTCGAATTTGGAGAACAGTTGGGTCTTCAAATCTTGGATAATTTCTTTGTCATTTCCAATCAACAACATATCATCCACATACAAGACTAAATAAATAACACGGTCCCCAATTAATTTAAAATAAACACAGTGATCCTCCTTGCTTCTGGTGAAGCCAAGTCCCCGTATATAGGTATCAAATTTCTGATACCACATCCTTGGTGACTGTTTTAACCCATACAGAGACTTCTTCAACCTGCATACAAGTTCTTTCTTACCCTTCACCATAAAGCCTTCAGGTTGCTTCATGTAGATCTCCTCTTCTAGATCCCCGTGAACAAATGCTGTCTTCACATCCATCTGTTCTATCTCAAAATCAAATGCAGCAGCAACAGATAAAAGTAATCTAATAGAAGTGACTTTGGCAACAGGAGAAAAAATATCACCAAAATCAATTCCCGGCCCCTGGGAATAACCTTTCGCTACCAACCGAGCTTTTTATTTCTCCACCTTTCCTTCTACATTCATCTTCTTCTTAAACACCCATTTGCTCCCAATGGGCTTCCTTCCAGCTGGAAACTCCACCAGATCCCATGCATCGTTTTTGTGTAAGGATGCCATTTCATCAACCATGGCCTCCTTCCATAGTTTTCCATCCTCTGAATCTACTGCCTCCCTGATAGTTCTGGGTTCATCATCAGTTATAGTTAAGGAAAAACCTGAACAGAAAGAAGATGGACTATACCTTTCTGGTTGCCTTCTTTCCCAAACTGATCTTCTCAAAGCTGGAGTTTGTGGCTCTTCATCTTCTGAGTCTTCTTCTAATGTAGAGTTTGATTCATCCTCCTTTAGCTCAAACTCTATCTTCTCAGGTTCCTTTGGTATGACTTCATGTTTAACAATATCTTTCACTTCTCTAAACACCACATCTCGGCTGTACACAACCTTCCTTGTTTCTGGGTTCCAAAGCTTGTAACCCTTTAAACCATCCTTATACCCAATAAAGATGCACCGTTCAGATTTATTATCCAACTTGGTCCTTTTCTCCTTTGGAACATGTACATATGCATCACATCCAAATATCCTTAGATGTGAAAGAGAGGGTTTCTTACCAGTCCATACCTCATGTGGGGTCTTATCCTCCAACGCTGATGAAGGTGATCTGTTAACTAAGTAACATGCAATCTCCACTGCCTCTGCCCAGAATTCTTGTCCTAACCCGGTACCACTGAGCATGCTTCTTGCCTTTTCCATCAGTGTTCTATTCATTCTTTCTGCAACTCCATTTTGCCGAGGTGTGTATGGAGTAGTCTTCTGCCGTGCTATACCACACTTCTTACAGAACTCTTCAAATTCCTTCTTGCAGAACTCCCCACCATTATCCGTCCTCAGCGCCTTTATCTTCTTCTCTGTATGGTTTTCCACCAGAGCCTTAAATTCTTTAAATTTGTCAAAGACTTCAGATCTATTCCTCAAGAAATATATCCATGTATTCCTTGAGAAGTCATCTATGAATGAAACATAGTACACAGACTTTCCCAGTGATGGAACTGACACAGGTCCAAACACATCACTGTGCACAAGTTCTAATATCTTGTTCGCCCTCTTAGCACCGAAAGGAAAACTCACCCAATTCTGCTTCCCATATACACAATGATCACAGAAATCAAAATCCAAAGAGCAATTAGACATACCTTCTACCATACCATTTCTATGTAGTATCTGAAGGCCCTTCTCTCCAATATGTCCAAGCCTTTGATGCCATAGCATGGTCTTTTCTCCAGAGACAGCTAAGCTTTCCGCTCCATTTTCAGGAACCACATAACTGTTACACCCATCAATAACAATGCTACCTTGTAGCTTGTACAGAGTTCCAGTCCGAACTCCCCGCATTAATACCAGTGCTCCCCGAACCATCTTGCAGGCATCTTTCTCGAACACTGTTTTTACACCTGCATCATCCATCTTGCTTACAAAAATCAGATTTCTGGCCAATGCAGGAATATGCAGAACACCAGGAAGTGTTCTAATCCTTCCTCCTTGCAGCTTCAGCTTGACCTTTCCACGTCCGATGATTCTGGCCCTCCTATCATCCCCTAGGAAGACATCACCACCATCATATTTCTCATACTCGCATAACCACTCCCTATGGGGAGTGAAGTGAAAGGATGCACCTAAGTCAATCAACCATGACTCATGATCTACATGTGTATTTGAAGAAGAAGCCAAATACACATCCCCACCTTCATCCGAGGTGGTTTTTGCCTCTGCAGAAGGAGCATCATCAGATCCATTTCCTTTCTCAGGAGCTTTAGATATGCAGTCCTTTTTGTAGTGCCCTTCCTTTCCGCATTTCCAGCACACCTTTACAAACTTTCCAGGAGATTTAGATCTCCCTCTAGATTTGGATCTCCCACTCGAAACCTTATTTTTGTTTCTGTTCTGGGACCTTCCTCGTACAGATAAGGCATCTCCATTCTGACCCTCCATATTTCTCCGTCTAATTTCCTCAGACAACAAGGCTGAGACAATGTCATCAAAATTCAAGGTATTTGTATTGCTACCTATTGCAATAACCAGACTGTCCCATGATTCTGGTAGAGAGCACAAAAAATTGATGAAATTATCTTCATCTGAGATTTTAATATCAACAGATGACAGCTGGCTTACCATAGTATTGAAGGCGTTCAGATGCTCTGTCGCTGAGTCTCCATCCTTCATCCTCAGGTTATACAGCTTTGTCCGCAGGAACAACTTATTCACCAGAGACTTAGATTGGTACAAATTCCCAAGTTTTTCCCACAAATTCTTCGCCGTAGCCTCCCCAGATACATTCAACAATACTGAATCTGAGACACACAACCATATTGTGCTCTTAGCCTTCCGATCTAGTTTCTTCCAGTCTTCATCTGACATTCCTATTGGTTTAGTACCTGGATCTACCGTGATCCACTGATATTTATCCACCAGCAGATCCTCCATCTTGAGCTTCCACAACTCAAAACTCTGACCATTAAATTTCTCGATCTCTATCTTTCCACCGCTCGCCATCTTCTTTCACCGCAAGAATCGATCCCGCAGATCTCCCACTGAACAGGGTCTACCTCAGGCCCGAACAAAAAACCCTCAGCAGTAAAGGCGTCCCCTTGATGCCGAAACAGCTCTGATACCAAATGTAGGTTTTAACCCTGAACAGAAATTATCTACACACGAATCTTATAACAGAAAATAAACAATAGCGAGAGCATAAAACATAAAACAGATAAACACAGAGATTTTCCCCCGGATCCCAAATCGGGACGACCAGCTTGATTTTTCATTATATTCCTTTTAGTGTTACAACACATATATATACATGCCGAAGCATACATAAACCCCAACCCATAAACCCTGGATTAGAACATAACCGTAGTTCCCTTGACCGGATCTACAAAAATACCAGGGGCCGAAAACCAGCGTACCCCAAAACCATGTGCAAAACCATGCACAAAACCATGGACGCGGACTACCCACCGGAAATTAAGGACCAAAAATTTTCCCCTGTGGAAAGAAAACAACAAGTGGGAGAATGTTGGGTATGTGTTATATTCTTTAGTCATGGAAAGAATATAACATATACCCAACAGAACTCCCATGGGGACCATACAATATCTCATGCTCCCATTGAAGCATGCAGTGAAAAAAGAGTGGGGAAATCCTTCCCCCAAGGACGCACCCCACCAATATGCCTCCCCTCCAACCATGTTCCCAAGAGAAAGAACATTTATGGCACATGGAATCATAATTAGAAGCATGATGGCTACCATGTATGATAAAGGAGGAGGAAGATGTTCGGTCATGTGCAACCAGTGCAGTTTTACCCTCAACTGACATAGAATAGGAGATGACAAGTGCCTCCCCCAACACTTTTTTTCTACCCCATTCCTCTTGAATGCTTGGAGAATGTGCATCATAGTTGGTGTAAAATAATCACACCATGAAGAACAAAATAACTTTCCAAGATCATCCAAGTAATGACCTGCATCAACATAGTTCATGGCCTTGAGTGGTCCATGAAACCCATCATAACTAGTGCCCCCTCTTGGAGCAATGTTCTACAAATGAGTGTTAGAAAAATATAAGCATATAGGAGATACATCATAATATTCATAAATACAAGCTCCTCTATATACTTTTTTTACATCAGTGAGGTAACTCATGGATGAGTTCCCTCTCATACTCAATGAGTAAGGAGGTGTGAATGATGGCTCTTCCCAAGAGCTATGTTCCTCCTCATATAGAAACTAATCCATGCACATCTTCATATGAGAGTGCTCTTCCTTGAAACCTTCCCATATGAATCCACTTAAGATAGTATGATATGCTCTAATGAAGCCAGTGGGTTTGGAAAGCGGGATCTCATAGGTTGCATTTAGCAATCTCTCCTTGAGCTTGGAGTCTCTAACCAAATAAATAAGATTATAAAAATAAATGAATCCATCTACTACCTTAAACCTCCCATCCATCACCTTCCCATCAAGAATCCCACATGTGAAAGGGTCCTTGGAGTATTCCATCATGAGTTGGGAATCCCAATAAGGATCTAGGCTCCCCAAAAATGACAGCATTGTAGAGGTCTGAAATGCTACCCTTGTCATATCATGGCTCCCCTCTTTGAAATTATTGATGTCAAAATCACATGTTGGAGCATCATAATCTCCCCTTTCCTACCTCATTTTCAGTTGATCTTGCTCAATACAAGATTGAAGCAGATGGAAATCAACTTCCCCTCGGAAAGTCCTTATCTTCCAATAATTCCTCATTTTGGCCCATGCATGCAAGAGGGTTAGAATCCCCTTGCCATGTTCAGAAATATTATTTGTGAATGAATATATCATTGGCTGAACCAAAGTTATGGATTTTCCATGTATTCCCATGCCCATGCCATCATAGACTTCTGATCTCTCCTCTCTCAATGCAGATAGCTGAGTGGGAGATAGCAATGCCACTTTCAGGAAATTACTCACCTCTCTTCTGAATTCATGAGAGATTATCTGCACTATGTTGGCTTCTCCCAAGGCTCCCTCCTTAGCCAGTTATGCAAATGTTGCCCATAGTTGTGTTGAAGCTTCGAAAATCGTTGCTTCAACTTTAGGGGAAATCCACCCAGTCCGGACCTTGGGACAGCTCCTTTTCTGTTTGGTGTGGTGGCTCCGACTGGATTTATAGGACCATTTTCCTAATAATAAAAGGATTGGTGATGGAGTGTTTGTGTAAGTGGATAAATGGAACTAACTAACTGAGCTAATCTATTTAATCTATAACTTACAAATAATTCTAAAACTAACATGGGAATTTAAATATGAATACAACTTAAAGATTGTTTCAATTGAACAAATAACCATGAAAATGTATTATTATTCAATAGAAAGATGCAGTATCATATAATGATAACTATGTTTAAGAAATTAAACAGAGTTAGAATAGCACATCGCATTCATAATTCTATATATCATTTACACATACTATGATAGATGAATATTTCTAGATCTTCAAAAATGATATGATAAAGAAATATTTGAGAAAAAAGAATATATAAATGATAGAAAATTTCAAAGATAATATTTCATTAAATAAAGAAAATAACAATAAATCGATAGACATACAAGATTCATTAAGATATTCTCTTGATGCAATTCAATATCTAGATCTTGCGCTTTAACTTAGAACAATATTCAAGGTACAAAAACGCAACTCTCAAAAATAATTCACCATGAAATCACAGGAATCTTGTGCTTTAACTTAGAACAATATTCAAGGTATAGAAATGCAACTCTCAAACATAATTCACCATAAAATCACAGAAAGTGATCTTTTATAAAAGTAAGATAGTTAATGGAGTACAAAAATGTATTATCCAAAGCCAAAATATTACAAATTCATGTTCCCTTTCTAAATGCATGAAAGGGGTTTAAATAGAAAATTAACAAAAAAAATTAACTATAACTTATGCTAGAAACTATCATCGAAGATCCGGGAAAAGACTTGTGATATCAAATAAAACATATTCACTAAATTTCTTCTGTATTCAATGTGCTGAGGTGGCATATTTTAAGCATATCTTTAACTTCGGTTGGATGACTCAGCCTTGAATGCAACTGACTAGTGTATGTGGCATCAGGTAGCTCTGGAATGATGTAATTTATGGCATTATAAAGGAATTTGATTTCCATCTATTGACTTTGTGGTTTGATCAAATATGTCCATAGGAAATCCCATGTAATTTCCTGTATTTTGTTGATCTTTTGATTCCTGTTGATTATTTCCTGCTTCCATCTGTTATCAGTTTCTTTCATCCATGGCAATTTACCTGGAGTACAATCTAAAATTAAATTAGTATCATATAAGCTATCATTTACTAATTTTTTCAGATTGTTCATTATGGCTCTGGCCCTTGATGTAGCACGTTCTTCTTTACTCAACTATGTATCCCATTCAACAAACAAAATTTCTTTATGCCTTTCTTCGATCCTGGGAATATTTTCCATCTTTCCTTGTTCTAAGTCCTGCCATGAAATAAATTCTGAAATCTTATCATCTGCATTCTCAAATTCAATTCTGGTACTGACTGATTCATCAATGAGGGAAGATGTTATTTCACATAAAGGTTTAGCTTGTGCAATTTTTGAACACAGATCATCCAACTGCTGAGATAATAGTTTACTTGTTTCCAGAGCTTCTATTCTAAATTGGTCAAACTTAGGATAATCTTTAAATTTATCAATCTTGCTTGAAATATTTTTTCTTTCTCTGCTTTGGAAGTTTTCTCATTTTGTAGCAAGGTCTGTAGTTTGGAGACCTCTTGAGACAACTGTTGTTGTTTATTCAGGGCTTACTGGTCAAGCTTCTTCTTTTCAATACTTAGTTGTTCTTCCAATTGTTTGGCTCTGCATATTTCTTCTTCCAACTTCTGCTCCAACTGCAATATTCTTTGTTGGTCACCTATTGTTTTCTCCTCTAGAAATGCAATCTGTAAGTCTTTTTGCTTTATCATTTGATTGAATTCACCAGCTTTATCTATAGTGGTTGCACTGTAAGCACCTGCACATTATGATAATTTGGTAACATCCTCTGAAGGATTTACCTCAGTATTCTTCCATACAACATTCATTAACTCAACTTGTGAAGTTATAAGTGGTCCTTGATCTACCTTCCTTCTCTTCCTTTGTTTTCTAAAAACAACCCTATGCTTAGGACTGTAAAAGATATCCAGAGGAGGAATGTCTTCAATTCTCAACACAATTTCTTATGATGGATGTTCAGGAATGATCTCCATATCCTGATCATTCAAATTGTCAACTTGAGGATTATTTTGTTCCCCTATTTCCTGAGAGAATTTTTCATATTGACTTAGCAAATGGCGAGTAACAATAATTTCAGCAGAATTCACCACTATGTTTGTGGTTTTTTCTCTTTTAAGCTGATCATCTGGCTTATTACCTGTATCTTCTTTTTCAGTCTGGAAATTAGCCTTGCAGCCAATATTCTCCTTTTCTGTTTGCACAACAAGTTTTCTAGTAGACACTTCTTTTCCCGCTTTGTTAGATGCATCTTTCTTTTTCTTCTGTTCTGTTTCCATACTTTCATTTTATTGTAAAGGAATCCTCAGCTAGTCAAGGGGAACTTTCAGTAATCTTTGACTTCTGAATTGCATAAATTTATTCATATATTCTTGTTGAAACTTAGATTTAACCAAGTCATAAACATGGGAAAATTTATCAATTTAAACAAATAAATCATCAAATTCATCAGGTTCATGCTCAAACCTAGAAATTTGAACCTGAGTTGTGAAATCGAAAGCTACTTTATTTGGATCATATTGCCTTCCTGGGACAGATGCAAGCTTAAGATCTCTTATTTTAAGGACTTCCTTTTCAGCATCCCTAAAATAATTCAAGGTATAGGTTCCACAATGGAAAGGGAAGGTTGGCCACATCAATTTTTTGGAATTATTTACAGACCTAGACATTCCTCTTTCTGTCAATTGATAAGATATTTCTTGAGCTCAAATTTTATCAGGGACATAAAGGGGCAAGATATGGGGTCAAAAAATGCTTCCAAAAATTCTAATATAGGTCAAAAAAATTTCTCAAAAGCAATTTCCGATTAGGGATATATCAATCTTTTCTTTTTCAGAGAGTTGAGGAGGAAATTGATTAAAAATGATCTGGTAAATGGGTAACATAAAGCCATGGAAAATTCTATATACATGGTTCTTGAAATGAACCTTCCACAAGATTTTATGGTAAATGTGAATCAGGACAGGTTCTTGTGAAGTCCATTTCCAACCCAGAATAGGGAATTCAGAATTAAAACACAAAGCATCTAAGATATAGGCACATAAATGAAATGGGGGTGTATTTCCACTATTTTTATCCTTTCTATATTCTAGAATTATGTTAGCGATCTTATCAGAAAGGATAATTGACCAATCCATAATCTCAAAATTTATAGCAGCATGAATAAGGGGTACCATCTGAATTGAAAACCTTGCAGAATTATCATTCCCAAAGAGTCTACACATCATTGCAGCAACATAGCAATACGGGGGTGCAAGAGACTCCACGAAGGACATACCTGATGCTTCATTTTTATGTTTCTCTGGAACTTGTCTCCATTCCTTAATTGGGTCCGATTGAACTTCATTGCTTGCAGCGAAATCTTTAATGAAGGCTTTGTTATAGATCTTTTGAGGTTCTGGAAAATGTAACATTGCTTTGATATCTTCTGCTCTAAAAGACCCAAAAAAATTTCCCGCAGCTGAGACAAATGTTCTGTTTGTGATGGTGGTGTTGTCTATCACCCATCGTATTATATCATAATATGAGAACATATTCTCCCAAGCTGCAATTCTATGCAGAAAATAATTTGCAAGTTCTTTGAGAGGACTTTCGGCATGAGAATCTCAGTCTTCATCTGGTACTTTCACCTTTACCACTGTAACAGTAAGTTTTTCTGCTTCAAGCAAGTTATAAACGTCTTCCCATGAAAGCTTCCTCAGACCCTAGCATGCAGTATCTGTAACCAACTTGATTTTAGCTAGTTTTTCTTTTGGAATTGTGGTAGTGGCAGTGGCCTTTGAGGTGGAAGCAATTCTTTCCTTTTTAAAATTCTTAGACATCTTCTCATCTGGTATTGTTTCACTAGTTTGGTGAACGAGAGGGTTTGATGTTCTATTGCTCTGCAAATGAAAAAAACCTTTCAGACGCGGGACGAAATGAAGCAATGAAAACAACTTATGCGAAAATATTTTTATTAATGATCAAAATTGATTAACTCCATATTAAACTTAAATTTTCTCCATGAGAGTCACATTCACTCATTCATATTATAATCTATCAACATAATTCATTTTATTTTCTAATTAATTATGATCGTACAATTAGAAATCGACGATATTAAAATGTTAATGTAAAACTTTCCCTTTGAATTTTCCTATTGCGATTAATAAATAATATATGCGCAATGCAAACAGTGATAAACAAAGAATAACTATCCATCGCATCGAAGGTTTCAAAAAGAAATAAAATGACATCTATTTTCTGCCGATTTGCGATTGCGATGATGGTATATCACATCGGATATTTCCAAAGGAATTAATTTGTACATGATTTTTGCCGATTTTTCGATTGCGATGATGGTGGGGTCCATCACATCGGGATTTAATAAAAAAAGTAAATGTGATGTTGCTTCTTTGAAATGCGATTGTGATAAATAGAATCGCATCGGAGTTTATGAAATAGACTGAATGAAGGATAAATTTTTTGAATTGCAATTTCGATAAGTTACGTCACATCGGAGTTTTGCAAAATGAATGTGACACTTTAAGACCCTACTGATTTGTGATTTACTTCATCGCATTAGACTTTTTAACATGAATAATTTTATTCTTTGGGCCGATGCGATATAAGACTTAAGTTTAATCGGATCGGAAAAATTCAATGTCACTTTTGTTCATTTGCATTTCATATATGCGATATGCGATGTATTAGTTTTAAACAATGAATCCTTTTATTGTTTTATTTTAAAATAATCAAATTTTCTCAAAGTTTTTTATTTCTATCTAAAAAGAAAGGGGACCTATTTTTAAACAAATTTAATTCTAAAATTATGAAATGCGGAGGGTTGTTGTACCGTACAACAATTGGCGATTCACTGGAAGAAACAGTTATCTCTGAAAAAATAAAATGAACACTATATTTTTAGTAAGTAAAAAGTTTTAAAGATGATGAAAACTATCTAAGAGAAATTTAAATAAAATCTAACTCCAAAAAATAATAAAAATAATTTACAATTTCTTTCTAATTCCTTAAGAATAAAAACATTTTTGGGTTTTATCAAGCTTTGATTAGTTGATAATAACAAAGTAAGGGGCCTTTCCAATTTTAGCTTTTGTAATATACTCTATTGTCATAGGCATTGCCTCTTCTGCCAGCAAACATTTATAGTCTCGATAGGGTTACCTTTTAACCATCAATCATTCATTTTCCCATCCAACTAAGATCATGACTCTTTAAAAGATAAATTCATAAGACATATTATCTCATGTTTTTCTCTTTTCTTTTCTTTTTAATTTAAACGCCATTGTTCTGGTTTGGTAGCCAGTTAATAACAATGCCACTCACTAGTTGTAATTAAACTAAACAAGTTGGCTCGTGATGAGACCCCTTGTCTTATAATTATAAGCCATTACCCTATTTTGGTATGCAGTGTTGGTAATGTGAGTTTTATCACTTCTTATGATCATGGTAAGCAGGCTCGTTATGAGACTTCTTATCTCTTAATTTTGACATATAATTTCTTAGAATTACATTCTTAAAAATCACAACCTTAATGGATGGGGTGAAATGATTTTTCTCCTTAAGAATCAATGGATGACAATTTTTAGAGTTTTGAATGTGAAAGCTTGAAAAAGTATTTACTTTTTATGGATAACCTTTCTCTACTTAATAAAATTATAATGATTTACAATTTTCTCAAGGTTTCAAAAGATTTTGAAAATGTTTAAACAAATTTTCAAAGTTTAATATTTTATTTTAACTACCCAAAAATTGTAATCATTTCCTAAAAATTCTTATTCACACAAAATAAGTATTTATAATATTTTCTTGAAGATATTTTCAAATAGTAAAAAGCCAATTAAAGACTATTAACAACCTTATTTACAAAAATAAACAAAAGTGTAGAAAGGAATATGTACAGGTAAGAAGGGGTTACCTCCTTAAGACAATAATTTCTTCAAGACATGCCCATTCACAGGAAGAGATTCTCTCTTTCCTGATAAGTCTTGCAATATGAAATTTGATGAGCTTATCTTTTCAGCAATCTGAAATTGTCCAAGCCACATTTTTTGAAATTTGGTATGCTTACCCTTATCTTCATGTGCTTTGTCCCATTTCAGAACAAGATCACCAATTTTCAAAGTTTTGGATCCGGTGGAACTTGAATCAAAAGAAGATTTTGCAAGTTGTTGGTGTTTAGTATGAATATTTTTTGCTTTCTCTTTATCTTCTTCTAACTTACGAATTTGATCAAATCTCAAATGAATAGATGATGAAGGATTCTCTTCAATAAATTGAACTAGGGCTAATGATGGAAGAACTAGATTTGATGGCATCCCAACTTCTTTTCCATAAACTAGATTAAAAGGTGAAGTACCTATTGAAGCTTTACGAGTAATACGATCAGCCCGTAGTGCAAAAATTAAAGATTTATGCCAATTCTTTTGATTCTGATAAATGGTATTTTTTATAATTTTGATGAGATTTTTATTAGTAGATTCATCTAAACCATTACCTTGTGGATAATAATTTGTTGAATATTTCAATTTGAAACCTCTTTTAATTGCAAATTCCATTATACTATTTCCAGAAAAATAAGATGCATTGTAAAAAACAAGAGCGTTAGGTACACCAACCTAGTAATGATGAATTGATCAATGAATTCAATGATTGCATGAGAATTGGATACCTTTAAAGGAATTTCTTCTACCCAATTTGTAAAGTAATCCATTGTTTTAAGGATGAATTTGTGTTGTTTGGAAGAGTGTGGTACTATTTCTCCAATAATATCAAGCCCCCATTGCTCAAATGGTTGCTCAATGTTTACTGGCTGTAAAGGAAAAGTTGGCTTCCTTTGTCTTCCACTAGCATTTTGACAAGTCTCGCACTTCCTTACATAATCATGTGTATATTTGAAAATGGTGGGCCAATAATATCCAGCATGGATTATTTTGTGAGCTGTGGTATCACCTCCAAAATGTCCACCTGCTGGTCCATTATGTAATTCCTGTAATACCTTTTTGCTTATGTCTTTTCAAGACATCTTAATAGAATTGAATCATAATTTCTTCTGAATAACACATCATCAATGATTTCATAGTGTTTAGCCTTTAATCTTAAATAACGCTTGTTCTTATAGCTAAGATTAGAAGGAGGATACCCATTTTTCAAATAAAAGATCAGATCAGCATACTGAGATTCAGAATCAATAACACTTATCTGATTTACTTGAACAACATTATCTTGATCTTGATTTTCTGATATGTTGGAAGCTCCTGCTAACAATCTACAAAATACTTGTCCTCTAAAAAATCTTGGCTGGCTTAATATCAATATCATACTCTTGTAAAGTTGTTACCCAATTAGCTCTCTTTTCTCCTACTTCCTTTTGAATTAAAAATTGTCTCACTGTAGAGAATGGGACAATAATTTTTGTATGTGTCTTTAGGAGAAAAGGTCTAAAATGTTTGATTGATTTAAACACAATGTAGGCTTGTTTTTCTACACCAGAATAATTAGGCTCAGCTCCTTGCAGATTTGAGCTAAAGAAATAAATTGTTTCTTCTATTTGTTGATCATTGAGTTGTGTTAAAACAACAGCATAGGATGTTTCAGTAGCCAAGGTATACAAAATAAATTTTTTAGAAAAATCAGGAGTATTCAATGCAGGTGCATTAATGATTGCCTTTTTTATTGCATCAAAGGCTTATTTTTCTTTATGTAACCATTTGAAAACCAAATTTTTCTTAATCATATTCTGCAAAGGTAAAACTATATGAGAAAAATCCGGAATGAATATTTTGAAAAAATTGATCTGTCCCAAAAGGGATTGCATGGATTTCTTGTTATGTGGTAAATAAATATCAGAAATTTCTTTTACTCTATCAGGATCAATATATATGCCATCCTTAGACACAACAAATCCTAGGAGTTTTCCTTCATTGAGAGCAAAGAAGGATTTCTTTGGATTTAAAGAAATGCCAAATCTTCGACATCTTTCAAATATCTGTTTCAAGTCATGTAGATAATTAGCTCTTTTCTTTGAAAATATGGTTATGTCATCAAGATAAATAACAACTGATCTATTAATCAAACCCTTGAATGCTATATCCATGGGTCTTTGGAAAGTAGCTCCTGCATTTATCAAACTAAAAGGCATCTTTTGGTAAGCATAAGTTCCCCATTTGGTTCTAAAAGTAGTTTTCAGCCTATCATCTAGGTGTACTAATATTTGGTTATAGCCTGAAAAACCATCAAGAAAAGACATGAGTTCAGAACCAGAGCTACCTTTTGAAGTATTTGTTCCATCGTAGAAAATGGGAAGTTTTCCTTTTGACATGCTTTATTCAGATTTGTAAAATCAATATAGATTCTGATATATCCATTCTTCTTCCTTACAGGAACCATATTTGAGACCCAACTAGAATGTCTTACAGGAAAAATAATTTTCGCCTTTAAAATTTTGTTCAATTCTAACATGATTTGTCCTTCCAGATTGGGATGAATTTTTCTTAACTTCTGTTGTACTGGCTTTACATCGGAAAGAATTGGAATAGTATGTTAGATAACAGAAGCATCATAAGTTTTCAAATCCTCATAATTCCAAGCAAAGACATTTTTGTACTTATTCAAAAGTCTGATGAAAGCTGTACTTTCCTCTAATGTTAAATCGAGTCCTAGATTAACATTTTAAGGTTTAGACTCAGTACCAAGGTTTACTAATTCAAACTTCAAAGTAGAACTTTGAAGTTTAGTATTAGTAACTTTTTTGAATCTATCTTTGATATCATATAACTCTTCAAGTTTGACTACAGATCTAGGAATAGGATTTTCATTGTCTTTTGATGTGTTTTGAAGATCATGATCATTTTCATCAATTATCTGGCCATCATAAGATTTTTCTGAAGTCAACAAATTTAGAATATCTTGATCATGATAAAATACTCTCTAGTTTGTGATATTATCGAGAACAGATGGTTGAAAATTAATTTGACTGAAAACCTATCTAGACTGTAATCTTCAGCTGGGAGGAGATTGGATGCAACACTAGCTAACAAATCAACTGATGTATTTTGAGTTCTAGGGATAGAAAATATGTTGAATTCTAAAAATTGAGTGGTAAGATCTTGAACAAGGGATTTATAATGTTTAAGGTGATATGAAAGACAATGGATAGTGTTTCTTACTTATCTGATAACAATTTCGGAATCACCATACACTTTCAGGTACTTAACATTCAACCCTATTGCTTTATAAAGTCCCTGGATTAAGGCTTCATATTTTGCAGTGTTATTTGTACACTCAAATTCTAACCTACATGAAAGCATAGTTTTCTCCCCATCTGGATCAACTAAAATGCATCCTGCTCCTGCGCCATCACTAGATTTTGATCCATCGAAATACAAAGACAAAAATAAAGACTAATTTACAGGTTTATCTACAGATTGACCAGAAACATTAACAATTCTTAAAGAATTAGTTTTTGAAAATTTTTCAATTTGTGAAATAAAATTATTGACAGAAAAAGGTGATTGCGGTGCTGTGAAATTTCCAAGAAATGATTCATCAGAATAACCTCCGAGAATGTTGTTATTAAAAGCTACAGGTTCATTTGCTTCTTCAAATTTTGTCACAGTATGCATCATGTGTTTTTCTCTCTCAACCTTGATTTTATTTGGTTTCCATTTGTGAGGAAGCCACATGTGTGAATAATCAGTAGCAATATAACCATTAAGCTTTGAAGACCAATCCCTGCTTAATACTAATCCATAAAACTCAGGAATATCTGCAATCAGAATATCAATTATTTGGACTATCCTAGGATCAGAGGCTAATCTAATAGTAACTGAGTTGATTTCTCCCACAACTTTCACTTTAGACCCGTCTAATTGAACAATATGAACTGCAGAATTTTGTGGTTCAATATTCAATTTTGCAAATACTGAAGTAAGCATTATATTAGATGATTCTCCTAAATCTATCAAGCAGTTATGAAAATTCTTGTTATAGATTTCATAAGTCAAAAGAAGAGGTGTCTGTGAATTTGATCTTTCTCCAATAAGAACAGTATCAGTAGCATCTACTTTATCTGGTCGCTTACCTGATCCTTTGGCTGCTTTGGCAACTACGCCACTTGGTAGAGGAGAAATAGGTGTTGCATTTAATTCTTTCAATAACAGCTTATGTTGATGCTTAAGTTTGCTGAGTTCATGTAAGGAAATATTTGCTCCGGTCTTCTTCATGTCTTCAACAATGTTATAATCCATAAGATCCGACACTACTAGAGTCTTAGATGTTGTTGCAGGAGGGTTAGAAGATGATGGTTTATTTTGAGTAGGCAAAGGAGAAGCTTTCTTTACAGTGGAATTTTCTTTAGTAGTTGGAGTTGGAATTTTTTTCTTAGGAAGAGATTGAATAGGTTCTGCTATAGATTTACTCCTTGTACTTACTGGCATGGCTTCTTGTTCCTTTTCACTGTCTGAATTAGGAAGAATGAAATCTCACATACCATGTAATTCAGCTATTTCTTCTTCTTCATGTTCTTCTGATAATGGAGGTGTATCATCTTCCTCGTCTTCCTCTATATCTGACTCTGCGTTAGAGATTGAATTGGGTGGCTTTAATTCAATAGTTTGATTTCTTTTGAAATTTCTGAATGGCCTTTTGGTAGAATTTTTTTCCACTTGCTTTTTAATCTCAACCATCTCATTAGACATAGTTTTGAGAATTTTTTGTAACCCTTCCATATCATATGGATCTCTAGGCATTTTATTCTTTGAATCATCCTTAAAGCTGACTTTTTTGGATTTTTTGTCTTCAATAGCATTCTTCTTATCAAAAGTAATCATCCATCTTTCAACTGCAATTGCTTCTTTCATGTTTTCAGCCAAAGTAGGTTTAGCAGCTCTATCAACAAAAATTGCTATATTTGAAGGCAAAGCTGTTATGTACCATTCACTTCGGACTTGCTCACTGGGCTTTAATGTTGTAGGGATTTTATTCAAAAGTTTATTGAATTGGGAATTAAAATCTTTGATGGGTTCTTTGGGTTCTGTCCTCAAATTGGAGAGATCATTGATTAGGGTTGCTATTGATCTATCATCTCCAAATTTGGTTAAGAAATGTTCTTGTAAAATATCCCAACTTGTAATAGATCCTGATGGTAATGAAAAATACCAGGATCCTGCTGCCCTTTGCAAAGTATAGGGGAATAACCTGACCATAACATCTTCATGTTCTACTACATTTAGATTTACAGCAAGCATAAAGTTATTAATGTGTTCTTCAGCTTGTATGTTAAGTTCAGGACTAAATTTTGGCAGCCATTTTTCAGGATGATCTGGTAAATCATGTAAAGGTGTAGGCATTACAACGGCCCCTGGACTAGCCCATGGTCTCTGTGCCATTGTTGTGATAACGGTTGAAGGACTAGAAGAGACAATTGGTGTTTGAGTAGATGATGTTGGAGTAACTGTACTCTTCTGGGTTTGAGTTTGGGAAGCAAATGTAGTTTGAGCAGATGATGTTGGGATAACTACACTCTTCTGGGTTGAAGTTTGGGAAATAGATGATTGAATTTGCGATGAGGAAATGATATCACTATCTGATTCTGATGGTATTTTTCTGGTTTTAACTCGACTAGGTAAAGAAAACTCCTTTGGAGGAATACCAAGTTTTTCGCTTTGTGACCTAGTGAGAGGTTTGGAAGAAAAAAATTGTGAAGTAACACTACTTTTGGATAATTCAGACTCTTCTAACGATTATGAGAACCCTTTTAATTTATGAACTAAAGCCTATATTTCAGGGGACTCAGGGGTTGATTGTCTCATAGATCTAAATCTTTAGCAGTCGGTGTATTGATGTTCTTCTCAATTTCTTCCCTAGAGATTTAAGATGTAGAGGAAATTGAAGAAGGTGATGAGGGTGAATTGCTCTTGGAATGGCTTATATATTTCGATTTACTTGCCATTCATAGCTTAGGCCCACCTTCTAGCGCCAAAAATGTTGAAGCTTCGAAAATCGTTCCTTCAACATTGGGTGAAAACAACCTGGTCCAGACCTTGGGACAACTCCTTTTCCGTTTGGTGTGGTGGCTCCGACTGGATTTATAGGACTAGTTTCCTAATAATAAAGGGATTGGTGATGGAGTATTTGTGTAAGTGGATAAATGGAACTAACTAACTAAGCTAATCTATTTAATCTATAACTTACAAATAATTCTAAAACTAACCCAGATAGTTAAATATGAATACGACTTAAATATTGTTTCAATTGAACAAATAACCATGAAAATGTATTATTATTCAATAGAAAGATGTAGTATCATATAATGATAACTCTATTTAAGAAATTAAACAGAGTTAGAATATCACATCGCATTCATAATTCTATATATCATTTACACGTACTATGATAGATGAATATTTCTAGATCTTCATAAATGATATGATAAAGAAATATTTGAGAAACAAGAATATATAAATGATAGCAAATTTCAAAGAGAATATTTCATTACATAAAGAAAATAACAGTAAATCGATAGAGATACCAGATTCATTAAGATATTCTCTTGATGCAATTCAATATCCAGATCCTGCGCTTTAAGTTGGAACAATATTCAAGGTACAAAAATGCAACTCTCAAAAATAATTCACCATGAAATCACAGGAATCTTGTGCTTTAACTTAGAACAATCTTCAAGGTACAAAAATGCAACTCTCAAAGATAATTCACCATAAAATCATAGAATGTGATCCTTTATAAAAACAAGATAGTCAATGGAGTACATAAATGTATTATCCAAAGCCAAAATATTACAAATTCAGGACCCCTTTCTAAATGCATGAAAGGGGTTTAAATAGGAAATTAACAAAACAAATTAACTATAACTTATGCTAGAAACTATCATCGGAGATTCGAGAAAATACTTGTGATATCAAATAAAATAGATTTACTGAATTTCTTCTGTATTCAATGTGTTGAGGTAGCAAATTTTAAGAATATCTTTAACTTCGGTTAGATGACTCAGCCTTGAATGAAACTGACTAGTGTATGTGGCATCGGATAGCTCTAGAATGATGTAATTTATGGCATTAGAAAGGCATTTGATTGCCATCTGCTGAATTTGTGGTTTGATCAAATATTATAGGACATCCCATGTAATTTCCTATATTTTGGTGATCTTTTGATTCCTGTTGATTATTTCTTGCTTCCATCTGTTATCAGTTTCTTTCATCCTTGGAAATTTACCTAGAGTACAATCTAAAATTAAATTAGTAGCATATAAGCTATCATTTACTAATTGTGTCATATTGTTGATTATGGCTCTAGCCCTTGATGTAACACGTTATTCTTTAATCAAATGTGTATCCCATTCAACAAACAAAATTTCTTTATGCCTTTCTTTGATCCTGGGAAGATTTTCCTTCTTTCCTTGTTCTAAGTCCTACCATGAAATAAATTCTGAAATCTTATCATTTGCATTCTCAAATTCAATTTTGGTACTGACCGATTCATCAATGAGGGAAGATTTTATTTCACATAAAGGTTCAGCTTGTGAAATTTTTGAAGATAGATCATCCAACTGTTGAGATAATAGTTTACTTGTTTCTAGAGCTTCTGTTCTAAATTGGTCAATCTTAGGATAATATTTAAATTTATCCAATCTTTCTTGAAATATTTTTACTTGCTCTGCTTTGGTAGTTTTCTCATTTTGCAGCAAGGTCTGTAGTTTGGACACCTCTTGAGACAACTGTTGTTGTTTAATCAAGGCTTGCTGATAAATATTATTCTTTTCAATACTCAGTTGTTCTTCCAATTATTTGGCTCTACATCTTTCTTCTTCCAACTTTTGCTCCAACTGCAATATTCTTTGTTGATCATCTGTTGTTTTCTCCTCTAGCAATGCTATCTCTAAGTATGTTTGCTTTATCATTTGATTGACTTGAGTAGCTTTATCTATAGCGGCTGCACTGCAAGCACCTGCATATTGTGATAATTTGCTAATATCCTCTGAAGGATTTACCTCAATATTCTTCCATAAAACATTAATTAACTCAACTTGTGAAGTTGCAAGTGGTCCTTGGTCTACCTTCCTTCTCTTCCTTTGTTTTCTGACAACAGCCCTATCGGGGTTCCCATGTTTTGGCAAGGTTGGAAATACCAAAAGATGAGACAACATCAGAACCACTTTCAGACCTCAGGATCTAGCCCTCGGGGGAAAGGAACAAAACAGCAGGATGTTTCAACGAAGAGGATAGGTCAAGAAAGTGCCATCCATTGGGCCATGGAGTCATGAAAGGTAATTACATGCAACAACTAGCCAAGCCCTCCAAAGGGAAATTCATCTAATACTAAATGATCTTGTAGATTAGATGGTAGAATGGAACATTTAGGAAAGAGGGTGAAAGAAGGAAAACAACCCAATTTCTGTCTATAGATCAGGTCAGAGGTCATTTAACTCTAGACATGCTTGGACATACTCGAAGGCAGCTTTCAAAGAA
Organism: Pinus albicaulis; assembly: GCA_034641835.2. NCBI lineage: Eukaryota > Viridiplantae > Streptophyta > Pinopsida > Pinales > Pinaceae > Pinus > Pinus albicaulis. The sequence goes on from CM076571.1 coordinate 346,964,805, forward strand.
GGAACGAAGGGCCAAATTATAGATCGGACCAGAGGTCATTTAACTCCAGGTCAGCTTTAGCATGCTCTAAGGAAAAACAGAGAATGATTTTAACAAAGAGATCTTAGAAAGGTCAACTGGTCGCACAAGGATCCTAATGGATAGGGCTAGCTCTAATCCCCAGTGTTCCGAAATCTTCCAGCTTAAACCAAGAAAGAAAAACTAAAGACAGATTCCATTTAACTCATACATCAGCTAGCTGCATAAGGAACTACTACCCCGGTTAAATCATCTGAAATAAATCCTTAGATAACACATTTAGCAGAAAACATTGAAGGCAAGGAGAGCAGAAACATAGGGCACCTAACAAGGGTGAATCATATGCCAATATTCTGATGCAAGCCAGTAGAACATGAACAGCATGTAAATGTAATAAACAGAGTTAGAAAAACATCACCAATAGTAATAGACCAGGATCCTATGAAATGTGCTTTGATTAATCGATGCAAAACCAGTCACATATACTGAGCTCAATGGTTGTTACAATCCAAAATTCTCCTCCCAGCCTAATACATAACAACTACTCTGCTATTCCCCCCCAAGACTGTTCTAACAATCAGAATGAATCCCACTAAATACAACAACAACAACTGGACAACAATGGCCCAACAACAACCCTTTACAATATGTTCTTGAGGATTCTTATAGGAGAAGAGAATAATAGTGGTAGATACAAATTAAATGTGTTCATTAAGAGAGAGGAGAGGTAGGTCGAAAGCCCATTTTGCAAAAAGGGCTCTTCATTAACTGTGTGTACTCTGGAGCGTGGTCCAGAAGCCTCATTAATAACTTCGAGTGTGTTCTTCTAAAGAAATCTGACTAACAGTACTTTGTGGTAGCCTTCTAAAATAAGTGAACTGGATGGCAAGTCTGCAAATCTCTCCATATCTCCATAATTACTGCCTAGACAGTCTTAAATAAGCTTTTTGTCCATAACATACGTTCATCGGCTCGAGAAGGCATGGAGATTTCTTGTAGGAAGGTGTCATGTCTGGAGAAAATTACTTTGCTGATATTAAACACAGATAAGGTTTGACTGTGTGCTTAAAAATTCAAAATGTGCCTTTTCCTTTGAATGCAGGGTTAAATATTAATTATATCAATAACAGGAGTTAACCCCCTTTGAATCTCTTCTGCTGATCCGTTCGCAAGTGCTGAAATGGCCCCTCCATGTTATTTGCATAATAAAATGAACCTGTTACATACCCGGGCAGTGGTGGAGAAATGCTGCGGTGGCGGAGGAATGGTGGCAGAGCAGTGGAGAAACAGTGGAATGTGGCGGAAGAAAGAGTTATAGTGCAAAGGCCCAAAGGTCTTCACTTGAGCGAATTACAAAGAAAAATGGGGAAAAACAATGAAGTGGAGCCACGGATGTGGGACCCAGGGTACGAAAGTCGCTGCTTAACCCGCGCGCAGCTTCGTAGAGTGACCACCATTGGATCAACTGCCCCAAATCGAGCGGTGCACGTGCATTTTGCTACTCATCCTGTGCCAAAATTTAACGCGTTATGAGTAGGCGGTTTTGAAATAGTGCTCCCGCCATGCGTCAGGTGCTGTATGGAATCGCTCTGCAATCGGAAAATACCGCCCACCGCCCAAAGGTGGTGCGATAGGAACTGGGCGGTTTGGGCACAGTGCACGGGCGCAGGGGCCACAAGAGGATGAGGTACGAGCCGTTGGATTTGCAGGTAAATGGACGGCAATGGCACGGTCTGAGGAATGAACGGGTTGAATGGTATAAGCTATGGGACCCCGACGGAATCGCAAATCGCAATCAGAGCGGAGTGGAAAGTTATAGATATGAATCACAGGATTTCCGATGCGATTTGGTACAACCCTTTGTATAATGAAATAAAACCAAATTTTGGGCTAACAAAAGGAAAAACCTTTATTTTATGCATGGGTGGAAAGGTTAAGTGGTGGGACCGAGGAGTCAAATTGCAAATCGCAATCGGAGATGGGCTGGAGGGATAATCGCAACGTAGAGCAAAGAACTTACGATGCGATCGGAGGAGCAGGCGCGATCAGAGGAAAGTGCGATGGGAGGATCGGAGCGGGACGTGCGATTCGATCGGTCGCATCACAAATATTTTCGATTGTGATGATCGGTGTTAAGTTGCGATCCATCGCATCGCAAATATTTGCGATGGAAGATTGGAGCGCTACACATAAATATTGCGATTGCGATCGAACGGGTATTGCGATTGCGATCTTTAATAATGGCGAGTCATATAATATGGGACTTTATAATAAATTCTTTTTGTAATGTATGGCGGGAATGGACGGGGAAGTGGTTTTGCCATTATGTAAAGTCACAAAACGGGTTTTGGCCCATTTAACATTTCCCATGCTAGGAAAAGGTAACGATAGGGGAATAAAAGGGGAAAATGGTCAAACAAAGGGTAAGGGAAGAATTTAAAGGGGATTTTGAGGGGATTTAGGGGGTAAGTGGGGAAATGGAAGGGGAGACAAGGGGGAACACAATGGAGGTTTAGTGGGGGTGAAATAAGGGGGAGAAAGGAGGCCTTTGGACATTTCTTCACAAACAGAGAGGCTTTATAATGGAAATCGGCAGATGAGATTTTATAAAAGGAAAAAAGGCACAAGGAGGCTTCAAGGATGATGTGTTTTCAGAGGAAATGCATTCCTTGAAGGCTCAACAACATTTTATCCCCCTGTTTGCTTATCAAAAATTTATAGGGGGGCTAACAGTGGCTCCACATGGGGATGGCTTCTTCTTGAAGGAGCCAAGAATTCAGAAAATACATCTTTGGTGTAGGCCAGATGCCTGCTGCTTGGCACATCCATTTCTTTCTTTGATCAGTTGCCACAAATCAGGAAGACCTCATATCAGCAATAAAATTTCTCCCAAACAACTACCTACCCACACTATAGTCCTAACATTTTTATTTTAGGGCGCATTTGGACTAGCAGACCCTTTACATCATTAATTTTTACAAACAGGAAAATAAGCCTATTCTACATCTACCCTTATTGCTCCATGAGACCATATTATACTGTTGGTCCCATAGTTTCTCTACCTAATCTAATATCTGCTAGGATTAAACTGTCTAGTAGATTTCTTCTCTACATTTTAAGACAGAAATTGAAAAACAGTCAACCCAGGATTAGACTGTCTGACTTGCTAGACTTTGTAGAAATTAAAAACAACTAACTACATGCTCATAGGCTGAGCTTTATTTTATGCTTCATACCTACTCTACTCTACCTAGAAATTTCTGGCATTTAGGTGATACAATAGTGCTAATGCAGCCAGTCAAGCAATAACAGAAAAGGATATGAGCACTGACTGCTTGTTAGAGCTAACCACAGGGTGCTCTGCATGTGGTACTTCAAAACTGAGGTCACCATCAGTAGTGACCATTCCTGATAAATCTGGCCTGTGCTGAAGACTAATGCTGGAGTATTTGAGAAAATCAGGGCCTCCTTGTATTCCATGTATTCTGCCACAGGATCAAAAAACACGTGATGTACACATTCTTCTTTTCGGCCTCTCATGACCGGTAGGCTGTCTACGTCCTGGGCAGCTTCGATTATTTCTTCTTCTTCCACTGCGTCTTCAAAGTGGCTCTTGAGAACCGGATCATATTCTGCTTGAACATTAGAAAGCAGTGGAACTTCTTCTTTTTTAGGGAGCGGGAGACTTTCCAAAAAGGCTCTCGAGTCTCTGAACTCATATGATTTTTCTTGAGAGTTCAGGATCTTGATCTCAGCTTCATATCTCTCAACCACCAAATCTAGAAACATTTTCTTAAGCATAGGTTGAGTATCAAGTTCTTCGCTGATAAGGACAATCTTTGGAAGGTCCTCCCATTCAATTTCTGCCAGTACACTCGCTATTCCATGCTGAAACTCTGCTATGAGGCTTGGATGTATTTCTGTAAATTTTTCAGAGTCTTCCATTAGCGAAGTGACAGGATCCTTGGCATGGATGATGTTGTACTGCGACATGGTCTCCCAGTGGAGTCTTGTGAATCACACAGATAATCAGTGGCTTTCCGATCACCAGTGGAGTCTTTTAATCATTTAGGAATTGTGGAGTCACCAGGTGGATGATTTACAATTTTACTGTCCACCACAGTGGTTTACCAAATCAAAGCTGATTGGTCTCGTTCCCCAGCAGAGTCGCCATTATGTTGGGGTTCCCATGTTTTGGCCAAATTGGCAAGACTAAAATATGAGACAACATCAGAACCACTTTAGGGCCCTAGGATCTAGCCCTCTTGGACCCGGAGAGGGATCTCTCCAATAAAATAAAGAATGGTATATCTTTGGAAGCTCACAATGAGATGTTAGGCTAGTTATGAAGCAAAAGGGGGGTTTAAATGATTTGGTTGGTTGGTTGCTGAGTTTTTCATGAGATCATAGACTGAGAAAATGATGGGGGAAAGGAACAAAATAGCAGGATGTTTCAGCAAAGAGGATAGGTCAAGAAAGTGCCATCCATTGGGCCATGGAGTCATGAAATGTAATTACATGCAACAACTAGCCAAAGCCTCCAAAGGGCAAGTCATCTAATACTAAAAGATCTTGTAGATTAGATGGTGGAATGGAACATTTAGGAAAGAGGGTGAAAGAAGGAAAACGACCCAATTTCTGTCTATAGATCAGGTCATAGGTCATTTAACTCCAGACCTACTTGGACATACTCGAAGGCAGCTTTCAAAGAAGGGACGAAGGGGCAGCTTATAGATCGGACCAGAGGTCATTTAACTCCAGGTCAGATTTAGCATGCTCCAAGGGAAAACAGAGAATGAGTTGAAAAAAGAGATCTTAGAAAGGTCAGCTGGTCGCACAAGGATCCTAGTGGACAGGGCTAGCTCTAATCCCCAGTGTTCCCAAATCTTCCAGCTTAAACCAAACAAGAACAACTAAAGACAGATTCCATTTAACTCATACATCAGCTAGCAGCATAAGGAACTACTACCCTGGTTAAATCATCTGAAATCAATCCTTAGATAACACATTTAGCAGAAAACATTGAAGTCAAGGAGAGCAGAAACATAGGGCACCTAACAAGGGTGAATCCTATGCCAATATTCTGATGCAAGCCAGTAGAACATGAACAACATGTAAATGTAATAAACAGAGTTAGAAAAACATCACCAATAGTAATAGACCAGGATCCTGTGAAATTTGCTTTGATTAATCGATGCAAAACCAGTCACATACACTGACCTCAATGACTGTTACAATCCAAAATTTTCCTCCCAGCCTAATACATAACAACTACTCTACTATTCCCCCCCAATACTGTTCTTGTTAAACATCATGTTGAAGCACACACATGGTGTATGAGAAGAATAAACACACACACAAGAGACTCAACACACAATGAAAGATAAGCGTGAGGCTTTCTTATTTTCCATTATACAAAGATGTACATTTATGGTACAATGGTGTGACTCTTGGTTTCATATTCCAAGGTCACTTGGACTCCATTGTGACTTTTCGCATTCCACACCTACCCATGTAGGATTAGGTGTTCCAACATCCCCCCTTAATCCGAAGGGGTATGTGTGAGTCCAAGAAAAGAGTTGTAATACAAATCTGCAAAGTATACATCGCAGCACTTGGGCTGAATCAACTCTCTGAAATGTTGGAAAAAAAGAGGTGGTTTTAGGATGACCACAAACACTGGAACGCAAAACTTGTTGCAGTTCCCGGAACTCTTCCAAAACTGGCAAGAAGCTGAAGGCTTCTGCTAGAGGAATTGTCCCTCATAAAAAGGGGAGACCTTCGACCTAAAAGAAGGGAGGTCTACTACCTGTGGTGGTTTTAGGTTGTCCACCAACCAAAGATGATGGTTTTAGGTTATCCACCAACCGAAAATGATGGTTTTAGGTTATCCACCAACCAAAGATGATGGTTTTAGGTTATCCACCAACCGAAAATGATGGTTTTAGGTTATCCACCAACCAAAGATGATGGTTTTAGGTTATCCACCAACAGAAAATGATGGTTTTAGGTTATCCACCAACCGAAGGTATGCTCATGGGCATCCGTATCTCTGGCTACATCTCTGAATCCGGAATGACGAATTGTGGCTCAGGCTCGCTTGAACTGCTGGCTACAACTCTGAACATGGAATAAGAGATTGTGGCTCAGGCTCTCTTGATCTGTCGTCGAAGCTTGTACATGACCACCATTTTCCCCCCTGTCAGGGACAAGGTGAGATGATGGCGAAAACTCAACTGCAAGTTTTCTCAATATCCGTGAACAAGTTCTAACATGTGTCGTAAACATCTTCTTGGTTGTTGATGCCCATTTCCAAGAAGCGATCCATCCAAGATGAATCTTGCTTCTTGCAGGAGGCTTGTTTCTGAAGCATCTGTCTGAAGAATGAGTGTGCCGACCACAGTGCTTGCATGGATGAAGATCAAAACAATGATCTTTCATATGGCCAACTCGATCACAGTGTTGGCATTTTACGATCTGCAATTGTTGTTGTGGAGCAGGATTTGGAACAGCTGCAGGTGAACTGTCATATAGGAATCCGGCACTCTGAAATATAATGGGCTTGGTGTAGTCTAGAATATGAAAGGACACATCCTTGTCATATCCAAGACTAGTTTTGTGCTTTTTGTGGACAAGCTCTTCCCAAGGTCTGATGATGGGCTTGAGAAGTGCAGGGTGAACCGTTGTATCTGCATGTAAATCTGCTCTAGTATAGGGAGTTGAATGTGAATCATCTGCAACTTTATCTTCTTTCTTTTGATGAGAGTCCTTCACAATCTTCTGAACAAAAATAGGTTCAGAATGGTGACTCTTTTGCTGAAGTTCGTCTTGTTGGAGCTGAGATTCCAACTGCAAAAACTCAATCTTTTCTTGTGCATCTAGCAAACAACTATGAATTTTACAAAGAGCATTCTTGCTCATTTTTATCATGTCATCAACATTGGAATGAATGAGGTTTTTCAAAAACTCTAATGCCTCATTGATTTTATCCATTTTCAACAATTTAGGCTAAAAAAATGAAAGGGTGTCGGCTATAACCGAAAATGCACCCGTTTACAATGTGATGCAATAAGAAATACAAATGACTCAAGAGGACTTCCAACTATGGAAAGTACAAAATCTGCTCCTCAAATGATGGAGGGAAATCAACAATCCAACAACTCAAATACTGATTATGAATGAAGAAGCAATATCAATACAATGTCAATATATCTGCAAAATATGTGCAGCTGAAAACACTATGCAAGAGGCCTTTGAGGCAGCTGAAATTTCTTCTTCAAATAGTTGTTTTCAATGATGGCAAACTTGTCTTCAAATGTGAAATTCTTCAAAAAAATCACCCTCTTGTATATGCCACAAATTACACAATGTCAAATCTTCAATTTTCTCTTCTTTCTTCTATATGTATAGTCCATGTCATTTCTTCAATTCTGTTGTTCATTTTCTCTATCTGCTCTTTCTCTCTTTCCTCTCTCTCTCTGCTTTTTTTTTTTTTTTAATTAATTAAAAATTAATTAAAAAATATATTAATTAAAAATGGGAATTAGAAATGGAGAGAAGGGAATTAAAAAAGAGTGGGAAATTTATTGAAATGGGATTATATATAAATGGGAAAGAATTTAAAATATGGGAGAGGAAATTTATATGGAATGGGAGGCGAATCAAATATAAAAATCGATTTTTAAAAAGGAGGGCAGTATTATATACAATTTATATGGGCGGTATTGATAAAGGGAGGGAATATTAAAAAATTCAAAAATTGAATTTTAAATGAGTGTTTTGAAAGGGCGGGGTATTGAGTTGGGTAGAGTGCGTAAGGAGAGGTCGAGCGGTAGGGAGGAGCGCTAGGCCGTGGAGAGAGGGAGTAGAAGTAGGGCGGACGGGCTGAGGAGGCGTTGGTAAGTGTGTTTAGCGTTGAGAGATATGTGTGAGCGGGGGAAGGGGAATGGCGTTGGAGTGTAAGAGATCTGTTGAATGCATTGAAGGGAAAGGGGGCAGGAGAGCGTGTGAGGGAACGCTGATTGTGTGAGATGCTGTAGGGAGCGACCGATGTAGAGTGAGTGACAATGCGTAGGGAATGTGAGTTGAAAAACGTTGCAGAGTGTAGGGGAGCAGGCCGTGAAGGCCAAGGTGGAGCGCTGGCGTGAGAGGGGTAGGATAGGGACAGTTCGAGCGAGGTTTGTGATGGATTCTGGGTGCGTGTGTTGAGAGATGTGAGCGGGGTAAGGTGTGAGCAATGTATAATGGAGAGGGCGTAAGGCGGAGCGACGGGTATGGGAGCGCCGGTAGGAATATGGGTAAGAGCAACGTATGGGTAAGCGGAGAGAGCCTGTAGGTGTTTGCAAAGGGGAGGTAGGCTAGGTTGAGGGGGATAGGTGCAGGAGTTGTATGGGGAATAGGGAGCAGTAAGGTGCTGTAAGGTAGCTCTACGCAGAGTAGCGAGTGAGGGGGTCGATGAGTGTTGAGGAGCGTATGAGCGCAGGTTTGAATGTGAGGGTGCTGTTGTGGGAGATATGAAGGGGCTGCCGTAGTAAATTGAGAGCGAGGGCTTCGTGGGTTGAGAGACTGTTCTGTAAAAAAAATGCAGGGGGAGAGGGCCGAAAGGCCTGGAATTTCAATCAATTTTTTTTTTTTTTTTTTTTTTTTTAAACAGTAGAGAATAGAGAGAGCAGAGTATTTTTCCTTCCAGCTGTAGATATTGGATAAATGCAGAATTTTCCAGAAATTTGAGCAGTAAAATCCAGAGATTTTAAAACAGCAGCAAATTTTTCCACATATTGCAGAGAAAACTCAGAAATTTTTCTCCAAAAAATTGTAGAGGGCCATATAGCAACAAAAAATTGCAGGGATGATGAAATCTTTAGCAAAACTCAGAATTATTTTCCATTAAAAACTAGAAACTTCTTCTTCAGAAACCCAATTTAAAACACTATTCTAGCAGCTCTTTAAAAGACAGAAATTGCAGAGAAAAATTAGAATGAAAACCTTCAGATGGGCACAATGCTGCTTTTCTCCAAACCACTGCTGCTCTTCTTCAAACCAATTTCTGAATGTTGCGAATTTCTGAATGCTGGGATTCTGAATGCTGCTCCTCTTCAAAATACATTCTGAATGTGGCAAAAACACTGCTGCAGAAATATCTGAGTGCTGCAAAAATGTCAAGAATTTTTGCAGAAATGCACAGGCCATAAACACCAATGGCTCACTCAATTTGGAGCAGGGCCAGCAATCGCCCGCTCTGATACCATGTTAAACACCATGTTGAAGCACACACATGGTGTATGAGAAGAATAAACACACACACAAGAGACTCAACACACAATGAAAGATAAGCGTGAGGCTTTCTTATTTTCCATTATACAAAGATGTATATTTATAGTACAATGGTGTGACTCTTGGTTTCATATTCCAAGGTCACTTGGACTCCATTGTGACTTTTCGCATTCCACACCTACCCATGTAGGATTAGGTGTTCCAACAGTTCTAACAGTCGGAATGAATCCCACTAACTACAACAACAACAACTGGACAACAACGACCCAACAACAATCCTTTACAATATGTTCTTGAGGATTCTTATAGGAGAAGAGAATAATAGCGGTAGATACAAATTAAATGTGTTCATTAAGACAGAGGAGAGGTAGGGCGAAAGCCCATTCTGCAAAAAGGGCTCTTCATTAACTGTGTGTACTCTGGAGCGTGGTCTAGAAGCCTCGTTAATAACTTCGAGTGTGTTCTTCTAAAGAAATCCGACTAACAGTACTCTGTGATAGCCTTATGAAATAAGTGAACTGGATGGAAAGTCTGCAAGTCTCTCCATATCTCCATAATTACTGCCCAGACAGTCTTAAATAAGTTTTTTGTCCATAACATACGTTCATGGGCTTGAGAAGGCATGGAGATTTCTTGTAGGAAGGTGTCCTGTCTGGAGAAAAGTACTTTGCTGATATTAAACACAGATAAGGTTTGACTGTGTGCTTAAAACTTCAAACTGTGCCCTTTCCTTTGAATGCGGGGTTAAATATTAGTTATATCAATAATAGGAGTTAACCCCCTTTGAATCTCTTCCGTTGATCCACGGGCAAGTGCTGAAATGGCCCCTCCATGTTATTTGCATAATAAAATGAACATGTTACATACCCGGGCAGTGGTGGAGAAATGTTGCAATGGCGGAGGAATGGTGGCAGAGCAGTGGAGAAACAGTGGAACCTGGCGGAAGAAAGAGTTATAGTGCAAAGGCCCAAAGGTCTTAACTTGAGTGAATTACAAAGAAAAATGGGGAAAAACAATGAAGTGGAGCCACGGATGTGGGACCCGGGGTACGAAAGTCTCTGATTAACCCAGGCGCAACTTCGCGGAGCGACCACCGTTGGATCAACTGCCCCAAATCGGGCGGTGCACGTGCATTTCGCTACTCATCCTGTGCCAAAATTTAGGGCGCGATGAGAAGGCGGTTTTGAAACAGTGCTCCCGGCACGCGTTGGGTGCTGTATGGAATCACTCCGCAATCAGAAAATACCGCCCACCGCCCAAATGCGGTGCAATAGGAATCGGGCGGTTTGGGCACAGTGCGCGGGCGCGGGAGCCACAGGCGGATGAGGTACAAGCCATTGGATTTGCGGGTAAATGGATGGCGATGGCACGATCTGAGGAATGAACGGGTTGAATGGTATAAGCTGTGGGATCCCAACGGAATCACAAATCGCAATCGGAGCGGAGCGGAAATTTATACATATGAATCACAGGATTTCCAATGTGATTTGGTAAAACCATTTGTATAATGAAATAAAACCAAATTTTGGGCTAAGAAAAGGCAAACCCTTTATTTTACGCATGGGCGGAAAGGTTAAGTGGTGGGACCGGGGAGTCAAATCGCAAATCGCAATCGGAGACGGGGCGGAGGGATAATCGCAACACGGAGCAAAGAGCTTGCGATGCAATCGAAGGAGCAGGTGCGATCGGAGGAAAGTGCGATGGGCGGATCGGAGCGAGATGTGCGACGTGATCGGTCGCATCGTAAATATTTTCAATTGCAATGATCGGTGTTAAGTCGTGATCCATCACATCACAAATATTTGCGATGGACGATTGGAGCGCTACACATAAATATTGCGATTGCGATCGAACGGGTATTGCGATTGCAATATTTAAGAGCGGCGAGTCATATAATATGGGACTTTATAATAAATTCTTATTGTAATGTATGGCGGGAATGGACGGGGAAGTGGTTTTGCCATTATTTAAAGTCACAAAATGGGTTTTGGCCCATTTAACATTTCCCATGCTAGGAAAAGGTAACGATAGGGGAATAAAAGGGGAAAATGGTAAAACAAAGGGTAAGGGAAGAATTTAAAGGGGATTTTGAGGGGATTTAGCGGGTAAGTGGGGAAATGGAAGGGAAGACAAGGGGGAACACAATGGAGGTTAAGTGGGGGTGAAATAAGAGGGAGAAAGGAGGACTTTGCGCATTTCTTCACAAACAGAGAGGCTTTATAATGGAAATCAGAAGAGGCGATTTTATCAAAGGAAAAAAGGCACAAGGAGGCTTCAAGGATGATGTTTTTTCAAGGGAAATACATTCCTTGAAGGCTCAACAACATTTGAGCCCCCTGTTTTCTTATCAAAAATTTATAGGAGGGCTAACAAGCCCTATGCTTAGGATTGTAAAAGATATCCAAAGAAGGAATGTTTTCAATTCTCAACACAATTTCTTCTGATGGATGTTCAGGAATGATCTCCATATCCTGATCATTCAGATTGTCAACTTGAGGATTATTTTGTTCGCCTATTTCCTGAGCGAATTCTTCATATTGACTTAGCAAATGGGGAGTAACAATAATTTCAGCAAAATTCACTACTTTGTCTGTGGTTTTTTCTCTTTCAATATGATCATCTTACTTATTACCTGTATCTTCTTTTTCCGTCTCGACATTAGCCTTGATGCCAATATTCTCCTTTTATGTTTGCACATCAATTTTGCTAGTACACACTTCTTTTCCTGCTTTGCTAGCTGTATCTTCCTTTTTCTTCTGTTCTATTTCCATACTTTCATTTTCCTGTAAAGGAGTCCTCAGCTGGTCAAGGGGAACTTTCAGTAATCTCTGACTTCTGAATTGCATAAATTTATTCATATCTTCTTGTTGAAACTTAGATTTAGCCAAGTCATAAACTTGGAAAAAATTCTCAATTGAAACAATTAAATCATCAAATTCATCAAGTTCATGCTCAAACCTAGCAATTTGAACCTGATTTGTGAAATCAAAAGCTACCTTATTTGGATCATATTTCCCGCCTGAGACAGACACAAGCTTAAGATCTCTTATGTTAAGGACTTCCTTTTCAGCATGCCTAAAATCATTCAGGGTATAGGTTCCACAATGGAAAGGGAAGGTTGGCCACATAATTTTTTGGAATTCTTTATAGACCTAGAAATTCCTCTTTCTTTCAACTGATATGATATTTCTTGAGCTAAAATTTTATCAGGGACATAAAGGGGCAAGATATTGGGTTCAACAATGCTTCCAAAAATTCTAATGTAGGTAAACTTTTCCTCTCCAAAGCAATTTCCGATTAGGGATATATCAAGCTTCGCTATTTCAGAGAGCCAAGGAGGAAATTGATTAAAAATGATCTGGTAAATGGGTAACATAAAGCCATGGAAAATTCTATATACATGGTTCTTGAAATGAACCTTCCACAAGATTTTATGGTAAATGTGAATCAAGACAGGTTCCTGTGAAGTCCATTTCCAACCCAGAATAGGGAATTCAGAATTAAAACGCAAAGCATCTAAGATATAGGCCCATAAATGAAATGGGGGTGTATTTCCACTATTTTTATCCTTTCTATATTCCAGAATTTTGTTAGCATCTAAGATATAGGCCCATAAATGAAATGGGGGTGTATTTCCACTATTTTTATCCTTTCTATATTCCAGAATTTTGTTAGCGATCTTATCAGAAAGGATATCTGACCAATCCATAATCTCAGAACTTATAGCAGCATGAATAAGGGGTACCATCTGAATTGAAAACCTTGCAGAATTATCATTCCCAAAGAGTCTACACATCATTGCAGCAACATAGCAATACGAGGGTGCAAGAGACTCCACGAAGTACATACCAGATGCTTCATTTTTATGTTTCTCTGGAACTCGTCTCCATCACTTAATTGGGTCCGAATGAACTTCATTGCTTGCAACGAAATCTTTAATGAAGTCTTTGTTATAGATATTTTGAGGTTCTGGAAAATGGTACATTGCTTTGATATCTTCTGCTCTGAAAGACCCAAAACTTGTTCCCGCAGCTGAGACAAATGTTCTGTTTGTGATGGTGGTGTTGTCTATCACCCATCGTATTATATCATAATATGAGAAAATATTCGCCCGAGCTGCAATTCTATGCAGAAAAAAATTTGCAAGTTCTTTGAGAGGACTTTCGGCATGAGAATCTCAGTCTTCATCTGGTACTTTCACCTTTAACACTGTAACAGTAGGTTTTTCTGCTTCAAGCAAGTTATAAACGTCTTCCCGTGAAAGCTTCCCGAGACCTTGGCATGCAGTATCTGTAACCAACTTGATTTTAGCTCGTTTTTGTTTTGGCATTTTGGTAGTGGAAGAGGCCTTTGAGGCGACAACAGTTATTTATTTTTTAAACTTCTTAGAAATCTTCTCATCTAGTATTGTTTCATTAGTTCGGTGAACGAGAGGGTTTGGTGTTCTATTGCTCTGCAAATGAGAAAAACGTTTCAGACGCAGGAAAAAATGAAGCAATGAAAACAACTTATGCGAAAAGATTTTTATTAATGATCAAAATCGATTAACTCTGTATTAAACTTAAATGTTCTCCATGAGAGTCACATTCATGCATTCATATTATAATCTATCAACATAATTAATTACATTTTCTAATTAATGATGATCGTACAATTAGAAATCGGCGATATTAAAATGTTAATGTAAAACTTTCCCTTTGAATTTTTCTATTGCGATTAATAAATAATATATGCGCAATGAAAAAACTGACAAACAAAGACTAACTATCAATCGCATCGGATGTTTCAAAAGGAAATAAAATGACATCTATTTTCCACCGATTTGTGATTGCGATGATGGTATATCACATCGGATATTTCCAACGGAATTAATTTGTACATGATTTTTGAAGATTTTGCGATTGCGATAATGGTGGGGTCCATCGCATTGGGATTTTATAAAACAAGTAAATGTGATGTTGCTTCTTTGAAATGTGATTGTGATAAATAGCATCGCATCGAAGTTTATGAAATAGACTGAATGAAGGATAAATTTTTCAAATTGCGATTTCGATAAGTTACGTCACATCGGAGTTTTGCAAAATGAATGTGACACCTTAAGACCCTACTGATTTGCAATTTACTTCATCGCATCGGACTTTTTAACATGAATACTTTTATTCTTTGGGCCGATGCGATATAAGACTTAAGTTTAATCGGATCGGAAAAATTCAATGTCACTTTTATTCATTTGCATTTGATATATGCGATATGTGATGTATGACTTTTAAACAATGAATCTTTTTATTGTTTTATTTTAAAATAATTAGATTTCCTCAAAGTTTTTTATTTCTATGTAAAAAGAAAGGGGACCTATTTCTAAACAAATTTAATTCTAAAATTATGAAATGGGGAGGGTTGTTGTACTGTACAATAATTGGCGATTCACTGGAAGAAACAATTATCTCTGAAAAAATAAAATGAACACTATATTTTTAGTAAGTAAAAAGTTTTAAAGATGATGAAAACTATCTAAGAGAAATTTAAATAAAATCTAACTCCGAAAAAGAATAAAAATCATTTACAATTTATTTCTAATTCCTTAAGAATAAAAACATTTTTGGGTTTTCTCAAGCTTTGATTAGTTGATAATAATAAAGTAAGGGGCCTTTCCAATTTTAGCTTTTGTAATATACTCTATTGTCATAGGCATTGCCTCTTCTGCCCGCAAACGTTTATAGTCTCGATAGGGTTACCTTTTAACCATCAATCATTCATTGTCCCATCCAACGAAGATCATGACTCTTTAAAAGAAAATTCATAAGACATATTATCTCATGTGTTTCTCTTTTATTTTTTTTAAATTTAAACGCCATTGTTCTGGTTTGGTAGCCAGTTAATAACAATGCCACTCACTAGTTGTAATTAAACTAAACAAGCTGGCTCGCGAGGAGACCCCTTGTCTTATAATTATAAGCCATTACCCTGTTTTGTTATGCAGTGTTGGTAATGTGAGTTTTATCACTTCTTATGATCATGGTAAGCAGGCTCGTGATGAGACCTCTTATCTCTTAATTTTGACATATAATTTCTTAGAATTACATTCTAAAAAATCACAAATTTAATGGATGGGGTGAAATGATTTTTCTCCTTAAGAATCAATGGATGACAATTTTTAGAGTTTTGAATGCCAAAGCTTGAAAAAGTCTTTACTTTTTATGGATAACCTTTCTCTGCTTACTAAAATTATAATGATTTACAATTTTCTCAAGGTTTCAAAAGATTTTGCAAATGTTTAAACAAATTTTCAAAGTTTAATTTTTTATTTTAACTACCCAAAAATTGTAATCATTTCCTAAAAATTCTTATTTACAAACAATAAGTATTTATAATATTTCCTTGAAGATATTTTCAAATAGTAAAAATCCAATTAAAGACTATTAACAACCTTATTTACAAAAATAAAATAAAAATTGCAGAAAGGAATATGTACAGGTAAGAAGGGGTTACCTCCTTAAGAAAATAATTTCTTCAAGACGTGCCCATTCACAGGAAGAGATTCTCTTCTTCTTGATAAGTCTTGCAATATGAGCGTTGATGAGCTTATCTTTTCAGCAATCTGAAATTGTCCAAGCCACATTTTTTGAAATTTGGTATGCTTACCCTTATATTCATGTGCTTTGTCCCATTTCAGAACAAGATCACCAATTTGCAAAATTTTTGGATCCGGTGGAACTTGAATCAAAAGAATATTTTACAAGTTGTTGGTGTTTAGTATGAATATTTTTTTCTTTCTCTTTATCTTCTTCTAACTTAAGAATTTGATCAAATCTCAACTGAATAGATGATGAAGGATTCTCTTCAATAAATTGAACTAGGGCTAATGATGGAAGAACTAGATTTGATGGCATCACAACTTCTTTTCCATAAACTAGATTAAAAGGTGAAGTACCTATTGAAGCTTTATGAGTAATACGATCAGCCCATAGTGAAAAAATTAAAGATTTATGCCAATTATTTTGATTCTGATAAATGGTATTTTTTATAATTTTGATGAGATTTTTATTAGTAGATTCATCTAAACCATTACCTTGTGGATAATAATTTGCTGAATATTTCAATTTGAAACTTATTTTGATTGCAAATTCCATTATACTATTTCCAGAAAAATAAGATGCATTGTCAAAAACAAGAGCATTAGGTACACCAAACCTAGTAATGATGAATTGATCAATGAATTCAATGATTGCAACAGAATTGGCTACCTTTAAAGGAATTTCTTATACCCACTTTGTAAAGTAATCCATTGCTGTAAGGATGAATTTTTGTTGTTTGGAAGAGTGTGGTACTATTTCTCCAATAATATCAAGCCCCCATTGCTCAAATGGTTGCTCAATGTTTATTGGTTGTAAAGGAAAAGTTGGCTTCCTTTGTCTTCCACTAGTAGTTTGACAAGTCTCGCACTTCCTTACATAATCATGTGTATCTTTGAAAAGGGTAGGCCAATAATATCCAGCATGGATTATTTTGTGAGCTGTGGTATCACCTCCAAAATGTCCACCTGCTGGTCCATCATGTAATTCCTGTAATAACTTTTTGCTTCTGTCTTTTCAAGACATCTTAATAGAATTGAATCATAATTTCTTCTGAATAAAACATCATCAATGATTTCATAGTGTTTAGCCTTTAATCTTAAAGCACGCTTGTTCTTATAACTAAGATTAGAAGGAGGATACCCATTTTTCAAATAGAATATCAAATCAGCATACTGAGATTCGGAATCAATAAAACTTATCTGATTTACTTGAACAACATTATCTTGATCTTGATTTTCTGGTATGTTGGAAGCTCCTGCTAACAATCTGCAAAAAACTTGTCCTCTAACAATCTTTGCTGGCTTAATATGAATATCATACTCTTGTAAAGTTGTTAGTCAATTAGCTCTCTTTTCTCCTACTTCCTTTTGAATTAACAATTGTCTCACTGCAGAGAATGGGATAATAATTTTTGTATGTGTCTTTAGGAGAAAAGGTCTAAAATGTTTGATTGATTTAAACATAGCGAAGGATTTTTTTCTACATCAGAATAATTAGGCTCAGCTCCTTGCAGATTTGAGCTAAAGAAAGAAATTGGTGCTTCTATTTGTTGATCATTGAGCTGTGTTAAAACAATAGCATAGGATGTTTCAGTAGCCAAGGTATACAAAATAATTTTTTTAGAAAAATCAGGAGTATTCAATGCAAGTGCATTAATGATTGCCTTTTTTATTGCATCAAAGGCTTATTTTTCTTTATGTAACCATTTGAAAACCGAATTTTTCTTAATCATATTCTGCAAAGGTAAAACTATTTGGGAAAAATCAGGAATGAAAAATTGATCTGTCCTAAAAGGGATGGCATGAATTTCTCGTTATGTGGTAAATAAATATCATAAATTTATTTTACTCTATCAGGACAAATATATATTCCATCCTTAGCACAACAAATCCTAGGAGTTTTCCTTCATTGAGAGCAAAGAAGGATTTCTTTGGATTTAAAGAAATGCCAAATCTTCTACATCTTTCAAATATCTGTTTCAAATCATGCAGATAATTAGCTCTTTTCTTTGAAAATACGGTTATGTCATCAAGATAAATAACAATTGATCTATTAATCAAACCCTTGAATGCTATATCCATGGGTATCTGGAAAGTAGCTCCTGCATTTATCAAACTAAAAGGCATATTTGGGTAAGCATAATTTCCCCGGTTCTGAAAGTATTTTTCAGCCTATCATCTGGGTGTACTAATATTTGGTTATCACCTGAAAAACCATCAAGAAAAGACATGAGTTCAGAACAAAAGCTACCTTTTGAAGTATTTGTTCCATCGTAGGCAATGGTAATTTTTCCTTTTGACATGCTTTATTCAGATTTCTAAAATCAATACAGATTCTGATATCTCCATTCTTCTTCCTTACAGGAACCATATTTGAGACCCAACTAGAATGTCTTACAGGAAAAATAATTTTTGCTGTTAAAAGTTTGTTCAATTCTGACTTGATTTGTCCTTCCAGATTGGGATGAATTTTTCTTAACTTCTGTTGTACTGGCTTTACATAGGAAAGCATTGGAATAGTATGTTGGATAACAGAAGCATCATATGTTTTCAAATCCTCATAATTCCAAGCAAAGACGGTTTTGTACTTATTTAGAAGTCTGATGAATGCTTTCCTTTCCTCTGATGTTAACTCGAGTCCTAGATTAACATTTTAAGGTTTAGACTCAGTACCAAGGTTTACTACTTCAAACTTCAAAGTAGAATTTTGAAGTTTAGTATTAGTAACTTTTTTGAATCTATCTTTGATATCATATAACTCTTCAAGTTTGACTACAGATCTAGGAATAGGATTTTCATTGTCTTTTGATGTGTTTTGAAGATCATGATCATTTTCATCAATTATTTGGCCATCATAAGATTTTTCTGAAGTCAAGAAATTTAGAATATCTTGATCATGATCAAATACTCTCCAGTTTGTGATATTATCGAGAATAGATGGTTGAAAATTAATTTGACTGAAAACCTATCTAGACTGTAATCTTCAGCTGGGAGGAGATTGGATGAAACATTAGCTAACAAATCAACTGATGTATTTTGAGTTCTAGGGATAGAAAAGATGTTGAATGCTAAAAATTGAGTGGTAAGATCTTGAACAAGGGATTTATAATGTTTAAGGTGATCTGAAAGACAATGGATAGTGTTTCTTTCTTATCTGATAACAATTTCAGAATCACCATACACTTTCAGGTACTTAAAATTCAACCCTATTTCTTTATAAAGTCCTTGGATTAAGGCTTCATATTTTGCATTATTATTTGTACACTCAAATTATAACCTACACGAAAGCATAGTTTTCTCCCTGTCTGGATCAACTAAAATGCATCCTGCTCCTGCGCCATCACTAGATTTTGATCCATCGAAACAGAAAGACCAAAATAAAGACTTATTTACAGGTTTATCTACAGATTGATTAGAAACATTAAAAATTCTTGAAGAATTAGTTTTTCAAAAATTTTCAATTTGTGAAATAAAATTATTTACAGAAAAAGGTGATTGCAGTGCTGTGAAATTTCCAAGAAATGATTCAGCAGAATAACCTCCGAGAATGTTGTTATTAAAAGCTACATGTTCATTTTCTTGTTCAAATTTTGTCACAGTATGCATCATGTGTTTTTCTCTCTCAACCTTGATTTGATTTGGTTTCCCTTTGTGAGGAAGCCACATGTGTGAATAATCAGTAGCAATATAAGCATTAAGCTTTGCATACCAATCCCTGCTTAAGACTAATCCATAAAACTCGGGAATATCTGCAATCAGAATATCAATTCTTTGGACTATCCTAGGATCAAAGGCTAATCTAATAGTAACTGAGTTGATTTCTCCCACAAATTTCACTTTGGACCCGTCTAATTGAAAAATATGAACTGCAGCCTTTTGTGGTTCAATATTCAATTTTGCAAAGACTGAAGTAGGCATTATATTAGATGATGCTCCTAAATATATCAAGAAGTTATGAAAATTATTGTTATATATTTCATAAGTCAAAAGAAAAGGAGGTGTCTATGAATTTGATCTTTCTCCAATAAGAACAATATCAGTAGCATCTACTTTATCTGGTGGCTTACCTGATCCTTTGGCTGCTTTGGCAACTATGCCACTTGGTAGAGGAGAAATAGGTGTTGCATTTAATTCTTTCAATAACAGCTTATGTTGATGCTTGAGTTTGTTGAGTTCATGTAAGGAAATATTCGCTCTGGTCTTCTTCATGTCTTCAACAATGTTATAATCCATAAGATCTGATACTACTAGAGTATTAGATGTTGTTGCAGGAGGGTTAGAAGATCATGGTTTATTTTGAGTAGGCAAAGGAGAAAATTTCTTTACAGTGGATTTGTCTTTAGTAGTTGGAGTTGGAATTTTTTTATTAGGAAGAGATTGAATAGGTTTTGTTGTAGATTTACTCCTTGTACTTACTGGCATGGCTTCTTGTTCAATTTCACTGTCTGACTTAGGAAGAATGAAATCCCACATACCATGTAATTCAGATATTTCTTCTTCTTCATCTTCTTCTGATAATGGAGGTGTATCATCTTCCTCGTCTTCCTCTATTTCTGACTCTGCGTTAGAGATTGAATTGGGTGGCTTTAATTCAATAGTTTGATTTCTTTTGAAATTTCTGAATCACATTTTGGCAGAAGTTTTTTCCACTTGATTTTTAATCTCAACCATCTCATTAGACATAGTTTTGAGAACTTTATGTAACCCTTCCATATCATATGGATCTCTAGGAATTTTATTCTTTGAATCATCCTTAAAGTTGAATTTTTTGGATTTTCTGTCTTCAATAGCATTCTTCTTATCAAAAGTAATAATCCATCTTTCAACTACAATTGCTTCTTTCATGTTTTTAGCCAAAGTAGGTTTAGCAGCTCTATAAAAAAAAATTTCTATATTTGAAGGAAAACCTGTTATATACCATTCAATTTGGACTTTCTCACTGGGCTTTGATGTTGTATGGATTTTATTCAAAAGTTTATTGAATCGGGAATTAAAATATTTGATGGGTTCTTTGGGTTCTGTCCTCAAATTGGAGAGATCATTAATTAGGGTTGCTATTGATCTATCATCTCCAAATTTGGTTAAGAAATGTTCTTGTAAAATATCCCAACTTGTAATAGATCCTGATGGTAATGAAAAATACCAGGATCCTGCTGCCCTTTGCAAAGTATAGGGGAATAACCTGACCATAACGTCTTCATGTTCTACTACATTTATATTTACAACAAGCATAAAGTTATTAATGTGTTATTCAGCTTGTATGTTAAGGTCAGGACTAAATTTTGGCAGTCATTTTTCAGGATGATCTGGTAAATCATGTAAAGGTACAGGCATTACAACGGCCCCTGGACTAGCCCATGGTCTCTGTGCCATTGTTGTGATAATGGTTGAAGGACTAGAAGAGACAACTGGTGTTTGAGTATATGATGTTGGAGTAACTATACTATTATGGGTTTGTGTTTGGGAAGCAAATGTAGTTTGAGAAGATGATGTTGGGATAACTACACTCTTCTGGGTTGAAGTTTGGGAAACAGATGATTGAATTTGCGATGAGGAAATGATATCACTATCTGATTCCAATGGTATTTTTCTGGTTTTAACTCGACTAGGTAAAGAAAAGTCCTTTGGAGAAATACCAAGTTTTTTGCTTTGTGACCTAGTGAGAGGTTTGGAAGAAAAAAATTATGAAGTAACACTACTTTCGGACAATTTAGACTCTTCTAACAATAATGAGAACCCTTGTAATTTATGAACTAAATCCTGTATTTCATGGGACTCAGGGGGTTGATTTTCTGATAGATCTAAAGCTTTAGCAGTGGGTGTATTGATGTTCTTCTCAATTTCTTCCCTACAGATTTGGGATGTAGAGGAAATTGAAGAATGTGATGAGGGTGAATTGCCCTTGGAATGGCCTGTAGATTTCGATTTACTTTCCATTCATAGCTTAGGCCCTCCTTCTAGTGCCAAAAATGTTGAAGCTTTGAAAATCGTTGCTTCAACATTGGGGGAAAACCACCCGGTCCAGACCTTGGGACAACTCCTTTTCCGTTTGGTGTGGTGGCTCCGACTGGATTTATAGGACCAATTTCCTAATAATAAAGGGATTGGTGATGGAGTGTTTGTGTAAGTGGATAAATGGAACTAACTAACTGAGCTACTCTATCTAATCTATAACTTACAAATAATTCTAAAACTAACCCAGGTATTTAAATATGAATACGACTTAAATATTGTTTCAATTGAACAAATAACCATGAAAATGTATTACTATTCAATAGAAAGATGCAGTATCATATAATGATAACTCTGTTTAAGAAATTAAACAAATTTAGAATATCACATCGCATTCATAATTCTCTATATCATTTACACATACTATGATAGATGAATATTTCTAGATCTTTAGAAATGATATGATAAAGAAATATTTGAGAAAAAATCATATATAAATGATAGCAAATTTCAAAGAGAATATTTCATTACATAAAGAAAATAATAGTAAATCAATAGAAATACTAGATTCATTAAGATATTCTCTTGATGCAATTCAATATCCAGATCCTGCGCTTTAACTTAGAACAATCTTCAAGGTACATAAATGCAACTCTCAAAAATAATTCACCATGAAATCACAGGAATCTTGTGCTTTAACTTAGAACAATCTTCAAGGTACAGAAATGCAACTCTCAAAGATAATTCACCATAAAATCATAGAATGTGATCCTTTATAAAAACAAGATAGTCAATGGAGTACATAAGTGTATTATCCAAAGCCAAAATATTACAAATTCAGGACCCCTTTCTAAATGCATGAAAGGGGTTTAAATAGGAAATTAACAAAACAAATTAACTATAAATTATGCTAGAAACTATCATCGGAGATTCGGGAAAATACTTGTGATATCAAATAAAATAGATTCACTGAATTTCTTCTGTATTCAATGTTTTGAGGTGGCAGATTTTAAGTATATCTTTAACTTCGGTTGGATGACTCAGCCTCGAATGCAACTGACTAGTGTATGTGGCATCGGATAGCTCTAGAATGATGTAATTTATGGCATTAGAAAGGCATTTGATTGCCATCTGCTGACTTTGTGGTTTGATCAAATATGTCCATAGGACATCCCATGTAATTTCCTGTATTTTTCTGATCTTTTCATCCCTGTTGATTATTTCTTGCTTCCATCTGTTATCATTTTCTTTCATCCTTGGAAATTTACCTGGAGTAAAATCTGAAATTAAATTAGTAGCATATAAGCTATCATTTACTAATTGTGTCATATTTTTCATTATGGCTCTGGCCCTTGATGTAGCACGTTCTTCTTTAATCAACTGTGTATCCCATTCAGCAAAAAAAAATTCTTTATGCCTTTCTTTGATCCTGGGAAGATTTGCCTTATTTCCTTGTTCTAAGTCCTGCCATGAAATAAATTCTGAAATCTTATCATCTGCATTCTCAAATTCAATTCTGGTACTGACTGATTCATCAATGAGGGAAGATATTTCACATAAAGGTTCATCTTGTGCAATTTTTGAACACAGATCATCCAACTGTTGAGATAATAGTTTACTTGTTTCCAGAGCTTCTGTTCTAAATTGGTCAATCTTAGGATAATCTTTAAATTTATCCAATCTTTCTTGAAATATTTTTACTTGCTCTGCTTTGGTATTTTTCTCATTTTGAAGCAAGGTCTATAGTTTGGACACCTCTTGAGACAACTGTTGTTGTTTATTCAAGGCTTGCTGATCAAGATTCTTCTTTTCAATACTCAGTTGTTCTTCCAATTTTTTGGCTCTACATATTTCTTCTTCCAACTGCTGCTCCAACTACAATATTATTTGTTGATCACCTGTTGTTTTCTCCTCTAGAAATTCTATCTGTAAGTCTTTTTTCTTTATCATTTGATTGACTTCAGCAGCTTTATCTATAGCAGTTGCACTGTAAGCACCTGCATATTGTGATAATTTGGTAAGATCCTTTGAGGGATTTACCTCAGTATTCTTCCATACAACATTAATTAACTCAACTTGTAAAGTTGCAAGTGGTCCTTGATCTACCTTCCTTCTCTTCCTTTGTTTTCTGACAACAGCCCTATGCTTAGGATTGTAAAAGATATCCAAAGGAGGAATGTCTTCAATTATCGGCACAATTTCTTCTGATGGATGTTCAGGAATGATCTCCATATCCTGATCATTCAGATTGTCAACTTGAGGATTATTTTGTTCCCCTATTTCCTGAGCGAATTGTTCATATTGACTTAGCAAATGGGAGTAACAATAATTTCAGCAGAATTCACCAATTTGTTTGTGGTTTTTTCTCTTTCAAGATGATCATCTTGCTTATTACCTGTATCTTCTTTTTCAGTCTCGACATTAGCCTTGATGCCAATATTCTCCTTTTCTATTTGCACATCAATTTTTCTAGTTGGCACTTCTTTTCTTGCTTTTCTAGATGTATCTTCCTTTTTATTCTGTTCTATTTCCATACTTTCATTTTCTTGTAAAGGAATCCTCAGCTGGTCAAGGGGAACTTTCAGTAATCTCTGACTTCTGAATTGCATAAATTTATTTATATCTTCTTGTTGAAACTTAGATTTAGCCAAATCATAAACTTCGGAAAAATTCTCAATTGAAACAAATAAATCATCAAATTCGTCAAGTTCATGCTCAAACCTAGCAATTTGAACTTGAGTTGTGAAATTGAAAGCTACCTTATTTTGATCATATTGCCTGCCTGAGACAGATGCAAGCTTAAGATCTCTTATTTTAAGGACTTCCTTTTCAGCATGCCTAAAATCATTCAGGGTATAGGTTCCACAATGGAAAGGGAAGGTTGGCCACATCAATTTTTTGGAATTCTTTATAGACCTAGAAATTCCTCTTTCTGTCAACTGATATGATATTTCTTGAGCTAAAAGTTTATCAGGGACATAAAGGGGCAAGATATGGGGTTCAAAAATTCTTCCAAAAATTCTAATATAGGTAAACTTTTCCTCTCCAAACCAATTTCTGATTAGGGATATATCAAGCTTTGCTTTTTTAGAGAGTCGAGAAGGAAATTAATTAAAAATGATCTGGTAAATGGGTCACATAAAGCCATGGAAAGTTCTATATACATGGTTCTTGAAATGAACCTTCCACAAGATTTTATGGTAAATGTGAATCGAGATAGGTTCCTGTGAAGTCCATTTCCAACCTAGAATAGGGAATTCAGAATTAAAACACAAAGCATCTAAGATATAGGCACAGAAATGAAATGGGGGTGTATTTCCACTATTTTTATCCTTTCTATATTCCAGAATTCTGTTAGCGATATTATCAGAAAGGATAACTGACCAATCCATCATCTTAGAATTTATAGCAGCATGAATAAGGGGTACCATCTGAATTGAAAAACTTGCAGAATTATCATTCCCAAAGAGTCTACACATCATTGCAGCAGCATAGCAATACGAGGGTGCAAGAGACTCCACGGATTACATACCTGATGCTTCATTTTTATGTTTCTTTGGAGCTCGTCTCCATTCCTTAATTGGGTCCGATTGAACTTCATTTCTTGCAGCGAAATCTTTAATGAAGGCTTTGTTATAGATCTTTTGAGGGTCTGGAAAATGGTACATTGCTTTGATATATTTTTCTCTAAAATACCCAAAACTTGTTCCCGCAGCTGAGACAAATTTTCTGTTTGTGATGGTGGTGTTTTCTATCACCCATCGTATTATATCATAATATGAGAACATATTCACCCGAGCTGCAATTATATGCAGAAAATAATTTGCAAGTTCTTTGAGAGGACTCTCAACATCAAAATCTAAGTCTTCATCTGGTACTGTCACCTTTACCACTGTAACAGTAGGTTTTTCTGTTTCAAGCAAAGTATAAACGTCTTCCCGTGAAATCTTCCCGAGACCTTGGCATGCAGTATCTGTAACCAACTTGATTTTAGCTATTTTGCCTTTTGGCATTGTGGTAGTGGCAACAGCCTTTGAGGCGGCAGCAGTTCTTGATTTTTTAAACTTCGTATACATCTTCTCGTCTGGCATTGTTTCACTAGTTCAGTGAATGAGAGGGTTTGATGTTCTATTGCTCTGCAAATGAGAAAAACCTTTCAGACGCGGGAAGAAATGAAGCAATGAAAACAACTTATGCGAAAAGATTTTTATTAATGATCAAAATTGATTAACTCTGTATTAAACGTAAATGTCCTCCATGAGATTTGTTGGGGTTCCCATGTTTTGGCCAGGTTGACAAGACCAAAAGATGAGACAACATAAAACCACTTTCAGACCTTAGGATCTAGCCCTCCTAGGTCCAGAGAGGGATCTCTCTATGATTTTCAAAGGTGTTTATCTTTGAGGCTCGGGCTCGAGATATTAGGCTAGTTATAGTTGCAGGGTTTGTTTGTTTGTTTGTTTATGTTTGGTTGTTGGGAATCAGGAAAGAAGGGTCCAATATAAGACAAGGATGAGAAAAGAGGAAATTAGGCAAAGATAGATAACTCAGAGAACATCAAGGCCATTGGGAAATGGAGTCAAGAGAGGATTTACTTGTGTTCAATGTGCAAGCTTTCAGTTGGGCTAGTCATCTAGAGAATTTGGATCTTAAAGATGATATTTGGAATGGGACATTAAGGACTGGAAATGAAAGGAGAAGAACCATCCAATTCTGTCTATAGATCAGGTCAGAGGTCATTTAACTCCAGACCTGCTTGGAAAAAATCAGAGGCAATACAAGGGATCTTAGAAAGGCTTAATTGAGATGGAAAGATCCTAGTGAGGCAGAGACAGGGTTCTAGACCTCCCAGTGTTCTCAACTCATCCAACTAAATCCTAACAAGAACATCTAAACATAGATTTCATTAATTCATACATCAGAGAGCAGGCAATAACATCCACTACACTGGTTAAACCAATTGAAATCAATATTCAGATACACATATAAGCAGAAAACATAAAAGGCTGTGAGAGCAGCAACATAAGGTACCTATCAAGGGTAAATCTTATGCCAAACTTTTGATGCAAGCCTGTAGAAATGGAAACAAAAACAGAGATAAGAAAACATCACCAGCTGCTTT
Organism: Pinus albicaulis; assembly: GCA_034641835.2. Lineage (NCBI taxonomy): Eukaryota > Viridiplantae > Streptophyta > Pinopsida > Pinales > Pinaceae > Pinus > Pinus albicaulis. The sequence continues at coordinate 346,991,744 of CM076571.1, forward strand.
AGATTAAGATCCAAAGAAATGTGCATGTCATTGTTGGGTATGTGTTATATTCTTTCCACGACTAAGCACGCGTGGGGGGGTAAGAGGGGGGGCATTAGCCCCCCCTTTGCGTTGGGTGCAACGGGGGGGTCATAGGGGGGCAGTAGCGCCCCCTGTCGGGGTCCGGGGCAGCGCCCCAGCGAAAATTTTTGGTCCTTAATTTCCGGTGGGTAGTCCGCGTCCATGGTTTTGTGCATGGTTTTGCACATGGTTTTCGGGTACGATGGTTTTCAGCCCCTGGTATTTTTGTAGATCCGGTCAAGGGAACTACGGTTATGTCCTAATCTAGGGTTTATGGATTGGGGTTTATGTATGCATCGGCATGTATATATATGTGTTGTAACACTAAAAGGAATATAATGAAAAATCAAGCTGGTCGTCCTGATTTGGGATCCAGGGGAAAATCTCTATGTTGATCTGTTTTATGTTTTATGCTCTCGCTATTGTTTATTTCATGTTATAAGATTCGTGTGTAGATAATTGTTGTTCAGGGTTAAAACCTACATTTGGTATCAGAGCTGTTTTGGCTTCAAGGGTACGCCTTTGCTGCTGAGGGTTTTTAGTTCGGGCCTGAGGTAGACCCTGTTCAGTGGGAGATCTGCGAGATCGATTCTTGCGGTGAGAGAAGATGTCGAGCAGCGGAAAGATAGAGATCAAGAAATTTAATGCTCAGAGTTTTGAGTTGTGGAAGCTCAAGATGGAGGATCTGCTGGTGGATAAAGATTAGTGGATCGTGGTAGATCCAGGTACTAAGCCAACAAGAATGTCAGATGAAGACTGGAAGAAATTGGATCGGAAGGCTAAAAGCACAATAAGGTTGTGTGTCTTAGATTCAGTATTGTTAAATGTATCTGGGGAAGCTACGGCAAAGACCTTGTGGTAAAAGCTAGGGACTTTGTACCAATCTAAGTCTCTGGTGAATAAGTTGTTCCTGCGGAAAAAGCTGTATAACCTGAGGATGAAGGATGGAGATTCGGTGACAGAGCATCTGAACGCCTTCAATACTGTGGTAAGTCAGCTGTCATCTGTTGATATTAAAATCTCAGATGAAGATAAGTGCATCAGTTTGTTGTGTTCTCTACCAGACTCGTGGGACAGTCTGGTTATTACAATAGGTAGCAATACAACTACCTTGAACTTTGATGACATTGTCTCGGCCTTGCTGTCGGAGGAAATGAGACGGAGAAATATGGAGGGTCAGAATGGAGATGCCTTATCTGTACGAGGAAGGTCCCAGAACAGAAACAAGAATAAGGTTTCGAGTGGGAGATCCAAATCTAGAGGGAGATCTAAATCTCCTGGAAAGTTTTTAAAGGTGTGTTGGAAATGCGGAAAGGAAGGGCACTACAAAAAGGACTGCAGATCTAAAGCTCCTGAGAAAGGAAAGGGATCTGATGATGCTCCTTCTGTAGAGGCAAAAACCACCTCAGATGAAGGTGGGGATGTGTATTTTGCTTCTTCTTCAAATACACATGTAGATCATGAGTCATGGTTGATTGACTCAGGTGCATCCTTTCACTTCACTCCCCATAGGGAGTGGTTCTGCGAGTATGAGAAATATGATGGTGGTGATGTCTTCCTAGGGGATGATAGGAAGGCCGGAATCATTGGACGTGGAAAGGTCAAGCTGAAGCTGCAAGGTGGAAGGATTAGAACACTTCCTGGTGTTCTGCATATTCCTGCATTGGCCAGAAATCTGATTTCTGTAAGCAAGATGGATGATGCAGGTGTAAACGATGTTTGAAAGATGCTGCCAAGATGGTTCGGGGAGCACTGGTATTAATGCGGGGAGTTTGGACTGGAACTCTGTACAAGCTACAAGGTAGCACTATTATTGATGGGTGTAACAGTTATGTGGTTCTTGAAAATGGAGCGGAAATCTTAGCTGTCTCTGGAGAAAAGACCATGCTATGGCATCAAAGGCTTGGACATATTGGAGAGAAGGGTCTTCGGATACTACATAGAGATGGTATGGTAGAACGTATGTCTAATTGTTCTCTGGATTTTGATTTCTGTGAACATTGTGTATATGGGAAGCATAATCGGGTGAGTTTTCCTTCTGGTGCTAAGAGGGCAAACAAGATATTAGAACTTGTGCACAGTGATGTGTTTGGGCCTGTGTCAGTTCCATCACTGGGAAAGTCTGGGTACTATGTTTCATTCATAGATGACTTCTCAAGGAATACATGGATATATTTCTTGAGGAAGAAATCTGAAGTCTTTGACAAATTTAAAGAATTTAAGGCTCTGGTGGAAAACCACACAGAGAAGAAGATAAAGGAACTGAGGACAGATAATGGTGGGGAGTTCTGCGAAGGGGATGAATTAAGAGTTCAGAAGAAGGTGGTATAGCAATTACGAAGACTACCGATACACACCTAAGAAAAATGGAGTTGCAAGAATGAATAGCCGACCGATGGAAAAGGCAAGAAGCAGCGTTCCGTGGTACCTGTGTTAGGACAAGAATTTCCGTAAGGTAGCAAGTGGAGATCGTATGTCACTTAGTTAATGATCACCTTCATCAGTGTTGGAGGATAAGACCCCACATGAGGTATGGACTGGTAAGAAACCTTCTCTTTCACATCTAAGGGTATTTGGATGTGATGCACATGTACATGTTCCAAAGGAGAAAAGGACCAAGTTGGATAATAAATCTGAAAGGTGCATCTTTATTGGGTATAAGGATGGTTTAAAGGGTTACAAGCTTTGGAACCCAGAAACAAGGAAGGTTGTGTATAGCCGAGATGTGGTGTTTAGAGAAGTGAAAGATGTTGTTAAACATCAAGTCCTACCAAAGGAACCCGAGAAGATAGAGTTTGAGCTAAAGGAGGATGAATCAGACTCTACAACAGAAGAAGACTCAGAAGATGAAGAGCCACAAACTCCAGCTTTGAGAAGATCAGTTCGGGAAAGAAGGCAACCAGAAAGGTATAGTCCATCTGCTTTCTGTTCAGGTTTTTCCTTAACTATAATTGATGATGAACCCAGAACTGTCAGGGAGGCAGTAGATTCAGAGGATGGAAAACTCTGGAAGGAGGCCATGGTTGATGAAATGGCATCCTTGCATAAAAATGATGCATGGGATCTAGTGGAGTTGCCGGCTGGAAGGAAGCCCATTGGGAGAAAATGGGTGTTTAAGAAGAAGATGAATGTAGAAGGCAAGGTGGAGAAATACAAAGCTCGGTTGGTAGCGAAAGGTTATTCCCAGGTGCCGGGAATTGATTTTGGTGATATTTTTTCTCCCGTTGCCAAGGTTACTTCTATTAGATTACTTTTATCTGTTGCTGCTGCATTTGATTTTGAGATAGAACAGATGGATGTGAAGACAACATTTCTTCACGGAGATCTAGAAGAGGAGATTTACATGAAGCAACCTGAAGGCTTTATGGTGAAGGGTAAGAAAGAACTAGTATGCAGGTTGAAGAAGTCTCTGTATGGGTTAAAACAGTCACCAAGGATGTGGTATCAGAAATTTGATACCTATATACGGGGACTTGGCTTCACCAGAAGCAAGGAGGATCACTGTGTTTATTTTAAGTTAATTGGTGACCGTGTTATTTATTTGGTCTTGTATGTGGATGATATGTTGTTGATTGGAAATGACAAAGAAATTATCCAAGATTTGAAGACCCAACTGTTCTCCAAATTCGACATGAAGGATCTGGGTGCTGCAAACTATATTTTGGGCATGAAAATTAAGAGAGATCGGGCAAAGAGGAAGCTCTGGTTAAACCAGAGGAAGTATGTCGAGACTATATTGCAGAGGTTCAATATGCAGGATAGTAAATCGGTGAATGTTTCTATTCCTGTAGGTGCAAAGCTATCTGCTGAACAGTGTCCCAAGACACAAGAAGAAGAGGAGGATATGTCCCGTGTTCCATATGCAAGTGCAGTGGGTAGCCTGATGTATGCAATGGTCTGTACTAGACCAGACATTGCACATGCAGTGGGAGTATTGAGCAGGTTTATGTCAAACTCAGGGAAGGAGCATTGGACAACAGTGAAGCGGGTTTTCAGATATTTACGTGGCACTAGTGATTATGGCTTGTGCTACCAGGGAAGACCGGGATTGGAAAGAATGTTGGACATTCGTGGTTTTGTTGATGCAGACTGGGCTGGAGATCTGGACCAAAGAAGATCTACAAGTGGGTATGTGTTTAGCCTATTTGGAGGCGTAGTCAGTTGGATGAGTAAAAGACAGTCTGTAGTGGCTCTTTCAACTACAAAGGCAGAATACATAGCAGCCACTCATGCAAGCAAGGAAGCAATTTGGTTGCAGAGATTGTGTTCAAGTATGGGGTTGGTACATCAAGCTATAAGGATAGACTGTGATAGCCAAAGTGCAATTTTCTTGGCTAAGAACCCTGCTTATCATTCAAAGACAAAGCACATTGATGTTCAATATCACTTTGTTAGAGATATGGTTGAGGCTAAAAGGGTGTTTCTGGTAAAGGTGGAAACTTTGAAGAATGTTGCAGATGCATTAACAAATTCTGTGAGCACTCAGAAGTTCTCTTAGTGTAGAGAAACAATGGGTGTTGAAGAATTGGGCCAATGACTAAGCTCTCTTGTGACCCCCTGTGGAAAGAAAACAACAAGTGGGAGAATGTTGGGTATGTGTTATATTCTTTCCATGACTGAGCACGCGTGTAGAAGAGGAAGCATTAGCCCCCTGCGTCAAGGCACCCAAAGGGGAGCCCCCTGGTGAAAATTTTTGGTCCTTAATCTCTGGTGGTTAGTCCGCATCCATGGTTTTATGCATGGTTTTGCACATGGTTTTGGGGTACGATGGTTTTCGGCCCCTGGTATTTTTGTAGATCCGGTCAAGGGAACTACGGTTATGTTCTAATCCAGGGTTTATGGATTGGGGTTTATGTATGCTTCGGCATGTATATATATGTGTTGTAACACTAAAAGGAATATAATAAAAAATCAAGCTGGTCGTCTCGATTTGGGATCCAGGGGAAAATCTCTGTGTTGATCTGTTTTGTGTTTTATGCTCTCGCTATTGTTTATTTTCTGTTATAAGATTCGTGTGTAGATAATTGCTGTTCAGGGTTAAAACCTACGGTCATATTAAAAACAACACCAGTCAGGTACAGCATTGCCCACAGCTTGAACATTCAGTCTGAATACATCAAATCTCAGCCTATCTTACAATATTACAGAGAGAACTTGTCTCAAGAGGAAAATTCTTGCATTTCTCTGATGTCTCATCAACAACCCTTACAATATTTTCTCATGAGATTTATAACTGAGGAGAAAAGGAAGAGGTAGGTGAAGCAGTAAATGCACTATTAACATGTCTGAGAAGAAAGAGGGTCGAGGCCCATTATGCTTAAATGCTGAGTATCGAATCTCTGTCACCTTTTTATGAAAGGGTGATCTTCTCCAGATATGACTTTGATGTATTTAGGCTGTGGTACTCTTGGGGATTTGAATCAAAAATAAAACGAACTGCTAGGAAGTCTGCCACATAAATGCTCTGATAGTTCTAAATTGTTGTTTAGGTGGAAATTCCTTTAGGGACACGGTGCATAATAGAAGCTGTATGGGTGCCCTATCCTCCATGAAGAAAAACATTCTACTGGTGAATAAACCCTGATGTTACCTTTTGCTTGTGCTCAGGACCTTTCGATCGATCCTCGGGGTCTTCAAACTGGTGCTTAGCCTCTTAAACCACTGATTTAAAACTTAAGATCTTTGTTGGTGTGTTCTAATCCATTTTTCCTTGTACTGAAACACTCGGTTACTCTGTCTCTGCCTTCGTTTATGCAGTCTGAGCTTTTAATGGCACCGGAAGGTTTTCACGGAGCTTTAAGTTTGCTCCTTAAATGAAAGTCTTGTCTCTGCCTTCCCGAGTCATTTTTCATAAATTCTTCCACTGTAACTGATCTTTCTTCAACCTCCCTGTCCTTGAAACAGAGATGTACATCATGGAGGCTATTAACCTTTGATAACCCTGCAAAAACGAAAACTGATTAAGAAAATAGACATGGGCGGGGGAACGACCATGAAGGAGACGATGGGAGCGACTGTACAGAGCGGTGCCATGGTGGAATAACGTGGTGGAAGGTGCAGTGCACAATGAAAGAGCGTTCATGGTCACAGGTTGGCGCACTGCGGCGGAAGAAATTCAAATGGAAAAAAAACTTAAAAAGACGACCTTAAAACGAATATATGCGATGTGGTGGAAGACGTACGGTGGACACACGTGGAATGACCCTTGGCGGGACCGAGCAGGTGGAATATTCAACGACGGGAAAACAAGTGCGGACCGGCGATCTCAAAGGAGATCTATGGTTAACGATGTAGCGGAGGACGACGACGATGGGTAAGGGGTACGGAGGAGACAGGTTAACAAGGGTGCAGCTTCATTGATCAATGACCGTTGGATGAAGCACCCAAGATCCGATGTCTACAATGCATATCGCTGGGCGACCCAGTTCGAAAGTTAATGCACAATGGGCCAGCGGTTTCATAACAGTGTCGGGGCTACATGTCAAGAGCTGAGTGGAATCGCTGGGCTACAGGAGAAAACCGCCCATCGCGCATAGGCGGTGCAATGAATACCAGTGGTTTTGAACAGTGTGCGGCGGGGCCCACTGGGTGGATAGGTTCTAAACCGTTAGATTGCAGTGAATTTGGATGGCGATGGCGCTATCCAAGGTTCGAATGGGGAAAGCACAAAGGGTCGCGGGTTAAATGACAACCATCTGATCTGCCCAGATCGACGGCCAAGGTTGCGCTCAGTACGAACTTGAGATAAGTGCCTTTCAGTACTGGGTTTCGGTCATAGCGTCGGGTTCTGTGGGAGGTGAAGGAGCGCTGGGGCTGTGGTTGGAGGGGCTGGGACCCAGTATGAAAAATATATGATTTTTTGCCCATTTTTAATGCATTTTCAGGCTAACAAGGGGGAACGATAGGTGAATGAAGGGGATTTAAGCATAGGCAAGGGGTGAAAGTGAGCTTTAGAAGGGATTTTGGGGGGCTTTCATAGGTTGATGGGGGGAAAAGAGAGGGGAGAAGGGGGAAAGATGGGCCCTTTGAGAAATGAATCAACAGAGGGGGTTTGTGTTAGGCATAGCACAAAGAGACTTCAAGGAGGATGGGTTTTCAGGAAAAAGGCAACCCTTGAAGGCTCTGAAACGATCCAGTCCCCAGCTTGCTTGTCAAGAATTTCATAGGGCGGCTAACAGTGGCTCCACATGGGGATGGCTTCTTCTTGAAGGAGTCAAGAAACCAGAAATCATCTTTGGAGTAGGCCAGATGCCTGCTTCTTGGCACATCCCTTTCTTTGACCAGCTGCCACAATATGAATATGTTACATTAGCAGAAACATTTCTCCCAATCAAACTACCTACCCAAACTACAATCCTAGAATTTTTTCTTCTTTAGGGTGCATTTGAGCTAGCAGACCCTTTACATTTTATTTTTAAAACAAAAACAATCCTATTCTAAATCTACCCTTATTGCTCCATGAGACCAGATTAAACAATTGACCTCATATGCTTCTCTACCTAATCTAACATCTGCTGGGATTAAACTATCCAACAGATTTCTTCTCCTACATTCTAAGACAGGAAATTGAAAAACAGCCAAGCCAGGATTAGACTGTCTGACTTGCTGGAGTGAAGACTTGTAGAAAACCGCAAACAAAACTGTGAAGGCATGAAATCTGCAATTTGAAATATCCTTCTTTCTTTGTGACTCAGGTTTTGAGCATATTTGAGTCACCTCTTTTATTTGATTTCAGCTCTGGTTTTGGGCATATTAGAGCTGATTCTTCTTTGTTCCTTGCTGGCCCAGATTTTGAGCATGTTAGGACCGACTGTCTTCTCTTCTTTGGCTCAGGTTTTGAGTTTATTAGAGCCAATCTCTGTACTTCAGAGGTTCATGTTTTGAGCATATCTGAACCTCTCCTTTCTTTCTGTTTTTTGGAACATTTTTCTCTGTTTTCTTGAAAGTAAAACTGCAAAGGTATGTACAATGGAAATGAAACTGGAAATGAGAATTAGCAGATGTAGTGTTTGAGCATACTGCCATTGACAAGACCTCCGAACAGCTCTGTACCATCAAGTTCTTGTAGAAAAAACGCATTAGGACCCATAGTGGCCTGGATGGAGGATGTACCTTCCCACAAACTGTCAAACTTTCCATGCTTACCTTTGTCCTCTCTCCTTGAATCCCACTTCAGAACCTTGTCGCCAATTTTGAAATCAGTAGCTTTGGTTATTTTGTCAAATAGCCTTTTAATGTTTTCCTGAACTCTGACAGATCTGTTGTAAACTTTCTCCCTCGTTTGTTGAAGGTGGATTTTTTAATTTATCCTTCTTACCATGTTGTCCTCTTCTGATTGGATTTCCTAGACAAGTTTGATTACTGAAACTCCAAGACTGGTAGGAAATACTGCTTCTGTCCCATAGACTAGCGGGAATGGTGACATGCCAATGGATTTTTTTGTAGTAAGCTTGTCAGCCCACAAAGCATGTACCAACTTGTTGTGCCAAGATTTTTTGTTCTCTTCTAATAGCTTTTTGATAATTTTCACCAGGCTCTTATTTGATGATTTAGCCAAGCCATTACCCTGAGGGTAATAGGCAGTTGAATGACCAAGCGTGATATGGTACCTGTGAAAAAAATCAACCAATTTCTTGGATCCAAAAGCAGCAGCATTGTCGGTGATTATTTTCCTTGGGCAACCAAACTGAGAGAGGATATGACCTTCTAGGAACCTAATGATGACTGAATCAGTGGCATTCCTAGTGGGTATGGCCTCTATCCACTTAATGAAATAGTCAGTGGCTGTTAAGATCCATTTGTGTTGTCCTGAAGAGGCTGGATGAATTTCCCCTATAAAATCTAGACCCCATTGCAGAAAGGGACCTTCAACAGTGATGGGTTGCAGGGGGAGGGGGAGGAGCTTTCTTTTGCCTTCAAAGATCTGACATTTGTGGAAGGTAAGGATCATTTTATGGACATCATTGAAGAGTGTAGGCCAATAGTAACCAGCCCTGAGTATTTTATTTGTAGTGGCTTTCCAACTTAGGTGGCATCCACATTCTCCAGCATGAAACTCTTGTTTAACATTTTCAGCTTCAGTTTCGGACAAACATTTAAGCAATAGGTCATTTGGATTTTTCCAATATAAGTTTTCATTCAAAATGCAATAGTTTCTAGCTTTGAGTTTTATGAATATGGCCTTAGTTTTGGACAGTTCTGGAGGGGCTTTGATGTTGGTGAGAACATAAAGCATATCGGAATACCAAGGAGAGTTCTGAAACTTCTCCTCAACAGTGGGGTCAGGAAATCCTTCCTGCTCATCTAAGGCATTTACCATGTTAATGTCAAGGGCCTGCAGATTAGATTCAGCCATTAATTGGGCCAGGCCTTGACCTTTGATCAGTTTGGTGGGCTTTATCTCAAGGTCATATTCTAAGATGGTAGCAATCCATTTTCCCCTTTTCCCATCAGGGTCTTGGGACAAGATATCTTTGACCACTATATTTGGCACATAAGCAATGGTGTGAGAATGCAGAATGTACACCCTAAAGTATTTTAAGGCCTTCACCAGGGCATAGGCCTGCTTTTCCATAATGTTGTACTTCAAGGGTGCATCTCTTAAGGCTTTGCTGAAAAAGGCAATTGGTTGTTCCATTCCCTCTATGTTCTTTTGCAGCAAGACTGCAACTATTGTATGTTCAGAGGCAAATGAAAAGATCAGAAAATATTTTGAGAAATCTGGGCTAATCAGAATAGGGGCTTGTGTGAGTGAAAGTTTTACTGATTTGAAAGATTGTTTATCTCCTACAGTCCATTTCACTCCCACACCCTTCTTCAGCATGTTAGTCATGTTCTTAAGGTGTTCGGCTAGATTGGGAATAAATCTCCTCAGGAAGTTGATTTTCCCAATGAAGGACTGTAGCTCCTTGATGTTTCTTGGGTGTGTGATTTGGAGTATCCCTTCAACTCTTTGTGGGTCTATCCTAATCCCCTTCTCAGATATAATGTGACCAAGAATTTTACCTTCTTGGAGCCCAAAAACAGTTTTCTTAAGGTTTAGAGACAGACCGTACCTTCTACATTTTTCAAAAACTTTCCTTAGATGTTTCAAGTGTTCTTCTTCAGTTTTAGAATAGACATTCAAGTCATCCAAGTAGATGAAAATGAAGTGTCCTATCTCCTCTAAGAAAGCTATATCCATCGCTCTCTGGAAGGTGGCGCCAACATTCATCAACCCAAAGGGCATTTTCACATACATGAAGGTGTCCTATGGAGTGGTAAAAGCTGTTTTGAGTTGATCTTCTGGGAGTACTAAGACCCAATTGTATCCTGAAAAACCATCAAGCAGGGAGATTCTCTTAGAGCCCACTACCTTCTGTAAGATATGTTCCATTCTAGTCAAAGGATAATTATCTTTCAGTGAGGCTCTGTTGAGGTTTCTAAAGTCTATGCATAATCTGATCTCTCCTGTTTTCTTCCTCACAGCCACTAGATTTGATACCCAATCGAAAAACCTCACAGGAACTATTATACCTGCATCATACATCCTCTTAATCTCTTTTTCCACTACAGGCAATTGTTTTGGATTGATTCTACGGAGTTTTTGTCTAAAAGGCTTCTGATTTTCCTTCAAGGCTTGTGTCGTAGGCCTTTAAGTCTTCATAGCTCCATGCAAACACATCAATGAATTCTTTAAAAAGCTTAATGTATTTCTTCTTCATGTCTGTAGGTAAAGACCTAGCTAGTTTAATCATTTTGGATTTGTCTTCAATGTCTATGTTGCATTCTTCCACATCTGAATTTGCATGTTCTATAGTGGGCTTTTTTGCTACATCATCAAAGTCAAAAAGGTCTTCCAAGGGTGCTAGGCCTCTGGATATATTCTTGTCTTTAGCCTGTAGCACTTCTACTTCTTCACCATCTGCGTTCTCACATTTTTTGGTTGGATTTCCAGTTTCTTCAGAAAGGGCATTTATCTCTATGTTACAGGGTGTTTCTTGTTTATCTGGGGAATCCTCACTTGGGTAGCCGTCATCAGATTTTGAGTCAGAATCAGAAAATTCAAACTCATTTCTGTCCACCAAAAAATCCTCGATCTGTTTGTCTCCTTCAAAGACCTGCCAATATTTTTCGTTGTCTGGCACCGCAGGTCTAAACTTGGTTTGAATGATGATTTGCTGGTCACTTGGAGTCTTAGGATATGAACTGACTAGACAAGCTAATCCATTTGCAATGAAATTTTGACTCCTAGGAACAAACACTAATTCATATTCCATAAACGTTTTCAATAAGTCCATTGTGTCATTCCTATATGCTCTTAGCCTGGGATGCTTAGCCGTGTATTCCCCATTCACCTGCCTGATAATCAGCTCGGAATCTCCATGCACAGTTATCCTACGGGCCCCTAATTTTTTCAACATATTTAAGCCTAGGATTAGGGCCTCGTATTCTGCAATATTGTTCGTGCATTTGAAGTGCAAGTTGCAGGCAAGGCTCTCTGCATAATCACTCTTTGTATTATGTACCCACACTCCTGCTCCAGCGGTTTTTTTAGTACAGGACCCATCGAAATTCATTTCCCACAGGGGTTCGCCATCATGTTGCGTTATAGGCCCTGCACCAGGTTGTGGGTTGTCTTGTTTTTTAGCATAGGCGTGATGGTCAGAGAGGTATCTAGTTGGCTGATTATGTTCCATTTCCTGTTCATTCTGAGTTTTGGTTACAGTGAATTGTTCGATGTTTTCTTCTTGTGGTATATGGGTTGGTGGGGAATGTCCAGTTAGCTTTACACCCTTTGTTTCTTGTTCACTCAGAGTTAGAGATCCACCGCATATCCTGCAGTGTTCAGTGATGTTTTCCTCTTCGTTTCCCTCTAGATCTAGGGCAGCCATTATGTTGAGATCCATAGCTTCTGTTTCCCTTTTTGTGTCTCTGATTTCCGACTCTGGTTCTCCTAAGGATTTATCATTGCAAACGATGAAAGAATCCAGGTCTGTATGTATAGAGTATAAAGGTGAATTTTCAGGTTTCTCAGGACTACTGACCAGAAATTTCATTTGGGATTCTCTATATAGTCTTCTAAACTGGCCAAAAATAGGGACAGTGGCATATGAGCCATCCATCTGCATTGTTCCTTGCAGTTTGGCTCCCCATGATCTTGACAATAGCATGCCATAGTTAGGTGGCACATCTGCCACCACCACATCCATGACCATACATTCAGCCGGGATCTAGGTCAAACTCACACACAGGTCTTTAATTAGGCCAAGACACTTTACTCTGCTAGAGTCAAATTAATATAGATCTTTGTAAGGTCGTGTTATCTCTAGGCCTAGCTTTTCCATCACTACCTTAGGCATTAAATTGTGTGACGCTCCAGAGTCATGCATGGCATTGTGAAGTATCTTGTCATGAATGTTGAGACTGACATAGAAGGGTGGGACTACCCCTTCCTGAAACTTTCCCTCAATCTTTGGACCAAACAGGAGGGTCGGTTAATCATCACTCAGGTTTACAGAATCATTGATATCTCCTAAATTCAAGGCTTTCAAAATTTGGCCCTTATATACATCCTGAGTGGCCAACTCAGATAATGGTATAGGGATTTTGATTTTGGCAATCTCACTTTCCAGATTGAAAGTGGACTGGACCTTTGTAACGCTCAATTTTGTTTTATTTGCCACTGTCTTAGTGGCTGTATCAGTTTGTGATTTCTCATTATGTACATGGTTAGGAACAATGGTATCAGGAGTACTAACTGAAGTGCTAGTACTGCTAGCGGGCTCACCTTGTTTTTCATTCTTCTGGTTGTCCTTTTCTTTGTTTTTCCCAGAACTTTCGGCTGTTGTTTTGCTACTTCCAGCAGTCAATTTAGAGGATTTGTCAGGCCTCTTCTTGATGGCAACCTCAGGAGCTTTGGGTTTGGAAGTATCTTGGTTCTTTTTACTCCTAAGTTCATATTGTTCTCTGACCTGCATCATGGAATTTTCAAATCCTAATCTGTAATCTTCAGTTTCTAACCGTTCCTCATCCCAGTATGAAGGTGAGGGCTGATCTTCCCCTGAATCACAGTTAAGGACTGAGTCTTTCGTTTCAAACATGTTTATCGCATTCCCTTCAGACTCTTCTATGATTCCCTCATCTTCATCAAGAAAGTCTTGGAATGGGGGAATAACTTGTTGATCTGATTATTTTTGTCTGTTGGGAGCATTGTTGTTCCTCCTAAAGTTTTGGTTCTGATTTTGGTTCTGGTTTCTGTTCTGATTGCTAAATGTGACAACCATTTTCTCCATCATTTGTTGCAGCTTATCCACATTTTTAGATAATATGTCATAGTTTGGATCTGATGTGGAGGTTACAGTGTCATCCCTATATGTTACCATCTTTTCAGATCTCAGTCTTGCTCTTCTCTCCATCAGGTTTGCCTCTATGTTCACTGCTCCTTTCTGCATGTCCTCCAATGTGGTGTACTCTTTATCCCTAAGCTCATAGGCCATGTCAGCATCAAACCCATTAGGGTACTTTGCTAAGGCCATGCCTTGTGGAGTTTTCATATGTGGAGGGAGAGCATTGCAAATGCTGTTGAATCTAGTGGTGTAATCATGGACACTCTCCCCTACGTTCCTTTTAAGGCTCATGTATTCTGCTAGGAGTTGGCGAGGGTTTGCCCTAGTTTCCCATTTGTTTATGAAGGTCTGATATAATGCAGGGAGATCTTGGATACTTCCAGGAGGTAATATTTTAAACCATTTCTTTACATCACCCCCTAAGCTTTGGGCAAAGATTCTCATTTTGATTGTTTCGTCATCAATTTCCATATAGTCAAAAGAATCCTCCATCTTATCTACATGTTGTTGAGCCGTGATGGATTCTTTAGCAGTGAAGTGTGGGATTTTTTATTGATAATCATTGGGTAAGGGTAACAAGGGCTGAGGTAAGACCAGGGGTGCATACCAAGCTGCCATGATGATATTCTGATGAGGTAAAGGGTTAACTTGAGCAGCTGGTATATGGATGACAGGGATATTAGGACCAACAGGAGTTTGTTGAGCAGATTTAGGGTGGGAGAGCCCCAAGTTTTGAATGAAGTGGATATCAGGTGGTGTAGATGGAGGGGTTCCTCTGTCCCTAGCATGTTGACCACTATGAGATGGTGAACTGTGAAGCTCGAGGTCTGGCTGGTCTAGATGGTTGAATGACCTAGTTCTTGGTAAATTGTTTGGAGGGTCTAGGTCAGGGAGAAAATGTGATAGAGCTGTTAGGTCTTCTGGTGCAGAATTAGCTCTATGAATGTGACTGGAAATAGTTGGTCTTTTAGGTGTAGGAGCTCCCTTGAGGATACTCTCCGGATTGTCAACTATTTCAGGTGGGTCAGGGTTAGGATAAGCTCTTGTGTGAATGGTTCTGAAAGCGAGAATGTTATACTTCTAACTAAGCAGCTTAACCCTACTTGTTACTTCTGTTGTGGTTAATGTTGTCTCAGAGGCTGGTCTCCCAGTGGAGTCTAATGTGAAACCAAGACAATCAGCAGGCCTACTGATCACCAGTGGAGTCTTTTCGTTTAGGAATAATGGAGTCACCAGGTGGAGGGCTTTTGGGTATGTCTAAGGGGTTACACTATCCACCACAGTGCTCAGGCACTATCACCTCTCAAGAATAACCTCAATAACAGCAAACTCGAACCAGAGATTGACTGGAAGGGCATTTACCAGACATGTCACCTCCGAAGAGGGTGAGATCTGGAGGCTACCTGGCCCTTTCCAGGCTCTGTCTAAGAGTATGATGGACACTCAACAATAGAGGTCGATTCAAGAAAGGAGTGACTTACTTTCAACCTAACCAGAGTTCTAAGTTTTTGAGTCTTTAAAAAGGTTTAAGGTGAAATGCACTCAGATTCCCCAGCGGAGTCGCCATTATGTTGGGGTTCCCATGTTTTGGCCAGGTTGACAAGACCAAAAGATGAGACAACATAGAACCACTTTCAGACCTTAGGATCTAGCCCTCCTAGGTCTAGAGAGGGATCTCTCTATGATTGTCAAAGGTGTTTATCTTTGAGGCTCGGGTTCGATATATTAGGAGAGTTATAGGCGCAGGGTTTGTTTGTTTGGTTGTTTATATTTGTTTGTTGGGAATCAGGAAAGAAGGGTCCAGTATAAGACAAGGATGAGCAAAAAGGAAATTAGGAAATGATAGATAATTCATAAAACATCAAGGCCATTGGGCAATGGAGTCAAGAAAGGATTTATTTGTGTTCAATGTGCAAGCTTTCAGTTGGGCTAGTCATCTAGAGCATTTGGATCTTAAAAGATGGTTGATGGAATGGAACATTAAGGACTGAAAATGAGTAAGGGGGAACCAGCCAATCTTGTCTATAGATCAGGTCAGAGGTCATTTAACTCCAGACCTGCTTGGACAAAATTAGAGGCAGGACAAGGGATCTTAGAAAGGCTCAATTGAGATGGAAAGATCCTAGTGAGGCAGAGACAGGGTTCTAGACCTCCCAGTGTTCTCAACTCATCCAACTAAATCCTAACAAGAACATCTAAACATAGATTTCATTAATTCATACATCAGAGAGCGGGCAATAACATCCACTACACTGGTTAAACCAATTGAAATCAATATTCAGATACACATATAAGCAGAAAACATAAAAGGCTGGGAGAGCAGCAACATAAGGTACCTATCAAGGGTAAATCTTATGCCAAACTTCTGATGCGAGCCTATAGAAATGGAATGAAATGGAAACAAACACAGAGATAAGAAAACATCACCAGCTGCTTTAGATCAGGATCCAAAGAAATGTGCTTTTCATATTAAAAACAACACCAGTTAGGTACAACATTGCCCACAGCTTGAAAATTCAGTCTGAATACATCAAATCTCAGCCTATCTTACAATATTACACAGAGAACTTGTATCAAGAGGAAAATGCTTGCATTTCTATGATGTCACATCACCAAACCTTACAATATTTTCTCATAATCTTTATAACTGAGGAGAAAGGGAAGAGGTAGGTGAAGCAGTAAATGCACTATTAACATGTCTGAGAAGAAAGAGGGCCGAGGCCCATTCTGTTTAAATGCTGAGTATATAATCTCTGTCACCTTTTTATGAAAGGGTGATCTTCTCTAGATATGACTTTGATGTATTTCGGCTGTGGTACTCCTGGGGATTTGAATCAGAAATAAAATGAACTGCTAGGAAGTCTGCCACATAAATGCTCTGATAGTTCTGAACTGTAGTTTAGGTGGAAATTCCTTCAGGGACACGGTGCATAATAAAATCTGTATGGGTGCCCTGTCCTCCATGAAGAAAAACATTCTGCTAGTGAATAAACCCTGATGTTACCTTTTGCTTGTGCTCGGGACCTTTCGATCGATCCTCGGGGTCCTCAAACTGGTGCTTAGCCTCTTAAACCACTGATTTAAAACTTAAGATCTTCATTGGTGTGTTCTAATCCCTTTTTCCTTGTACTGAAACACTCTGTTTCTCTGTCTCTGCCTTTTTTTATGCACTCTGAGCTTTTAATGGCACCGGAAGGTTTTCACGAAGTTTTAAGTCTGCTCCTCAAATGAAAGTCTTGTCTCTGCCTTCCTGGGTCATTTTTCATAAATTCTGCCACTGTAACTGATCTTTCTTCAACCTCCCTGTCCTTGAAATAGAGATGTACATCATGGTGGCTATTAACCTTTGATAACCCTGCAAAAACGAAAATTGATTAAGAAAACAGACATGGGCGGGGGAACGGCCATGATGGAGACAACGGGAGCGACTGTACAGAGCGGTGCCATGGTGGAATAACGTCGTGGAAGGTGCAGTGCGCTATGCAAGAGCATTCATGGTCACAGGTTGGCACACTGCGGTGGAAGAAATTCAAATGAAAAAAAAACTAAAAAACACAACCTTAAAACGAATATATGCGACATGGTGGAAGACATATGGTGGACACACGTGGAATGACCCTTGGCGGGACCGAGCAGGTAGAATATTCAACGACGGGGAAACAAGTGCGGACCGTCGATCTCAAAGGATATCTACGGTTAACGATGCAGCAGAGGATGACGACGATGGGTAAGGGTATGGAGGAGACAGGTTAACAGGGGCGCAGCTTCATTGATCAATGAGCGTTGGATGAAGCACCCAAGATCCGACGGCTACAATGAATATCACTGGGCGACCCAGTTCGAAAGTTAATGCGCGATGGGCTGGTAGTTTCGTAACAGTGTCAGGGCTACGTGTCAAGAGCTGAGTGGAATCGCTGGGCTACGGGAGAAAATTGCCCGTCGCGCATAGGTGGTGCGATGAATACTAGTGGTTTTGAACAGTGCGCGGCGGGGCCCACTAGGTGGATAGGTTCCAAATCGTTAGATTGAAGTGAATTTGGATGCCGATGGCGCTATCCAAGGTTTGAATGGGGAAAGCACAAAGGGTCACAGGTTAAACGATAGTCATCCGATCTACCCAGATCGACGGCCAAGGTTGCGCCCGGTACGGACTTGAGATAAGTGCCTTTCAGTACTGGGTTTCGGTCATAGCATCAGGTTCTGTGGGAGGTAAAGGAGCGCTGGGGCTGTGGCTGGAGGATCTGGGACCCAGTATGCAAAATATATGATTTTTTGCCCATTTTTAATGCATTTTCAGGCTAACAAGGGGGAACGATAGGTGAATGAAGGGGATTTAAGCATAGGCAAGGGGTGAAAGTGAGCTTTAGAAGGGATTTTGGGGGGCTTTCATAGGTTGATGGGGGGAAAAGAGAGGGGAGAAGGGGGAAAGATGGGCCCTTTGAGAAATGAATCAGCAGAGGGGGTTTATGTTAGGCATAGCACAAAGAGACTTCAAGGAGGATGGGTTTTCAGGAAAAAGGCAACCCTTGAAGGCTCTGAAACGATCCAGCCCCCAGCTTGCTTGTCAAGAATTTCATAGGGGGGCTAACAAGAGTCACATTCACGCATTCATATTAGAATCGATCAACATAATTCATTTGATTTTCTAATTAATGATGATCGTACAATCGGAGATGGGTGATATTAAAATGTTAATGTAAAAATTTCCCTTTGAATTTTCTGATTGCGATTAATAAATAATATATGCGCAATGCAAACAGTGATAAACAAAGACTAACTATCCATCGCATTGGAGGTTTCGAAAGGAAATCAAATGACATCTTATATTTTCTGCCGATTTGCGATTGCGATGATGGTATATCGCATCGGATATTTCCAAAGGAATTAAGTTGTACATGTTTTTTGCCGATTTTGCGATTGCGATGATGGTATATCGCATCGGATATTTCCAAAGGAATTAAGTTGTACATGTTTTTTTCCGATTTTGCGATTGCGATGATGGTGGGGTCCATCGCATTGGGATTTTATAAAACAAGTAAATGTGATGTTGCTTCTTTGAGATGTGATTGTGATAAATTGCTTCACATCAAAGTTTATGAAATAGAGAGAATGAAGGATAAATTTTTTGAATTGTCATTGCGATAAGTTATGTTGCATCGGAGTTTTGCAAAACGAATGTGACAGCTTAATGCCTTACCAATTTGTGATTTGCGATTTACTTCATCGCATCAGACTTTTTAACATGAATACTTTTATTCTTTGTGCCGATGCGATATAAGCCTTAAGTTTAATCGGATCGAAAAAATTCAATGTCAGTTTTGTTCATTTGCATTTGATATATGCGATATGCGATGCATGATTTTTAAACAATGAATCTTTTTATTGTTTTATTTTAAAATAATTGGATTTCCTCAAAGCTTTTTACTTCTATCTAAAAAGAAAGGGGACCTATTTCTAAACAAATTGTATTCTAAAATTATGAAATGGGGAGGGTTGTTGTACTATACAAAAAGTTGAGAGAACACTTTAGTTTCCCTCCAATCAAGAGGTCCTCCTGGTAAAATGCCTCCTTGCAAAGAGGCATCAAGGCATAGAGTACGATGTGGATGTAGGTGGACAGATTTGCCCCTACCTTTATTTCATAGGTCCTCTTTCCTTCTTTGTTCTTCCAAGCTTTCAAATAGAGAAGGGTCCATGCTCTTCATCTTGTGATTCCCTTCCTCCTCTTTTCCTCCTTCTATCCTCAAGATCTCATCATTTGACAATGATGGTACATGCTGCTCATGTGTTATGCCAAGAGCTTTATGTGTGAGACCTTTTGGAACTCCTTGCAAGAGTTCAATAGTTTCTTTCCTTAGAGCAAGTGATCCATCCTCCTCTCCATGAAGTGCTTGATGTGCCATTGTCATGACTACATTATCATCTCCTGCCTTCCCTTCCTCCTCTTAAATAGTTGAAGTTTCCTTAACTCCAATAAGAGACCTTAGATCTTGGTCTTCTTTTGAAGAAGGAATCTTCATGTCTTCCTTTTGAGAAGGAAGCCTTTCATCCAAAGGAGATCTTTCCCTTGGAAAAATATCAACAAGCTCACGCCCTCTTCCATGGTCTTTAGAAATGGAGTTGGATCTATAGATCCTTCCAAATCATGAAAAATATTTGTCTGATATGGCTTGATAGTCTCAGTAGGAGATGTCACACATGAGGTCACATCAAGCCTTTCCATTAATCTTGCAATAAACCTTGCATAAGTAGGTGTATTTTCATTCCTTAAGGAAAAAGACTCAAACAACCACCAAGCATATGCTTTACCTTCAAAATACAACACTGCTATTTTGATGGCTTCATTTTCTGAGACTTGATGCTACTGCACAAAGTTGCTTAGCTTCTCCACCGAAGCCCTAACTGGACATTTAGATGACCCATCAAAAGTATATAGAAAGAATCTACTCACACTGGGATGTTCTTCATTTGTGATTTTGTCCTCCTTGATCTTACAGAACCCTAGGAAGTTCAAGTTATGTTTGAATTCCTTAGATTGGACTTCATACTCCTGAAAATACTCTCCAAGAGTCTCCTCCTTGGGCACACCTCCTTTATTTTTCTTCATGAAAAAGTCACTGACAGAACGTTGAATATTTGGTGATATGGCTGAGTGCACATATCCATGAGATGAGGATTTATAATTTTCCTCATGTATAGCTCTTTTATATTTGATCAGGAGATCTTCCTTCTCTTGAAACTCTCTAGGCGTTTCACTGCTCTTTCTCTCTTCTTCTTGTTCAACCTCCTCGGAGAGGTTCTTACTAGATCTGAAAAGTGATGAGAGTAAGCTCATAGTATTCATAATTTTGACCTTTCTCTTTGCTTTATAGCACTTTGACTTGAAGCCCATACGCTGAGGCAAAAATCTTGCTCTGATACCACTGTAATATTCCAAAATTGGAACAGCACAACAAGCCTGCTGAAATAATGCACTCCTAAGAAATATATGCATAGAAATCAGTTTTCAACTCTTGGATCCCTTATATCAGCTCATCTAAGATCTGAATCCAAAATTAGAGCAAAAAAAAATCAAACTAGGTGGGTTAAACAAATTTCCCACAAACTAGTCTAGCTGAAAAACACCCAAAGAGAGGGGCTGCAGCTATATGCAATGGGTTGCTTTAGAAATAACGCAGATCCAATGAAGAAAATAAATAAGCTGATCTTTAGGTTCAAATATCAGTATTATGACAGCAAATCAGATTTACATTACAACCCATACATTGTACAAGAGAGAGAATGAAAGTATACAGGAGAAATCCTCAGAAATGAGGTGCTACAACCACAAGAAAAGACTTCATAAACATGAAAAAATTATTTTGAGGGGCTAAAGCAGCAGTTTATTAATACTCAGATCTAGAGAAGATCTTTACATAAAAATATAGATCTAATTCAGATCTGTGTACCAGAAAATCTCATCTATACATTCCCCTTGGGGTTTTGTGCAGAACATGAAGCATAGAGAGTAGATCTGAGATCTAAAGTTGCAGATCCGTAGAATTACTCAGAAATTTCTGAATCATACAATAGGACAGTAGATCAGATCTAAAACAAACATGGATTGGATGTCCAATCCATGGATCACCATAATGAGAGGAATAATCCTAACACCGGAGATCTCTCCTCCAAAATGCAGACAAAACACCCTGAAACTTCTCCTTTGCAAATAACGCAATCCAGGGAGATAAATTTTGCTGTAGACTCTAAGAATGATTTGGCCTGATGCAAAGGTCTGGATCTGAAGCTCAATCAGCTAATGCACTTTTCTAGGAGGTTAAAAGACACACTCACTGAGAAGAGCCACTAGTATAGTCTAGATCTAAAAATAGCTAGTGTCTTCCACTACTGCAACTCACAAGGACAACCCAACCCTCAGTAGGATCAGCACTGTAGGTGTAATATCAATCTTGGCCCAAGCTTGATAGTGGAAAAGATGGCACAAGTCTTATCGAAGAGCTGCTCAAGGAAGGAGGTGGGATTCCTAAACAGGAAGACCCAACAAGGGATGTCTAAGAAAACAATACCTTCAGAAATAATAATCTTCAAAAACCTCTCTTGCTGCTATCCTCCTCCTTTTATAATATTGGAGTCTTGTCAAAAGCCTAAACCACTTCATTAGTTTAGCCTCTTTCACATGTAAAGTATTCTTCTAGAACTTCACTGTCCCTCAAAGAGGTTCAATGCATCTAGACTGCACTGTAGATATGGTCATGGTTGACTTGGTCAAGTGATCAACCTCTTTCACACTCAAGGTGTATTCATTTTAACTAGATAGCTTGATTTTCATTCACATTGAGCTGTCTTTGTTTAGGATCCACTCTTTCAGAATAAATGTTGTTGAATTGGTCAAACTTGACCTTCTCCACATAGTTTAGACAATGTTCACACATGTGGATGCTTGATATGGTTATTTCATGATCCCTTTTCATAGTATGAGGGATTTTTATTCATACTTTAGAAATTTATGAGCCTCCTTGCCCATTTATTCATCCATCTAGATTCCAAAAGAAAAATTAATATTCCTATTAGTTGTAAGCTAGTTTAGGAATATTACATAGACCAACCTTCCTATTGCTAGGCTTGCTTGTAGCACATAATGAACAACCTCTAATGAAACATGAAACACTATCTACCATGTGAGGCCAATAACAATACCTCTGTAAATGTGCTACTATTTTTCTTACACTGAAATTTCCAACAATAAGAGAAGAATGAGCTTCTCTCATGATGCTTAGTCTCTCCCCCTATGGTATACATAACTTGCGCATATGAAACAGAAAATTATTATGCAAATGATAAAATTCTCCTCAACATGATTCCCTTCACTCAAGTTAGCATACACATCCTTAAAATAAACATCTGATGCATACTGTTCTATGTAGCTCTCATGTGCATTAGAATAATTCTTAAGTAAAGTAGTAGCACTAATAATAGGCCTTGAAAGCATATCAGCAACTTTATTAAAAATACATTTCTTATACCTTATTACCAAGTGAAATTGTTTTAGGAAACCCATCCATCTGAAATGTCATGACTGTTGTAATTTACTTTGCAATTGTAAGTACTATAAAGGCTGATGGTCGGTATGAACAACTGTTTCTTTGCCCATCAAATAGTGTTTCCACTTTTTGATGCTTTGTACCAATGCATACAACTCCTTATCATATGTAGGATAATTCACAACGACACCATTACATGTCTCAGAATGAAATGTGATAGGCTTACCATGTTGTAAGAGAACTGCACCCATGGCGTAATCACTAGCATTGGTCTGAATCTCGAATGGTTGTCTCAAGTCTGGGAATACAAGGACTGGAGATGAACTTATCTTCTCTTTTAAAGACTCATAAGATTTCTATTTCTTTCCTCCCCATTTGAAAGCACACTTCAAACTTCTCACTACATGTATAGGAGCTTCTATTACAGAGAAGTTAGAAATAAACTTCCTCTAATACTGAGCTGCACCCAAAACAATTCTTACCTATGTAATGGATTTGGGAGTAGGAAAATTCACAATGGCTTCTACCTTATAAGGATCAATTCTCAAAGCACCTCCTTCTATTATTTGTCCCAAATAAACCAAAGAATTTTTCCCAAATTCACACTTTGACATTTTAAGAAAAAATTGATTTTTCTTCAAAATATAAATTACTTTCTTAACATGCATGACATGCTCTTCTCTAGTCTTGCTGAAAATTAAGATGTCATATAATTAGAAAATAAAAAAACAATCAAGAAAAGGACATAATGCATCATCCATTACCCGCATGAAAGTTGCAGGTGCATTGCATAAACCAAACGGCATAACAAGCCACTCAAAGAGTCCCTGTTTGGTTTTAAATGTTGTCTTCCAAATGTCACTTTCTGCAATTCTAACTTGATGATAACCACTACGTAAGTATAACTTAGTGAAATATTTAGCATCTTTAAATCGATCTAACAAATCATCTATCCTTGGGAGTGGGTAACGATTCTTTACCATTATCTTGTTGAATGCCCTGAAGTCCACACACATGCGCCAAGTTCCATCTTCATTTGGAATCAACAGTATCGGTGACCCACATGGCGAAGTGCTTGGTATTATGAATCCTTTGTCCAACAAGTATTTATTTTTCCTCTTGATTTCAACATTCTCCCTGATAGACATGTGGTACATGCCTATGTTAGGAAGAGGACAATCTTGATGTAACTGGATTTCATGCTGAATCTCCCTATTAGGAGGTAAATCTGTCGGTTCCTGAACCATCTCATGATGTGCATCAACTACATATAAATCTGATTTAATCTTGGAATCCTAATTTTCAAATGACTCATGATTCACATCAACCTTGGGCTTAACCATAAGAAGTACAAAACTCTTACTAGAATTCACTAGCCTTTTTAACTGTCCTGCATTTACCATCGCTATATTTGCCTTCTTGTGATGTGCTCTGACAATGAAATCCTTGCCATATTTAAAGAGATCATACTTATTTTCATGGCGATGGAAGATCTCTTTCCTATCAAATAAGTAAGGACTTCCCAAAACAATTCCTGATATATCAGGCGGTACTACATCAAGTTCAATTGTGTCAATAAAGTGTGCAGTAATTGCAAACCGCAATATACACTTTCTTGAGACTTGTAAGTTTGCACCCTTGCATGTCCATCCAAGTGGATATGGCTTGGGATGTGGAATGGTCTCAAGTATAAGCTGTTTGACCAAGTATTCTGATATGAGATTTGCTTGTGACCCACTTTCAAACAGTGTGTCAATTTTTGTATGTTTTGAGACTACCCTCACATGGAACAATTCAATTCTTTCTTCCTCATTTGGAGTTTGTACATGACATTTTGAAGTACTAGTTCTTGGCTTAGTTTCAGTTTCCTTTCACTTCATACTCTTCAAACCCATGACTGCAATTTTTGTTTCGTAACCCTAATCATCACCTTATTCTTGTGGTGTAGTTGTAGTAGCTGCAGTTTTCTTCTTTCCTTTGTTTTTTTTAAACTGAGTTCTTTTTCCAGAGTGTAATTTCCAACAATTTTTTTCTTCACGGCATTCTGTTGAATAGTGTTTACATATCACTTTATCACCCTCTTGTTTGATAGATGCATTCCTTTTTCATTTTCCCTTAAAGGTTTTATCTTTGTTTTTCCCCTTAAAAGGCTTGTTTCTACCCTCATCAAAAGTGTTTTTCCCTCTAGCCTCTAAATGCGTAGCTTGTACACAAACTTCATATAGACTAGTAGGATTGAACATAAGGATAGCATGTCTAAGGAATCTGTGCAAACCACCTACATATTTCAGCAAAGTATCTTGACTTTGTAAGTCTACCCCTAATAAGAGTGCTCCTCTCCTAAACTCTTGGGTGTAGTCTTGTACATTTTGTCCCTTAAGCTGTCTGAAGTTTTTCTAGTTCATGATAGCCTTTTGTAAATGAGCTAATGGATAAAATTGCTTTTTAATTGCAGTAATAAATTCATCCCATGATAAAGTGATCTTACCATGTTTTTCAATTTCATCCTTGGTATTGTCTTCCCACCATACCAATGTTTCTCCATTCATTCTCAAAGAGGCTAGCTGTATCTTGGTGTCGTCATCATGAAGGTTTTGTATCCTCAAGTAAAATTCCAACTGTCTTATCCAACTGTCAAGTTTCTCTGCATTGACTTCACCGTTAAACATAGGCAACTCAAATTTAACATCAAGCTTTAAAAATGGACTTTTACCAGTAGTTTTAGACTCATGAGATTGATTCACCTAAGTTGAGGATGACGATGTCGAGGAAGAGGATGAAGATGGGGATGGTGGGTCACCATTTCCTCCGTGTCCTTTCTTTGACTTGTCATCACTTTTATTTCCTCCTGAAGAACCCTCTCATTCTGTTTGGTTTTTAGACCCTTCTCCAAAAGCCTATCATTCCTTTCTTGGTAGAGTATTCTCACCATCTCCATCATGTCCAAGAAATCCTTCCAGAACACCCATTCCTCTTCTTTGGGATCCATATCTTTAGGAGTTTCTCCCTCTCTTGAAGAAATTCTTGAAGATGCTTCTATGACTCTTGGAGGTGGCTCTCTGGCCCTTCTTGGTTGAGGATTAATTTGTGCACTAACGAAGTGTCCTTCACCTCTCTTAAGTTTAAGCCTAGTAAGCATCAAGAATTTCAAACAATCAACTATATCTTTGCACAAATTTTTTTTTGAGTAAAACTCTAGCTCCTAAGGCTCAAATCATTAGCATTGATACCATCTGATCTGAAAATGAAACTATTTGTATCTACTGTTCAAAGTATCCATTTCCATTTAATTAAGTGTGCAAAGTGTTTATCATGTCTTGCAAATTAAACAAAGTGTTTTTGGTAACTGTTTTTGAGTTTATGTGTGAGGGATTGTTAATTAAAATTATTTTTTAACATCTCAAATCAGAAATACATAGCAGCATAACTTCACCATAACAACA
Source organism: Pinus albicaulis (assembly GCA_034641835.2). Lineage (NCBI taxonomy): Eukaryota > Viridiplantae > Streptophyta > Pinopsida > Pinales > Pinaceae > Pinus > Pinus albicaulis. The sequence continues at coordinate 347,017,616 of CM076571.1, forward strand.
CAGCAACGTGATGAGGCAATTCACCCCTCCTGGGCTACATCTACCGAGTCCAAGGCTCCCAATGGGCATGTCCTTGCTCTATTAATTTTCTCAAATTGGTTTTACAGTGAGAAATAAACCTAAATAGGCTGAAACATATGTGAAATTGAATTCAAAAGACAGAAATAAGCTAAGAATGGCTTTTATTTCACCTCAAACAGTGAAGTGTAGCCCAATGCCGCTCCATTTCCCTCATGGCCCTGATGGCTCTCCAAGCTTACCTGAAGAAAAAATGGCTAAATAACAACTCTGTTGGCTCTGCAACCTATCCCAAACTCTCTAAAATGCTCAGAATACCCAAAATTGACCAACATTTCGTCCAAATTGGTTCAATATTGGAGAGTTTATGACCTCCACAATTTTCTGCCCAATGTCTCTTGGAAACCCCACCAAATCTGGAAGAACTCCAGTTAAAGCCACCAAAAGTGGAAGATAAACTAGAATAGGTGGAACTGCAATGCTAATTTGGCAGATTCGATAAATGTAGATGTTTTTTAAGTGCATGTTCACGTGCGGGTAATCTGGGGAGGTTAATGCTGGCAGTTAAGGGATTAGCCCCCCGCCCATGGTCACGGCCCACAGGTCACATGGCTAGGGGGCCAGCACCCACGGCTTAACATAAATTCCCTCTGGTGAAATGGGCTTAGCCCTTGGTCCTAGTGCGAAGTCACGTGGTCTTCCGCCCTTAAGCCCTGAGGGCTAAACTCTTACCTCCGCTCGTTCAAACAAACAACTCGCCTGCTATACGCTGACCCGACTCCGTTCAGGTCGGGTTAACCTCCGCCCAACCCATACCCATTCAATACTGCATAAGGGCCGCTATAATCTAACCCATAACATTCAGGTCGGGTCATGTCGAACTAACCCAAACGCGTTCAACTCGGGTCGGGTCTACCCACCAATCATCAATTTTTTTTAAAACATGACTTTGAACCAACCTTTGAGCCAATGGCCTGGGGCCAGGTGGAAGCCTCCAGGAAGGCCATGTGGCACCCTATAATAGGCCCTCAAAACCTTAATAATAAAATGAAATTTTCCACATAAATTTTCTGAAATGATTTTTTTTTTGTGTTCAAAAGTCTTGTTTTGAAGGTTATTGGGCAAATTCAAACTTCAATATATTTCTCATATGACATCGTATTTGAGTCTCATTCATGGCACTAGAATCATAGCAACAAGGCCTATCCATTCGTTTAGGTTGCAACCAATTCTGAGAAGTTCCAATTTTGAGCATTTTTTTCCTCTTGGACATGATCACCTGATCAAATATAAAAATTAAATAGTTTATTGTCATGTTACATTTTCAGGAAGATTATGAAAATCTCAAAATATGAATGAGTTGATATCAGAAATATGCTAGTAGGAATGTCCAAAAAGGTGTACATGGAGATGGTCAAAGAAATGGACAAAATTGCATCACAGGAGGAGGCATCTCAACAACAATGTGCTTCAAATGTAATATGTAATCATTGAATTTTTTGATCATTATGTACAATAAATAAACAATTTATCATTAAATATTAATTTTCAAGTATTTTCTTGTAGAAAATAAAATAAATGGAACCCATTCAGCACATAAAAGAGAACAACCAGGAAGAAAAGGGTTGATATCTAAGTTTTCGAGTAATTATTACTTTCTTATAACAACTTAACTAGATTTCGTTTTTGTATATTTTAAGTTGTTTTACAACAATCATCACTGAATGTATCCAAATAGGTGCTAGAATACAAAGAAGAAACATCAGACGAATTGATTGACATTGGGTTAAATATGGTTTGTGAGTATATGTTGGCATATCATAAATTAATTGTGGAATTTGTAAGCATCTATCGATCTTGTTTTGCTTAGTTTCGTCTATAATTAATAGAACAAAAAAAAAATTTATATTAAATATATTATTTTCTATGAGGTATAAAACTTGCAGAAAATAAAGTATGGAACTGTGCCAACAGATGAAATCTTGAAAGATGGCATGAAATTTGGTTTTGAAAGAATGTGTATAGTTCATGAGTCAATTGTTGCTATGGTACGTCATTTATTTTCGATTTACATTGATGAATATTATTTAATATTAAAATTTTCTTTATTCTCACCAATGTATATACACTCATTATAGCTTATTTTTATATTTGTAGATGAAAGGTGAAGAAGAAGAAAACAATCAATACCGTGAACAAAACATTCCTAAAAATAACCCAAGTCATGGAAGTAGCTCGAGAAGTGACATCAGTTCAAGCGAAGAATGATGATCATTATGTTTGGATATCAAAGCAAGGCATTGTATTTTTTGAAATATTTGTCTGTGAAATCAGACATTTTGTTTAATGTAATGGACATAGTGTCCCAATTGAAAGACAAAGGGATACCAATAGCTGTCCCATTTTGTATGACAGAGACTATCTTATATATATATGTGTGTGTGTGTGTGTGTGTGTGTGTATGTGTGTTTTAATTTATTCTATTGCATTCTCCATTGTCGCTGTGAAATGTAACACCACTAATTAAATTTATAGATAATTAAATATTATAATGAAGAGATGTGAAATATGATGATATGATATAACAAATTAATCCAAACATCACATTCAAATGCATTGATAAAAATTTAATTAATATGAATACTGTTATAAGATATGTGTAGAATTTTGATGAATAATGAATTTTAAAAATCACAATAATTGCACTGTCACAGGTCGATGTTTCTAAAAAATACAAAATGAACACCGGTGCGTGTCAGTTACTGTAAACTGGTGCATTTGTATGATACAACACATCGATGTGTTTCTACGACCTATGGGCACCTCACAAATACCAATACCAATTATAACTCTTGGTTGATTTTTTCGATACTACGCACCAATGCATTTATGTGAGACTACTCACAGATGCATTTGTATGACCTATGGGAACCGCAAAAATACCAATATGAATTAGAAAACATAGTGTGTTTGTGTGATACTGTGCATCGGTGCATTTCTATAATACCAATACCAATTATAACTCTCAGTGTGTTTGTGCGATACTGTGCACCAGTGCGTTTATGTGAGACTACTCACAAGTTTGTTTGTACGACCTATGTGCACCACAAAAATACCAATAAAAATTAGAACAATCGGTGTGTTTGTGTGATACTGCGCATCGGTGTGTTTCTATAATACTACGGACCAGTGCGTTGATACGAGCTATGGATACCGCAGAAATCCCAATACCAATTAGAACGACCCAGTGCATTGTATCACCTATAGTGCGCCAAGTGCGGTTTTAGACCTTTATGGCCCGGTGCATACACATTAGACCACCCCAGACCGACCGTCTAGATGACATGCACCACTGTGTTGACACTTGAGTAGCACACCAATAAAAAAAACATCTGTAATAACCTCTCGCTACCCAGTTTTTTTAGTTGTGTTGAAATTTTGTTAGAAGCTCCACCAAAACCTCCATTACCAAAAACAGATGTTATAGAAAATGTTTTTTTGATAATTTTGGAAAATATTATAACACTAAAAACCTCCTTTATAACCTCCACTATACAGTTTTTTCCTTGTAGTGAGTATAGGGATATCTTCGCGTGGGACTACTCAGAGTTGCCTGGGCTTAGTCCCACTATCGTAGAGCACCATATTCACACCTGGCCTGACATACCACCAATATGCCAGAAATAACATCAACTGCACCCATCCAAGGCAGAAGCAATAAAATGAGAAATCGACAAGCTTCATAAAGCCAAATTTATCTACCCCATTTCTTACAAATCTTGGGTTTCCAACCCTGCTCCTGTCATGAAAGAAAAGGGCACCATACATGTTTGCACCGATTTTCATGATTTGAGCAAACCATGTCCCAAGGATAATTACCCTACCCCATTCATAGACCAAGTCAGTGATGCTTGTGTGGGTCACGAGGCCCTCTCTTTCATGGATGGATTCTCTGGGCACAATCAAATTCAAATTCGCCACATCGACCAGTACAAAACCGCATTCACTACCCCTGGGGCACATTTGCATACAAGGTAATGCCATTTGGCCTAAAAAAGGTGGGAGACACCTTCCAGAGGGCCATGAATTAAATATTTCATTACATCGCCCACCTTATCCTCTCCTACTTGGATGAACTCACCGTCCGATCCAAGAAGCATTCAAACCACCTTGAGGATTTGTGACTAGTATTCCAACGATGCTAGAAATACAACCTACACTTGAACCCCCTCAGGTGCGTCTTTTGCGTGACAACAAGAATAATTTTATGTTTTATCATATCCCAGCAAGGAATTCTAGTGGACCCCCTCACGGTCCAAGCCATCAAGGAGGTACCTCCACTTCGAACCCTCAGGGAACTACAAAGCTTGCAAGGAAAGGCCAATTTTCTGAGACGTTTCATCCTATATTACGCCACTTGCGATCAAGGGTTCCTGCACCTCCTTCACCAGGACATCCCATTCAAATGGGTCAACCACGACCAACAAGCGTTTGACGTGTTGAAAGACATATTATATTCAACACCACTCATCAGTACCCCAGACTACAACAAAGATTACATCCTCTATCTATCAGCATCTAAGACCGCTTTAATGAGAGTATTAATCTGGGAGGGCCCATATGCAAAGGAACACACAATCTACTACGTGAGAAAAACCTTATCAGGCCTAGCATTAATATACGAACCCGAAGAAAATACTGCCTTAGCGCTAATTCATGTAGTCCAAAATATTCGCCACTACATCATCTTAAAAACCACAACAGTCGTCAGAGATATTAATCCCATAAAATATCTGCTCATGCACCACCTAATGAACCACAAATATGCCCATTGGATAGTCATTATACAAGAATACTACTTATAGCTTCACTCCCCAAAGAGAAAAATGTATTAATCTTAGTAGAGTTCATTACGGACCTCCCAAGTCACTACAAAGGATCACCTATAAATGATTCACTGCCGAACAAACATCTCTTCCTGGTAGCAACCGATGACCCTTGGTACGCAGATATTCTCCTCTTCTTATGAACCCAAAATTTCAGACCCCATCTTACTAGAGATGAATGTCGGTGCATTTGCCATCAGGCCCACCAAGACCTCCTTATGGGAGATGTCTTATACCAATGGGGCATTGACACCATCATATGTCAATGCCTTATCCATGAAAAAGTGGAACAAGCCCTTAATGAATCCCACAATAGAGCTTGCAGTGGCCACCTTTCCGGAATGGCCATCATCCAAAAATTCCTACGAGAATGATATTTCTGGCCCACTTTTTTTCGCGACTGCATTTCAACAGTCAAGAGGTGTGAGCGATGTCAACGCTTCTCTCATAAGACAAGATCCCCTCCCACTCCCATTCACCCAGTCATTGTCACTGGTCCCTTTTGTAAATGGGGAATCGACTTCATGAATTACAACCATGCATCGTCGAGAAATCACAAATACATCATTGTGGCTATTGATTATTTCACCAAGTGGGAAGAGGCTATGCCCACATATGAAAACACTGCTGAAACTATTGAACGATTTATGTTTAACCATGTCATTGCTCGATTCAGCATACCCAAAGAGTTAGTCTCAAACCATGGGAAACACTTCTAAAATGAAGTTTTCCAGGAGCTATTTCACCATCTCTAATTAACACATGAATTTGCATCACCATACTACCCCCAATCCAATGGACAAGTAGAAGCTGTGAACAAAGTCCTCAAAACTATGTTACAACATATGGTGAATAACCAAAAAACAAACTGGCACCACATGCTTTTCTCCGCCCTGTGGGAATACCATATGACCGTGAAAATATCCACTCGTTTCACACCCTTTCACTTGGTATATGGAGTCAAAGCCGCGATTCCCATAAAATGCGAAATCCATAATTTACATCTCGCCATCGAACTCCTTGATGACACCTAGCCTCTAGAACAACGTCTAGTACAACTAGAGTTCGTCGAAAAAATCTTATGGTAGTTGCTACAACACAAAGAGGCCCACAAGAAATGGGTAAAGGCATCATTCAAACGCCACATCAACCCTCATCCATTTACTGAGGGAGACTTATTCCTCTGCTATGACATCGCAAAAGAAGCCCTAGGGCCAGGAAAGTTTGAAACCTTGGGGAAAGGACCCTACATCATAAAACATTGTCTCCTCAAGGGGGGATACATCTTGATAGAGTTGGATGGAACATGCCTCAGCAACCCTGTCAATGACCTTTACCTCAAGAAATTCTACCCATAAGGGCCAAGAGGGCTGATCCCTAGAGTCAAAGTACACAGACCAAACGCTTTAAATTTTTGACCAAAAGACTTGTCACAAAATACGCTCTAATTTTACAATGGATTCTCAACCCAACCATTACTTTGGATTCACTGGTGGAGCCGTGTGATGGTATTAAATTTTAGCAGCTGCCGCTTGGGTCATCTATCACCCTAACCAATCGCCATTCTTCCCCAATGGTGTATGCATCGGCTCAACGAAAAACAATCAGGAATAATATGATGTTGCCATCAGACTTATGTGCGACGCCCTCAATCAAGGCATGCACCATTTTTATATCCACCTTGATTCCCAGTTAGTGGTGTTGCAGTTAAACCAATTTTTTGAGGTGCAGGATTCACATATTTTTAGAAAATATTTGCGTGAAAAAATATTAAGTTGTCAATTTGATCACATTGCATTCACACATGTACCAAAAAATGAAAACCAAATAGCTGATTGCATAGATAACAATATCCTAAACTGGAATGCATCTCAGATAAACCATCATACATAAAAAAAAAACATAAAAAATATAGATATCCATTAGCATAGCACATAATCCATAAACAAATATAAAATAGGGGACACAAAATGTAGAGCCGCAAAAAATATCTCTCACATATATACCAAAAAATATGTGTATGAGTACCAAAAATATCGTGTCTCTGACCTGTAAGTCATCCCGAAGATACACATATACAATTCAAAAAAATAAGGGAAGAACCCTCATAACTGGTGCTTTCATTATGTACAATAAAGCCTCTAGGGTGGTGCTACCCAAGTGGGGCACCTGGACCCACAGCTGCTCCCGGTACCAGTACTGGAGCTGCTGTCAAAACAGAGATCACCACTTGACGCAAAGTCAGCCGATATCCCCTCTCCTGGGCCATGAAATTCTCTAGCCATGCATCATTGAGGTCATCCACAAAACCTTGAGTAGAAATTCCCTGGGTCAAGCGGTCCACTTGATCCCATGCATCCTCCAAAACTCGAGCCCTAACCTCTAGAACAACCATCTGCTTTGTCACCTCTATGACATGAGCCTCCACTACCTCGATGCGAGTGATCGCAGTAGCCAAGCTGCTACCCTCCACCGAGGGACTAGCCTCCCTACCAGGTGCTCCACCTTGAGGCTGCGTTGAAGCCACTCCCTGTCCCGTGCCTACGCATGGAACACCTCGAGGCCTCCTGATCAGACGATGTCCCACCAATTGAGCCACTGGATGCCAAAATATACAAGAGTAACAAAGCTATATAAGTGTCATCATAATACACATATAAATCATAAATACTCAGGTAAATTTAGAATAAAACATAAAAACATACCTTCTGGCTCCCATGCATAACCAGCAGAAAAACCCATGTCTAGGTCTCCACAGAAGTCCATCCCCACATAATGGAAAGGAAGAAACATCTGAGGATTGGCCTCAAACCAAGCCTCTGTGGTGGCATTCCAATAATGCCCCACCTGACCTCCACCATTGTGAGGCATCATGAGGGCCCACCTCATCATGTGAGGCTCTCGAGGACCCCAAGTAGGCACAACCACCGTAGGCCTTAGCAGCACCACTCACTCATACATAATGCTACACAAAATACTAGCATATGTAAACAAATTTGATCCATCTCGGACCTTGGAGAGTTGAGGCAGCATCCCATCATAGCAGTGATGAGAAAAATCAAAAAAGTGATAAGCCCTTAGTCAACACAAAACACCAATCTGTGGGCCCGATGCCCGATTAGGCACAGACGACCCTAACAGTCTCACAATAGCAGCCAAAGCACACCCCGTGAGAGATGCCCCACCACAATGACCCACCGAGAACCGCTGAAGATGCAATCTCCCAGGGGGAAGTGGATAACGAAGTGCCTCACCATGAGGCAGAAGCCTGGTCACAAAATAGATATTCATCTCGGGACACATAGTCGGATCGCACCCTCACTGCACCATGACCTTGTGTTGCCTGTTCCAGCATCGGATTAGGTAATGCAAAAGACAATCATGTGATCGTAAGAGGTCATTCTACATGAACTTGAGAAGACCCCAACCTAGAAATTGTTGGCGTGCATTGGCATCACCTGCCAAAGCGACTTGGAGGTCAGGAAATCCCTCTCCATCTTGTCATCAAACATGCACACATCAGTGACATGAAAAGCACCAAAAAATTGACAAAATTTACCAATTATTTTTTCAAAAAATTGCTTTTTCTCTCTGCGCGCCTATTTCTCAGAAAGGCGCGAGAGATGCATGCCTGTGCCTTGATCACCCACTTTGTCCCATATAAAACCCATTTTTTACAGACCCTGGCCCAAGCATACTAAAAAAATTAAAATGCATGACGTCATGCGGCCTACCTTGCTAAATAATTGCAAGTCCTGAGTACTCAAGATGACCGCAATGACAAGAACATCTCCGTAAAATTCTCTGACCTCTGAAAACCTTAAACACTCAAATGTCAAAAATGAACTGAAATGAGCCATATTGGCCTTTATTTCGCCCTTTTCATATTTCTTGGAGGACCATAATGAGAGCTCAAAAGGCCCAAGTACAAAACCCAAAGAAACACAGTGATCAACACCTCATAACACCAAAAGGAGGTGCCACATGTTCACACCTCCGAAAAAAATAAATTTTTAGTGCTGGCAGGTATGCCCTATCTCATATTATTTTCATTGAGTAGATGTCTTTCAATAATTATTGAATGAATAATATGCTTTAACTTGGGGTATTTTTTTTCAAGTATTGTGCAAACCATACATCGCTCCATCTATTGAAAGTACCAAAGTAGGTATCATTCTACCCTCAATATGATAGAGTCCCAAAAAAACTATGCATATCCTAACATCATTTCTCCACAAGAAATTAACCATAGGTTCCAAGCACCTGACCATGTTTATCATCTCCCCACCTTTCACATGATAAACATCCTTGTTGGTCGATAGCACCTCCCCTCCATGGCGGCCATCACTCAAAGTAGACCATATATTAGAAAAATCATGACGCCATGGCCGTACCACTTTAATCAAGGAAGAAATTCATGCCCATTCACATGCCATGCATCAAGTCAATTTTTACCATATCAAAATAAAACCCCTTTCCCGGACTACTAGGTTTTGCAAGCAGATCGAAAGCGCGCCACCATGTCTCGCATTTGGCCTACCATACCTCCATCAGCATAGCCCATCTGTAATACTTTCCATATGTTTCATCACCCCCACACAAGAGACCAACCAATGGGGCCCCCACCCTTAGTAGAAACACCCTCCTCACATCATGAGTGAGTGAGAACTTTCATGTTTTGCGGCACCCTTCTCTGTGTTTTGTACAATCCAAATCCCATTATTTCATTCTTTTGGTAAGTGTACAATGACCATAAATGGTGAACAACGTTCGCCACTCATCCATCCATTTTTTTCTCCCATGGAAGTAGTCCATCGTCACCCTTGGTTAGAGTATCACACCTTTCATGCATAAGACCCCATGAAATTCATAACCAACATATACCCACCCTGAACATCCTACCGAATCAAGGGAACTCCCCATAAAAAATAGTTATGACTACCGCCAAGCTGCTTTTTATACTCCGACCTTGGGCCACTGAATCCTCATCATCAATTTTTAGCCACCCCTCACCATCATGCCTATGTTAAAAATATCACACCCAACATCTCGATCCCTTGAATCAGTGACTACCTCGTTCGGTTGAGGCTTCCTTTTTGTTGAATTCAACCCCTATTTTCCAAAAAGGAAGTGGTACCTTGGATTTCCCCTCACCACAATAGGGACATCCTTGGGTGGCACTATGGGAATCATAATTTCCCACATATGTCATCGATCCTCCTGAAATTTGACTACAACATAAGCTTTCATGTCAAGATGGTATCGTACCTTACAACCATTGGACTTTGCTCAAACTCATCGAAGACCCATGTTGATATAAGCATCTCTTTCAACAATGCTTACACGGGAAGGTCCCAGTCATACACCCATGCGTACAAATGAGAATTTATATGTCATACAATGCTTACGCATGTGGGTATCACATTACACCTATTTTCAAATAAAAAATTCCCCTGAGGGCGTCAACAATCATCCTCATCAACCAAATCAGTAGATCACTACCATACTAGTGACAGACAGAATTTGTATCTGTCAAATAGATTTGTTTAGCTAGCTAAAGCATCATGAGCATGGGACAAGCCCGCCTCGTAGAAAAATTGTATTTATTGTATCATACCATTTCTTGCATGGTTCTGTTGAGGCCTTGGAATTCCGTTGCCAAAAAATGGGGAAAACCACCCAGTCTGAACCTTAAAGCAACTCCTTTTCCATTTGATATAATGGCTCCAACAGGGGATAATGGGACCAGTTTCCCAATAAGGATGATTTTGAGGCTGTTGTGAATATAGCATGCAAATGGATAATGATTTTAATCTATATGCATCTATCTAAATTATTAATCTAATATATACCCGGGGTGTTTTTCCTTTATGCGATCTAAAATGATATCTTTCAACTATTAGTAACATAGATCATTTAACAGTAGAAAGAGATGAAAATTATGTAAAATGATTCTTCTAACAAATTAGTTTGCATAGAAGAATTTTAAAATAAATATTGCATTTATCAGTGTGATTACATACTCAATAAGAAACCATAGCTAAATATTAATACAAGTGAATATAAGTACCATATGTACGAATTTATACTCATGTAAACTGACAGCAATGAATCAGTTCCTTCTCACTTTCGAGAAATTTAAAGAGTACAGTAGTGCAACATCAGTTAAACAACTTTAGTTGTTAAAAGATAACATAATGTGTTCCATTAATTCATCAAAGCACTCACAAGCTTGCAATAGTGCATTCTTTGCAATTTTTTTTGAAAAATTTATGGACCCTTCTCTAAATGCATCAGAAGGGTTTAAATACTAAACTAACTATAAACTAAAATATATTTTTACAAAAATATAGAGGAGGTTTCAAACAACCTTCCTCAAAAACCTAACTTAAACAACAATCTAGGAAATTAAACTAACAATCCTGATTTTGCAAATCTTTCCCTTATTTTTGAATATGGTCAAGAAGTTGGAAAATATATAACATTTCTTTGAGCTGAGCTAGCTATGATATCCTTGATCGGATCTGTCCCTTAAAAATAGCATTTGAGATTACTGACTAGGATCTTTTTTGCTGAATCTGTAAGAGACTGAAGAGTTTGATGTTGATGGTAAGGTTTGATCAGAAAATTCCAGTAATTTTCCTGATCAAACTTATTTACCTTTTTAATCATTTCCTCCTGTGTATCTGCTCTCTGTCTCCACTTTGTTTCTACTTGTCTTGTTTATGAAAACACATCAGATGTGTTTTCCTTAAGAAGTTCTATTTTACATAGTTTCTCACACATAGATTCAATAATCTCACTCAATATCTTGGATGTCTTGGCCACTTCTTTCTCTGCCTAATTTATTTTTGCTTCCCATTGTATGAATAGAATTTATTTTTGAAGCTTATCTACTTGAGGTAAATTATAGTTCTTTCCCAATATGAAACAAGCCATTGAATATGCTCTTCAATTTTCTTCTCAATTCTTTCACATTCCAGTTTCTAAATTGCTATCTGTTGGATCATTATTTTAATTTAATCACAATAAGAATAAATCATAGAGGCTTGATGAAAAAAAACTTCTCATGCTTTCTTTAACTTGGTGTTTAAATCAAGTGCTTCTTTGATAAATTCTTCTAATTTTGGTTGACTCTATAACTTAGTCATTGCTATTTCCAGCTGTGCTTGTTTTTCATTAATCTTTGTCTGATGCTGCAATTTGAGACTTTTAATATCTTTATGAAATTGGGTTTTGTTTACTTTGAATTTCTCATTGGAATTGGATTTCTCTTTATTCAACAACTTTTCTAGTTCTTGTACTCTAGCTTCCTTTTGTTTTAACAATACTCTTACCTTAGTAGATTTATCAACAGTAGCGGTAGCATATGCCCCTTCATACTGTGATAATTTGGTTAGATGTTCAGTGGGATCATCTAAGGAATCTTTCCATATTACATCAACTAATTCATTTGTAGGATTTGGAGTTGTTTCATCAACTCTCCTTTTTTTATTTCTTTTAACTACATCCTTATAACTAGGATTGTAGAAAATATCTAATGAAGGGATATCTTCAATCTATAAAAATATCTAATCTGTGGCGTAGGCTGGTATGATTTATTTATCATGCATTTCTGGAACACTTTGTAGTGAATTAACGGTCTCCACTATCTTCTGTGAGTGTTTTGGTGTTTGGAAACTTGTTGCTTGATGAGTATTGGGATTTTCTTTAGAAGTCTTTATTGCTTCAGAAAATTCTTCCCATTCATTTATAAGATCTTTTGCTTGTGGTAAACTGGACTGATCTAGCATGTTGTGACTGTGCTAAATTGTTTCAAAATATGATTCTGTCCCATTATTTCTTGTTTCCTCTAGCATTTCTATCTCCTGAATGACTTTGTCAATTGTCTTTTCTAAGTTTTCCTTCTTAGATTCAGATTCACTTTCAGAGTGATCCGAATTATCAGATTGATGTTGTGACTGACCTGATTCATTTTAGATATTTCATTTATTTCATCATCCAAACTAACACTTGGAGAGTGTTTATTTTCATCTTCAATAGTTAACAAATTTTGAGGGAATTTTTCTAGTCTCTTGTTTCTGTATGCTTGAAAAGCTTCATCATCCTTTTGACTTAGTTGACTAGATACATACTTGATAATATCTGAGAAATTTTCCATGCCCTGGAAGAGATCATCAAATCCATCTTCCTCCTATACGAAAGGCTTCATCTTAAGCTCTATGATGTACTTTTTAATCACATCATTTGGATCATATAATCTTCTAGGCATAAGTGCCAATTTCAATAAATGAATTTTGGAAACCTCCTTGTACGTATGGACGATATTAGACAAAGCAAAGGTGCCACATTGTAGAGGGAAATTAGGCCAAATAGCCTTTTTAGCATCCTTCAATTGCTTCGTAACACCATTGACAAGCTAATAGGCTATTTATTTTGTGAGTAACTTATCGGGAACATAATAGGGTAAAACATGGGGAGAAGAGTAACTCCCGAATACTCTAATATATGTAAAATTTCCTTCTGCAAACCATCTAGCTACTACAAGAATGTCTGCATTGACTTCTTCAGAAACCCTAGGAGCCCTTTTGTTAAAAATCAGCTGGTGTATAGGCAATATGACTCTGTTAGTATGAATCTTTCGTCATAAAATATCCCTTTAGCTACGCATAACAAATAGCCCTAACATCGATTATGGCTGCAAAATATCTTTAAGTCTGCTGCATAAATTCAGATCTAAGCACAAAAAGACATTAAGCAGATAAAATATAGTATGGCTCCATGCATCCAATAGACAAGGTAAGAACAAAGTGTTTAAAAGAATGATTTGTATTATATTAAAGAATGGGGGCACCTGAGAGGAAAACAAGAAAGGTTTTTTCCAGTTCTCCTCAATGGGATGGGTTCTTGGAAGTCCTCAGTGTTTCAAATCTAGAATTTCTCTCTCTTATTGGTGTAGAAAAACAAACATGGAACTCAATGGGAGTTCATAAAACAAAAATGGAAAATGGTGACCAAGAGTAGATCCAGAGTGATCTAATGCAATGAAGGTGACTAATGAATGGGGAAAAACCTTCTATTTATAACAAAATATTGGGGTGTTCTAGAACTCGGTGCATGAATAAAATATTATTAATCAAATTCTAGAATCACCCTTTAGGAATATTTTATTATATTTGTTGGAGGGAAAAGGGTTTTTGACTTGGGTCAATTCCTTTATTTGTAAATAACAAATAAATAAATGATTTATTTATTATTTAAGGGAAATCAGGGGAATATAATTAAATAAATAATGGTTTATTTAATTATTTATATTTGATTTAGTCAAATTTAACTAAGAATATTATTTAAATAATGATTTAAATAACTTATTCTTAGGAAATAATCAAATAAATAATGATTTATTTAATTGATTTCCTTTTTTTGGGTTAAATATGACCATGCAATATAGACAAATGTGGTGAAAGCAATTTTACTTAGGGTAAAATTGGTCTTACATGGTGTGCTTGGGTTTATCTAATGATAATAGGTTAGATGACCAAAAAATGGTGTAACAGATTGCCCCCCAACGTACGAGTGTTAGGAGAAAATCATATGACCAAAGTACGTTGTAAGAACTCAATCACTAGATGACGAAAGGAAAGTGAGAGAGAGGAATGTAATGTAGTTGAAAGTGCTAAAGGACTAGACCCGGAGGAGATGAGACTTACATGTGCAACAAGTCTCTAGTGTATGAAGTGGTACCTGTGCTAAAGGTGGCGGGGGAGGCATACCTATGCCCACCGAGCCAATAGTACACACAATAAAGCGCCCGGAAAACCACAAAACGCAATAGTAAAACAAGTGTTGGCCTAAACATGAGCTAGAAAACGAGAATGATGAATCCCACATACATGCTATTCCTGGAATAATCGTCACGAATTATACAATAATTTTGTAGTACATGAGATATAAATACACCCAAATGCCCCCTACACACGGGGAAGCGCTCGCAAAATCTGACTAATACATGCAAATCAAAGAGGCTCTGCAAGCGACTGAGGCCGATATCATCAACTAGGAGGAGTTGCATCAAGGGCTGGAATGAAGAAGTCATCCAGGTATGTGGGGGGCTACCTGCAGGGCCGCCCCCTCATGAGGGTTGAGACATCTCACACACACCCGGGTATCACCAATAGCTGTTGCTGCATCACTGAACCATCAAGTGTGTAGATCACGATCAGGCTGAAAAGAGCTTGAACCAAGGAACACTGCCCCCTAGACTTGACTTCTGGAGTAAATGAGATGATGTTGATAGAAGTAGGTCCACCATAGATGAGGCAGTAAGGGAACCCCAACTAAGGCACAAGAGAAAATAGTGGAGCGACGAATCAGACTGACACTAATGATGATGATGAAATGAGGGATACCGAGTAGCGGATGGACGACTTCCCTTGTTAGAGCATAAAGGACATGAATGGCTTGGCAGTGACTGACACAAGATCATGAGGGATAGGGGAAAATGGGACTGAAGGCCATAATATGCAACACAAGAGAGGAACCAAGAAATGAAGGATGGAGGACTATAGTGGGATATGGAGGGATGCGAGATAGACTCCATGACTGATGATGACTCAACTCGAATGCTCTAGACAAGGGTGAGTCGATGGTGCTGCCATGCAGTGAAGGCCCAATGGGGGACTGTAAAAGCATGAGTAAAATAGGGTAGCTCATGACGAAAATCAACACGAGCAAAGACAAGTAAGGAGGCAAAGTGGTGCCCCTGGTACAAGTGTTGTAAGTGAAGAAATTCGATTTTGAGAAGATCCTTCATGGACAAAATGTGTCCTGGTGAAGTATCAAAACATGAAAAACTAACAAACACCCATTTGAGTGCTCGGTGAGAGATTTCCAACGGTGCAAACGGTTTGTCAAACGGAGCTACGGTTTGGTCGCAGCTGGCGAAAGAAAAAATAGGGGTTTTATTCTAATAAAGCATTTTCCCTCCAAAATCATTCATTTTCTTGTGTAGCTGTGGTGAATGTGGAGAGGAAAGAAGGCCCTAAATCTTGTGGCGATCGTAGTGGACAAACCGACCATTAGAATCATGATTCATCAGTTGCAGGTAAGAGGTCTAATCCTACTCTTTGTTTTTGATGGATTCAAAGTTCAGATTATGGCCTGAAATCTCAGTAACTGCCCCTACTTCTTCCTCACGGTCGGGTCGCACTTTTTGGGGAAAAAACTGCGACCTAGGATGTAGGTTTGGGCCAGAAAAGTGCAACCTGGCCCAGGTTTTTGCTGAAAAGTGTGACCTGTGAGAGGGAGGTGATTTCAATGTTGTTTTGGGCTGAGATTCAGTTTTGGTGTGAATAGATGCAGTTTGGTGGATCTGTAGACTGAAAAAATGATTTTTTTGTGCAGATATGGCAGATATATTGATCAAATGGAGAGAGAGAGACTTAGGTACATTACGGATGGAAATCCAAGCGGATCAGGGTGTCCGTCGTGTACTGGCTAGATTTGGGGTTTTGAAATTTTTGGAGAACCCATTGATGAGAGCTGGGGAGCCGTTGTTGGCCCGGATTATCATCTATTGGGACCCAGATCATGAGGCGTTTATAGTGCAGGGGCATAGGATCGAGCTGACGGTCCAGGATATTTATTTGTTGACTGGTCTCCCACCATTGGGGATGGTGGGGAATACGCAGCCCGTGTTACCACAGGGGCGTAACATTATGGAATTTGTTGAGCGACATTTTTGACTAGGCGTCCGAGTCAAAGGGACTCGGATAACGGTTGGGGATCTGGAGAGGTTGGAGACCTGGGCAGTGGTAGCAGCAGTGTTGCGGATTTTGGGCAGCCAGGCATTCCATCACATCACTGGAGGGCAGATGATGATTGTAGAGAGTGTGTTGGGCGGGACCTACTATGGGTGGGCCCAGATGATGTTGGTGTCGTTGAAACGACAGCTGTCACTATGTAAGTGGCAAGTGAATCACGATTGTGCGTATGGGACGGTATTGTGCTCTTTCTTCTTTGAGAAGATCCCGACCTTACGACCTTGTATACAGTTGCCTGATGGGGGCCCGAGAGAGCCCCGGATGCGTCGGTGGGGACGGCTACTGAGTAGAGGAGGGGGAGGGGCGGTCGGACGGGTGTTCCGACCAGAGTTCTTCGCCCATTGGGATTAGATGCTGTTATACATAGACGATTATCCCTATAGTGGGATGAGTTATTGGGGAGATCCAGACTTGCCACTTCCACCTGGTCGAGTATGGGGACTCGATGGTAAGTGACAAGAAACTAATCTGTTATGTGCATTTTAAAGTTTGTGACTAGTATGCATGGTGCTAATCCTTATACTTTTTGTTTGTAATGCAGATATAGCTCCAGTAAAACTGGTCGGATATATGGGACGTCCTGTAACAGGAGGAGCTACAGGTGCAAGTGGATCGAGGACAGGACAAAACAAGGAGATGGCCACACTGGTGGAGGACATCCGTTGTAGATGTGAGGGACTGCTGACCAGTGTGTCGAACCGTGGTTGGTAGGATTTAGATGACCGATACATAGAGTTATGTATTGGGCTACCCTCGGAATGGCGAGGTATCATGCGACGCATGGCGATGGCCGGTCAGACTGTGCGTGATCTACGAGATGCGGGAGCAGAGCTGTTGGCTCGGGATCCTCCAAGGAGTGATTAGGTGTAGGGCAGGTGGTTCCCCCCAGTTTTATAGTTATGTTTTTGTAACATGTTATGGGCATGTCGTATGTTTCAAAGTAGTGGACTCTGAAAACACATGTTATATGATATAGATGATTTATATGCATTTTGTTGATGGTGTTTAAATTTTATGTCTTGTGTGTGATAAATTCCAGTCTAGAACATGATTTTCGATTTGATCGACGTAGTGATTTTGACTTCGAGGTATGTGGTTGAATGTAATGAATCGAAATTCATGTATCAAAATTTTGACCCGTAAATATTGTCTAAAGAGGATAGGATTATGCACACGGTAGACGCCATTAAGTTGTAAGACAATAAGAAGGGAATCTAAATAAACGTGCAAATGGAGGATGTGATGGGAGAGAGCGTCAGCTAGGAGACCATGGATTGCATCATATTCGGCCTGATTATTGGTGGCGGTACCAATGCAGATCCCATTTGCAAGAACAAGGGTATGCAAGGGGGTAAAAATGGCCTAGGGAGCTGAGGCAAGGTTTCGAGAATAGCGAATGGCGCCATCGGAATAACCAAGGTAATGAGTGGACGAGAGGGTCGAGGGAATATCATCACAAGACAAGAAAAGGGAGGAAAAGCGAGGACTCATGTTGTGAGGTACATCATAGATACGGATGGGAGTATCGGGATGATGGGAAGGTAGGGAAAGGTGGTGGAAACCATAAGAGGATGCAAAGCTACCTAGATCATCAGTAGAGGAAGAAAGGTGCACATATGGGTCATTAGGGGAAATGACAGAGGAACAAGTAAAAAGATGGTCGAAACATAAGAGCCCGAAAAAGTGGTGGAAGGGGGATCAAGCGAAATGGACAGAGTGGATTCAGAGGGGATGTACTCCGAGGGGTGTGCGGATGATGATAGGTATAAGAGAGGAGTAGCAGATTCGGACATCTCAACATCAGGGGGAGGGATTTCAATGGTAGCTAGGGGGTCCTCAAGTAAACTTGATGCATACTGAGCAAGGATGGGCGAGGCAGATTGATTTTGTTCAACTTCGTACTCGCGAATGACCTCTAAAGAGGCTCGGTAATGCGTGAGGTGAGGGAAATGGTGGGAATAATGGCCATGGACACCACATAGAGCACAGGGTCTGTTGGTGCCAAGAGTCTTTGGGTTCTTCGCTACGGATGAGGAAGAAACATAGGTGTCAAGGACCGTAGATTCAGGGAACGCGACTTTAACCATGGGTTGGATACGGGGCAACTCAGGACAAGTATTGGTGGGATGACCGATACCATCACACAAGGCACAAGGCTTGGCAGGTGGGGGAAGGGTAGAGTCAGGTGCGGTGGTCTTGTCATTGGATGCCCCCTTGTGAGTTTTGTGTTTCTTGCCTGTAGCTGTCGCAGCATTAGGAGGGTTCTGCGGAGGGGCTAGGGGCACTATGGTGGTGGAAGGAGTGACGGGGATCGGTTGTACAGGTGTCATAGCTATGTATGGTTTGGGGTGGCCTAGTGGGGTCTTGGTTGGAGGAGTAAGATACCAAACGGGAATTCCCAAGGTTAATTTAGGAAGGGAAAGGGTGGCCATGACGGGGACCAAATATACGCCAGGGGGGGGGGGACCAAGGAAAGGTATCTAACCAGCGGGGTAGTGACCAGGGGGGGACAGCTCCCATATGGTGGAGACCTGAGGGAACTGACTCAGGAGGGTAGGGACGTTCCTGAGTGTGATGGGAAGGGCCGGGTGAAAAAGTTTCGGCTGACTGAAGCGAAGGGCTAGGAGCAGGAGGCGGTGGGCGAGATTGAGGTTGCTAACTAGCCGGAGCAGGCTATGGAAGGCCAGCCTAAGATGATTGCATCATGCAAACATTCGCTAAGCTGGGGTCAGAGACAGGAGGAGGGGGAGGACCAGGAAAAGTTCCAAGCAAAGAGGAGTCTTTGTAAACTCCATGGGAAACACTGGTCAACGAATCAACAGTTGGTTTATTGGTGACAGTAGAGATGGTGGACTCAGGGGAGGTCTGATATTGTGGTGCATGGTAGGTCAATTGGTCAATGGTGAAAATATTTCCATTATGAGGGAAAAACATCTTGTGGTGGACTGCGGACAAGACGGCTGACATGGCATAAGTGTAACTATGCTCCAAAAGGATGTTGTAGTCAAGAGGGGTGTTGATAACTTCAACGTCAACACAAACAGTCTTGCCGGAAAGGGTGATAGGACACTTACGAAATAGGTCAATGGGCTAGGAGGCATGGCCATCCCACTTGCGAAGGGTGATGGTGGAAGGGCCCAGTTCAGGGGATCCGAGTTGTTTCCAAACCGAAGTGAACATTACGTAGGTAGATGCCCCCTCATCAATAATACACCAAGCAACATTGGCATTTTGGATTTTGACTGGGATTTGGAAAGCAACTGAAGGAGGAAGATGGGGATGGTAGGACTAACGGGCGTCGAAAACAATCAATTGGTCATCAGCAGGATCTACAGCGCCCACGGAAAATAGTAGAGCCCTCTTTTGAGAAGGACACGACTGGAAGAGTTCCAATGTTGAAATGGCAGCAGGAGATTGGGCCAGATCATCTACTATGTTGTATGAATGGGCATCTCGACCAGAGGCAGCATTTTGGCGTAATGGTCCCTTAGGAGGCCTGGGATGAACCTCGGCTTTGGGTAGAGGGAGTTGCAAGGGACCATTGGGTGTCGATAGAGGCTCTGTAGGACCAGACGATGGAGACTTGGAGACAGATGGAACGGGAGGTGTGGAATACTAATGTGACCGAGTTTGAAGGTTGAGGTCGACAGTGAGAGGTGGGTCAGAGGCCATCATGAGAATCTGGTAATCAGAGGAACCAGAAGGGGAAGGTTGAGTGGTTACCAGGGCATGAGGGGGTTGAGTGGCCACAAAACCTTGTTGAGGGAAAGGATTGGCAAACACAGTGGGTTGAGAAGTAGTGGGGGAGGAAGGGGAGGAGTGTTGTCCCTACATGGTGGCCTGAGAATCCCACATTTTCCGCATTTGTGGTAATAATGGAAAATTGTGAGTGTAGTGACCATAGACACTGCAACACAAATAGGGCTTATTGGTGCGAAGTGTCCTGTTCAGCTTGGGCTGAGAACCCTGTGGCTGGTTGGCAGTGTGAGGATCAATACTTGAAGGATTGGGTCCACGATTACCAGAAGCGGATTGATTGCCTCTTCTCCTTCTTTGAGAAGGAGGAAAATTAGGTGCCCCCTGCTGTGCAAATACTTGCCCTAGAGGGGGTAGTAAGTGCGGTTGTGGGGGTGGAAAAGGCAAGGGAGTGGGAGGTCCAAATGCTGGAGTAGCCGGGACACCAGGTTGCAGATATGGATAAGGGGTAGGGTGGGCAGTAGTAAGGTAAGCAGGAGGGTGGGAAAAAGGAGGAGGCATGCCGTATCCTAAATACATGCTACCTGGAGGGGAAAAAGTGCCGGAGGGGCTGGCCCCTGGAGGGAAACCATGTCCTGGAAGAGGTTGGGCAGAGGTATGTGACAGGGCTCCAACGATACCGTCGACAGAGTGAGATGCCCCCGGGACATTAGAGCCACCGGGCTTAGGAAGGTTAGGAAGGACGGTATAAACATAACCAGATTGGGCATAGATAAGGTCATATTTCAAAGTGATTTGGAGGGCATCTTCTTCGGTTTGGGGAAAATGGGATGTGACATATTTGCCAATGGGAGGTAAGAGAGAGTAAAGGAACCAGTCCATTAAACCTGATATTCAAAGGGGGGAGCGCGACACAGGCTCCGTCTTCGCCGCCATTCCTGGAAATGAGCAGAAAGGCGGGTCGAAGAGGATTGATGGAAAGAAGTTAAGAGTTCAGTGCCAGTGTCGTATCGGAGAGGGAGCTAGAAATAGGATAAAAAGGCTTGGGCAATGGTCGCAAAGGTGGTATGGGAAGAGGTGGCTTGATCAACATACCATTTGGAAGCTTCACCGGTAAGCGTGCGCTGAAACAAACGAAGACGGATGGAGTCGTCGGTGATGGAATTGGAAGAACACCACATGTGGAAAGATCGGATATGGTTAGAGGGATCTTCACTAGCAAGGCCTTCGAACTTGGGAATGTCAGAGGGGAGCTTGGTTGGCATAGTAGGCCAACTAACATCGTGGCGAATAGGATCATTAATCAGCTGATTGAAATCGGGGAGACTGAGGCCAGCCATATAAGGGAGTAATGGGGCAGTCGAGGTAGGTCCCGTAGGGGTTCCACTGGACACAGACCCAACCATATAACTGGGGTTAGGGCTAGGTCTGGAACTAGACATGGGGAAGGTAACAGGGGGGGAACCAAGAGGAGGGGGAGAACCCGAACAATCAGAGGAAGAGTCAGAGTGCAGACTCGCAGGAGGAATTTCTCGATGACGATGGGAAGGAGAAAGTTGACCAAGAGGAAACTGAGGGTGAAGGCCAAGAAGTCTCTGAGAAAAGCGCCTTGGGGGCGCAATGATGACGGAAGAAGAAAAAACCGACAAGGGCAGGGAGAGACAAAATCAAGTGAGGTCAACGGTAGAAAAGGTGCAGTGACAATTGATTTTAAAGTCTTTGTCAGGCGGTGTTAACCAAGCACTTCTTCACTTAGGGTCAGTGTGTGGCATGTGTTAATTTTAATTGTTTAAAAACGGACATTTTGAGAGTAAAATAAAAAGTGTGTTGCGTAACTGAAAGTAAATCTACAGTAAATAAGACTAAAAGGACAGAAAACTAACAACTAACAAGGCAACAATCTAACCCAAGAAGGCAGGTCTCTCAAAACTAGTCTCTGAGAGGGAAAAATTAGGCAAATCACGTTAAAAAAAGAGGCCAATAGATCTAAGGTCCGGAGGGACTGGGATCTAAAGGGTGAATCTGCTGAAAAGTTGTGCAGAAAACAGCAAATAGGCAGAGGCAAGGTTGCTGCTAAAAAGGAGGAGATCAGCTAAAAATATAGGAGATAAGGCAGTGGCCTTGGAAATGAGCCCCAAACAAAACGATATGAGGTGTTTTGAGAGGGACAAGAGTTGATCTAAAGGGATCTGAAAAGGAGGTATCAGATCTGAGAAAAACAAGGCTGAAACTCTGAAAATTCAGACTTCTGAAATAGAAAAGACTCTCCCACAAAAGTGGATGGTACTGGAGCCCTAAGGGGAAAGATTCCTGCTTAGTTGAGTGAAGCAGATCAGAAATAGGTCTAAACAGGTAGAGACAGAGGCTGGGAAACCCTGACAGAAGATTCAGACAAACCCAGAAAAAGTGCTGGAAAATTTGCAAAAAAAGGGCAGGTCGCAAGTTCTGACCTGTGTACAGTCGAGGACGCAGTTTTTGGGAAGAAAAGTGTGACCTCAAGGCCAGGTCGCACTTTTTGGGCCGATAAGTGCGACCTGTAGATTCGGCTCTCGTAGCGGCAGATTTCAGAAAGATTTTTCGTCTTAGCTACGACTGATGTCTGTCACCTGCGCAATAAGGCCAGAAACACATGTAAGTTAAAAATTTGACTATTTGAGGGTTTTAGGGGTGAAAAACACCATAAAAATAGGAAAAAAAGAAAAGGGGAGAGAAGCCCTAGGGTCTAAAATAGCTGGATATGCAGGAATATATAAAACGACAACAGTCGCAAAAGAAAACCCATGTGGAGTTGCCAATTGTTATTATGAATCTTTCGTTGTAAAAGATCCCTTTAGCTATGCATAACAAATATCCCTAACATCGATTATGGCTACAAAATATCTTTAAGTCTGTTGCATAAATTCAGATCTAAGCACAAAAAGACATTAAGCAGATAAAACATAGTATGGCTCCATGCATCCAATAGACAAGACAAGAACAAAGTGTTTAAAAGAATGATTTGTATTATATTAAAGAATGGGGCACCTGAGAGGAAAACAAGAAAGGTGTTTTCCGGTTCTCCTCAGTGGGATGGGTTCTTGGAAGTCCTCAGTGTTTCAAATCTGGAATTCCTCTCTCTTATTGGTGTAGAAAAACAAACATGGAACTCAATGGGAGTTCATAAAACAAAAATGGAAAATGGTGACCAAGAGTAGATCCAGAGTGATCTAATGCTATGAAGGTGACTAATGAATGGGGAAAACTCTTCTATTTATAACAAAATATTGGGGTGTTCTAGAACTCGGTGCATGAATAAAATATTATTAATCAAATTCTAGAATCACCCTTTAGGAATATTTTATTATATTTGTTGGAGGGAAAAGGGTTTTTGACTTGGGTCAATTCCTTTATTTGTAAATAACAGATAAATAAATAATTTATTTATCATTTAAGGGAAATGAGGGGAATATAATTAAATAAATAATGGTTTATTTAATTATTTATATTTGATTTAGTCAAATTTAACTAAGAATATTATTTAAATAATGATTTAAATAACTTATTCTTAGGAAATAATCAAATAAATAATGATTTATTTAATTGATTGCCTTGTTTTGGGTTAAATATGACCATGCAATATAGACAAATGTGGTGAAAGAAATTTTACTTAGGGTAAAATTGGTCTTACATGGCGTACTTGGGTTTATCTAATGATAATAGGTTAGATGACCAAAAAATGGTGTAACATACTCCATAACGGACTTTATAGAAGTGAAAGTGCAAATCTAAATCCCAGAGTTCTCTATTGTAAATGTGAATTGGGGTAGGGTCCTTAGTAGTCTAGTTCCAACCCATGGTAGGAAAACTAGAAGTAAAACAGATATAATCCATGACATAGGAAGACATATAAAAGGGAGGTATGTCTCTGAATTAAATAGTTATTTTATTTCTATATTCGGTTATGTGCTTGGCTAGGTTATTAGATAAGATGTCTTCCCAATTTAAAATTGATGAACTGACGATTGCGTCAATTAAGGGAACCCAGTCTCTTGAGAGTCTAGTGCTATTTGGTTTGGAAAATAATCTACATAACATACAAATAGCATAACAGTAAGGATTAGGAATTTGGTAAATTGGGTACTTACCAAACTTATCTTGCTTCAATTTCCCCTGATTATCCTTCCATTCTTGGATGACTTTTCTAAGGTCTGGATGTTCTCTAAATTTCTGCAAATATTCTTTGTCATATTTCTGCTGCGGGGGTGGTAGATGGTACATTGTCGTGAACTCTTCTTCCCTAAAAGAACCCATAGTTTCTCCCCTCTAATTATTGAACATTCTATCTTCAATGTTTAAGTGGTCGATTGCCCACTTAACCATGTCTGTATAGGGAAGAATCTTTGGTCTTGCAGCTATCTTATGAATGTATGAGC
Organism: Pinus albicaulis; assembly: GCA_034641835.2. NCBI lineage: Eukaryota > Viridiplantae > Streptophyta > Pinopsida > Pinales > Pinaceae > Pinus > Pinus albicaulis. The sequence continues at coordinate 347,042,450 of CM076571.1, forward strand.
ATGCAACATCAAAAATAGTTGCGTCGGAGGTAGAAGCAATGCCTGTCGAAGAAAATTGTTTATCACCCTTGGTCCTTCACTTTCAAAAATTTTATACATTGCCTCCCATGTCCAACTGCCGCAATATTTATTGCAGATGGTATCTAAGAATAATGGAGACATATCTATATCTTTTGTGGATGACATCTGAGAAATTTATTTACCCTTTTTGCTCATTTTTCTCTTCTTCAATCCGTTAACCGGTTTCCTGAAAGGAGACCGAATTTCAACAAGTATGGAGTATTAAAGAGATAAATCTCTCATTTATTTCAAACACACAAGAGAAGATATCAATATATTAAAATATAACATCAATCATCATTCATAATTTCATATTTAATATTTCACATATCTCCACATATAATATCTATCAATCGCTTTAAAGTCGTTAAGATATTAAATTTCATTCTGATATGAGCTGTTTTACACACTTAATTCATTAAATGACGTTAATGCACATATCGCAAATTATAACTTATAACATTTCATAATACTTACCCTTAAAGGCTTCGAAATGCGATCTGCGCAAATCGCAGATCGCAACTTTTATAGGATAATGATTAAGCTTATGTCATAACTTGAGTGAAGTGGAAATTGTGATTTTTTATAAAACTGAAGTGACCGCGATAGCTGAAGGTTTTTATATTTATTGTTTTATTTTCTTGTCGGGTCTGCAGGATCGCAACTTACATCATTTTTCTTTTAAATTTTTTCGATTGATTAAGTGAAGTGCGATGCACTTTTAAAAGAACAAGGCAAAAATAGAAAATATTTATTTTCCAAGTGTTTTTTTGTTTTAAGAAATTTTTTAAAAAGAATTTCGTATTTATTTCTAAAGGGTCCCTATTTATAAAGGTAAATGGGGGGTTGCTATATAGAACAACAATTGGCAATTCACTTGGGTGAACCGTATATCTTTGATAAAAATCTTTTGAAATTTCTAAGTTTTTTGAAAATAAAATAGTTAAAGGAATAAAATTTCAAATAAATAATATCTTTACTAAGAAATGAAAGTTTCTCTTATTCACTATCCATAAGAATTCCTCTTTTAAATATATAAGTTTGAAAATCTATATCAATCCTTACTCAGTTTAAAAAGATAAAGTAAATAACCTTTACAGATCAGCTTTATAAAAATTTACTCTTTTATCACAGATAGAGCTTCTGTTCCAATAGGAATTTTTAGCTTTTGGGAGGGTTACTTTTTATCCAGCTATGATTCACTCTCCCATCTAGTATTTCTTATAATTTTCAGAAGTAAATTCTAATCTCTTAGAATTTTTTTTTTATATTTTTTATTTACTTAAAATCCATTGTCTTCGCTTGGTAACCAAATGATGAAAATGCCACTCACTAGTAGTAATTAAATTGATCAAGCTGGCTCTAGATGATACCCCTTGTATTTTTGATATAATATCAAGTCATTACCCTGTTTTGGTAGACAATATTGGTAATGTCAGTTTAACTATTTCCTTATGAACATGGTAAACAAGCTTGTGATGAGACTTATTAACTTTTAAGTTTTTCTTCCAATCATATATTCTTTATTTTCTTTCGAATTCCTTTTGAAAATTTATAATATTTTCTGGATGGGATGAATCATAGGTATTTGTAATATTTTGGATGATAATGTCGAGTTTCAGATTTATTTTCTGCAAATAGTTCTTTACTATATTAAATTTTCTTTTCTTGACTGATAAACATAATATTCATGCTATATAAAAATGAAAGTTCATCAAAGAATAATTGATTTCAGTGAAATTCCATTTTTTAGAAAGATAAAATCAATTTGTCTCTCTAAATATTTCGATTTTCCTTCCTTAACATCTTTCATTTTTTATAAGTGAAAAGAAAAATCCAAAGAAAATCATCGGAGATTTGATTTTGAAAATCCAAATATTAATACTAAGCAACTTTTATTTTAAAAGAGAAAAACAAAAGACATTAATATACAAGGATAGAAGGGGTTACCTCCTACAAGAAATATTTTTTCAAAATCTACCCATTAATAGGCAAAGAACCCTTTTTTGTTGATAAATCTTGTAATAGAAATGTTAATGGGCCTATTTCTTCAATTATTTGAAATGGACCTAGATGTAGTTTTTGAAACTTCATGTGTTTACCTTTTTCCTCATGCACTTTGTCCCATTTCAATACCAAATCACCAATTTGAAAATTCTTCGAAGTAAAAAAAGTTGAATCAAATGAGGCTTTGATTATTTATTGAGGATAAGCATGAGTTTTTTTGGATTTTTCTCTTCTTCTTCTAACTTAAGAATTTGAGCTTCTCTAAGTTGTAAAGAAGAAGTAGGAAGTTCATCAATGAATTGAACTAAGGAAAGAGATGGAATAACCACATTGATGGGATGTACAACTTCTTTTCCATATACAAGATTGAATGGTGAAGTACCAATAGAATATTTTTGAGTTATTTGATCTGCCCAAAGAGAAAAAATTAATGACTTATGCCAATTTCATTGATTCTGATAAGCAGTTTTTTGATTATTCTAATCATATTTTTGTTTGTGGATTCTGATAAACCATTTCCTTGTGGGTAATAATTTGCAGAATATTTTAGTTTAAAACCTGTTTTAATTGCAAAATCTATCATAGCATTTCCAGAGAAATAAGATTCATTATCAAACATCAAAGTAGTAGGTAATCCAAACCTGGTTATGATATTTTGATCAATAAAATCAATGATTTTTTTCTGAATTAGCTACTTTTAATGGAATTGCTTCCACCAATTAGGCAAAGTAATCTATAGTTGTGAGAATATATCTATGTTGTTTGGAAGAGTTAGGAATAATCTCACAAATTATATCTAATCCGCATTGCTCAAATGGTTTTTCAATATTGACTGGTTGTAATGGGAATGCTAGTTTTCTTTGTTTTCCAGATGTACTTTGGCATACTTTACATCTCCTTGAATATTCATGGGCATATATGAAAAGTGTAGGCCAATAGTAACCTGCATGCAGGATTTTATGTGTTGTTGTATTTCCTCCAAAATGTCCTCTACTTGGTCCATCATGGAGTTCCTGCAAGACTTTACCTGCTTAAGATTTTTCTAAGAATCTTAGAAGTATAGAATCAAAATTTCTTGTAAATAACACATCATTTACTAACTCATATTGTTTAGCTTTTAATCTAAGAGCTCGTTTTGTCGTATAACTGAGATGATTTGGAGCATATCTATTTTTTAAATAAAATATAAGATCAACAAATTGTGAATCTGAATAATTGAGGCTTACCTTTGATGTTTGCACATTACCTGAATCTTCTTCTGATGGAAAATGCGATGCTCCTGCAAGAATTCTTCAAAATCCTTGGCATCTAATGATTTTAGAGGGTTTTATTTCTACATCATACTCTTGTAATGCAGTCACCGAGTTAGCTCTTTTTTTTCCTAATAATTTCTGCATCAAAAGTTGTCTTACTGCAGAAAATGGAACTATGATTTTTGTATGAGACTTTAGGAGAAAAGGTCTGAAATGTTTTATGGCTGTAAAAGAAGAAAATGAATGTTTTTCAATAGATGTGTAATTCAATTCTGCACCTTGTAAATTTTAACTAAAGAATGATATCGATGCTTCTATTTGTTGTTCATTCAATTGTGTTAAAATAGCTGCATATGATGTATCCGACGAAAAGGTGTATAATGTAAATGGATTAAGAAAATTAGGGGTGGTTAGGAATGGAGCATTGAAAATTGCCTATTTAATTAGTTCAGATGCTTCTCTTTCATTATGTCCCCATTTGAAAACAAAAAATTTCCTAATCATGTTTTGTAATGGTAAAACTATTTGAGAAAAATCAGGGACAAATCTCTTAACAAAATTAATTTGCCCAAGGAAATATTGTTGGTTTTCTTGTTATGAGGGAAAGCAATTCATTTAATTTCATCAGCTCTTTCAGGATCAATATAGATACCATTTTTTGACACTATGATAAAAATTTTCCTGCATCTAAAGAAAAAAATGATTTCTTTGTATTTAATGAAATTCCATACACTTTGCATCACTCAAATACTTGCCTTAGGCTATTAACATGATGATTTTCCTATTTAGAGAAGACAGTAATGTCATCTAAATAGATAACTATTGTTTTGTTTATGAGTCCTCTAAAATTTGTGTCCATGGCTCTTTGGAAAGTGGCACCTGCATTAATTAATCCAAAAGGCATTTTTTGATAAGCATAAGTTCCTCACTTAGTTCTGAACATATTTTTCAATCTGTCATCTGGATGAACAAGGATTTTATTGTAACCAGAAAATCCATCTAAAAAGGACATGACTTCAGAACCAGCTACTTTTTGCAATACTTGTTCCATGGTTGGTAGTGGAAAATTTTCCTTCTGACAAGGTTTGTTTAAGTTTCTAAAATCAATGAAAATTATAATATCACCATTATTCTTCCTGAAAGGTACCAAATTTGATACCCATTTTGAATGTCTGATTGGAAAGATGATTTTTGCTTTCATAAGTTTATTCAATTCAATTTTAATTTTATTTTCCAAATTTTTATGAATCTTTCTCAATTTCTGTTGTATGGGATTTTCTTCTGAGATCATAGGAATCGTGTGTTGGATTACGGAAGTATCATATGTTTTAATATCAAAAAAATCCCAAGCAAAGACACTTTTATACATCTTAAACAATCTGATGAATGATAATCTTTCATCAGAAGACAGACCAAGACCTAGATTTATATTTTGAGGCTTTTCTTCACTTCCTAGATTAACTAACTCGAATCTTAAGGTAGAACTTTGTACTTTTGAGTTAGTTACTCTTTTAAATCTATCCTTTAGATCATATAAGTCTTCTAACTTGACAACAAATTTTGGAATAGGATTTTCATCTTGTTCTTTTCTAATCTAAGTGTCATGTTCATTTTCATCCATGATTTGATTATCATGAGATTCTTCACATGTTAAAAAATCTATGATATCTGAGTCGTTATTGAATACTCTCCAAATTGGTGATATTATCAGGAATAGATGGTCTAAAAATAAATTCAATAGAAAATATATCAAGACTAAATTCTTGGGATGGAATTAATTTTGATGCTACATTAGCGAGTAAATCAGCACTAGCATTCTGTATTCAAGGTATAGAATAAACATTAAAGGCTAGGAAATGAGTCATTAATTCTGGACTAATGATTGATAATGTTCTAAATGTCCAGAATTACAATGGATAGTATCTCTCACTTGCCTAACTATAATTTTTGAATCTCCTAAAACCTTTAGATATCTAATATTTAGATCAATAGCTTTTAATAATCCTTGAACTAATGGTTCATACTCAGCTACATTGTTGGTACAATCAAATTCTAATCGGCAGGCTAACATAGTATTTTCGCCTTCTGGGTTTTTTTATTTCCCAAATCCACCTTAGGCTGAAGGAAGGCGGGATTTAGGGTAACACCAAACCACGCTCAGTCTGGTAGCTAGCACTACCAGAAACAGGAGAGGGCTCTCTCCGGGTCAATCTCAGGAAAAATGTATCAATAAGCCTTGAGATGACTGAAATGAGTGCTAATTTTAGGCTAGGTATATTAATCAAGGAGTTTGGAATGATTTTTAGGGTTTTTGTTGGAAAAAAGGGAAAGGCAGTTTTGGGCTTGGGGATGAGGTCAAATTCTTGCAAAGTTCAAGCTGGGGCAGGGAAGGAAATGGCTTTGATGTCTTAGTTTCAATGAAGGGATATAAAAGAATGTTGAGGAGCTGAAGAGGGCAATAAGGTGCAAGGATCCTCTTCAAACGGATGAAAACACATAAAACTAAACAAAAGTTTAAGGCAGAGCACCAACAAACTAACAAATTCTACCTTAGTTACTCATTTGTTTAATTCAGAAGCAAAGAGAAGGGAAATGGCATACATATAAAATTAATGAAACTTACAGATACATGGAGAAAAACATCATCAAAACTCAGAGCCACAAGGATCCCAACAAGTGCTACAAAACTCTGGTCTTTCCTTTGCCAAAAAGCTGAAATGAATATACAATGAGGTGCCAAACTTTTCCCAAGAGTCCAACCCTGAAAATGTCTCAGAAAATAAAATATATAGACAATTCTAATTCCTTCCCATGCCTCTATGGGTCGAGCTCATCATTCTAGGAGCTATTTCAACCAATTCTAAACAAGGAACTGAAATCTAGGCAATCAAACAACTTGCCTCTATATGGAAGGAAACTGATTCATTCATTTAATTTTCACCTTTTAGTGAATGAATCCTCTATAAAAAGTAAAAATGAGCCAAATTTACATCATAGCCATAAAATTACATCAAGATAGATCAATAATTACATCAAGAAGTGAAACTAGTCAAACTGGCCGAATTTCTGAGCTGAAGAGTCAAAATGAGGCCGAATTTCTCTATGCGTCGTGCCACTTTGAGCCTGTTTTTGGGGCACTTCCCGAAGTCCAAATCGAGCTCATGATAGCTCGTTGGAAAGACCTATCTGTATTCTATCCAACCCAAGTGGAATGTTGGGATTTGGATGTCATTTTCCCCTCCAAAACTGCAATCTCCCAAGTCTAGTTCCTGCTGGTGCAAAAAATGGCAGAAAGGCCATTTTTGGAGTGTTTTTGACCTTTAATACCACCCAGAACTTGATGAAATCTCTCATACATTCCTAAGCATGCATAATTTACCATAAAAAACCAAAAACATCAAGTGTTCCTCCAGAAGATGTCCCAATCATAAGCGCGTGCCAAGTGGCGTGACACGTCGGGCAGAAAAACCTGTTTTGCAACCAAAATTTTCAAAAATGACAAAATTTACTCCAAATTTGCTAAAATTTGGAGTGACGGTCTCCCATCATGTCTCATGCTCAGCCAAGGAAGCTTCGGCCAATATTCGGAGTGGATCAGGCCTTTTCCGACATTTCAGTGCTCTCCTCAATCTTGCCTTCAGGATCTTCATCCTGGCTCTGCAAACGTGTGTGCGGGCCCAATAGTGGTTCTTCATATGTCTGAGCATGTCTTTGTCCCTATTGGCCTTCGCAAAAAGCTTCTCAAGATGTCTGTTGACTCTCTGAAGCCAAATCTGTTGCTCAAAAGGTGTCATGTCACCTGGTCTCTTTCGGGCCAATTCCCGATCTTCACAGATCCTCTGCAACTCCGTGAGTGTCTGCTGATCCTCCAGTTGTTTATTCCGCTGCTCCAAATAATTTATAATCCACTGAGCTCTCTACAACTTCACGTTCAATGTGTCAATCTCAACCTTTTGTTCCTGGATGGTCTCTCTCATCTTTGAGCTAGGAGAGCTCAAATAAACATCGATGAGTGTAAAATCAGTGTCTTGGCCTCCTGAAGGGCCCTCATTGTGCATAGGCCTCTTGCCTCTGTCCTGTACCTGTACTGATGTCGAAGGCGAGACCCCTTCCACGCGAAGTGGAGATAGTACTCGCGCTGCTGATGGAGGTAACGAGACCCCTTCCACCCCTGGTGGAGATAGTACTCGTCGTGCTGCTGCAAATAAGGCTCTGTGGCCTCTCTGATATGTCACACACACTGGAGCACTGATAGCCTCAGTCTCAGGAACATAAAATGATGTGAAGGCTCTCCCTCATCATGAAAAATCTCGGGAGGAGGCTGAAGGGCTGCAAAGAAGTCACGAGAAATGAACTGATCCCATGCAATGCCCTGCAATCCAAGCTGATGTACTACAATAATTTTGATGAGCGCATAATGATAAATGTTATTATGTTGCTGCTCTGGAGTCTTCCTCTGGACCAGGGTAGTCATCCGCTCTATGTTTCGACACATGAAATATGGAATACTCATCAGTCTCACTCTCGTGAAATGCATCAAAAGTCTGATGTGATATGCATAAAGATGTGAGAAACAGCCCTCACAGCTGAAGTATCTGATGATGAGTTTCATCAATGGTGCATAGGACTCCTTCAGAAACCGGAATTGAAATACCCTGCTCAGCTGCCTCAAATATCCAGGCCTGATGTAAGGTTCATAATATGCTCTATCCAGCTGCTGTCTCTTATTCCACTCTTTACCAATATTTGGTATCCTGGTCGCCTCAGAAATGGTCTCTAGTGTCAAAGTGAAGTTCACTCTAGCAAGGTTTACATGACCATCACGCAAATGTAAAACAAATAAGCGAACCAACTCCTGATGGTGCTAAATCTGAGATATCATCTCACAATACTGAAAACATGAATGTTGCTGAAAGCATGTCATTGCAAGCGGGCAGGCCTACAATTAAGCAAAAGAAGTGGGCTCCTCTCTGACGTGCCTGCCACTTTTATGAGACCTCCTCGGTACATTTAGCTCTGCGGTTGAATCACTGTCCTACTCATATTCTTGCTCATATGATGAATTTATCTCTGACATGGTGCTGAAAACAAGGTGTTTGACAAGTATATGCTGATATATTTGTGGTGAAAACAAGAGTTTGTCTTTCAATACCAAGTGTGCCACATATGAAATAAGAGGCTGTGAGGAAATATACAGTGGGATAATGGAATGTCAAGTGAAATTGGGATGAAAGGACAGTCACTTGACAGCTTTGAGGGAATCCGGGATTGGGAGATTTTATAAGTGATATGGGAGTGGGAGATAGTGATGGGAAATGTAGTTTTTAGGGATAGGAGTGAAATGACAAGATATACTCAAGCTAGATGAAGTCAAGGATGTCAAAACAGTCTTTGAATTTTTTGGGAATTAGGAATTTATCAATGATATGAAAGAAGGGATGTGATGGAAAGAGGTAGGGTTTGAGGATGAAAACATAGGAACAAAGGGTGTAAGGGATATGGGACAGCGGGAATAGGAGAGGGGATTATGATAACAATATGATAACAGTATGACAACAGTATGATAACAATGATGGGAACAATGATGGGAACACAAATGAAAATGAGGTGGGAGCGTTTAACACCAATAGTCAAATTACCACACTTCTTTTCAAACCCTAGGAAGCAGATTTTAATATGGATATAGGGTTTGTTCTTTCACCAACCAAACTCTAATGTCTTCGCCTTTAAACCACACCACACATAACTAAAATCAATAACAAGCATGGTCGAACTTACTTGGAGAAAAATGAGCTGAATCGAATTGAATTTTAATGGAGCGGAGATGAAATTTTTGCCTTGGAGGCTCTGTGCGCCACGTCCTGTGGATGCGCCGCGCTAGAAGAGAAATACACTATATAAAAACACCCAATGCGTCGCGCAGCCCCAGTGCATTGCGCGCTTACCCAATGCGCTGCGTAGCCTTGATCACAGCCTTGGTTTTCCAAAATTCACAAGATCGCCCTCTGTCCACTTTGAGTCGGCTTTCAATTGATCTTTGGATGCAAATGAATGTTTTAAATCAAATGAAAATATCTTATAGTGGTGGATTCAATTTTTGTTTCTCAAAAACCCATTTTGTAATGTTTGGCATCGGCACTTTTTCACATTTTAATACAACTCTGTTTTTTCAAATTTCCTTCTGATTTTTTTGGCTTGAAATGATGTTTTCTTGGTTGATTTTTGCAGGGATGGTGGCGTTGGACTTCGGCAAAGGAGGACCAGAGTCTGCATTTGAAGTACTTCATGACGGAAAATTTTACAATACATATTTATTACAAACAATAAATTTGACAATTTCTTCCTCAAAACAGAGTTTTGAAGAAGAAATATCCTCGAGCATTATTGACGATGAACATCTTGAAGTGAAAACTTATTGAAGACATCCTCATGGCCTGTGGGCATTATTTAACATTTCTGAATACCAAACCCTAGACCTAGAAACTGATAGACTCTTTTTTGACCAAAACACCATCTATGACTGTAAATGACATGAAATCAACTTTGATGAACTCTGATAAATTTCGACCTACCCAGCAGGTATAAACATGAGGGAAACGAGAAAACGAAGCCCTTCCATCAGACAATGGCATGCCCCTAACGGAATGCAAATGAATGAGCAGAATAAGACACCTAAAAATGAAATGCAATAAGAGAAATGATCTCTGACGGAGGGATGACAAGACCGACTCTAACAGGTTTATTAAAATGCAACCCACACCTGCACCATCTTCAGATTTAGAACCGTCAAAATAAAGTGTCCAAAACAAAGAATCAACTATTTTTCTCTCTAAAAAATTAAAACATTTAGAATTATATGGCTGGGAAAAATTCTCAATCTTAGATACAACCACGTTATCAAAGAAAGGAGATGTTTGAGCATTAAAGTTTCCTAAAAATGACTGTGTAGAGTAGTTTCCAATAACGTTTTTTATTGAAAGCTACTGGCTCATTAAGTTCTTCAAGATTAGTCACTGTGTGTTTCATAAACATTTCACGATCAATTCGAATTTGATCGAATTTGCCTTTCCATTATGTGATAACCACATATGTAACCAGTCTGTTGAGAAATAACCATGAAGTTTCTTAGACCAGTCACAACTTAGAATTAAACCATAAAATTCAAGAATGTCTGCAACCAAAAAATCAATTATCTTAACAAATTTAGGATTTTATGACAATCTGATTTAAATCGATTTCAATTCTCCTACCACTTCTACTCTAGTTCTGTCAAGTTGTACTATATGAACTGGAGAACTTTGAGGAGTAATGTTCAATTTCACACAAACTGATTTCAGCATTATATTCAAAGAAGTCCTTGAGTCTATCAAAAAATTATGAACATTTTTGTCATATATCTCATAGGTTAAGAGAAATGGGGGAGTATGAGAGATCGATCAATCACCTATCATAATTAAATATGAAGCATCTATTTTTACTGCAGGAGAAGGTGGTTTACCAATTTCATTAGCAGCTTCCACTATAACTAGAGCAGGTAAGTTTGAAGCAAGAAAACCTTTTAATTCTCTAAGTAATATTTGTTGTTGTTGCTTCAATTTGGTAAGCTCGCAAATTGAAATATTTGCCCTAGTTTTCTTCATGTCTTCAACTATATTATACTCAATGGTATCCAAGATAACCATTGTTTTAGATATAGGTGGAGAGTCTGATGTAACAAGACTTGTTTGCCTAGCCTTTGAATTAGACTTTTTGTTTTTTGATTTGTCTTTAGTAGGAGTGGAAATGTTTTACTATTGACTAGGCTGTGTTGCTTCAGTAATCTTTTTTCTACGTGTGCTCACAGGAAAAGATTTAAGTTGTTCTTCATTTGATAGGATAAAATCCCACATTCCATTAAGTTCAACTTCTTCTTCTTCTTCATCTTCCTCTTCCCATGTTTGTTCTTCCTCATCATCTTGATCTGATTCAACATTAGATATAATGTTTGGAGGTTGAGAACTAGAGGTTTGTTTCTTCATGAAATTTTTGAAACTCTTTTTTGAATTTGAATTTTCGGCGACTTCTTTCTTGATGTCTTCAATCTCAGTGGTCATGGTTTTCAAAATTTTTTGAAGACCTTCTACGTTGAATGGATCTTTTGGTGTTTTCTGTTTAGAATCATATTTGATAGATATTTTGTTTGATTTACGATCTTCTTGAGAATTCTTTTTCTCAAGAGCAGTTTTGTATTTTTCTACAGATAGAGATTCTTTCATATTCTCTGCAGGAGTTGCTACTTTTACTCTAACAACGAAAATAGCTATATTATATGGAAGTGATGAAATATACCACTCAATTTGAAATTCTGCACCAGGAACTGCTGTAACAGGAATTTTATTGAGTAGTTTATTAAATCTTGAATTAAAATATTTTATCTTCTCACCTGGTTTAGCTTTAAAATTTGAAAGATCATTGATTAGAGTCGCAGTGGTTCTGTCATCTCCAAACTTAGCCAGAAATTGTTCTTCAAAGATATTCCTGTTAGTTATGGAGCGAGCATGTAATGAAAAATACCAGGATCCTGTGGATCCTTTTAATTTATATGGAAATAATCGTACAACACAATCCAACTTTCACTATAATTGGAGCAGGTAAGTTTGAACAAGAACAACTTTTAATTCTCTAAGTCATATTTGTTGTTGTTGCTTCAATTTTGTAAGCTCATGAATTAAAATATTTGCCCTAGTTTTCTTCATGTCTTCAACTACATTATACTCAATGGTATCTGAGATAACAATTGTTTTAGATATAGGTGGAGAGTTTGATGTAACAAGACTTGTTTGTGTATCCTAATTAGACTTTTTGTTTGTTGATTTGTCTTTAGCAGGGGTGGAAATTTTTTGTTGTTGACTAGGCTGTGTTGCTTTAGTAATCTTTTTGCTATGTGTGCTCACAGGCAAAGCTTCAAGTTGTTCTTCATTTGATAGGATAAAATCCCACATTCCATTAAGTTCAACTTCTTCTTCTTCATCATCTTCCTCTTCCTCTGTTTGTTCTTCCTCGTCATCTTGATCTGATTCAACATTATATATAGAGTTTGGAGGTTGAGAACTAGAGGTTTGTTTCTTCTTGAAATTTTTGAAACTCTTTTTTGAATTTGAATTTTCGGCGACCTGTTTCTTGATGTCTACCATCTCATTGGTCACTATTTTCAAAAAAATTTGAAGACCTTCTACGTCGAATAGATCTTTTGGTGTTTTATTTTTAGAATCATCTTTGAAAGATATTTTCTTTGATTTACGATCTTCTTGAGAATTCTTTTTCTCAAGAGCAGTTATGTGTTTTTCTACAGATAGAGATTCTTTCATATTCTCTGCAAGAGTTGCTAGTTTTTCTCTATCAATGAAAATAGCTATATTAGATGGAAGTGATAAAATATACCACTCAATTTGAACTTCTACACCAGGAACTGTTGTAACAGGAATTTTATTGAGTAGTTTATTAAATATTGAATTAAAATATTTTATCTTCTCACCTGGTTTAACTTTAAAATTTGAAAGATCATTGATTAGAGTCACAGTAGTTCTGTCATCTCCAAACTTAGCCAGAAATTTTTCTTCAAACATATTCCAGTTAGTTATGGAGTGAGAAGGTAATGAAAAATACCAGCATATTGCAGCTCCTTTTAAAGTATATGGAAATAATTGTACAATGCAATCCTCTTCAACTATTGTATTCAAGTTGAGAGCTAACATAAAATTTTGAATATGTTCTTCTGCAGGAAGACCATCATCAAGGTTATATTTTGGTAGCCATATTTCAGGATTTTTAGGTAGAGCATGAAGAGGAGAAGGCATGTTTATAGCCCCTGGATCACTCCACAGGTTTACATTCGGTGGACGGACTTGACCTGCCATTGGATTATGGATGGGTTGATTATGAATTGATGATGAGGCAGGTTGAGTACTAGGACCATTATTTTGAGTATTGGAACTAGTGAAAGTGATATCGACTGTTGGAATGAAATTTGTGGAAGTGAGTGGAGGAAATGGGAGTGAATAGGATAAGACCTCGCTAGTGATCAATTCTGATTAAGTATTCTTTAACTTCTTTCGAGTACTACTGATAGGGAATTGCAAAGGGATAATCCCTATTTTTTGACTTTTTGATTGAGTTAATATTCTTCGAGGTTGTAAAGAGGATGAAATACTAAGATCCGATAATTGAGAAGATTTAGATTTTTCAGCAGAAATAGATACTAACTCTAACTTTTCTATGAAAGACTGAACTTCTCGGGAATGTTGGTTAATTTTGGGAAATATTCTAGTTTTAGTATCGCTAGGAGACTTAGGGGAGAGATGATCAACTTCAGAGTTTATACATGAGGATCTAGATAATTTTCTATAAGTTGATGGAGATCTAGAGGGAGAGGGATTTTTTTATTGACCTCTAGATTGATCAGACCTTTGTGCCATTCACTTGGCCCTCATTCTAGCGCCAATATGTTGAGGCCTTGGAATTACATTTCCAAAAAATGGGGAAAACCACCCGGTCTAGACCTTAAAGCAGCTCCTTTTCCGTTTGATATAGTGACTCCGCCTGGGGATAATGGGACCAGTTTCCCAATAAGGATGATTTTGATGTTGGAAATATGATGCAATGTGTTGTCCTTGATGGCAACCTACTTGATGGAGTTGTATTTGGATAGAAACCTATGTGTTAAAGATGTAAGAATGATGTATCTACAGTTCAATTCAGATGTGACAGAGAAAAGAATTCCAGTAAGTGCTAGAGAAATGATAAATATAATATGTCACAATTTATACGGGGGTTTGTAAATGCCAAGTCGCGTATGCACGCGGATAAGTATGTCCCAAGTCGCGTATGCCCTTTTGCGCTCCAAATTTATAATACCAAGGGGCATTACCATGGTTTTGGCACACAGTATTGAGCGTTGTATGGTCTATTTGATTATGTCCAAGAATACCATTGTAAGTTGTGTGGTTTTGGCTCATGATATTGATAAAGGCTAAAAATATATAAGGAGAAGAGGATCATAGTGTAAGGTGTGCATATGTAAAAGTTGTTAATAAATAAATCTCTTTAAGAGATATATGCATGGTTGAAGTCTTTTCTTAATTGATAGATATGAATCTATGATGCACCTATGGATATGATGAAGGTTCAAGATCTCTAGATCTAGAAATGACGAATCTCTAGTATGATCTGCAAAAGAAATGATGAAGACCTGGTGCAAGTCTGATGAAGAAATTGAAGAAATCTGTGTAAGTTTATAGATCTGGTCTGTTCTGCAAGTTTATCTTTTACAGATCTATACGCTAGTTTTTCTCGGTAAAATCGGGTATATACGCAGGTTCTCTTAATAAAAAGCGCGTATGGAAGTTAGGGTTTTTGAAGTTTATTTACAGATATTACTTCTGTGATTTCTGTTTTCTCTCTGTTATCGATCAATGAAGTCTACTTGAGGTTTTGGGTTGATTGAATATGGAGTATGCTACTGATTTGATAATGAACAAATCTAATCATTGATTAAGAAAACATGATGAAGGATGAGTGAGAAAACATGGTTAAACCTGACTGACTATCTAAAGGTTCTGCATTACTGAGAAAGTTTCTGACTGAAAACCTCAGATCTGAATCTGAGATTGATCACATTATGAAAATCAGTATTCTCATAAGTATATGTAGGTTGATACGAAGAAAAGCACATATACACATAGCTTCGGTGAAGAGAAGTGGCGTATGCATTTCATGTTATGAAAAACAGTATGCACAGAGGCATACGCAGGTTGGTGAGCAGGGAAGCGCGTATACACGCGGCTTCAGTAAAGAGAAGTAGTGTATGCTATTTGAATTGATGAATGTTCAGAGTTGAGATTGTATCTGCATATTTTTTTTTGAAGTCTGGGTTATTTATTATGCTCTGGTTACAGTGGTCTTACTGTTCTGATTGAAGTTTTTGAGTAAAGTATGGTTGTTAATGTTAAGGGGTTGTGTTGAAGTTGTTTTGATCCAGTATGAAAATTGATGAAACGTGGTCTGCAGTGGATCTGAGGGTTGAAGCCTTCAGTATGAAAGTAGAAGCTTTCAGCTAGTAGAAGCTGGTGTTGAAATCAGGGGGTCGAATCTCCCTTCCAGGAGAGGCTGGTAAACGAGATCAGGAGGTTGGAGCTCCCTTCCAGTTGTAGCTGGAAAACAAGAGAAGGTTACAACCTTCTACAGGTAGAAGCCTGAGTACTGGTATAAGTCTGCATCAATACAATATTGTAAAAGTTTTTTTTTATATAATAAAGAGTGAAGACAGAGACGACATCAGCGATGGTTTTCTCCCGATTTGGGTTTCCACCTTAAATATTGGTGTTCATGTGTGTGATTCTTTATACTGTTGTTTATTGCTCATAACTTCAGATTATCTAGCCTTATTCATAACTAATAAATTTGTTTAAAATACTGATTCTCTAAATCTGAAAGATAAATCAGTATACGCTAGTTTCATTCTATATTTCCGCGTGCATACGCTAGTTTAGTTCATAAAAATCGCGTATGGAAATCTGCTCAAAGAAAAAGTAAAAATTTTTCAGTTAGCTCTAAATACTGATTCACCCCCCCCCCCCTCTCATTATTTTTCCCAACAATTGGTATCAGAGCAGGTCCTTCTGAAAAAGCTTAGCTGCTAGAAGGAAGATCAATCAAGATGAGCAATCAAGATGGAACAGCATCTATCAGGCCTCCGCTCTTCAATGGAAACAATTTAATCTTCTTGAAAACAAGGATGATATCCTATCTTCAGTCTCTGGTAGAAGATGTATGGGCTATTGTTGAAGGAGGATATCAATATCCAGTCGCAGTACCAACAGATCCAACGGAAAGAAAGAATTATGAAACAAATGCAAAAGCAGTCAATTCTCTATTGGGAAGTCTAACTGAATCATAATTTGTCAAAGTCATTTTGCTGGATACAGGAAAGGCAATATGGGACAAAATAATTCTAAGTTATGAAGGTGATGCAAAGGTAAAAAGTGCTAAGCTCCAAACTCTCAGAATTCAATATGAAAATCTAAAAATGCATAATGAGGAGAGCATTGCCAGTTTCTTTTTACGTCTTGATGATATTGTAAACTGTATGAAAAATCTGGGAGAAACAATAACCGAATATACTTTAGTTGAGAAATTTTTAAGATCACTAACGGAAAAATTTGAGTCAAAAGTTTCTGCTCTTGAAGAAAAGCAAGATCTTCAGAATCTTACTGTGGTGCAACTTCATGGCGTACTAACTGCATGTGAAATGAGAAGAGGAGGACCATCTGAAGTCAAAGAAGCTGTCTTTAGAGCTTCTACAAAAGGGAAAGAAGTACAAGAGACAGAAGGATCAGGGCATATCTCAGAAGAAGATGAGGTAAATTTTGCAAAGAAACTCCAACTTGGCACAGGACGGTTCAGAGGTAAGCTTCCTTTCAAATGTTTTTCTTGTGGAAGAGTTGGTCATTATGCTGCTAAGTGTCCTTACAAAGAAACACATGAAAAAGGGAAGGAAGTAGCAAGAAGGAATAAGAATCGGTTTAGCACTAGAAAAAGTTACTATACTCATGAAGACAGTGATGGGTTATCTGACAGTGAGGAAGAATGTGAACAAGATCTTAGACCTCTCATGGCATTTGAAAAAGAATCTAGAGAAGAAAAATATACTTTTATGGATGCTTTAGAGGACAATTATTTTCTTTATGAATTCAATCAACTCAAAATATGCTTAGAAGAAAGTAAAATATCCATAGAAACTCTGAAAAATCAGCTTGAAGAAAAGGAGGAACACAATGATAAATTAGAATGTGAAATAGTAAGTCTAAGAAAAGAAATTGAGAAATTAAAGACTTTGAATCTTAGATTTTCTAAAGGATCTGAAACCTTAGATGAGATTATCAAGGTACAACGTTCTCCTTTTATAAAGACAGGTCTTGGATATATCGGCGAATCTTCTCAGGCTTCAGCACCAAATTATCTAAAAGTAGCTACAACTAGTATACAACATTCTGCCACTCAGCAAGGGAATAAAGAATCTTTACAGGTAAAGCATGACCATCTCAATTCAAAGAACACTAACAGGAATACCTTTCAAAGAAACACCAATCAACATGTAAATTCAAGTAGAAGATTTCATGATCGCATAAATTTCTTCTTCAATGGACAATGTTTCTCATGTCACAATTTTGGTCATAAAGCTATTCAATGTGTTGCATATAAAACCATCATGACAAGAGAAGAAAGAAAGAAAAGGATTGATATTGAAACAAAGAAGAATACCTATAACAACTTTTCTCCTCTTCAAAATGAAGTTGAATGTGCTTATTGCAATAACTTTGGCCATGAAGAATCTAAATGTAGGAGCAAAGTTCAGCCAAAAGAACATGTTCCTTCAAGCTCCAAAGTATGGAAAAAGAAGGAATTACAGGTTGAAAATTGTGGCATAGCGTTATTTGCAGAAGATGAAGAAAACCAATGGTACATTGATAGTGGATGCTCAAGACACATGACAGGTGATAAAGACAAACTTCTTGCATATAGTGCTCTAGAAATGGAAAAGAATGTTACATTTGGAAATGATACTCCTGCGATCATTAAGGGAAAAGGGTTTGTTTTTCTAAAAGAAAAGGTGAAAGCTAATGAAGTCATGTATGTGGATGGATTAAAGCATAACTTGTTAAGTGTAAGTAAAATGTGTGATCAAGGAACTGAAGTTGTCTTTAGTTCAAAAGAATGTGTGGTACGTGATCTTGATACAGGTAAAACAATTATAAAAGGAAAAAGAACTCCAAGCAACCTGTATGTATTGAAGAACTACAAAGAAAAATGTTACTTGAGTAAATCTTCAGAAAACTGGCTATGGCATAGAAGGTTGGGGCATCTGAGCTTCTCTCAAATCAACAAATCAAGCAGACTTAAAGCTGTTTGTGATCTTCCCAATATTACTCTACTTGAAAGTATCATATGCAAATCTTGCCAATTTGGTAAGCAAACCAGAGTGCAATTTAATCCCAAGGAAGGATCATCAAGTAAGCCTCTTGAACTCATTCATAATGACATATGTGGACCTGTGAGGAAAAAGTCACCACGTGGTGAACAATACTAAATCTTATTTATTGATGATTTCTCTAGAATGTGTTGGATTGGGTTGATTAAACACAAAGATGAAGCATTTGAGAAATTTCAGATCTTCAAAGAACTGGTTGAAAATGAATTAGATCTAAAAATCAAGTGTCTTAGATCTGATCAAGGAGGAGAATATACATCAGATGAATTCCTTGAATTTTGTGAACAACATGGCATAAAAAGACAGTTTTCTGTAGTTGGCACTCCACAACAAAATGGCATAGCAGAAAGAATGAATAGAACAGTTCAACAAATGGCTAGAGCTATGCTTAATGATTCCGAAACACCTGACACATTTTGGGGAGAAGCAACACATACAACAGTTAATATTCTTAACAAGGCACATGTTCGTGTAAATAGTGATAAAACTCCATATGAACTTTGGTATGGTAATCCTCCCAATATGAAGCATTTTAGAGTTTTTGGAAGAAAATGCTTTATCAAAAATAATGATGAAAAACTTGGCAAGTTTGAACCCAGAGAAGATGAAGGAATACTTCTTGGTTACTCCTCTAGGAGTAGAGCATATAAATGTTACAATAAAAGACTTCGAAAGATTGTTGAATGTATTGATGTTGTTATTGATGAGTCTCCTGCAGCTCCAAAAGAAGAAAAACAAACAATAGATGAAGACAATGATGACATATATCCTTCTACATCAAATAGAAATGATATAGAAAGTGAACCCAATGAAGAACCCGATGATGATTTATCTGAAAAAGCTCCATCTAGATATGTTCAAAAGAATCATCCAGAATCTGAAATTTTGGGAGAAAAGGGATCAGGTGTACAAACAAGAAGGACTCTTGTGGGATCTTCTAGCTATCTGGCATTTCTATCCACTATTGAACCACACACTATCAATCAAGCTAGCAAAGATGAATGTTGGATTCAAGCCATGAATGAAGAGCTTGATCAAATTGAAAAGAATCACACTTGGGAATTAGTACCAAGACCTCATGACAAAAATGTGATTGGAACTAAATGGATATTCAAAAACAAGTTAAATGAGAATGGGGATGTTATAAGAAATAAAGCTAGACTTGTTTGCAAGGGGTATGCTCAACAAGAAGGTATAGACTTTGAAGAAACCTTTGCTCCTGTAGCTAGACTTGAAGACATAAGAATGTTTCTTGCTTTTTCAAGCTTCCAACAAATCAAAGTTTATCAAATGGATGTTAAATCTGCTTTTCTCAATGGTGATCTAGAAGAAGAAGTTTATATAGAACAACCAGAAGGATTCATTTTGGGAAATGATGAAAAACTTGTTTGTAGACTTAAAAGGCTCTATATGGTCTCAAACAAGCTCCAAGGGCATGGTATTATCGTCTTGACAAATATCTTCATCAACAAGGATTTTCAAAGGGGTCTGCTGATAGCAACTTATACACAAAAACTGAAAATGATAAACTATTGATTGTGGTTGTATATGTTGATGATATCATTTTTGGAGGTAATGAAGAGTCTATGAGTCAGAAATTTGCTTCTGATATGCAGCAAGAATTTGAAATGTCTTTACTTGGGGAACTAACATTCTTTCTTGGCTTGCAAGTGCAACAAGCAACATATGGCATATTCTTATCACAAACAAAATATCTTAAGCAAATTCTAAAGAAGTATGGCATGGAAGAGTGAAAACCTGTAAGTACACCAATGGTAACCGGATGTAATCTCAGTTCTCATGATGATTCTCCCACAGCGAATCAACTAGAATAAAGATCTATGATAGGAAGTCTACTTTATCTCACTGGGACTAGACCAGACATTATGCATGCAGTTGGAATTGTTGGACGATTCCAAGCTAATCCAAAAGAGTCTCACCTTTAGGCTGTCAAAATAATATTCAAATATCTACAAGGAACTCAAGACTTTGGACTATGGTATCCAAAGAATGCTGATCTCACTCTTCATGCTTACACTGATGCAGATTGGGTTGGAAATGTTGATGATTGGAAAAGCACTAGTGGTGGTGCATTCTATATGGGGCCCCGGTTAGTATCTTGGTTCAGCAAGAAGCAAAGCTCTATTGCCTTATCTATAGCAGAAGCAGAATATGTGGCTGCCGCATCATGTTGCACTCAACTTCTTTGGATGATGCAAACCTTACAAGACATTCAAATCAAATGTTCACCTCCTATCTCCATTATGTGCGATAATACAAGTGCCATCAGTATCTCAAAGAATCCTGTTATGCATTCCAAGACCAAGCACATTCCCATCAAGTATCACTTCTTACGTGAACAAGTGCTTGAACAGAAGGTGAAGTTGGAGTATGTTCCCTCCAAAGAACAAGTTGCTGATATATTTGCCAAACCTTTACCCAGGGAAGCGTTTGAATATCTGAGACAAAAGCTGGGAGTTGTCTCCGCCTCTCAGAAGATCAGATCTTCTTAAATTCATAAGATTAAATTGGATACGCAGTTTTCCTGAAGGACAATCGCGTATATACGCGACTTTATAGACAGAAAACCGCGTATGGTTGTTTGCTAACAAAATTTTTCAGGGTCAGCATTCTTCAGCATAGCTGCAGTGCTGTTGGGTATCTCTGGTGATGTTCCATCTCTCATATTTCTGTTTCATTCTCTAATGTTTCTGATGAAGATGCCTTGATGATTTTCTGTTGAAAGCGTTCAGGATGCACAGGCTAAGGGGGAGCATTGGTCATGTGGAAAGGATGCATTGTTGGCATTCTAATTATTTTTTGTAGTCTGATCTCATGCTTGATAATCTTTGATCTTGATTGTATAAGTCATTTATGTAATTGATGAAAAAGGTCATGTTGAGACCTATGATGTAAAATCGAAATATTCAGTCATGTAAGGACTTGTTCAAAATTTGTAAACCCACTTGGTTGGGTACTTGAGTCACATATGTAAATCCACTTGGTTGGATCATTGATGTAAGTATGAGTCCTTGGTGATAGGAAAGGTCATAGAGTCATGTACTTCATTGAAAAATATGTTTGAAGATTCAGCGTGAACTCAGGGGGAGCATGGTCACTTTAGTGCACATCAGATCTACAGAGCTCTTATTTCTACAAGAGAAGAAAAACCTTGTTTTGGTTTTGATCCGCCCTTTGCCCTTGATGTCAAAGGGGGAAAGTATCATGGGTGTTTGAATAATGGTTATATTCAATGTATCTATCTGTTTTGGTGAACAAACACCATCATGGTTGCCATCAAGTCCAAAGGGGGAGATTGTTGGAAATATGATGCAATGTGTTGTCCTTGATGGAAACCTACTTGATGAAGTTGTCTTTGGATAGCAACCTATGTGTTAAAGATGTAAGAATGATGTATCTACAGTTCAGTTCAGATGTGACAGAGAAAATAATTCTAGTAAGTGCCGGAGAAATGATAAATATAATATGTCACAATGTATACGTGAGTTTGTAAAGGCCAAGTCGCGTATGCACGCGGATAAGTACGTCCCAAGTCGCGTATGCCCTTTTGCGCTCCAAATTTATAATACCAAGGGGCATTACCATGGTTTTGGCACACAGTATTGAGCGCTGTATGGTTTATTTGATTCCGTCCAAGAATACCATCGGAAGTTGTGTGGTTTTTTCTCATGGTATTGATAAAGGCTAAAACTATATAAGGAGAAGAGGATCATAGTGCAAGGTGTGCATGTGTAAGGGTTGTTAATAAATAAATCTCTTTAAGAGATATCTGCATGGTTGAAATATGTTCTTAATTGATAGATCTGAATCTATGATGCACCTATGGATATGATGAAGGTTCAAGATCTCTATATCTAGAAATGATGAATCTCTAGGATGATCTGCAAAAGAAATGATGAAGACCTGGCGCAAGTCTGATGAAGAAATTGAAGAAATATGGGTAAATTTATAGATCTGGTTTGTTCTGCAAGTTTATCTTTTATAGATCTATACGCTAGTTTGTCTCGGTAAAAGCGCGTATATACGCAGGTTCGCTTAATAAAAAGCGCATATGGAAGTTAGGGTTTCTGAAGTTTATTTATAGATATTACTTATGTGATTTCTATTTTCTCTCTACTATCGGTCAATGAAGTCTAATTAAGGTTTTGGGTTGATTGAATATGGAGTACGATGTTGATTTGATAATGAACAAATCTAATCACTGATTGAGAAAACATGATGAAGGATGAGTGAGAAAAAATGGTTAAACCTGACTGACTGTCTAAAGGTTCTGCATTACTAAGAAGGTGTCTGACTGAAAATCTCAGATCTAAATCTGAGATTGATCACATTTTTAAAAATTAGTATTCTCAGAAGTATACGCAGGTTGATACGAAGAAAAGCGTGTATACACGCAGCTTCGGTGAAGAGAAGTGGCGTATGCATTTCATGTTATGAAAAACAGTATGCACAGAGGCATACGCAGGTTGGTGAGCAAGGAAGCGCGTATACATGCGGCTTCAGTAAAGAGAAGTAGCGTATGCTATTTGAATTGATGAATGTTCAGAGTTGAGATTGTATCTGTATATTTTTTTTTTAAGTCTGGGTTATTTCTGATGCTCTGGTTACAGTGGTCTTACTGTTCTGATTGAAGTTTTTGAGTGAAGTATGGTTGTTAATGTCAAGGGGTTGTGCTGAAGCTGTTTTGATCCAGTATGAAAATTGATGAAACGTGGTCTGTAGTGGATCTGAGGATTGAAGCCTTCAGTATGAAAGTAGAAGCTTTCAGCCAGTAGAAGCTGGTGTTGAAATCAGGGGGTCGAAGCTCCCTTCCAGGAGAGGCTGGTAAACAAGATCAGGGGGTTGGAGCTCCCTTCCAGTTGTAGCTGGAAAACAAGAGAAGGTTGCAGCCTTCTGCAGGTAGAAGCCTACATACTGGTATAAGTCTGCATCAGTAAAATGTTGTAAAAGGTTTTCTATATAATAAAGATTGAAGACAGAGATGACAGCAGCGGTGGTTTTCTCCTGATTTGGGTTTCCACCTTAAATATTGGTGTTCATGTGTGTGATTCTTTATAATGTTGTTTACTTCTCATAACTTCATATTATCTAGCCTTATTCATAACTAATAAATCTGTTTAAAAGACTGATTCTCCAAATCTGAAAGATAAATCAGTATACGCTAGTTTCCTTCTATATTTCTGCGTGCATATGCTAGTTCAGTTCATAAAAATCGTGTATGGAAATATACTCAAAGAAAAAGTAAAAAGTTTTTAGTCGGCTCTAAATACTGATTCACCCCCCCTCTCAGTATTTTTCCCAACATTTGAGGGTGTTGTGAATATAGCATGCAAATGGATAATGATTTTAATCTATATGCATCTATCTAAATTATTAATCTAATATATGCTCAGGTTTTTTTTCCTTTATGCGATCTAAAATGATATCTTTCAACTATTAGTAATATAGATCATTTAATAGTCGAAAGAGATGAAAATTATGTAAAATGATTCTTCTAAAATATTTTTTTGCATAGAATAATTGTGAAAGAAATATTTGATTTATCAGTGTGATTACATATTCAATAAGAAACCATAGCTAAATATTAGAACAGAAGTGCATGTAATATTTATATATGATGACATTTCAAATATGTAATGCAATAAAAAGATAACTATCAATTTGTTGGGGTTCCTATGTTTTGGCATATTTGGCAATACCAAAAGATAAGACAACATCAAAACACTTTGGGGCCCAAGGATCTAGCCCTCCTGGACCCGGAGAGGGATCTCTCCAATAAAACAAAGAATGATATATCTTTGAAAGCATAAATGAGATGTTAGGCTAGTTATGAAGCACAAAGGGGGGTTTTAAAATGATTTGGTTGGTTGGTCGCTGGGTTGGTCATGAGATCATAGACTAAGAAAGTAATGGGAGGAAAGGAACAAAGCAGCAGGATGCTTCGGCAAAGAGGATAGGTCAAGAAAGTTCCATCCATTGGGCTATGGAGTCATGAAAGGGAATTACTTGCAACAATTAGCCCAGGCTTTCAGAGGGCAAGTCACCTACGCTAAAGGATCTTTTTAGATATATGGTGGGATGGAACATTAAGGATTGAAAGTGAAAGAAGGAAAGCAACCCAATTTCTATCTATAGATCAGGTTAGAGGTCATTTAACTCCAGACCTGCTTGGACATACTCATAGGCAACTCTCAAAGGAGGGACAAAGGGACAGCTTATAGATCAGACTAGAGGTCATTTAACTCCAGGTCAGCTTTAGCATGCTCCAAGGGAAAACAGAGATAAGTTTAACAGAGCCAAAGTCTATAGATCAGAGAGGGACTTTGAACCTTCAATTCTTTGACACCAGAAAGAGATCTTAGAAAGACCATCTGGTCGCACAAGGATCCTAGTGGACAGGGCTAACTCTAATCCCCAGTGTTCCCAAATATTCCAGCTTAAACCCAACAAGAACAACTAAAGACAGATTTCATTAATTCATACATCAGCTAGCAGGCAATGACATCCACTACACTGGTTAAATTAACTGAAATCAACCCTTAGATAACACATTTAGGGTACCTAACAAGGGTAAATCCTATGCCATATTTCTGATGCAAGCCCAGAAGACCAATGAACAGCATGAAAATGTAATTAAACGATAAGATAAGAGAAACATCACCCGTAGTAATAGACCAGGATCCAAAGAAATGTGCTTGATTAATTGATGCAAACTAGTCACATACACTGAGCTCAATGGTTGTTACAATCCAACAACTACTCTGCTACTCTCTCTCATAAATTTTCTAACAGTAAAACTGAATCTCTCTAACAGCAACGACAACAACCGAACAAAAACAACAACCAACAACCCTTTACAATATGTTCGCGAGGATTCTTATAGGAGAGAAGAATAACAGGAGTAGATGTAAACTTAAATGTAGCATTAAAACTCTAAAGCAGCAGGAGGGCCGAGGCTCCATTCAGTTTAAATTCTGGGCATTTATCTCTGGTACTTCGTTGGATGATGGAGTGGTCTTCGTCAGGTTTCCATTTACTCCAGGTATGTCTCTGGTGTACTGAAAAAAATGCAGAACAATGATGCTAGGGTCTGCCATACTGTATAACTAATGCACTGGTAGCATAGGACTGTTGTCAAGGCTGAAAAATCTCCCTAGAACACGGTATAGAATGTAGACAGTATGGGCACCTTGTCCTTTTATGGAAGGACGTTCTGCTGATATGAAAACCCTGATAGTATGGTTTTCTGTGCATTGGACCTTCTAAGCGATCCACAGGGTCTTTGATTCTGGTACCTTGCCTTTGAATAATTGGATTAAGGCTTATAATTTGCAATTACAGGCCTTAAACGCTCTATTTTTCCACTGATACTCTTTGCCGCTTTCTCGTTTGCCTCTGACTGCGAAATCTGCGCTTTAATGGCTCTGGGGAAGATTTTGCAGAGTTTAAACCCTGTTCCTTTAATTCTAGTCATGTCAGCCTACCTTCCCTGGCCTTTCTCCATAATTCCAGCTCCTAAGAATGGTCCTTTCCTGTGTTCTCTGCCACTGTCACAAAGACTGTGAATTATGGTGGTTTATTGCTGCCCGAAACCCTGCAAAACACACAAAATTGGTCAAGAAATCATGCACGGGGTGGGTGAATGTAGCGGGAATGATGAGAATGGTCGTGCAAGCTGGTGAAATGGCAGAATAGTGTAGGATGATGGTGGAAAATGGTCGCGAATAGTGGAAAATGTTCATGGCGAAAGGTGGCGGAGCGCAGAAAATTAAACGTGAAAACTTAACATCTTGACCTTTGAATGAAATATATAGGGGGATGGAGGAAAACGTGACAAAACACATGGAATGGTGATGTGGCAAGACCCAGTCGATGGCAGGCGCATGCAGTTAAATCTGGACCGTCCGATCTCAGGAGAAGATCGACGGCTGAGGACACGGCGCAGGGTGAATGAATCTGGACCGTCTGATCTTAGGAGGAGATCGATGGTGGAAAACGTAGCAGAGGGCAACGGATGGCGGGCCATGGGTACGGATACCTTGGGTTAATTTCCGCGCATCTTCGGGATGCAATGACCATTGGATGGAGATCCCTAGATCGGACGGTTGATATGCATATCACGCCGGGTCAAATGTCGAAC
The DNA here is from genome assembly GCA_034641835.2 of Pinus albicaulis. Lineage (NCBI taxonomy): Eukaryota > Viridiplantae > Streptophyta > Pinopsida > Pinales > Pinaceae > Pinus > Pinus albicaulis. The sequence continues at coordinate 347,068,956 of CM076571.1, forward strand.
GATAACGTGCGATGGGGGGGCATTTTTGAAATAGTGACGGAGCCACGTGTCAGGCGGTGAGGGGAATTGCTCCGAAAATAAAATTACAGCCCATCCTCCAAATAAAATTCGATGGATACCACTGGTTTTTGAACAGGGCACGTTGGCGTGGGGCCCACTGGGTGGGTAAAATCCGGGCCATCGGATCAGCGGGTAAATGAATGGTGGAGATGCGATGAACGGTCGGTGAAAGGGTTGATAGATGGATGTTGCGGAGCTCGTGATGACCGTCCGATCGGTGTAGATCGACAGCTCACGACGCCCCCGATACATATTTGAGATAAACACCTTTCGGGCTGGTGGGTGGTTCTAGCGCCAAGATCACATGGGGGGAGACAGTTTTAGGGGCCAGCCGAAGGGGCTAAGACCTCATAAGGTGGAAAATGGATTTTGACCCATTTTAATGAAATTTGAGGGTAGAATTAGGTAACGATAGAGGGAAAAAGGGGAAATTAGGCCAAACAAGGGGTGTGTGCAGGATGTAAAGGGGATTTTGGGAGGATTTAGGGGATCAGAGGGGAATTTGACAAGGGGAAAACAAAGGTTAAAACGGGGCATTCTGCAGGGGTACAAGGGGCAAAAGTATGCCTTTTGGAGCACAAATTTTATTGCAATCAGTGAGATCTTATAATGGGAGTCAACAGAGGGAATTTATCAAAGGCAAAGGCACAAGAAACTTCAAGGATGATGTTTTTTTAGAGGAAATTCATTCCTTGAAGGCTCAGAAACATTTTAGCCCCCTATTTGCTTGTCAAAAAATTTATAGGGGGCTAACAGTGGCTCCACATGGGGATGGCTTCTTCTTGAAGGAGTCAAGAATTCAGAAAAGAAATCTTTGGTGTAGGCCAGATGCCTAGTACTTGAATCATTCTTTTCTTCTATCAGATCAGCTGCCACAGATTGTGAAGACATCAAATCAGCAGAAAAACTCTCAAACAATCTACCTACCCACACTATAGTCCTAACATTTTTTTCTTCTGGGTGCATTTGGACTAGAAGACCCTTTACATCATCAATTTTTACAAGCAGGAAAATAAACCTATTCTATTTCTACCCTTATTACTCCATGATACTAGATTAAACTGTTGGTCTCATAGTTTCTCTACCTAATCTAATATCTGCTAGGATTAAACTGTCTAGCAAATTTCTTCTCTACATTCTAAGACAGAAATTGAAAACAGTCAAGCCAGGATTAGACTTTCTGGCTTGCTAGAATTTGCAGAAATTAAAAACAACTAAATACATGCTCACAGACTGAGCTTTATTTAGCTTTTCCTACCTACCCCACTCTAACCTGGAAATCTCTGATGTTCTAGGTGATACAATAATGCCAGTGCAGTCAGTCAAGCAGTAACAAAAAAGGATATGAGCACTGACTGCCTGTCAGAGATAACCATAGGGTGCTCTACATGTAGTTCTTCAAAACTGAGGTCACCATCAGCAGTGACCACTCCTGATGAATCTATCCCGTGCTAAAGATCAATTCTAGAGTATTTGAGAAAATTAGGGCCTCCATATATTCTTCCACGGGATCAGTAATCACATGATGTACAAGTTCCTCTTTTAGGCCCTCCATGATTGGTAGGCTCTCTTTATCCTGGGCAGCATTGATTACTCATCTTCCACTACATCTTCAAAGTGGCTATTGAAAGCCTGATCACCTTCTTCTTGTACTTCAACAGGCAGTGGAATCTCTTCCCTCTTAGGGGAAGGGAGACTTTCCAAAAATGCTCTGGGGTCTCTGAAATGGTATGATTTCTCTTGTGAGTTCAGAAATTCAATCTCAGCTTCATACCTTTTCACCAGCACTTCTAGAAAAACTTTCTTCAGCTCAGGTTGATCATTGAATCTTGAGCTGGAACGGAAAACCTCTGGAAGGTCTTCGCTTCTGAGTTGGGCCAGTATACCTGATATTCCATAACAAAACTCTTCAAGGGGACTTAACTCAGAGTCTTCCATTGGTGGGAATGATTTTGTAATGTGACTGGTCTCCCAGTGGAGTCATGTGAAAACAAAGGTAATCAACGGCCTACTAATCACCAGTGGATTATTTTAATCATTCCGAAATTGTGGAGTCGCCAGGTGGATGATTTAAAATTTCACTGTCCACCACAGTTATTTACCAAATCAAGCTTTTGGTCTCTTCCCCAGTGGAGTCGCCATTATGTTTGGGTTCCTATATTTTGGCAGATTTGGCAATACCAAAAGATAAGATAACATCAAACCACTTTGGGGCCCTAGGATCTAGCCCTCCTGGACCCAAAAAGGGATCTCTGCAATAAAACAAAGAATGATATATCTTTGAAAGCTTAAATGAGATGTTAGGCTAGTTATGAAGCACAGAAGGGGGTTTTAAAATGATTTGGTTGGTTGGTCGCTGGGTTGGTCATGAGATCATAGAATAAGAAAGTAATGGGAGGAAAGGAACAAAGCAGCAGGATGCTTCATCAAAGAGAATAGGTCAAGAAAGTGCCATCCATTGGGCTATGGATTCATGAAAGGGAATTACTTGCAAAAATTAGCCTAGGCTTTCAGAGGGAAAGTCATCTACACTAAATGATCTTTTTAGATAGATGGTGGGATGGAACATTAAGGATTGAAAGTGAAAGAAGGAAAGCAACCCAATTTCTATCTATAGATCAGGTTAGAGGTCATTTAACTCCAGACCTGCTTGGACATACTCATAGGAAACTCTCAAAGGAGGGACAAAGAGGCAGCTTACAGATCGAACCAGAGGTCATTTAACTCTAGGTCAACTTTAGCATGCTCCAAGGGAAAACAGAGATAAGTTTAACAGAGCCAGGGTCTATAGATCAAAGAAGGACTTTGAACCTTCAATGCTTTGACACCAGCAACAGATCTTAGAAAGGCCAGCTGGTCACATAAGGATCCTAGTGGATAGGGCTAACTCTAATCCCCATTGTTCCCAAATCTTCTAGCTTAAACCCAACAAGAACAACTAAAGATAGATTTCATTAATTCATACATCAGCTAGCAGACAATGACATCCACTACATTGGTTAAATTAACTGAAATCAACCCTTAGATAACACATTTAGCAGAAAACATTTAAGGAAAGGAGAGCAGAGACATAGGGTACCTAACAAGGGTAAATCCTATGCCATATTTCTGATGCGAGCCCAGAAGACCAATGAACAACATGAAAATGTAATTAAATGATAAGATAAGAGAAACATCACCCGTAGTAATAGACTAGGATCCAAAGAAATGTGCTTGATTAATTGATGCAAAACTAGTCACATACACTGAGCTTAATGGCTGTTACAATCCAAACTTCTCCTCCCAACCTACTACATAACAACTACTCTGCTACTCTCTCTCAGAACTGTTCTAACAGTCAAACTGAATCCCTCTAATAGCAATGGCAACAACCGAACAACAACAACAACCAACAACCCTTTATAATATGTTCTCGAGGATTATTATAGGAGAAATGAATAACAGGAGTAGATGTAAACTTAAATGCAGCATTAAAACTCTGAAGAAGCAGGAGGGCCGAGGCTCCATTCAGTTTAAATTCTGGGCATTTATCTCTAGTACTTCGTTGGATGATGGAGTGGTCTTCGTCAGGTTTCCATTTATGCTAGGTATGTCTCTGGTGTACTGAACAAAATGTAGAACGATGATTCTAGGGTCTGCCATACTGTATAAATAATGCACTAGTAGCATAGGACTGTTGTCAGGGCTGAAAAATCTCCCTAGAACACAGTATAGAATGCAGACGGTATGGGCATCTTGTCCTTTTATGGAAGGACGTTATGCTGATATGAAAACCCTGATAGTATGGTTTTCTGTGCTTTGGACCTTCTGAGCGATCCACGGGGTCTTTGATTCTGGTACCTTGCCTTTGAATAATTGGATTAAGGCTTATAATTTGCAATTACAGGCCTTAAACGCTCTATTTTTCCACTGATACTCTTTGCCGCTTTCTCATTTTCCTCTGACTATGAAATTTGTGCTTTAATGGCTCTGGGGAAGATTTTGTAGAGTTTAAACCCTGTTCCTTTAATGCTAGTCATGTCAGCCTACCTTCCCCGGTCTTTCTCCATAATTCTAGCTCCTGAGAATGGTCCTTTCCTGTGTTCTCTGTCAGTGTGACAAAGACTGTGAATTATGGTGGTTTATTGCCACCCGAAACCCTGCAAAACACACAAAACTGGTCAAGAAATCATGCACGGGGTGGGTGAATGCACCGGGGATGATGAGAATGGTCATGCAGGCTGGTGAAATGGTGGAATAGTGCAAGATGACAGTGGAAAATGGTCGCGAACAGCAAAAAATGTTCATGGCGAAAGGTGGCGGAGCGCAGAAAATTAAATGCGAAAACTTAACATCTTGACCTTTGAATGAAATATATAGGGGGACGGAGGAAAATGTGACAAAACACATGGAATGGTGACGTGGAAGGACCCAGTCGATGGCAGGTGCATGCAGTTAAATCTGGATTGTCCGATCTCAGGAGGAGATCGAAGGCTGAGGACACGGCACATGGTGAATGAATCTGGACTATCCGATCTCAGGAGGAGATCGATGGTGGAAAACGCAGCGAAGGGCGACGGATGGCGGGCCAGGGGTACAGATACCTTGGGTTAATTTCTGCGCATCTTCGGGATACGATGACTGTTGGATGGAGATCCCCAGATTAGATTGTTGATATGCATATCACACCGGGTCAAATGTCGAACGATAACGTGTGATGGGGGGGTGGTTTTGAAATAGTGACGAAGCCACGTGTTAGGCGGTGAATGGAATCGCTCTGAAAATAAAATTACTGCCCATCCTCCAAATATGGTGCGATGGATACCATCGGTATTTGAACAGGGCGCGTTGGCGTGGGGACCACTGGGCAAGTAAACTCTGGGCCGCTGGATCAGCGGGTAAATGAATGGTGGAGAGGCAATGAACGAGCGGTGAAAGGGTTGAGCGATGGACGTTGCGGAGCTCGCGATGACCGTCCGATCGGTGCAGATCGACGACTTAGGACGCCCCCGATACATATTTTAGATAAGCGCCTTTCAGGCTGGCAGGTGGTTCTAGCGCCCAGATCACATGAGGGGAGACGGTTTTAGGGGCCAGCCGAAGGGGCTAAGACCTCATAAGGTGGAAAATGGATTTTGACCCATTTTAATGAAATTTGAGGGCAGAATTAGGTAACGATAGAGGGAAAAAGGGGAAATTAGGCCAAACAAGGGGTGTGTGCAGGATGTAAAGGGGATTCTGGGAGGATTTAGGGGATCAGAGGGGAATTTGACAAGGGGAAAACAAAGTTTAAAACGGGGCATTCTGCAGGGGTACAAGGGGAAAAAGTAGGCCTTTTGGAGCACAAATTTTATTGCAATCAGTGAGATCTTATAATGGGAGTCAACAAAGGGAATTTATCAAAGGCAAAGGCACAGGAGACTTCAAGGATGATGTGTTTTCAGAGGAAATGCATTCCTTGAAGGCTCAGAAACATTTTAGCCCCCTGTTTGCTTGTCCAAAAATTTATAGGGGGCTAACACAATTTATGAAATAAGACTATATACAAGTGAATAGAAGTACCATATGTACGAAGTTCTACTCATGTAAACTAACAACAATGAATCTATTCCTTCTCACTTTCGAGCAACTTAAAGAGTAGAGTAGTGCAACATTAGTTAAATAGCTTTAGTTGTTGAAAGATAACAGAATGTGTTCTATTAATTCATCAAAGCACTTACAAACTTACAATAGTGCATTCTTTGCAAATGTTTTTGACAAATTTCTAGACCCTTATCTAAATGCATGAGAAGGGTTTAAATACTACACTAACTATAAACTAAAATAGATTATTACAAAAATATAGAGGAGGTTTCAAACAACCTTCCTCAAAAAGCTAACTTAAACAACATTCTAGGAAATTAAACTAACAATCATAATTTTTCGAATTCTGCCCTTCTTTCTGAATGTGGTCACGAAGTTGGAAAATATCTAACATTTCTTTGAGGTGAGCTAGCTATGATATCCTTGATCAGATCTATCCCTTAAAAATATCATTTGAGATTACTCACTTAGATATTTTTGCTGAATCTATAAGAGACTGAAGATTTTGATGTTGATGGTAAGGTTTGATCAGAAAATTCCAGTAATTTTCATAATAAAACTTATTTACCTTTTTAATCATTTCCTCATGTGTATCTACTCTCTGTCTCCATTTTGTTTCTACCTGTCTTGTTTCTGAAAACACATCAGACGTGTTTTCCTTAAGAATTTCTATTTTACACAGTTTCTCACACATAGATTCAATAATCTCACTCGATATCTTGGATGTCTTGGCCGCTGCTTTCTCTGCTTGATTGATTTGTGCTTCCCATTCTATGAATAGAATTTCTTTGTGAAGCTTATCTACTTGAGGTATATTAGCTTGCTTTCTCGAATCTGAAACTTGCCATTGAATGTGTTCTTCAATTTTCTTCTCAAGTCTTTCACATTCTAGTTTCTGAATTGATATCTATTGGGTCATTATTTTAATTGAATCACAATAAGAATCAATCGTAGAGGCTTGATGACAAAACACTTCTTGTTCTTTCTTTAACTTGGTGTTTAAATCAAGTGCTTCTTTGATAAATTGTTGTAATTGTGGTTGAGTCTGTAACTTATTAATTGTTATTTCTAGATGTTCTTGTTTTTCATTAATCTATATCTGATGTTTCAATTTGATACTTTCAATATCTTTATGAAATTGGGTTGTGTTTACTTTGACTTGCTCCCTAGAATTGGATTTCTCTTCATTCAACAAATTTTCTAGTTCTTGTACTCTAGCTTCCTTTTGTTTTAACAATACTCTAACCTTAGTAGCTTTATCAACAATAGAGGTAGCATATGCCCTTGCATACTGGGATAATTTGGTTAGATGTTCAGTGGGATAATCTAAGCAATCTTTACATAGTACATCAACTGATTCATCTGTAGGATTTGGAGTTGTTTCATCAATTCTCCTTCTTTTATTTATTTTAACTACAACCTTGTAACTAGGACTGTAGAAAATATCTAGTGAAGGGATACCTTCAATCTATAAAACTATCTAATCTGTGGGGTAGGCCAGTATGATTTCTTTATCATGCATTGTTGAAACTCTTTGTAGTGGATTAAAAGTCTCCACTATCTTCTGTGAGTGTTCTGGTGTTTGGAAACTTGTTGCTTGATCAGTATTTGGATTTTCTTTAGAAGTCTTTATTGCTTCAGAAAATTCTTCCCATTCATTTATAAGATCTTTTTCTTGCAGTAAACTGGACTGATCTAGCATGTCATGACTGTGCTGAATTGTTTCAGAATTTGATTCTGTCCCATTATTTTTTGTCTCCTCCAGCATTTCTATCTCCTGAATGACTTGGTCAATTCTCTTTTTTGAGTTTTCCTTCTTAGATTCGGATTCATTTTCAGAGTGATCCGAATTATCATATTGTTGTTGCAACTGACCTGATTCATCTTCAAACATTTATTTTATTTCATCATCCAGACTAACACTTGGAGTGTTTTTATTTTCATCTTCAATAGTTAACAAATTTAGAGGGACTTTTTCTAGTGTCTTGTTTTTGTATACTTGAAAAGCTTCAACATATTTTTTACTTAGTTGACCAGATACATACTTGATAATATCTAAGAAATTTTCCATGCCCTGGAAGAGATCATCAAATACATCTTCCTCCTTTATGAAAGGCTTCATCTTAAGCTCTATGATGTAATTTTTAATCACATCATTTGGATCTATAATCTTCTCGACAGAAATGTCAATTTCAATAAATGAATTTTGGAAACCTCCTTGTAAGTATGGCCAATATTAGACAAAGAAAAGGTGCCACATTGTAGAGGGAAATTAGGTCAAATATCCTTTTTAGCATCCTTCAGCTGCTTCGTAACACCATTGAAAAGTTGATAGGCTATTTATTTTGCGAGTAACTTATCGAGAACGTAATAGGGTAAAACATGGGGAGAATCATAACTCCTGAATGCTCTAACACATGTAAAATTTCCTTCTGCAAACCGTCTATCTACTAGAAGAATGTTTGCATTGGCTTCTTCAGAAACCCTAGGATCCCTTTTGTTAAAAATCATCTAGTGTATAGGCAATATGACTCCATAAAAGTCTTTATAGAAGTGCAAGTGGAAATGTGAATCCCAGAGTTCTCTGTGGTAAATGTGAATTGGGGTAGGGTTCTTGGTAGTCTATTTCCAACCCATGGTAGGAAAACTAGAAGTAAAATAGATATCATCCATGACATATGAAGATATATAAAAGGGAGGTATTTCTCTGAATGAAATACTTATTTTATTTCTATATTTGGTTATGTTCTTGGGTAGGTTATTAGATAATATGTCTGCCCAATTTAAAATTGATGAATTGACGATTACGTCAATTAGGGGAACCCAGTCTCTTGAGAATCTAGTGCTATCTGGTTTGGAAAATAATGTACATAACATACCAGTAACATAATAGTAAGGATTAGGAATTTGGGAAATTGGGTACGTAGCAAACTTATCTTGCTTCAATTTCCACTGATTATCCTTCCATTCTTGGATGACTTTGATAAGGTCTAGATGTTCTCCTCTAAATTTCTGCAAATATTCTTTGTCATATTTCTGTTGCGGGGGTGGTAGATGGTATATTTCTGTTAAATCTTCTGCCCTAAAAGAATCCATAGTTTCTCCCCTCGAATTCTTGAACATTCTATATTCAGTGTTTAAGTGGTCAATTTCCCACTTAATCATGTCTGTATAAGGAAGAATCTTTGGTCTTGTAGCTATCATGTGAATGTATGAGCATGCAATGTCAAAAAGAGTTACGTCAGAGGTAGAAGTAGTGCCTATCGAAGAAACTTTGTTTATCACCCTTGGTCCTTCACTTTCAAAAATTTTATACATTGCCTCCCATGTTGAACTGCCACAATATTTTTTGCAGACGGTATCTGAGAATAATGGAGACATATTTATATCTTCTGTGGAATATTTCTGAGAAATTTCTTTACCTTTTTTCTCATTTTTCTCTTCTTCAATCTGTTAACTGGTTTCCTGAAAGCAGAGTGAATTTTAACAAGTATGGAGTATTAAAGAGATAAATCTCTCATTTATTTCAAACACACGCGAGAAGATATCAATATATTAAAATAACACATTTTTAGGTAGATAAATCATTCTTGCGAACAAGAAAGATCTCCCTAGTATCACGAGGATAGCTAGAAACAAACAGGACAATTTGTAGACTATTTTCTCTAGATTACATATGATTAATAATTTTCTATGATGAAGAAAGGATCTACTTATGATCCAATGCTAGTCGATTTCTTCTTTCCCGTTGCTCCAAGAATTCACCTCTTAATATTTGTAAACAAAGACATAGAAGAGGATCAATAGCACCTACAACATATACTAATTCAGAAATCACAAATCTATCTTAATGATCAAGGAATTTAAGAAATAAGTCGTTCAAGCAAACACATAAACAAATTATTGAGAAAACAGGATCCAATTGTATTATCTTTAAATAAAAGAAGGATTCTTACAACCGCGTTCACCTTGATGTTGTACAGGTCCTTCCAAGGGTCCGGAACAAGCGTTTCCCTTAGGTATGACAAGCCCTTCCACTCTTTGAACCAACCTAACTACAAGTATGTAATCATTCTCGTAGCTAGAAAAGAGTATGTTTCTTCAACAATTCCCTTCTCTATCGTAGTTACCAAGTACAAAGAAATTACTAAGTGTATACAAAATGCATAGAGAAGTTTTACATATGTGAGCATGTACCCTTGAGACTGAACCAAAGCTTCAATTTATAGGAGAAGGAAAGTGGTTACAACTCCAAAATGGAAGGGATAGAGTCCCCTTATCAAGGGATTAAGTTCCAAAATCCAAGGAATAGGCTCCTTTAATGAAGGGATGAATGTTCATGATAATGGAGGGAATAAGGCTTCGACTGGATAACACATTCCAGAAGCTTCCAGCTGGGAAATATTCGACTACCTGGGCTTCTAGAATTTACTTTCACCTTCATTTTACCTTTTATAGGGGTCCACAGTTTTAATGAATAAAATGTGCAATCGGCTCTACAATTTCTGGAGAAAAATAGTGCGGTGCCGTAGGTAAGACTAAGGAAAAGTACGGTAAAAGTATTTTTATGATTTTTACAAGATTTTCTCCAAATTCAAGACTTGGTTTAGGAAATTTAGGGTTTTAGACTTCTAAGGGAGCATTATATAGGTATTGATGAACCCATATAGACACCAAAATGTCATGGTGACAAAATAAGGTGTAACAGATTGCCCCCTAAAGCATGAAATTTGAGATAATTCGAAGAGTGAAGTGCTTTATCATTCCAAGGATTTTCTTGTGGATGCCGGTTGGAACCTATAAAAACATTCAATGCAAACATACATATATATATATATATATATATATATATATATATCATTGTTGAGGTAGGCATTCCCATACTTAGAGAAAAAACTAACTAAATCAAATATTAACTAAAATGTTTTGGTATAGAAATGATTCTTAATATTACATCAATAGTAGAAATAGTATGGACACAGCCATCTGTCATGAATATTCTACATCATAATGAATAATAAAACTCCTCGCAACCTGGATGGTGGAAAATATATCCAGGATCTTTATTTCCGCTACCTGAACTAGTACAATTCTATCCATCTGATTGATTGTATCGAAGTTGAACATGGTAGAAACCACTTTATTACCAGTCAATGATGTGAACTGTTAACAAGTGTGAGAGAAACCACCAGTAATTACAATGGTTCTCAAAGTACTCAGCAAAATCCATGAAGTGTGAATAAATGATTTGAAGTCGAACACTTCACGGAATCATTCGATCGAATATCAATGATGCAATCTGTCATCGAAGGCGAGAAACCCGCCATTAGGGCATGCAGATTTCAAGGTACTGAAGGATTATAGATCAAATTCCTAGATGATATGTTTTCATCGATAGAAAGTGATCCGTCGTAGGAAAGCCCACGACACGAAACCATTAGATCAAGTTTTGTAGAAATATTTTGCAAGGACTGACTCACGGATGGTCAACATGAATGGAGACACATGTTTGCAGATGAATTTTTTGTTTGAACTGTCCTCTTGAACACATAATGACACTGCAGATGGTTTGGTGAAATTTACCTAAAGCCAATACCCAGAAATCGGCTGAAGACTTTCAATATGGTTTGATTAACTGATAGGCAAAGGATTTTCCCAACCCAGGTGGAAGTGTGACAAAAAGTGTCGTGTTCAAGTGTGGTATACTACTTTTAAACAAAGTATGACAAATGGATCCATTTTCTCTCTTTTCCCCCACCATTTCTGGCAAGTACCTCTTTATTTTTGACAAGCTTGAGGAGGATAACATCTGCTTGTTATATAAGCTCATCCTTCGGATGAGTCCAACTTAGTTTAAAAATCGAACCCTAAGAAGGGGTGGTTCATTCCTATTTGTAATTTACAGGTCCTTTACTGTTTAAATTTTAACGAGTCCAGTATAGGAGAAACTCGGTGTTTTTCAATTTTAGGGAGTCAGAAGAAAAACTTAAGGAAACTTCGTAGGTGTACTTTTTTGTAAACTTAGTCTCTCAAGCGTGAAAAAGGATAAAATAATACAGGAGAGAACTCTATTGCCCATGTTTAGTCAACGTATACCTTTTTCGTAAATAGTCCATTTAAGTCCAGAAAAGGGGTAAACTTATATTGAAAGGACATCTATTCATTTTCTTTAACGAGTTTGAATAGTCAAGTACTCAGCAATCTTTTCATATTTAAAGAGTCGGAAAAGGGCTTAAAAGAGAACTCAAATTTTCACTTTTTCATAATTTTTTAATGAGTTTGAAAAAGGGATAAAAAGTGTACTCCTTTGTCAAAAATGATTATTTTACCCAAAAATTCTTGTATTCTACACAAAAAACTCAAAAAATTAAACATACCTGCTTATGATTAATAAAAATAATTCGGAAAAAAACCTTTTAAAAGTGAAAAATAAACAAAATTATATTTTATTTATTCCAAAAATCTTATAAAAATAAGTTTTTCTAAATCATTTTTACCATTTGATTTCACAGTGAAATTTGAGAGCTTTAGGTGAAAAACGTTCCAGAGGAGATTACGAAAAATTCGCCCGTCGGAATCGAAAACCGTCAGCTTCAGGTAATCCACATCATCCTCGCCTTCATTTTTGTCTGTTCATTTTCTTAATTTAGGTTTTAAATTTATTTTTAAGGAGAAAAATATGTTGAAAAATTTGCTCACGGGGGTTTGCAGGTAATACATATGACACCTGTAGACCTCGACAATTTTTCAAAGAGAAAATTATCGTGGTCCCGCACTTTATGCATAAAATGCGTGTGGATCCACACACTTTTTTTGTGCACAAAGTGCGGAGGTGTTGTCAAGAAAATAAAATGATGATTTTCTCCAAAATAAACAAAATTTCTTCACCCAAATTGTTTCTAATATTTCAATTTGTTCATTGCAGGATATCTACAATGCTTGAGTGGAGAGAATGTGAACATGAAGAGGTTGACGAGGCTGCCATGGTACATCTGCCCACATTACACGTATTGAGAGAATGTGGTTTGTATAAATTCTGGGTTGTTCAGGGCATGACGGCCTAATTATATTTACTTACTTGGTCAGTAAACAAATGGGATGTTCAAGAGAAATTCTTCATAACTGGGGATCACCGGCTCGAAATTGAGCTAGAAGACATATATTTTCTCACTGGTTTATCAAAGAAAGGTGAACCAGTTTCTTTATTTTGGGGCTAGGGCAGGTGGCCAATCTATTACTAGCCTTCAGCATGAGTTTTGCAATGAAGAGGCAGATCCCAAAGATAAACGGATTGATATAAAAACAATAATCTATCTTGAACTTAAAGTGGTTGCATTTACTATAACCCGATTGTGTGGGAGTGCAACTCCGCATGTTACTACTAGGTCTCAGATGCAGACTACTGTCGATTGTTTCAGACGAACCATTTTTAATTAGTGTGAGGAAGTATTAGCCAACGTAAAAGGCCAATTAACTAGGGTAAAGAACGCAAAGTTGAAAAACATTAGATATGGAGCTATTGTTGTTACATTTTCTCTAGAGAGAATCCCTTCTCTTGCCCCATAGCTCATTTTAGTTGATCATAGTAGAGTCAAAGAGCCTTGAATGGTCTAATGGGTTGTGCTGATGGCCCGTCATAGTGAGGGCAGCGAGATTGTTCGTTTTACCCCAGCTTATTTCCATTGGTTAGAGAACCAAATCTCCGGCATAGAATATTTTCCATATGCCATAATAGACTTTCATGGCGATCGAGAAATGGCTCTTCCTCCAGGAACATAGTGGGATGATTCAGGTAAGAAACATTTTCACATGTTATAAATTCTAATTTTTATTTTTTTTGTTTTAAATTGTCTAATACTGATGAAAAAAATGTAAAATGCAGATGTTGGTCCACGCAGGCTAGCCACACTCTGTCGCTTTGATAGGAAGCAAAGAGAGCTTATCACACCACCATAGGATCAGGCAGCTGAGATTCTAACTGACTTGGAACACAACCTAGAGTGGTTGACTTTGGAAATCCTGGAGACTTCGATAGACAATGTCCCTCTCCGTCTCCAGAGATATGTCATTGGCATTCCTGGTCAGTTCAGGAGATTCCTGAACAGGGTAGCACGAGCTATTGTATACTATCATGATCATCACCACGGATAGTGGATGATTGTGCAGACCATGACATTTTGTTTTTTGTATCACTATTTTTGCTGATTATAAGGTGTTTTAAACCTATAATCGAGGACGATGTAATATTTTTGAAAAAATTACTCTACTCTATGATATTTCTACTATTTCCGGCTATTTGTTCAACATGTTTATCAAATGTTGTTTTGAATTACTGCTTTTAATGTTGCAAATGTCTGTTTATAACACTAGTAGTTAATGCATCACCTAATGTGTTTAAATTTCTCGGAATGTGTTGATATTCAATATAATCAAACTCTCGTTCCAAGAGACGTACCTTCAAAAATAATCTCAACAATACTGGGTTTTTAATTGCGTATACTCGATTTAAGTGTAATACAATGAGTTCAGAATATAACCTAACGATCAAATATTGAACTCCAAATGAAATGGATTCAAATAATAACTCAATCACTGTGCTATATTCTGCAATATTATTCGTTTTTTGACCGAGGCTTACCCCATGCATAGATATTAACTTAGCAGCGGGTGAATAAATAACCCAAGATGTGGAAGAAATGTTCCATGTACTACGATAAGCACCATCAGCAAAACCAATATATGTTTGAAGGGATGTCAACATCTGCAATATCAAGAGTAATCCAGATAAGTAGGGATAAAAAACAAACTTAAACTAGACATACTCTTCTAATCTAAGGCAACTAGCTACCAAAAGAACTAATATACAAATAGGATCTTCACACAAGATTTAAGCATAATATCTCCTTAGATAGAGCCCATTTCTGGGTTCGTCTAAAGAGACCCCATCATAATTAGTCAATTCATAGGCCCCTTTTGCAAGCACCCACTTGATAATATAGGGACCATGCCACATGGGTTCGAATTTCCCATCTCCTAGCTTATCATTAGCTTGGTCGTATACCAATACTAGGTCACCTTCTGAAAAAACACGAGGTGTAACATTCCTATCATACTGAGCTTTCATTCATTTCTTATGAGCCTCGGTAGCTAATGCAGCAGTTCGTCGAGTCTCATCTAGTTGAGCTAAGTATAAAAAGCGTTTTTCCTCTTCAAAGGTAGCTGGTAATAATTCTATGGCTAATTTGAGTGACGGTATTTCGCATTCGATCGGTAACACAGCTTCTAAACCATAAGCTAGCTAAAAAGGAGTAAAAGTTGTTGAAGTTTTCGCTGAGGTTTGATATGCCCAAAGTGCTGAGAAAAGCATATTATGCCAATTCAATTTATGAATTCTAATTATCCTTTTAATCATAGTAGTTAAGACTTTATTTACAGCTTCAACTTGACCATTAGCCTGTGGGTAATATGGTGTAGAATTTTCATGTTGCAGGCCAGGGTAGTCGGAAAGTTTGGTCATCATAATGTTTCGAAAATGGCTCCCATGATCAGTAATGATAGCTTGGGGTACACCAAATCGAGAAATCACATGATTGAATACAAAAGTAGCTGCATTTTTTCCATCTGTCGCAAATTTAGGCATCATCTCGGCCAATTTGGTAAAATAATCCACTGCAAGAATAATATACCCATGCCACCCGGCCGAGTGAGGGTTACATCTAATGAAGTCAATGCTCCATTTTCCAAAAGGAACGAAAATAATTATTGTGTGAAGAGGAGCTGGTGGTGCACGCATCTTACGATAAAACAATTGACAATTGTGGCATTTTCGGACAGCTAGAATGTAATCTTTAAATAACGAAGGCCAAAAATAAACATCACGCAATATCTTTTGGGTTGTGGCATACCCAGACATATGACCATCACATGCTCTAGAGTGAAAGTCATTTAAGACCTTTTCATCCTCTTCATGTGTTTAACATCATCAAAATACAGAATCCACACCACGACGATAAAGCGTGTCTCCAACAATATGGTATGGCTGAGACTGGTAGCGAATCTTTCATCATTGTGAATGTGAGATGGCCGAAAAGTTTGGGTTTGGAGATAAATGATAATATCTCCATACCATGGATCAAGTGTACTGATAAGAAGCAAAGATTCATCAGCGATCAGATGTTCTACCACAGTATCTGTCTCAGTATTTGGTAAGTCACACATTAGTTTGATGAACACTAGTGATTTCTTTGATTTAGATTTTTCAAATTCTAAATCAAACTCTTGAAGGATTACAATCCATTTAGAGTATTTGTCCCCTAGTAATTTTTTGGTCAAAATATACATCATAGGGTTGCAATCAGAGATCACTGTTATTTTTCGTAACAAGATGTAATGAAAAAATTGTTGGATAGCTTCAACGTCTGCCAAGGCCAATTTCTCCACATGTGAGTATTTGATTTCAGTCGGATTTAAATTGCAACTAATATAGTAAATCACATGTTCATTTTCAAATTCATCTTCCTGAACTAATACCATTCCAATTGTGGAATTAGAGGCTTCTAAGTATAAAAAGTAATCTAGGTTGTAATTGGGTGGATGCAATAAAAATGCATGGCTCAACATGTGTTTTAGAGCATCAAAAGAAATATCAGCGATCTCGTCCCAAATGAAAAAAGTAATCTATTTCAACAACCTTGTAAAACCTTTAGTTAACTCGACATAGTTAGGAACGAATCTACGCAAAAAGTTTTATTTCCCTTGCAAACTTTGGAGTTGGCTAAGTGTAGAAGGAGGAGGCAAATTGATAATAGCCTCAACCTTCGAAGGATCGACATGAATGCCTTGTTTCGAAATGATAATCCTAGTAATCAACCAGATTGTACACAAAAAACACATTTGTGTGGATTCAGTCGAATCTTATAGTACCTAAATCTCAGAAAAATTTCTTGTAAGTGGTTTGGATGATCTTCTCTGTGTAAGGAATGATCATGTAGATCATCGACATAAGTTTGCTCGATGTGTTTAATGTCATGGAAAGTATAGGACATAGCCCTTTGAAAAATTTCCCCAACATTCTTAATTCCAAATGGTAATTTACAGTAAGCGAAAGTTCCCAATGGAAAAATGAATGCTGTCTTGGGTTGATCGGCAGGGAGTATGTTTATTTGATTATAATCGGAAAACCCATCCATAAATGAAAACATTTCACTTCTGGTAAAATCGTCAATGATTTGATCAATATAAGGGGTTAGATAATTGTCTTTCGGACAAGCTCTAATTATATCCCTATAATCGATACATACTCTGATTGTTCCTTTTTTTTATTAACAGGAAAAATATTAGATACCCAATCTATTAAAGGGATTGGATAAATAAATCCTGCGCGAAGTAATTTTTCAACTTGAGCTTTGATTGTAGCAGCTTTTCATGGATGTATCTGACGTAATTTTTTTCGAATAGGTTTAGCATCTCGGTATGTTTGATTTCATGAAAAAAAAAATTAAGTTCGATTCCTGGCATTTCTTCATAAGACTAGGAAAAAATGTCACGAAATTCTTGAAATAGGGCTTTGTATATATCAATTTCATCTTTTGTACAAGAAGTGCCTATATGAATGTTTTCAACAATTCCTGGTTTTACCGATATGTCAATAGGAATCGTGGAAGAAATATTCCCCAAATTCACTTCAGAGTTTGAATGCATACTGGATATTGGATTCTGGGTTCCTTTACATAATCAGTAGTGAAAATTGATGAAAAATTATTTTTGAATTTTTCAAGCTCAGGCAAAAATGATGATCTATGATGGAGATCATCCTAGGGTAGGTCATCTATGGACAAAAATTCACGAATGTTATTGTCAGTATAAAAGACTTCTGGAAAAGTATCCGAAATTGATGTTATAGCTAAGATTGAAGATGAAAATGATTTTTCATTAGCCACATTCATAGGGTTAGATTTGGTTGAATTTAAGTCGGAAAAAGACTGTACTACTTGATATTCCAACTCAAATGGACTCAAAGGCATCGTGTCTTCAAACAAATCCAGTTATGAGTCTAAAGGCACTATACAAGTTGTTAGCCATCAATAAAAAAAATTCATAACTGATGATGGCTAAAACAAGTCTATTAGTCTTCAAGAAACAAATTTCATACAAAATCTGTGACTTCTTTAAGCCTCTCCATGTTCATTATCTTTCAGAAGTCCATGTCATTGATAACCTTCATTCAAATTCCTCAAAGAAAACCTACTGATATAAAAGACTATTTCAAAGCCTCCCTTTTCCTTCATTTCACCTATTCCATCAATTTGCCTTGAAAACCCCTTTTCTTCCTGTCAAATCCCTCTTTTTCTTCCCTTTCATGCTCCATTTCATCTAAATCCCCTTTAAACCTACAAAAACCCCTTTTTTATGGTTTAAACTATCCTTTTTACCTTATCGAAACCTTTGAAAAAAGTCAAAAAACCCACTTTTTGGCATGTTTCCAACCTTTTTTATATGTGGGTTTTAAGCCCCCTTGGCTTAAGCCCCCTTCCTTTTCTCTGCCATAAAACCTTGCTCCCGTGACCAGGCATTATCCCCCATCGGCATCATGCATCAACATTCCCAATTCCTCGTTCCCCTTACCTTTTTCTGCCGATTGGCCGATCTCCTGATGCAATCACAACTGACGATCGTGTTTGAACTGACAGCCAAGTGCTCAACTCTCCACGCCAATTCCTAGCCCCTTCTTTCCTTGGCTCCTAGTCCCTTACTCCTCCACGGGACCATGCCCCAGCACCTACCTTTAGCCCCCATTAGCATCATCAAATCGCGTTTTTTCTTCATTTCAATTTGTTTTTCCTCCACTGATGTTTCAACCTCCTATTTGATCCCCACTGTAGATCTACAAAGATCAACGGTTGTCAGCGCTCCATCGTAGCCTCCTTATTTCATCATTCCCATCCTCTTTACCCCCCCGACAACAGATTTCCACCGTTGATCTGGGAGATCCGACGGTTATCAAGCCCATTTTCCTTCGTTAATTCTCGCTATCCCCGGCCCCTTATCTCTCCACTCCCGGTCCTCCTTTCTCCCACAAAACCTTCCCTTTTTCCCTTAGCCCCATTCCTTCATTATTTATTTCTCCGCACTATGCTTTCTTTGATGTTGATCTTGACCATCGATCTCATCGATCTGATAGTCATCGCACTTCCCCTCTCATCCTCTGACCACCTGACCATCCCTCCTCATACATCTACGCAAACACATCTTAACCACTGATCCATCTCATCCAACAGCCCTTGTTAAAACCCACATCTCTAACCCCACCCGATGAGATTTCACCCCGCGACAAAATAGGTGGCGTCACCCCGGCCCCACCATACATTTTCACTGCACAACTTTCCAACCTTCATGCTCATCCATGACCGTAGATCTTCGGCCCGAAGATCTAACGATTCCAAATACGTTTCGCACCCATTTCACCAATAAAACTAATGGCACATTTTCAACGGGAAAACGATCGTTTTCGCCTGGACACATGTCACCTGATGGGCGATATCACGTTCTTTTCGCGCTAAACCGCTTACCACTCTTGGCATGCGCGAAAACCATTCATGGTTTTCCAAAACCATTCATCGTTTTCCAAAACCACTTTCCTCAGTTTCACGCCAAATTCAATTTTAAACCCTTGTTTTCATAGGTTTTTCCATAGAACCTCCTCCTGCATGCATTTTAACATCCTCACTGCCCCTCCCGCCCTCACACAACCTTTGTAATGCAGTTTACCTCCCTCACAGGTTTTATATAACGGTTATTGGTCTGTTTGTAGGTTTTAAACGCAGCGTAAGCGTTAAAAGGTCCTCCACAGCCAGACTAGTGGTGGAAACCCCCCAGGATGATGATCCTTGGGGTTTTAAATGAAAAAGGGGAGGTGTGTGGCTTTCAAGTGTTTTATCAGTGCCTCATAAGCGTTGGTTAGTTAATAAAACCCTCCAGCGCAGCAGGAAACCCCTGCAGACACAAAGACAGGGAATATCAATGAAGATCAGCGAAGAAATTAAAGGATAAAGGTTAATATTAAGATACAAAGGATCGAAAGCTAAGTCAACATATTAAGGATAAATACACAGTTTAAAGGATAAAACCGTTGAGAAAATACAAAAGTCCCGAAGATGAGAAGAAGGCCTAAAAGCCAAATCAAAGGCCTAATTGAAGTTTAAAGTGAAAAATAAACACAAATCAACAGAGAAAGTGCTTCGAATGACAAATCAGTAAGGAAAGCCTCCAAATTCCACATCAGTGAGGCAATTAACCCTCAAAATTCCACCTGCCAGTCTATTTTCCTCAAAAGAATACAAATTCAATGCACAATCAGAGATATTTGCCAAAGACAGCTCATAAAGTAATTACAAGCCTACCGAAGCCTCAAAGGTCAACAAAAGTGACTGAAGTAGATAAAAGTTAATGTAAAATTAATTAAAACAGAGTTAAAACATCTAAAATCTTCTCCATAAGGCTTCCCAAAGGCCCAGAAGCATTTACTCTGTATTAATTGAACAAATAACCATTTTTTTCACTCCACCTCCTCAATTCATCTATAAATACCATAAGAGGAGTCCATCATAAAGGTTTGTTGAATAATTATTAAATGTAAATAGTTGCTGAGGTTGGTGAAGCTCTTTTTTGTAATTAAAGAAAGATAAGCTAAGAAGAGAAGCTTGAAGTTGTAAAGACCTATTGGACTTGAAGATTGTAACTGGTTTGAACATCAAATATACAAGCTGATTTATGGGATCCTCATCTATGTCAATGGTGATTTTTTTCTTACTGTAATTGTTATTTTTATCATGTTTTCCATACTATCCACTTTCTCTGATAAAGAACAGCAAATATAGATTAGGATTTACTGTAAATTACCCTATTTCTCACTGATAAATATTGATCTCTATGTTTTCTTCTAATTTTTGTTTTGAGGATAATTCAATAGAGTATAACCAGTGAAGTGTTGGTAAGCCCATGTTTCATGAGTACAACTTGATATATTGTCTTTGAAAGTTCTTGAAAATTCTGCTAATTAAAGCTGAACTAGAGAAGTCTATGGTTAGCCCTGTCCTCTAGTTTATCGCCAAGATTTTCTTTGAAAAGATCCCTTCAGAGTATGCCAAAAGCAGGCTAGGTTAAAAGTCCGTACCTGATCTTAGGCTACTTTTTATGCTCATCTTGAATGTTTTCCTTTGAGAGTATGTCAAAAGCAGGCTAGGTTAAAATTCCTTGCTTGATCTTACGCTATTCTTTGTTTTCTTGTATGTTCGCTTCTTTCACAACACTTTTAATGTTCCATATCACAAAATCAATCTAAAGAGAGCCTTTGATATAGATGACTTTCCCCATGGACCAATCTTGAAACTTGTTGTGCAATTAAATCCTTTTGTGACTCGATAGCCCAATGGATTGACACTGTTTCTTACCTATCCTATCAGTTGAACCATTCTGTCAACCTCCTCACAACTTTACCCTTCAAAAGACCTCTTTCATTTTGATGATATCCATCCCAACCAAAACAAACAAAACCCTTGTGCTTCATAACTATCCTAATATCATATCATAAGTCTTAAAGATATATCCTTTAAAAACACTTATATAGAGAGATCCCTCTCTGAATCTAGGAGGGCTAGATCCTAGGATTCCAAAGTGGTTTTGATGTAGGCTCTGTAGCATTTGTTCTTAGAAATCTTGTAAACTATGGAGTCCTAACATAGTGGCGACCATACTGGGAAGAATATTGAGTAATAGATAACTTCACAACTCAACGAACCCCTATTTTTGAATGAGAAAAGTGTCACCAAGAATGGTTATTATTGATTGTTGATGGTGAACAACAACCAAACCTTGAAAACAAGTAAAAATACTTCACCTGGCAACTCCATTGGTATTTAGTAGGCCTGTTGACCCCACTGGTTTTTCCTAAGACTCCACTGGGAAATTCTTCTATCCTTCAAACATCACTCAAACCCAGTTAATAAGACTTTGAGGATTGAGTTTTCCTTGAAAAAGATTAGTTAGCCTTTAAAATACTGTCATACTTGGCTGAAATTTCCTCATAATTAGGTCTAAAAACATCACATAGTGGCTTCTAGAATAATTTATACTAGAGCCTATCCGAACCCAAATCCTCCTGAGATAGTTGATAATCTAGAAAGAATTCTTAGGAAATCTCCTAAATCCAAGACTTCAACTGTTGTCAGACCAATTCATAGAGCTAATTTTGTCCCTAAAAATCTCTCAGCTCTGCCAGATACACAAGTTGACTTTCCATTCATAAGAAACCCATACAAAACTAAGTCACTTAGTGATATATATCAGATAGACCTTGAGTCTCCACACTTACCCCGATATAGTGGTGAACATACTAATAGTAGAGAAACTACCCCACCAGATCTATATTTCATTCATAAGTTTGGTTTCTCTCATCCTAGATCTACTCAACAGTCTCTTGTTGGTCCAAGTACTTTTGTTATCCATACACCCACTATTCAAACTACTCCATTCCATCCTCCTCCTCCTTTCATAAACCCTCCACTTGTAAACCCCCCATTTTTTCCACAACTTCCTATCATGGCAGCATGGTATGCTCCTCTAGTCCTTCCTTTACCTTTAGCCAATTTTCCACAGGACTAACAGTCTAAGATCCCATTATATGATGCAAGTGGTTCTATTACTGCTCAAATACATGTGGACAAGATGAATGAATATTTTGATAGAAATGAGATAGATGATGAAGCTGTTAAACTTAGATTATTTGCTCAAATTTTAGGGGGAGAAGCAAGAAAATGGTTCAAAAAATTAACCCCTAATAGTATTAATGACCTCCAGGATTTCCATCAAACATTCATAAACAAATATGAAATTAGGAAGAACCCTCTCCAAATACTTTTAGATTACAACAACCTCAAGAGAAACACTGGGGAAAGTGTTCAAAACTATTGCACTAGATTTAATAATGTTTATAACACACTACCCCCAGATTTGAAACCTCCACAAGGCTCAAATTTGGCCAAATTCCTTGAAGGATTTGATCTCAAAATGGCCTATCAACTAAGAGAAAGGGATCCCTTAACTTTAGAAGACATGCAGAAGGGAGCTCTTAGTGTGGAAACAAATCTGATTGAGAAGAGAGCTAGAATGAAGACTGAGAAGAGGGTATCATATAGGGATGAAGCTGCACCTTGCACCTCAGACTCAAAACTGGAAATTATTATGGAGAAGATGATGGAGAGAATGAGCTATATGAGAGAGCTCAATCTAGAGAAAATCAATCAGCTCCTCAAAACATAAATCAACCCCAAAACCAAAATCAAAACTTTAGGAGAAATCAACCTCAGAACAAACAAAGGGATGTTGATCAACAGATCAAACCTCCTTTTCAAGAAAATTATGTTAATGAGGATGGAGAAACAAATGAACAAACAGAGGATGATAACATAAACATGCTGGTAGTAAGCAATGATGATTCTGATTTCCTCCATGAAAGAAAACAAGGTCTATATACACCCTATGATGATAGAAGACCAAAAACTAAATACTATGAACCATATTTTTAAAATTCCGTCATAGGATCACCTAAACAATATGACATAAGAAGTAAAAATAACCTAGAAACTCCCAAAAAGAAAACCTCTGATAGTTCTGCCAATAACATCCCTATAAATACTTCTAAAAATACTGTAGAAAACCATAAGGCATTGGCTAAAAGTTTTGATTCAAACAAGGGAAAAAACACCCAAATCAATGAAAAACAGAGTGGTGACCCTAGCAGCAATAGCATTTCATATAATTCTCCTGAAAAAACCATTTTGACTGTTATAAATAGTAGAAATCAGCAAGTTGATTTTGTTGATGAATCAGTGACTAAGAAGGTTGAATCAAACATTTTGAAAAATCAGATTCCCTTTAGCTTAGAGAGTGAAATTTCCAAAATCAAAATCTCTATCCCACTCACTGAGTTAGTCACTCAAAATGTATATAGATGTCAAGTTTTGAAAGCTTTGAACATAGAAGAAATTCATGATACTGTTAACTTGAATGATGATACACCAGAGCTTATGTTTGGTCATAAGATTGAAGGAAAATTTCACGAAGGAACTACCCCTCCATTCTACATCAGTTTGAACATCCATGATAATATCTTGCACAATGTCGTGCTTGATTCAGGAGCATCACATAACCTCATGCCCAAAGTAATAATGGAAAAATTAGGCCTTGAGGTAACTAGACCTTATAAATATTTATATTCCTTTGATTCAAGAAGAGTGAGATGCCTAGGCCTTATAAAATATCTCTGTGTTAACTTAGCTCAAATCCCAGCCAAAAGCCTAGTGATGGACATTGTAGTTGCTGATATACCCCCCCAAATATGGCATGCTTATTTCAAGATCATGGGGTGCTAAGTTGCAAGGTACTATGCAGATGGATATGACTTATGTCACCATCCCTGTCTTCAGTGAACCTAGAAGGCTCTATAGGGAAACACACATGAAATACATGGTGAGTAACCAAGAAAGACTAGAAAACTCCCCTCTCTATTCTATACATACTAAACTTGACTCATTCATTCTTTATAATGATGATATTTCTAATGAGCAAGGATTAATAAATGAAACGTTAGCCAATATATTAGTCACTCCACTTCCTAACATAGTGGCAGCCATAGAGGAAGAGGAAAACAAGGAGAAAACTAAAAGACAGATTTCTAATTCAGAAAATCACAACAAACAGATCATGGGTCTTGAGGTCCAAAACAGTCATAAGTATAGTGCAGATCTTGAAAATCAAAGAATAAAACCCAAAATGTTGAAAATCTTGAGGAACAAAACAAAATTCAACATATTACAGAGTTGTAGGAACAACACAATGAAAGATTAGGAAAACAAGACAGAGAGGACAGAAGTGAAATAAATGAAAAATATGAAAATAGTACTCTTTGGAATATGAGTTTTGATGGATCTTGCTCTAAAACCGGTGCAGGAGCAGGCATATGGGTACACAACACTGAAAACAATCATGCTAAGGGTCATTCCTATAGATTAAACTTCCAATGCACAAATAACATATAAAATTATGAGGCTCTTCTTTTAGGCTTGCATTTATTGAAAAAACTAGGAGCCAAAAAGATAACAGTCCATGGAGATTCAGAATTGATAATTAGGCAAGTAAATGGGGAATACACTGCTAAACATCCCAGACTTAGAGCCTATAGAGGTGATGCCATGGACTTGTTAAAAAAAATTTCTGAATTCCTACTTACCTTTGTACCAAGGAACCAAAACATTCTTGCCAATGGATTAGCCTTTGCTTCTAGTACTTGTCTAAGACGATATGAAAGCAAACAATACACCATCAAAGTCAAATATAGACCAGTTGTCCCGGATAATGAAAAATATTGGCAAGTGTTTGAAGTAGATAAACAAATAGAAGAATTCCTACAGTCCATAAATGAATTTGAAGTGCAAAACTCAGATTCAGAGTATGAACAAGATTTTCCTACTGAAGAAAACCCACTTTTTGAAGAAGAAAAGTCTCTTGATATTGCTGAAATAAATTTGTTAACTAATCGACCCAAACATACAACAGAAAAAAGCACAGATTTAGAAAATGAATACTTAGAAGTGCTGCAATCTAAAGATCAAAGCTTTCCAAAAGGACTGGTCCCATTAGAAGAATTATTTGACTTGAATGATGTTGCCAAAAATCCAAAACTGGAACCTATTGAAGCTGAAGTGGAAGAATGCAACAAAGGTAGTGAACTCAAGCCGAAAATGATCAAGCTGTCTAAAACCCTGTCAACTCACATTAAACTGAAATAAATTGAGCTGTTTAAATAATTTTCTGATGTATTTTCATGGATTTATGAAGATTTGAAATCATATGATACAGAAATAATCCAGCATAAGATACCCCTCAAAGAAAACCAGAAGCCTTTTAAAAAAAAATTACGCAAAATCAACCCTGTTCAATTACCTCTGGCAGAGAAGAAATTAGAAAATTGTATGATGCTAGAATTATAGTCCCTGTTAGATATTCAGAGTGGGTGTCTAATCTTGTATTAGTTAGGAAGAAAACAGGAGAATAAGGCTTTGCATTGACTTTAGAAACTTAAACAAAGCCTCATTAAAGGACAACTATCCCTTACCCAAAATGGATCATATCTTACAAAAGGTAGTTGGTTCTAAAATAATTTCTTTGCTAGATGGCTTCTCAGGTTACAATCAGATATTGGTACATCCTAATGATCAACTTAAAACAACCTTTACTACTCCTTGGGGTACTTTCATGTATTTGAAAATTCCCTTTGGTTTAATGAATGATGGTGCTAAATTTCAGAGAGCCATGAATATAGCATTCTCAAAAGAAATAGGTTACTTCATAGTAACTTACTTAGACGATATCACTGTTTATTCTAAAACAGATGAAGAACACCTAATACAGTTGATAAAAGTCTTTGAGAAATGCAGAAAATATGGGTTGTCCTTAAATCCAAAGAAAAAATTGTTTGGTCTCCAAGAAGGTAAACTTCTTGGACACATCATATCAGAAGAGGGAATAAGGATAGACCCAAAGAGGATTGATGGTATATTGCAAATCAACCATCCAAGAAACATCAAGGAACTTCAATATTTTATTGGGAAGATTAATTTATTGATAAGGTTCATACCCAATCTAGCTGAACTCCTTAGAATCATGACAAATATGCTTAAGAGAGAAGAAGGAGTTAAATGGACCTTAGAAGCAAAGAAATCATTTGAGCTAGTAAAAAAAACAATTACCAAAACACAGTTCTCATTAGTCCTAATTTTACAAAGGATTTCTTCATCTTTTCATTTGCATCAAAACACACAATGGTTGTTGTCCTATTACAGAAAAACTTGAAAGGATAAGAGCAGCCAATTGCATTTTTCAGAAAGGCATTAAGAGATGCACCTCTGAAATACAACATAATGGAAAAGCAAACCTTTTCCTTGGTCAAAGCCAAAAGACTTCAGAGTCTACATTTTACACTCCCACATCATAGAATTTGTGCCCCATTCAGTTGTAAAAGACATATTGACTCAAGATCCAGATGGCAAAAGAGGAAAGTGGATTGCCGTAATTTTAGAATATGACTTAGAAATCAAACCCACTAAGCTCATAAAAGGTCAATGACTAGCAAAACTTATGGCTGAATCCAACTTTAAATATCTTGATATAAACATGTTTAATGCATTAGATTGACAGGAGGAGTTGATAACTCCACTTATTGAAGATCATTTTCTGAATTCATCTTGGTATGCTGATATTTTGTATGTTTTTCTCAATCTTAATACCCCTCCTGGTTTGTCTAAAAAAAAGGCAAGTTCTTAAAGTTGAAAGTTGTAAATTACTACATTTTGAATAAATTTTATATTGGAAAAATACTAGTGTATTATTGCTTAAATGTTTGCTTGAGAATGATGTAGATAAGATCAAGCATGAGTTTCATGAAGGAGAATGTGGAGGCCACCTCTATTGGAAGTCAACTGCTAACAAAATACTTAGAGTTGGTTACTACTAGCCCACCCTCTTTCAATATGTCCACAAAATGATTGCTGCCTGTCACAAATGTCAAATATTTGAAGGCAAAAGAAAGCTGCTTCCCTTACCTTTGGAACTAATCACTGTTGAAGCTCATTTTCAGCAGTGGGGCCTAGAATTCATTGGAGAAATCCATCCTACCTCATTTTCCCAACACAAATGGATCCTCACAGCAACAAACTATTTTACCAAATGGATAGAATCCATCCCCTCTAGGAATGCCACGGACTCAGCTATCATTTCATTCCTTGAAAACCATATACTATCTAGATTTGACCGTCCTAGAAATATCATAACTGACAATGTTGTTGAATTTGGGTCTAGAAAGATTGTAGAGCTCTGACATAAATATCAGATTATATTGGTTCATTCTATGGATTATTACCCTCAAGGTAATGGGTTGGTAGAATCATCAAATAAAATTTTGGCCAACATAATCAAGAAGTTGCTAAAAGATAACAAGAAATCATGGCACAATAAGCTAGTACATGCATTATGGGCAGACATATTGACAGTTAAAAATTCAATTGGGATGTCTCCTTACCAGCTAGTTTATGGAACAGATGCAATATTTCCAACCAGCCTAGGAGTGCCAGTTATGAAGCTGATCCAAGAAGTACAGTCTGAAGATGATGATATGAAAAGAAGAATACACCAGACTATACATCTACAACAAACCAGGGAAGAAGTCTACATCAGAGCATAACAACTATAATAAAACATTAAGAAGTTGTCTGACAAAAGAACCAAGGCAAGTGACTTTAAAATTGGTGACAAAGTATTGAAATGGGATTCAAGGAGAGAAGATAAGGGCAAACATGGAAAATTTGATAATTTATGGCAAGGCCCTTATCTCATTCAATCTATCATTGGAAAAAATGCATTCTTTTTGCAAGAATTGGATGGAGCTAAACATTTTGGAGGTCCTGTCAATGGCAGGACTCTCAAACATTATTTTTTTTAACTAATATTTTAGTTTCAAAGCTTTTTGTTCATTGTATATAACACTTATTTTGAATTTGAAAAAGAAAAAATACAAAAACAATAGAAAAAGAGAAAAAGAGAGAAGAAATAAAAGAAGAAAGGTACAGCCCCATACCAAAAAAGAAAAGAAAAAATTGAAAGTGTGCAAGCTTAAATGCCACTACCAAGAAGAACACTGCTATTTAGTCATATAGCCTAATCACGACTAGATAGATTTAAATTTGCTGATGATAGGTTAGTGAATCAGATTAGCTAAACAATGAAATATTGCCTTATCAGTAGATTAGATTAGGATAGAAAAAATGGCTCTAATTAGACCAAAATCTGAGCCAAATAAAAATAAAAATAACTGGTTCTAACATGCTGAAAACTTGAACTAGGTAAAAGAGAAAACAACTCTCAAAAGATCAAAACCAGAGCTGAAAGAAAGAAGGAAGGATATTAATAATTTTCAGATCTTAAGCCTTCACAATTTTGTTTTAAATTTCTGTAAATTTCAGTCTATGTGCAGTTTGTTTTTATGCCATAGTCTTACAGCAAATCAAACATCTTAATCCTAGTTTGTTTGTATTTAAGTTTCTATTTTAGAATATAGAGAATAAGATCTGTCAGACAGCTTAAACTTGACAAATAGTAGCTTAGGTAGAGAATTTATGAGTTCAACTATTTAATCTGAACTCATGGAAGAAATAAGGTTATATTTATATTAGTTTCCTTCTTTCAAAATAAAATAATAAAATGTTGATGTTAAAGGTTTGCAAGTCCAAGTGCACCTTATGAAGAAAAAATGTTAGGAAAGTAGGTTGTGTAGGTAGTTGTTTGGGGAATGAATTATTCTGTTTGATGTAATACTGATCATATTTTTAAGAAGCATGATCAAGGAAGAAAAGGTTGTCAAGGATAAGGCATAGGTCTACATTCCAGAGATAAAATTTTGAAGTTCTTGACACCTCCAAGGACCTGCCATACCCAAGTGGAGCCACTGTTAGCCATCAATAAAATTTCGTCATAACTGATGATGGCTAAAACAAGTCTATTAGTCTTCAAGAAACAAATTTCATACAAAATTTGTGACTTCTTGAAGCCTCTCTATGTTCATTATCTTTTATAATTCCATGTCATTTATAACCTTCATTCAAATTCCTCAAAGAAAACCTGCTAATATAAAAGACTATTTCAAAGCCTCCGTTTTCCTTCATTTCACCTATTCCATCAATTTTCCTTGAAAACCCCTTTTCCTCCTGTCAAATCCATCTTTTTCTTCCCTTTCATACTCAATTTCATCTAAATCCCCTTTAAACCTATAAAAACCCCTTTTTTTATGGTTTAAACAATCCTTTTTACCTTATCGGAACCTTTGAAAAAAGTCAAAAAACCCACTTTTTGGCCTGTTTCCGACCTTTTTTATATGTGGGTTTTAAGCCCCATTGGCTTAAGCCCCCTTCCTTTTCTCCACCATAAGACACTACACCCATGACTAGGCATTAGCCCCCATCGCCATTGCGCATCGGTGTTCCCAATTCCTCGTTCCCCTTACCTTTTTTCTGCTGATTGGCCGATCTCCCAATGCAATCACAACCATCGATCGTGTTTGATCTAATGGCCAAGCGCTCAACTCTCCACGCCAATTCCTAGCCCCTTCTTTTCTTGGCTCTCGGTCCCTTACTCCTCCATGGTACCATCCCCCAGCACCTACCTTTAGCCCCCATCAACATCGACAAATCATGTTTTTTCTTCATTTCACTTTCTTTTTCCTCCACCGATGTTTCAACCTCCGATTTGATCTCCACCGTAGATCTACAAAGATCAACGGTTGTCAGCGCTCCATCGCATCCTCCTTATTTCATCGTTCCCATCCTCTTTACCCCCCCGACAGCAAATCTCCACCGTTGATCTAGGATATTTGATGGTTATCCAGCCCCTTTTCCTTTGTGAATTCTCGCTATCCCCAGCCCCTTATCTCTCTGCTCCTGGTCCTCCTTTCTCCCACAAAACCTTCCATTTTTCCCTTAGCCCCATTCCTTCATTCTTTATTTCTCCGCGCTATGCTTTCTCCTTGGTCGATCTTGACCGTCGATCTCATCGATCTGACGGTCATCGCATTTCCCCTCTCATCCTTCGACCACCCAACCATCCCTCCTCATACATCTACGCAAACACATCTCAAACGTTGATCCATATCATCCAACGACCCTTGTTAAAACCCACATCTCTAACCCCGCCCGATGAGATTTCACCCCACGAGAAAATAGATGACATCACCCCAACCCCACCATATGTTTTCACTGCACAACTTTACAACCTTCGCACTCATTCATGACTATAGATCTTCAGCTCGAAGATCTAATGGTCCCGAATATGTTTTGCGCCCATTTCACCAATAAAACTAATCGTGAATTTTCAACGCGAAAATGGCGGTTTTCGCCTGGACACGTGTCGCTCGATGGGCGATATCGCGTTCGTTTCACGCTAAACCGCTTACCACTCTTGGCATGTGCGAAAACCATTCATGGTTTTCCAAAACCACTTTCCTCAGTTTCACACCAAACTCAATTTTAAACCTTGTTTTTGTAGGTTTTTCCACGGAACCTCCTCTTGCATGCATTTTAACCTCCTCACTGCTCCTCCCACCCTCACATAGCCTCTGTAATGTATTTTACCTCCCTCACAGGTTTTATATAACGGTTATTGGTCTGTTTGCAAGTTTTAAAGGCAGCCTAAGCGTTAAAAGGTCCTCCACATCCAAACCAGTGTCGGCAACCCCCCAGGATGATGATCCTTGGGGTTGCAAAAGGGGAGGTGCACGGCTTTCAAGTTTTTTATCAGAGCCTCATAAACACTGGCTAGTTAATAAAACCATCCAATGCAGCAGGAAACCCCTGTAGACACAAAGACAGGGAATATTAATGAAGATCAGTGAAGAAATTAAAGGATAAAGGTTAAATATTAAGAGACAAAGGATCGAAAGCTAAGTCAATGGATTAAGGATAAATACACAGTTTAAAGGATAAAACTGTTGAGAAAAGACAAAAGCCCCGAATATGATAAGAAGGCCTAAAAGCCAAATCAAAGACCTAATTGAAGTTTAAAGTGCCAAATCAACACAAATAAAAAAATAAAGTGCTTCGAATGACAGATCAGTAAGGAAAGCCTCAAAATGTCACATCAGTGAGGCAATTAAACCTCAAAATGCCACTTTCCAGTCTATTTTCCTCAAAAGAATACAAATTCAATGCATAGTCAGAGATATTTGCCAAAGACAGCTCAGAAAGTAATTACAAGCCTACCAAAGCCTCAAAAGTAAACAAAAGTGACTGAAGTAGATAAAAGTTAATGTAAAATTAATTAAAACAGAGCTAAAACATCTGAAATATTCTCCATAAGGCTTCTCAAAGGCCAAGAAGCATTTACTCTATATTAATTGAACAAATAACCATTTTTTTCACTCTACCTCCTCAATTCATCTATAAATACCATAAGAGGAATCCATTGTAAAGGTTGGTTGAATACTTATTAAATGTAAATAGTTGTTGAGGCTGCTAAAGCTTTGTTTTGTAATTGAAGACAGATAAGCTGAGAAGAGAAGTTTGAAGCTATAAATACCTACTGGACCTGAAGATTGTAACTGGTTTGAACATCAAATATACAAGCTGATTTATGGGATCCTCGTCTATGTTAATGGTGATGTTTTTCTTACTATAATTGTTGTTTTTCTCATGTTTTCCATACTGTCCACTTTCTCTAATAAAGAACAACAAATATAGATTAGGATTTACTGTAAAGTACCCTATTTCTCACTGATAAATCTTTATCTCTATGTTTTCTTCTAATTGTTGTTTTGAGGATAATTCAATAGAGTATAACCAGTGAAGTGTTGGTAAGCCCATGTTTCCTGAGTACAACTTGAGATATTGTCTTTGAAGGTTCTTGAAAAGTCTACTAATTAAAGTTGAACTGGAGAAGTCTATGGTTAGCCATGTCCTCTAGTTTATCTCCAACAGTTTCTTTGAAAATATCCCTTAAGAGTATGCCAAAAGCAGGCTAGGTTAAAAGTCCTTACCTGAGCTTAGGCTACTTTTTATGTTCATCTTGAATGTTTTCCTTTGAGAGTATGTCAAAATCAGGCTAGGTTAAAATTCCTTACTTGATCTTAGGCTATTCTTTGTTTTCTTGTATGTTCGCTTCTTTCACAACACTTTTAATGTTCCATATCACAAAATCAATCTAAAGACACCCTTTGATATAGATGACTAGCTCGATGGACCAATCTTGAAACTTGTTGTGAAATTAAATCCTTTTGTGACTCCATAGCCCTATGGATTGATAATGTTTCTTACCTATCCTATCAGCTGAACCATTTTGTCAACCTGATCACACCATTACCCTTCAAAAGACTTCCTTCATTTTGATGATGTCCATCCCAACCAAAACAAACAAAACCCTTGTACTTCATAACTAGCCTATATCATATCATAAGCCTTAAATATATATCCTTTTAAAACACTTATATAGAGAGATCCCTCTCTGAATCTAGGAGGGCTAGATCCTAGGACTCCAAAGTGGTTTTGATGTAGGATCTGCAACGTTTCTTCTTGCCAATATTGCAAAATACGGAGTCCTAAAAAAAGTATCATCAAATGGAATATTGCTTGATGTAATCATATTGATATTGGCCATAGTACGTGGTATGTTAGGTGGAGGCAAAGAAAAATTTCCCAACGAAGCGGAATCTTTAATAGTTGTTTTTCCAACATGCTGAATGTTATCCATAGAAGCTGGATCGAACAAATAATATGAGAGCTGATCAACCTTCACAATCTCTCCTTGATGAGGAAACATGATGAGTCAAAAGATGGAAGATACGACAGCAATCATAGCATAAGACCAATTATGACCTAGGAGAAGGTTGTAATCTAGAGGGGAATCAACTACTTCGACATCTAGATTAATATTTTTTCCTTCAACCTATATAGGTAGATCCTATAAAAAACCATTTGGATGGAATCCTCTTCCATAAACATCTTTCAAGATGGTTGGAGATCAGTTAAGGATAGGAGAACCAAGTGATTTCCAACAACTCAACGACATGATACACATAGAGGCCCCTTCATCAATCACAGTACGAAAGCAACGCATGTTTTTGACTGACATTGGAATTTGGAAAGCCATTTGATGGGGTAGGTGGGGTGTAAAATTTTCTAGATCAAAGATCATAAGATTTGAATCTTGCAAATCTATGGCTCGTAAAACTAACAATAATGATTTTCTTTGTGCTGGACATGATTGCAGCACTTCCAAAGCTAACATTACCGAAGGGGAAATTGCCAAATCTTCAATGATGTTGTAATTCTGAGCAGCTCTCGCATGTGGATTGAAAGTTGATTTACGAAGTACACCTTTAGGAGGCGGTTTGATTACTAAGTCAGGATTTGGTTTCTCAATGTGAAGCGGATCGAAAACTGAAGTAGATGCAACTGGTGAAGAATCAGAATTATTATGCTTCTTTACCAGTGACAGGATTTTTACTACTATAATCTTGTGATCGAGTTGCAACCATAAAAATATATGCTAAGGGATTAGAAGAAGATGCAACCATTTTACTATCTTGAATTGGAAATGGATTCTTCAATAAAATAGGAGTGGGTGAACCTTTGACGAACTTAGAAACTTCTTCCCTATGCGGACATTCCTTAGTGAAATGATCCTCGTCACAGATAAGACAAGGATAATTAGGTTTCCGTTTTTCATCAGTTGATTCAGGTTTATTAGATTTTTCTTTAGGAGGTGAGGTCTGTTTATTCCTTTTCTTCCCCTTTTTCTTTTTTCGAGTTTTTTACTTAGTAGATGAATCTACAATGTGAATATCGGTAGTAGTTTCCAAGGAAGATTCTTCTTTTGGTGAATTAGGTAAAGTTATTATGGGAGAAGTAATATTTGAAGATTTATTATTATTTTTAGTTGTAGTAACTGAACTGATTACACCATCAGCGGCATGAGAGCCCAAAGGAGTTGTAGTTAATTGACCAAGTTGTGGTAAATCGAGGATTTCTCATTCAAAGTTCCAGACTGGGTATAGACCATGTCTAGATATTGAGCTTGAGCAATAAATTTCTATCCTGTAACAACTCCTGCTTTAGCTACATCTTCAGTGATTTTTGGTAATAATAATTTAACGAACCATTCTGCCAATATTTGATCTGGGATAAAAACTTTTACCAAACGTCTTCTACATCTCCATTCATGAATATGATCTGATATATAGGTAGAATTAGATTGTTTTAGTGAAGTTAATAATTCCGTGCAATTGTCATATCTGACGGGCAACTGAAAATAAGTTAAGAAGGCATTTTCTAGGGCGTTGAAGTTGTTAAATGAGCCTCGTGGCAATTCAATATACCACTTAGCAGCTAATCCTATTAACATTCTCTAAAAAATTCTAAGTCGAATAGAATCGTCAATTAATGAATTATATGCACACCAAAGGTAGTAATTCATAACATTATTGGAAGGATCCTCTCCTGTTTTTCCTTCAAATTTTGGAATATCACTGGGCAATTTATGAGGCATCAGTGGCCAATACGGATGACAATAGATAGGATCATTCATAAGGTGGGATAAATCTGATAGATCTAAAGTTTCTATGAACGAAAATCGACGGGTAGGGTCTTGTGGATAACCTTGTGAATTAAACTAGTCCCAGGAGGAGGATATCCAGGATAACCTGGAAGAGGATGGGCATTTGGAATCATATTACCCCCTGGATAACCAGGAATAACCAGACCATACTGTGGTTGAACAGGTGTTTGATATGTATATCAAGGGTACGGTTGTTTCGGGTAGACTGGAGTTTGTGAAACAAGTCCATATTGGTACAACCCCTGATAAAGTTGATAATTAAATTGAGGTTGAATCATTATTACTGTACTTGTACCAGATTTTCCTACAGGTATCTGAACAGTAGTTTGAATTGTTGGTCCAGACTGCCAAAGAGAAACCTGAGGAATCAGTATCTAAGTTTGAGGGGCAGATGTAACAGGAAACGTAGACATTACAGAAATGGATGTGGAAGGTTGAACAGAAGTCTGTGTTAGCTCCCTGTAATCAGCAAGATTGGCGAAAGTCCGGTCGCAGGGGGAAACATCGTTTCAACCACTTTGGGATTCTAGGATCTAGCCCTCCTGAATTCAGAGAGGGATCTCTCCAATAAGTGCAAAGATGGATTTGTATTTGAAGTTTGGGGTAATTATATTAGGCTAGTTATGAAGGCCAAGGGTTTTGTTCGTTTTTGGATGGTTGAGCATGATTACTGTTTGAGGTGGAAATTTATAAATGTAAAGAGTTTCAAATGTGAGAAGTTGCAAGCAGATAGAACAAGCTTTGGCTAGGAAGGTAGATAATTGCAGGTTTTAGTCCATTGGGCTACGGAGTCATAATAGGGTTTAATTGGACTAGCAAGAGGCAAGAGTGGTCCATGGGGCAAGTCATCTGTGTCTAAGGATCTCTTTGAAGGTTGATTTATGGAATGAGATGATACAACAAGAAGGAAAATTAACAGGTGCAGAACAAAGAGAAGCCCAGGATTTGGTAAGTACTTTTAAACTAGCCAGCCTTTGACAAACACTTAAGAACAACATAAAAGAAAACTAGGATCTGGTAAGTGCTTTTAAAATAGCCATCCTTTGATACAATTTCGACAGAAAACATTTTAAAACAAAGGGGAAAATTAAAGGCAACTGTTGGAGTAGAAAATAGCAAGTCGGGCTCACCACAAATCCTCTCCTAGCTCTACTTTACTTGGTTACTTTCAAGACAAACACAAAGATGACACAGAATGGCATAAGATCTGGTAAGTACTTCTAAACTAGCCAACTTTTAACACATTCCAAGGGAAACATCCAGACAGCCTTTGGGGATAAAACTAGGACTAGGGCACACCATATCTTCCATAGTTCATCTCTACTTCACTAGTACTGAACATGGCTTTCAAGAATAATATTCAGCTAAGGCAATAAGACGAGGGAACGCCAACATTCTTATGCTTAAACTGAATTAAATCATTCCCAAATAACACAGATTGGAAGAAAACATTTCGCTAATGGTTTTCAGTCAGAGAAGTGTACTGATATACATTAGGTCCTAACTCTATGCATGTTGTTCTTTATAAGAGAAGATGAAACACAATGAAAAAAAAAACAAAATGACAAGTTACAATGAGAAAAACATCACCGTCAACATAGAACAAGATTCCATAAATCAGCTTGTATTGATGCTCCAAACCAGTTACAACTTTAAGTCTAATGCTTTAGTTTAGCAACCATCTACACATCATAGCCTAACCTATCTACCACTAGAAGAGCTCCAAGGGCCCATGAACACTACTTACAGAAAGAAGTCTCAAGCTCAATTACATTTCAATGTTCTACAACCAACCCCTCATTCATCTTCTGCAGGAGTATATATAGTAGGATGAGGAGGTGAGATCTGATAAAAGATCTCAAAAAATAATTAATATAGACTTAAATGGTTTCTCGGCCATTGAGGGGCTCAATAAAGAAGCTTGCATAGGTGTCTTCTGTACTAAATGATTTACATAAATATTAAGCTCCGTGGGAGCTTTTGTTGACCTTTAAGGCTGTGTGTGATGTCGAGGTTACTCTGTTGATATTTTTTCATCAGTTTGCCTGCAAAATTTATCCTCTGGCTGTGTTGCGAGGCAGCTATTTGGTCTTGATCAATAACTTTGGCCTCTAATTGAATACTTTGAGGCACAGGGGGCATTCTAGTAGCTGGGAGGAATCAATTTGCCTCAGATGTGGCGGTGGAGGCTTTTTGTTGATAAAACACTTAAGATTTTCTTCAAACTATGTTTTAATTGGGGATTAGGCTTTTGATAATCTTTCTTAGCCATGATCCCCACAAATCTATCTTCAACCTTCTGTCCTGGTACATTTTTGCCTTCGACACTGATACTCTCTGACTATGCTTGATTTATTGTGTTTTGCTAGTATGCAAGGCTGCACAGGGGTGATATGGCATCAATTCCTCATGAATCATCGATGAAACGTGAAGTTTAAACCCTGCGATTGATTTTCTTTGGTGAATCGAAGGCAGGAGGATCGTCACCCTATGCCTTTGAAATTTTTTGAGTTATGGCGGAAAAACCATTAAAACCCTGCAAAATACAAAAACTATTATAAAATCCTACATGTATAGGTTCGCTGCTTCAGAAGGTACGTGGAGGGAGCAAGGCTGTTGGATGGCATCATCCAACAGTCGAGATTGATTGAGAGAAGTCAAAGAGAAGGCGGAAGAAGGAATATGAATTGGAGCCATCGATCACACGGATATTGACGGTCGGGAGCGGAGGAAGAAATTCAAAGAGGAGGAATCAGGGTGATGAATGGTGGGTCGTCGATCTGCAGATCAGATTGACGACGAAGATCTTTTAAATGCTGTGCCGTAGCCTGGTTAACTGTTAGGCTTTTTTGTCGAGCGATCATCGTCCGATGGGCGGCCTCGGATCGGACGGTGGACATCAATATCGCACCTGGTCCACGTCCTCTCTTTAACATGCGATGGACAACGGTTTTGTGAAAAATGCCCAAGACATGTATTAGCCAGTGTATGGAATCGCTGCAAAAAAGAAAAAAACACCGTGTGCTCAAAAGCGGTGCGATGAAATCCACCCGGTTTTGCAATGGTAAGTAGCTGGCAGGGACCACCAAGGCGATGGATTGCACGTCATCAATCTGTAGATCAGATCAACGGTGGAGAGCGATTAGAAATTTGCACCAGCGGAAAACTTTAAAATTTAATAAAAACCGAAAAATTAATATAAGCAAAGGTTCACACTTTGAGCGGAAATATTTTATTTGAAGCGGATAGGCGCCCGTCTGCGGGGCCATGGGTTATATGGGAGAACATATGACCAGGGGTTAAAGAAGAGGGGCTAATCACAATTGGGCAGCGCGATAAGTGCTTGTAAGGCTGGTGCTCGGTTCTGGCGCCTGGGCGTATGGAGGGGAGGGTTAAGGACTTAAGCCCAAGGGGGCTTAAGTCTATAGTATATAAAAATATGATTTTGATAGATTTTCAATGGTCTTCAAAGGAATTAGGGGGTTTCGATAAGGCTAAGAAAGAGTCTTAAACCTTATCAAGGGGGTTTTGATGAAGGGAAAAGGGGAAGAACATGAAAATGAAGGATTTTCATGGAAAAAGAAAAGGAAAAGATGAGGTTAGTCTGGAAGAAGGGGGAAAAGGACAAGGCTGCTTGTGGTAGTATTCTTTCTTAGGAATCAGCAGGGTTTCATAGTTTTTAAGACAGGAACAACAGTGAATATTTGGTCAGAGGCATGAGACCTTCAAGAGTCTTCAAGAGCCAACACTTTTTGCAAAAAAAATTGTTACTTGAAGGCTCTTAACAGTTTTAGCCACCTTTTGCTATAACAAATTTTATAGGTGGCTAACAGTGGCTCGACTTGGGGATGGTGCCTTCTTGAAGGCATCAAGAACTTCAGACTGGCATTCTATGGGAGGCTGACCTGTGCCTCATCCATTGGGCTGCCCTTCTTTTGTTGGGATGACCTTGCTTTGAAAACATGTTAGAAGCCATAAAGCAATGGATTTTCATCAATACAAATTTCTACCTACCCAATCCTACTGATCTAACATTTCTTCTCCATTAGAGTGCACTTGGATTGGAAAACTCCTTTCACAACATTTTATTCTTTTGAAAGTAGGAAATCTAATCTATTTCTATTCCTTATTTCTTCATGGACTCTGATTAACAGTTGAGCCCATATAATTTTCTACCTAATCTACTGTCTGTTTGGGATTAAACTGTCCAACAGACTTTATTCTCTAAATTCTACAACAGAAATTTAAAAACAGTCAAGTCAAGATTAAGTTGTTTGACTTGCTGTGATCTATGGCATAAAAACAAGCTGCACATAGACATTTATTTTGTAGAAAATTTAAAACAAAAATTTGGAAGGCCTGGGATATGAAATTTGAAAGCATTTCCTTCCTCTTTTGTATAGCTCTATTCTGACTTTGTTGTGAGCTGTCTTTCCTTGTTCTCTGGTTCAGATTTTGAGCAACTTAGAACCAGATTTTTTACATCCTTTCACTCAAAATTTGAAACAGATTTGAGTCATTCTCTCTTTGAAACCTTAGGTTCAGATTTTGTGCATATTTGAACCTTAAATTTCTATCCTAATCTATCTACTGATAAGCCAAGATTAAAAAGTTTGGTGAATCGAATTCACTATCCTATCAGCAGAAAATTTAAAACTAATGAGTCAAGATTAGGCTTTTTGACTAACTAGAAGCATGTCTCCAGGAGTGGCATTTAAACTTGCACACTTTCAGATTCGTTTCTCTTTTTTGGTATGGGGCTATACCTTTCTTGTTTTCAGAGTCTGCCCTCTTTTATTTCTTTTCTTTGTTTTTGTATTTTTGATTTTTTATAACTTTGAATGCAATGGTGGATGAGATATTTATAATGAGGAAAAGATAAAAAGGCTTTAAAACATAGCATGGATCAAGAGAAGTAATGTTTAAGCATCCTACCATTGATAGGGCCCCCAAACAATTCTGCTCCATTCAAATCCTGTAAAAAATAAGCATTGTTACTAGCAACTGAATGAATAGAGTAATGGCCAAGCCATAGGTTGTCAAATTTTCCATGCTTTCCCTTGTCTTCCCTCCTTCAGCCCCACTTTAAAACTTTGTCCCCAATTTTGAAATTGTTGGCCTTTTTTCTTCTGTCAAAAATATTTTTAATGCTATCATGTTTCTGCAATTCTTTGTTATAAACTTCCTCTCTGGTTTTCTGAAGATGAATGGTCTGATTTATTCTTCTGATCATGTCATTTTCTTCAGTTTACAATTCTTGGATCAACTTCATCACTGGTA
The DNA here is from genome assembly GCA_034641835.2 of Pinus albicaulis. Taxonomy (NCBI): domain Eukaryota; kingdom Viridiplantae; phylum Streptophyta; class Pinopsida; order Pinales; family Pinaceae; genus Pinus; species Pinus albicaulis. The sequence continues at coordinate 347,109,066 of CM076571.1, forward strand.
CACCAAGGCTGTTTGGAAAAATTGCATCAGTACCATACACAAGCTGGAAAGGTGACATGCCAATAAATTTCTTCAAAGTCAATCTGTCAGCCCAAAGTGCATGAACTAGCTTTGTGTGCCAAGATTTTTTATTTTCCTCCAACAGTTTCTTGATTATGTTCACCAAAATTTAGTTTCAAGATTCTGCAAGTCCATTACCTTGAGGGTAATAGGCCGTGGAATGCCCCAGTGTTATCTAATATCTGTGACAGAACTCGGCCATACTTTTTGATCCAAATGTTGCTGCATTATCAGTGATGATCTTAGTAGGGCAGCCAAATCTGGAGAGAATGTTAGTCTCCATGAATTTAATAATAACTGAATCATTGGCCTGTCTACAAGGTATGGCTTCTATCCACTTAGTGAAATAGTCTATGGTAGTGAGAATCCATCTATGATGGGCAGAAGATAGTGGATGGATTTCTCCTATGAAGTCAAGTCCCCGCTGTTGAAATGGGGCTTCAACAGTGATTAGATGTAGAGGTAGGGGTAGCAATTTTCTTTTTCCTTCGAAAAGTTGACATTTATGACAGGCTATGATCATCTTGTGCACATCATGGAAAAGAGTAGGCCAATAGAAACCAGCCCTCAAAATTTTGTTGGCTTTTGTCTTCCAATACAAATGACCTCCACACTCTCCTTCATGGAACTAGTGCTTAACCTTCTCTACATCAAAATTAGGCAAACATTTAAGCAATAGACCGCTTGCATTTTTCCAATAAAGACATTTATCTATAATGCAATAGTTTACAGCTTTTAACTTTAGGAATCATGCCTTTGTATTTGTCAAACCAGGAGGCGTATTTACATTAAGAAAAACATAAATAATGTCAGTATACCAAGGAGAATTCATAAAATGGTCTTCAATAATGGGAGTTGAGAAATTTTCTTGGTCATCCAAAGCATCAATCATATTAATATCAAGAACTTCAAAATTTGATTCAGCCATTAATCTAGCTAGACCTTGGCCTTTGATGAGTTTAGTGGTTTTTATCTCTAAATCATATTCAAGAATAACATCAATCCACTTACCTCTCTTACCATCTGGGTCCTGTGTTAGAATGTCTTTAACAACTGAGTTTGGGACAAAGGCAATGATGTGCGAGTGAAGGATGTACACCCTGAAGTCTTTCAAAGCTTTGACCAAAGCAAAAGATTGCTTCTCCATAATGTTATACCTCAGAGGGGAATCCCTCAATGCCTTACTAAAGAAAGCAATAGGCTGCTCTTGTCCTTGTGGATTTTTCTGTAAAAGGATAGCAGTTATGGTATGTTCTGATGCAAATGAGAAAATGTAAAAATATTTTGAAAAATCAGGACTTATAAGAACCGGTGTTTTGGCTAATGCTTGTTTCACCAGCTCAAAAGATTTATTTGCTTCCAAGTTCTATTTAACCCCTTGCTCCTTCTTCAACATGTTTGTAATATTTATAAGGAGCTCAGCCAAGTTGGGGATGAACCTTTTCAAAAAGTTAATCTTTCCAATGAAATATTGCAACTCTTTGATGTTCCGAGGATGAGAGATTTGCAAAATGGCCTCAATCCTCTTGGGATCTATCTTTATACCCTCCTTAGAAATAATGTGCCCAAGAAGTTTACCTTCTTGGAGACCAAAAAGTGTCTTCCTAGGGTTTAAAGATATTCTGAACTTTCTGCATTTCTCGAAAATGTTTCTTAAATGTTCGAATTGCTCTTCATCTATTTTTTAAAACACAGTGACATCATCAAGGTATATAATGATGAAGAAGCCCAATTCCTCCAAGAATGATATGTCCATGGCTCTTTGAAAAGTTTCTCCAACATTCATTAGACCAAAGGGAATTTTCACATACATGAAAGTGCCCCATGGTGTGGTAAAGGTTGTATTTAATTGATCAGCAGGGTGGACGAGGATCTGATTGTACCCTGAGTAGCCATCAAGAAAAGAAATTCTTCTAGACCCTACCACCCTTTGTAAGATATGATCCATCTTAGGTAAAGGGTAGTTTTCCTTTAATGAAGCTTTTTTTAAGTCTCTAAAGTCTATACAAAGCCTGATCTCTCCAGTTTTCTTCCTAACTGACACCAGATTAGACACCCATTCAAAATATCTAATAGGGACGATAATACCAGCCTTGTACATTTTCATGATCTCCTTCTGGACCAAAGGTACTTGAACAGGGTTTATTCTGCACAGTTTCTGTTTGAATGGTTTTTGGTTTTCTTTGAGGGGGATTTTGTGCTGTATTATTTCAGTGTCATAGGATTTAAGATCTTCGTAACTCCACACAAAAACATTAGAAAACTCTTTAAACAACTATATGTATTTGAGTTTAATGTGAGCTGGAAAAGTTTTAGACAGTTTAATCATTTTTGGTTTAAGTTCATTGCCTATATTTCAATCTTCCACTTCAGTCTCTACAGGCTCTAGTCTTGGTTTATTTGCCACATCGTTAAAATCAAACAACTCTTCTAAAGGTGCCAGACCGCTTGGCAAAATTTCATCTTTAGAGTGCAGAGTTTCCAACTCCTCTGTTTCTAACTCTACATTCAATTTTGTTTTATTTTTTAGTTTTCTAGTCAGAAGATTAATATTGACAAGCTCAGGAGAGGGCTCTTCTTCACCAATAAAATTTTCTTCACCACAGTCTGTATCATAGTCTAAGTCCAAACTCTGTAGTTCGAATTCATTTCTGAATTGCATGAAGTCTTCTATTTGTTTGTCTTCGTCAGAAACCTGCCACTAATTTTTATTATCAGGCACGGCTGGTCTAAATTTCATCTGAGTTGTGCAATATTTTGTGTTATATGGCATTAAGCATGTTCTAGCTGCAAAGGCTAAATTGTGGGCCACAATATTTCTTTTTCTTGGGACAAAAATTAGCTTGGACTGCTCGAATGTTTTTAAAAGGTCCATGACATCATTTCGGTAGGCCCTAAGTCTGGGATGATTTGTGTTATACTCCCCATTAACTTGCCTAATGACTAACTCTGAATCCCCATACATATTGATTCTTCTGGCTCCTAACTTTTTCAATAGATGTAAGCCTAAGAGAAGGGATTCATACTCCGCTATGTTATTGGAACACTGAAAGTTTAATTTACAGGAAATGTAGTCTGTGTGGTTATTTTCAGTGTTAGAAATCCAGACACCTGCACCAGCATTAGTTTTAGTGCAGGATCCATCAAAATACATACTCCACAGAGGACTATTCTTAGTTTCATCTGTTTGGTGGCTGTCCTCTTCAACTAACGTGCTTCTTGATTGTTGAGGAATGTCAACATTTAGTTGCGTTTGTTTTAACTCCTCAGGTTCTTCATTGGGTTGAGGATTTTTTTCTTGACTGTCAAGGTTTAGGAGCAATGGACACACGGCTTGAAACTCAGGACCTGTGTTTGTTTTGCTGATATTCAGAGGTTCCGCCAACTGTTTTGACAGTCATGTGGTGTTTACCTCCTCCTCTCTATCGGCCATAAATTCTGTTAAAGTTACTTGTTCATCCAATGTTTCTTCATTAAAAAGGATAAATGAATTAAGGCCTGTGTTTACAGAGTATAAAGGGGAGTTTTGTGGTCTGTCTTGGATTGTGACTGTGTATTGCATATGGGATTCCCTGTAAAGTCTTCTAGTCTGATTGAAAATAGGGATAGTCACATAGGTCATGTCCATTTGCATACTCCCTTGTAACTTAGCCCCCCACGATCTTGATAACAACATTCCATATTTTGGGGAACATCAGCCACAACAATATCCATTACTAAGCATTTGGCTGGAATCTGAGCTAAGTTAACATAGAGGTCTTTGATTAATCCTAAACATTTTACTCTGCTTGAGTCAAAGGAGTAAAGATCTTTGTAAGGTTTGGTGATTTCTAAACCAAGGCTCTCCATTATAGCTTTTGGCATTAAATTATGAGAAGCCCCGGAATCATGCATAGCGTTGTGTAAAATTTTGTCATGAACATTTAAACTCACATAAAAGGGAGGAACAGGTCCCTCTTGATACATACCTTCAATCTTTGGACCAAAGATAAGCTCTGGTTGGTCATCATTAAGATTGACAGTGTCCTCATTCTCTTCAATGTTTAAAGCCTTCAAAATTTGTGTCCTATATACATGTTGGGCAGCTAACTCAGTCAAGGGAACAGAGATTTTGATCTTTGAAATTTGCTGCTCCAGGCTGAAAGGAATTTGACTCTTTAAAGTGTTGGTTCTAGCCTTATTGGCTGTCATTCTATCAGCAATATCAGCTTGTTGATTTGTCTGATTTATATTTGACAAAATGGTTTTAACAGGAGTACTAGCTGAGATGTTAGTACTACTAATGTCTGCACTCTGTCTTTCATTGTTTTGAGTGTCTTTCTCTTTACCATTCTCAGAATTTACAACCACTGTTTTTTCCTTTTGTTTGACTATTTTAGGCTTGGTTGTAGTGCTTCTTTGTGAAGGCTTTTTAGTGTTTGGAGTTTGTTGACTGGCTTTGCTTCTAATGTCATATTCTTTTTGAGATTCTATGATGACATTTTCCATTTCTTGATAATAATTTTCATCATCATCTCTTCTGTCATCATAAGGTGTGTATAGACATTGTTTTCTATCATAATGCACCTCAAAGTCATCGTTATCTACTCCCAGCATGTTTATATCATCATCCTCTGTTATTTCATCTGCTTTCTCAACCTCACTTACATAGTTTTGATGAAAGGGAGGAGTGATCTGCTGGTCATCTTCCCTAGGTCTATTTGGAGGTTGGTTCCTTCTAAAATTCTGATTCTGGTTCGGGTTTCTATTTTGAGGAGAATTTTGATTTTGGCTTGCTTGTGCTCTCTTAATTATGCTCATCTCTTTCATAATTTCTTCCATCATTTTCTCCATCTTTGAGTTTGAAGTAGAAGGTGTATTTTCCTCTCTAAAAGAGACTCTCTTCTTATTTTTCATTCTTGCTCTCTTTTCCATTAAGTTGACTTCCACAGAAAGAACACCCTTTTGCATCTCTTCAAGAGCTGAAAAATCTCTCTCTCTTAGCTGATAGGCCATCTCAGTGTCAAACCCTTCAGGAAACTTGTTTAAAGCTTAGCCCTGTGGAGGTTTTAGTTCTGGGGAAAGTGAATTATACACACTATTTAATCTGGTACAATAAGCTTGAACAGTTCCCTCGCGTTTCTGTGGAGATATTTGTAATCAGAAAGGACTTGAAGAGGGTTTTTCTTTACTTCCCATTTGTTTAAGAATGTTTGATGGAAGGCCTGGAGATCGTTAATACTATGGGGGGTTAAGCCTTTGAACCATTTTCTTGCTTCTCCCCCTAAGCTCTGAGAAAATAGTCTAAGATTGACAGAATCATCATCAATTTCATTCCTGTCAAAGTATTCATTCATCTTATCCACATGTTGTGATACAGTTGTAGCATTGCTAGCATCATATAATGGAATTTTGGACTGATAATCCTATGGAATATTGACTAATTGAAGAGGAAGGACTAAGGGAGCATACCATGCTGCCATGATATGTGGTGGGGGTGGATTCACAAGAAGTGGATTAACGAAAGGGAAAGTGGGCTAAAGTGGAGTGGTTTGAACAGTGGATGTAGGATGAGCAAAAGTGGATGGACCATGAATATACTGCTGAGATGATCTTGGATGAGAGGCACCTAGGTTGTAAAGGAAATGGAAATCAGGAGGTGTTGTTTCTCTTCTACCAGGATGTTCACTTGTTTTAGGAGATGAAAGTGAAGACTCAGAATCTAAATGATCTAAATCACCAAGAGACCTAGTTCTAAAGGGATTTACTAAGTTAACTTGTGATTGTTGTAGAGCTGAAAGATTTTCAGGAACTGAATTAGCTCTCAAGGGTGATATGAAAATAGTTGATAATTTAATCCTAGGAGAATTCCTAAGGATACTTTTTGGGTTACCGACTATATCAGGTGGATCAGGGTCTAGGTAGGCTCTAGTATGAATCTTTCTAGAAGCCACGATGGTGTGTTTTTTTAGACCCAAATAAACAAGAAAAGTTCAACCGGATATAACAATCTTCAAGAGGTTAACTAGTCTATTTTACAAATTTAAATCCTACAGTCCTCTAACTAAGTTTGAATGATATTATAATAGTAAGGGTTCTTCCCAGTGGAGTCTTAAGGTCTGTTGAGGATTGTGGAGTCGCCAAGTGGAAGTTTTTAGCTCCTAAGGAGGTAAAAGGTTTTATGATCCACCACCATTTTTATTGGATACCAATCTGAAATATTTTTGGTGTTTTATGAGTTATTTTTCAATTGTGTGGTTTCTAAGAATATCCTAACTCTATTTCAAAACTTAGCTACGGTTATGAGACAAAGACAGTGTACTCTTACGGCTAAGCCAACTTTTTTTTCAAGGTTAGATAAAGTCTTGAGAGAATCCTATGGTTTACCTAGTTTGTCACTGATTCAAACAAGTTCCATCATTATTACCATTCCTCGGTAGTGATTTCAAAGGTTGCTTTTCACTCACAAGTTTTATGAAGTTTTTAAGGGAACCCAAAGTGATCTGATGTCCTATGGTTACCCTAAAATGAAAATGATTATGGGTTTTGTTCCCCAGTGGAGTCGCCAAAAATATTAGCTCCCTGTAATTAGCAAGATTGGCGAAAGTCCGGTCGTAGGGAGAAACACCGTTTCAACCACTTTTGGATTCTAGGATCTAGCCCTCCTGAATCCGGAGAGGGATCTCTCCAATAAGTGCAAAGATGGATTTGTCTTTGAAGTTTGGGGTATTGATATTAGGCTAGTTATGAAGGCCAAGGGTTTTTTTCATTTTTGGGTGGTTGAGCATGATTACTGTTTGAGGTGGGAAGTTCTAAATGTAAATATTTTCAAAGGTGAGAAGTTACAAGCAGATAGAACAAGCTTTGGCCAAGAAGGTAGATAATTGCAGGTTTTATTCCATTGGGCTATGGAGTCATAATAGGGTTTAATTGGAACAGCAAGAGGCAAGAGTGGTCAATGGGGCAAGTCATCTATGCCTAAGGATCTCTTTGAAGGTTGATTTATGGAATGAAATGATACAACAAGAAGGAAAATTAACAGGTGTAGAACAAAGAGCAGCCTAGGATCTGGTAAGTACTTTTAAACTAGCCATCCTTTGACAAACACTTAAGAACAACATAAAAGAAAACTAGGATCTGGTAAGTGCTTTTAAGCTAGCCAACCTTTGATACACTTTCGACAAAAAACATTTTAAAACAAAGCGGAAACTTAAATGCAACTGTTGGAGTAGAAACTAGCGGGTCGGGCTCACCACAAATCCTTTCCTAGCTCTGCTTTACTTGGTTACTTTCAAGATAAACACAAAGATGACACAAAATGTCCTAAGATCTGGTAAGTACTTCTAAACTAGCCAGCTTTTAACACATTCCAAGGGAAACATCCAGACACCCTTTGGGGATAAAACTAAGACCAGGGCACACCATATCTTCCATAGTTCATCTCTACTTAACTAGTACCGAACATGAATTTCAAGAATAAAATTAAGCTAAAGCAATAAGACGAGGGAATGCCAGCATTCCTATGCTTAAACTGAATTAAATCATTCCCAAATAACACAGATTGGATGAAAACATTCAGATAAAGGTTTTTAGTCAGAGAAGGGTACTAATATACAGTAGGTCCTAACTCTATGCATGTTGTTCTTTATAACAAAAGATGAAACACAGTGAAAAAAAAAACAAAATGACAAGTTACAATGAGAAAAACATCACTGTCAACATAGACCAGGATCCCATAAATTAGCTTGTATTGATGCTCCAAACCAGTTACAACTTTAAGTACAATGCTTTAGTTTAGAAACCATCTACACATCTCAGCCTAACCTATCTACGACCAGCAGAGCTCCAAGTGCCCGTGAACACTACTTACAGATAGAAGTCTCAAGCTCAATTACGTTTCAATGTTCTACAACCAACCCCTCATTCATCTTCTGCAGGAGTATATATAGAAGGATGAGGAGGTGATATTTGATAAAATATCTCAAAAACTAATTAATACAGACTTAAATGGCTTCTCGGTCTTTGATGGGCTCAATAAATAAGCTTACATAGGTGTCTTCCGTACTAAATGATTTACATAAAGATTAAGCTTGGTGGGAGCTTTTGTTGACCTTTGAGGCTCTGTGTGATGTTGAGGTTACTCTGCTGATATTTTTTCATTAGTTTGCCTACAGAATTTATCCTATGGCTGTGTTGGGAGGCAGATATTTGGTCTTGATCAATAACTTCGCCCTCTGATTGAATACTTTGAGGCATAGGTGGAATTCCTGTAGCTGGGAGGAATCAATTTGCCTCAGATGTGGCGGTGGAGGCTTTCTGTTGATAAAACACTTAATATTTTCTTCAAACTGTGTTTTAATTGGGGATTAGGCTTTTGATAATCATTCTTAGCCGTGATCCCCGCAAATTTGTCTTCAACCTTCCGTCCTGGTACATTTTTGTCTTTGACACTGATAATCTTTGACTGTGCTTGATTTACTGTGTTTTTCTGGTATGCAGGGTTGCGGAGGGGTGATATGGCATCAATGCCTCATGAATCATCGATGAAACGTGAAGTTTAAACCCTGCGATTGATTTCCTTTTGTGAATCGAAGGCAGGAGGATCGTCACCCTCTGCCTTTGAAATTTCATGAGTTATTGCGGAAAAACCATTAAAACCCTACAAAATACAAAAACTATTATAAAATCCTGCATGTATAGTTTTTCTGCTTCAGAAGGTACGTGGAGCGAGCATGACCATTGGATGGCATCATCCAACGGTCGAGATTGATCGAGAGAAGTCAAAGAGAAGGCAAAAGAAGGAATATCAATTGGAGTCGCCGATCGCGTAGAGATCGACGGTCGGGAGCGGAGGCGGAAAGTCAAAGCAGAGGAATCAGGGCGATGAATGGTGGGCCCTCGATCTGCAGATTAGATTGACGATGGAGATCTTTTAAATGCCGCGCCGTAGCCTAGTTAACTGTCGAGCTTTTTTGTCGAGCGATCGTCGTCCGATGGGTGGCCTCGAATCGGACGATGGACGTCAATATCATCCCTGGTCCTCATCCAATCTTTAACGCATGATGGACGGTGGTTTTTTGAACAGTGCCCAAGACACGTGTCAGCCAGTGTATGGAATCGCTGCGAAAAAAGAAAAAAATGTGGCGCGCTCAAAGGCAGTGCGATGAAATCCAGCCGGTTTTGCAATGGCAAGTAGCTGGCGGGGACCACCGAGGCGATGGATTGCATGTCGTCACTTTGCAGATCAGATCGATGTTGGAGAGTGACTAGAAATTTTTACCGACGGAAAACTTTAAAATGTAATAAAAACCGAAAAATTAATATAAGCGAAGGTTCACACTTTGAGCAGAAATATTTTATTTGAAGCGGATTGGCACTCGTCTGCGGGGCCATGGGTTATATGGGAGAACATATGACCGAGCGTTAAAGAGGAGGGGCTAATCGCAATCGGGCAGCGCAATAAGCGCTTGGAAGGCTGGCGCTCGGTTCTGGTGCCTGGGCGTATGGAGGGGAGGGTTAAGGACTTAAGCCCAAGGGGGCTTAATTCTATATTATATAAAAATATGATTTTGATAGATTTTTAGTGGTCTTCAAAGGAATTTGGGGGTTTCGATAAGGCTAAGAAAGAGTCTTAAACCTTATCGAGGGGGTTTTGATGAAGGGAAAAGGGGAAGAACATGAAAATGAAGGATTTTCATGGAAAAATAAAAGGCAAAGATGAGGTTAGTCTGGAAGAAAAGGGAAAAAGACAAGGGTGCTTGCAGCAGTATTCTTTCTTAGGAATCAACAAGGTTTCAGAGTTTTTAAGACAGGAACAGCAGTGAAGATTTGGTCATAGGCATCAGGCCTTCAAGAGTCTTCAAGAGCCAACACTTTTTGCAACAAAATTTGTTCCTTGAAGGCTCTTAACAGTTTTAGCCACCTTTTGCTATAACAAATTTTATAGGTGGCTAACAGTCTGAATAGTTTTTTGTGGTGGAGTACGAGGTGAACTCGGACGAGGTTGCTGAACAGGACCAGATGCAGGTATTGGATTTGAAGGTTGGACTGGTTGTTGGGGTTGAACATAACCAACAAGTTGTCCTGCTTGGTAATAAGGTACTTGAATATTTGGTTGTAAATTCTATTGGACTTGGGATGGATCCCACACCATTCCCAGATATGAAGGTCCCATTGAAGGTTGTACATAAGACGGCCCAATACTGGGTTGGACAGATGGCTAATAATTGACTGGATAATTCCCACCTCCTTGTAACATTTGCTACTCTGTATAGAACTGCTGCCCTGAAGGAGGTTGCAATCCTTGAGCAGGACACTTCCCTTGAGGTTGATACTGACCTTGAGGTATGTACTGACTCCGGGGTTGATATTGAACTTGAGGTATGTATTCTCCCTAAGTTTGATATTGACCTTGAGGTGTGTACTGTCCTTGGGGTTGAGATTGACCTTGAGGTATGTATTGTCCTTGCGGTTGACCTTGAGGTATGTACTGTCCTTGGGGTTGATATTGACCTTGAGGTATGTACTGCCCTTGGGGTTGAGATTGACCTTGAAGTATGTACTTTCCTTGGGGTTGATATTGACTATTTTTAGGTTTCCCACCAGGCTGTATATTACTACCTTGAGATGTGGGGTTTTAAATATTTCCATACATCATATAAATTTTCTCATTGTTCGAAGTTCCAGTATTTGATTCATTCAAATCAGATGATGACATTTGTTTACTAGGAAAATGAGATGCTCCCAAGAATGTACCAGAGAGTGACTGATAGCCTGTAGGAACAGACGGACCACCATAGAGGAATGTTTCTGGTGTTTCAGAAAACATATATGACTCTCCTGACATGTTTAACTGAGGTCTATGACCTATTGGTGTAGTGTAAAAAGGTATTCGGGGTGGTGAATACTAAAGACCTACATTTTGCAGAAAATTTGTCAATGAAGAATACCAAGCATCTTGTCTAAAAGGAATGTAAAAAATTGATTCACATTGTCTAAGTTCTAAATTTTCCTGAGTTGAAGGGAGAAGGACTTCTTCTTTTGTATCAATGATTTCCTAAATACTAATAATACCAGGAGGAATACCTTCTATAATTCGACTCTTTACTCTAGGTGTATCAAGATAATCAATGAATTCTAAATTAGGTTCTGATGTAGCAAGTTCAGTTTCTGGTTCAGAAATTTCAGGTTCTTCAGGTGATAACTCACTCGTTGTAGAAGCAACTTCAGTTAATTCAGAAATGGAAACTAGTTGTGGACGATGTTCTGCTACTTGTGATTGATCTAATTCGAAATTAGGATGAGGGATAATAGATGATTCTCCTTGTTTTGTTAATCCATTTCTACTGATAACATTTGGTACCAGATATTTAAGTCATTCTAGCTGGCTAGGTGTGTACTCAGGGGGTTTCCCCTGAGTTCTGCGTGATCGTCTCAGTAATTCAGCCATGATTAAAAAATTTAACACATGAAATCAAATAAAATTTCAATAAAAATGGCTAAAGTCTCTAAGAAACAAACAAATGATCACATGCCTATAGAATCTAAGAGATCAAACCACACATAAACAGTAAATTCCCACGCTAAAAACACTATTCGGTGATGAAATCCAACATCGTAGTATTTAATGTAGAAATGGTAGTTGGAACAATTACCCCGAAAACCTGCTTAATGAAACAGACCGATGAAAGTTTCTCCACTTAACCCATCTCGAGTGAAGATAACCCTCTGGAGAGTCCAAGTGAGTCTAGCCGACATTTGTTCCACGTACAATGGGATCTTCCCTCCACCATCACCTTGGGAAAGAATCCTATATTTTATGGCCACTATGGTCACCAACAGGAACAAATATACCTCGGGGAACAGTCTACGATCCAATACACATGCAAGGGCAGAGTAACAAAGCACAATCCCCTTGAAGGCTCCTTGACATAATCCAAGGTTTACCGACAAGTGACCCCAGGCTCCTTGACAATGCTCAATCCAACGTTTGCCATTGTTGATACGTGTATATCTGCTATCGTTCCCAATGAGGAAGGATTGATTACCCCACTGGTTCAGATATGATCTCGTGCTTGACTCCTTTAAGAGGAGCTTCCCAGAGCATACATGCTACTATTGGAATTTTCCTACCACAAGATTGACTAATTGTTTGTTTTTACTGTCTTGGAGAGTTAACTAAAACCTAATCCAGGACACTACCCTAAGCTAAATTGGTGGAAAGAGCCCTAGAAAAATAAAAAATTCTAGGTTGATTTTAATTAAGCCTTAATTTTAATTGGCTGTTTCTTAGGAAAATGGCTATGAAAGTGAAACTTGAATGGTGTATAATGACCCGACTCCAAAAACACTAAAATGCATCTATATGAGAAAAAAATTCATTTCTTTTCAATGAAATATAACTAAAAGAAAGAGTTGAGAAATGCAATTGCTTTAAAACTTCAATCCTTATTTTTAAAAACAAGAATATATGAAAAGAAATATTTTCCTATGAGAAATCAATGATTAATTGCTCAAAAAGAAATCCCTTTTATCATTCAAGTCTGAAACTACAAATAAAACAATTTCCAAAAGAAAAGTATGATTACTTAAAACAAAATTCAAAACTAAAAACACTAATTTCGAACTTTTGAAACTCTAAATTTTAAGACTAAAAACTCTAAAAACTTTAAGGATGTTTTTCTCAGTTTGTAATCTAACCAAGAAATTCTTTGCTTATCCTAGCAAGGAATCAAAATCATCCAAAGGTGGTTTTGAAATGAGATTCAAGGCTTTTTGGAGTAAAAGTCTCTTAAGATTTGCAAATAAAAAATAAATCTAATTTTTTATAGAAGCAAATTATGCCATAAAGTCAAAGTCTTAGTAAGAAAACAGTGAAATACCAGTAATCTAAGGCATCTCAAAGTTTCTGATCTTGGAGCAACACAAAGACAAAACAAAAATCACTTGTAAAATGCAAATCTTTAGAAAATCACTCAAAACATAGAAATGATATAAGAAACTTTTACAAGAGACTTTTGACAGTGAATGTACCTATCTGTTGTGGTAACCAAACACCATCATGGTTGCCATCAAGTCCAAAGGGGGATATTGTTGGCAATATGATGCAGAGTGTTGTCCTTGATGGCAACCCACTGAATGAAGATGAAGACATGAGAATGTTGGCATGTGTTGTCCTTGATGGCAATCCACCTAATGAAGTTATTCGTGACTTGATGGACTTAGTAAATGATGTAAATCTGATGTGATATGATGCTGAGTGTTGTCCTTGATGAACAACCCACTTGATAGAGTGTTGTCCTTGAATGGCAACCCACTTGATGAAGTTGTGCTTGATAGAATATGTCTTGATGAACCTATTAAATGATGTAAATCTGATGTATCTACAGAGAGTACAGAAGGAAATGAAGAAAGGAATTCAATATGTGCTAGATCTATGATGAAAAGAGTATGTTTCAAGGCATACGCGGATTTGTCTAGGGGAAGTCGCGTATGCACGCGGGAAAGAACGTTCCAAGTCGCGTATGGGAAAAAGCGCTCATAAAGTGCAAAACCAGGGGTAACCACCATGGTATTGACCCATTGTATTGGGTAATGATTCATCTAAATGACCCCGTCCAGGAATACCATCGGAAGTAATGTGGTTTTGGCTCATGGTATTGGAAAAGGGTAAACCTATATAAGGAGAAGAAATTCATTGTGCAAATCATGAGTGTGGGTGCAAGACGTCTGAGCTTGAATGAATACTTCTCTCTGAAGTATATCTGAATGGAAAGGGTTATAGTTGAATGATAGATCTGAATGCATGATGCACCAATGAAGAAAATGATGAAGAAGGGTATCTAGATCTGAAATATATTTGTATTTGCTAGATCTGTTTATGGAATGCTTAGATCTGAGATGAGGCGAACATCTGTCTGAAGTAAAGGGTAAAATCTGTGTGATGTATCTATTCTGAAGAATTGCAATGACCTAAATGTCTCAAGAACCATACGCTAGTTTTCCACAAAGGAAGCGCGTATATACGCGGGTTTTCTGAAGAGAAAGAGTGTATGGGCAGAGAAATTAGTTCTGTAATATATACAGAAGTATACGCAGATTTGTATGGCCGAAGGCGCGTATATACGCAGGATCAGTGAAAGGAAAGCGCGTATGAAAACTAGGGTTTGCTGAAGGATGAAGTATGAAATTTCTGATCTGTTCTGTTGTGTTACTGCTATCTGATCTGGGTTGTCTGAATTGATAAGTATCCGTTTTGATGTATGATTGAGCTTAAATGTGTGGAGTGGGTCCAGTCTGAAAATATGATGAAACGTGGCCTGCAAGTTGTGTTCTAAAGGAAGCTTTGGATCCAGTGTGAAAATTGATGAAACGTGGTCCATGGTGGAGCTGAGGGTTGTAGCCTTCAGTCAGGGGGTTGTAGCTCCCTTCCAGGTGAGGCTGGTAAACGAGAGCAGGGGGTCGTAGCTCCCTTCCAGGTGAGGCTGGTAAACGAGATCAGGGGGTCGTATCTCCCTTCCAGGAGAGGCTGGTAAACGAGTCAGGGGGTTGGAGCTCCCTTCCAGGAGAGGCTGGTAAACGAGCACAGGTGGGTGCCTGCGTGCTGGTAGGAGTCTGCACCAGCACATATGTTGTAAGATGTTTTCTCTATAATAAAATATTGAAGGCTGAGCAACTGCAGCGGTGGTTTTCTCTCGTCTTGGGTTTCCACCTAAAAATCCTGGTGTTCATGTGTGATGCTTATGTGTGACGATTTATTCTGTTCTTAGTACACATGTTTATTGTTTATAGAACATCTAATGAATGAATGATGGAATGATATAAGTGAAGAATTAATGGCATAATTAGATCTCTGTGTATACGCGAGTTTTATGAAGGATATCCACATGTATACGCTAGTTGGCTTCAGCAAAGTAGCGTATGGATTTTGGAGCATGAAAAAGTAAAAGTTTTTAATATGCAGTAAATACTGATTCACCCCCCCTCTCAGTATTTTTTCCAACAATTCGTATCAGAGCAGGTCCTTCTACAGAAGCTTGATCGCTTGAAGGAGATCCGTTGCAATGGGAAAGAAGCAAAAGAAGAAGGCTACTCAAAGCAAGGAGATGTCTCAGAAAACATGTATAGCAGAAAATGGAGAAAATGAAACAGGTATTGAGTATTATTCTTGTGATTCACTTTTCGGTGTATGCAATAGTGAAGATAGTGAAAGTAATGCTTTGGGTCTAGAGGAAGCTATCAAGATCAAAGTTGAAGATCAACAAAGATCACTCAAAGAGAAAGACTCTATCTACAAAGAATTGATCTCTCAAATGAAAGAAAAAATAGAAATACTGAATGGACAGATAGACAAGTACCAAAGGTTCCATGCTTATGCATCCAATCGAATGACAAGACTTGAAGCAGAAATCAACGATCTAAATGCAGATCTCGAAAAATCAAGCAAGAAGAATGAAGGACTTGAAGCTGCAATCATCTCTCTGCAAGAAGATCGTGAAGCATCAAGTAAGAATAATGAGGAACCTCTACAACCATTTGAAAAGGAAGGCCTTGAAGCAGAAATCATCTCTCTCAAAGAAGATCTGGAAAAATCAAATAAGAAGAATGAAGAGCTGCAACAAACATGTGAAGAAAACGAAAATTGGTTGAAAGAAGAGATTCTAAATTTGAATGATCAAGTAGAAGATGGAAGAAGGAAAGAAGAAAGCATGACGAAGCAATGTCAAGCCTTGGAGGTTGAGGTAAACATTCTCAAAGGTAAATTAGAAGAAAAGGTTAAAATTTTGAGGTTTCAAGATAGTACTAAGATTTTGGACAATATTCTGAGTAATCAAAGGTCTCCTGCTATCAAACTTGGTCTTGGTTTTCATGAAACTGTTAAAGGAGAATCTAGTTCACAAGGAAGTGCTAAAGATTCAGAGGATGTCAATGCAAAACCCGAAGTGTTGAAAGAAACAAAAAGTCAACCAACAATGATGAAATCTCAAAGGAAATCATTCAATAATTTTGAATGCTTTAAATGTCATAATTATGGGCATGCTGCAGCAAATTTTAGGAGCAGATCATTTCAGCCTCAAACAAATAGTTCCTACATAGAAAGGTACTCTGGTTTCTTCAAGGGATATTGTTTTTCATGTAACAAGTATGGACATAAAGCAGCTGATTGCAAAAGGAGGAAGATTAGAAATACTCATTATAATTCTTATGCTTATTTCTCTGGACACATGAGATGTTATTCTTGTAACAAGTATGGACATGTAGAAAAGGAATGCAGGTTGAACAGATATGAGAAATTGGATAACTTCCAGCACACAAATAGAAAGTTCAAACAAATCTGGAAAAGGATGGAGGACCGATCAGAAACGTAGGGAATATTGACCCTACAGCAGTCATCCACTTCTGAAGCTTACTTCTCTTATTGACTGCAGGAATGATGTAGGATACATTATGAGATTTAGTAATGTATCCTCACAGGGGGAGCAATGTATGATGACTCTCATGGTTGATTTGATTATTCTGGTTATATGTATTTCTGAAAGAGCATCTGATATGAAGAAAACAGGTACAGGAAGTACAAGTTCAGGGGGAGATGAAGGAATGTGAAAAATTTCTATGCTTCACTTTCCATACGCGGGTTCGATGAACAAAATTCGCGTATACACGCGAGTTCCAGAAGACACAGTCGCATATGCATTTATGATAAGAGAATTGGGAAGACAGCTGAATATCAGGAGCAGAGGTTGCACAAGTTAAGGAGGAGCACTGGTTCAGGAGGAGCAGCAGTTTGAATAATAACGATTGCATTGTTGGCACTATGACTGCTTATTCTTTGGTTATTATGATACTCATGCTCAAATGATGATGGCTTGATACATGGTGTATTATGATGAGATTTTGAATGAACCCTGTTTGCTGTTTGCTGAAGCTTATCTGTTGGATGAGATTGGAAGTCCTATGATTCAGAGATAATCATGCAGAGTTTGTTGCTATGGTTGAGACCTTTTCCCGACATATGTTACATCATGTTAAAATCTTGGTGATATTGGACCACATGGATGATTGCTTGACACATATTTGAAGATGTTGTTCTGGTATGATAATTTCTCTTGGAAAGATTGTATTGATGCTGAAGGCTTGGTTACTAATGTGCTTATGCTACAACCATTGGATGACGCTTGAAGACACAACTACACTGTTCTATCTATCTTTATTCCAGGGAAGAATTCAAATATCTCAGAAAGAAGTTGAACACTGTCTTTTCCTCACAAAGGATCAGATCTGGTTAAAATATAGAATATGGTATTGGATACGCGGATTTCCTGAAACACAGTCGTGTATATACGCGAGTTCACTCACATAAAACCGCGTATGTCTGGTTGCTGACAAATTTCTGTTTGGGGTCAGATTTCTTCAGCACAGCTGTAGTGCTGTTTGGTATCTCTGATACTGTTTGGTATCTCTGGTGGTGTTCCAGTTCTCATAATTCTATTTCTAATGTTTTGATAAAGATGCCTTGATGATTTGTTGGTGAAAGTGTTCAGGATGCATAAAATAAGGGGGAGCCTTGGTCATATGGAAAGGATGCTTCGATGCACATATTCAGGGGGAGCATTAGCCTTGCTGAGTATAATACATTGTTGGCATTATGATGGTTCTGAAACATGTTCTCCTTCTTGAGGACTTTCTGATGTTGGTCATAAAAAGTCATATTTGTAATTTAATGAAAAGGTCATGTTGAGACCCATGATGTAAAATTGTAATATTCAGTCATGTAAGGACTTGTCAAAATTTGTAAACCCACTTGGTTGGGTAGCTGAGTCAAATTTGTAAACCCATTTGGTTGGGTATTTGAGTTGAGATGTGTAAACCCACTTGGTTGGGTATTTGGGTCTCATATGTAAATCCACTTGGTTGGATCTTTGATGTAAGTATGAGTCTTTTGTGATAGGAAGTTCATAGATTCATGTACTTCATTGAAAAATATGTTTGAAGATTTAGCATGAACTCAGGGGGAGCTTGGTCACTTCAGTATACATCAGATCTGCAAACCGCTTCTTCTACATGAGGAGAAAAGGGGGAGAGTGTGTTGGTTTTGATCTGCCCTTTGCCCTTGATGTCAAAGGGGGAGAGTGACATGGTGTCATTGTATTCTTAATGTACCTATCTATTGTGGTAACCAAACACCATCATGGTTGCCATCAAGTCCAAAGGGGGAGATTGTTGGCAATATGATGCAGAGTGTTGTCCTTGATGGCAACCCACTGAATGAAGATGAAGACATGCGACTGTTGACATGTGTTGTCCTTGATGGCAATCCACCTGATGAAGTTATTCGTGACTTGATGGACTTGGTAAATGATGTAAATCTGATGTGATATGATGTTTGTTGACAATATGATGCTGAGTGTTGTCCTTGAAAGGCAACCCACTTGATGAAGATGATGACAACTTACTTGATGAAGTTGTGCTTGATAGAATATGTCTTGATGTAAATCTGAATGTATCTACAGTGTATACAGAAGGCAATGAAGAAAGAAATTCAGCATGTGCTAAATATATGATGAAAAGAGTATGTTTCAAGGAATACGCGGATCCGTCTAAGGGAAGTCGCGTATGCACGCGGAAAAGAACATTCCAAGTCGCGTATGGGCAAAAGCGCTCAAAAAGTGAAAAACCAAGGGTAACCACCATGGTATTGACCCATTGTATTGGGTAATGATCCGCCTAATTGACCCCGTCCAGGTAGTTTTGGGCTCATGGTATTGTTTTGGCCCATGGTATTGAAAAAGGGGCTCATGGTATTGAAAAAGGAAAACCTATATAAGGAGAAGAAATTCATTGTGCAAATCATGAGTGTGGGTGCAAGATGTCTGAGTTTGAATGAATACTTCTCTCTGAAGTATATCTGAATGGAAAGGGTTACAGTTGAATGATAGATCTGAATGCATGATGCACCAATGAAGAAAATGATGAAGAAGGGTATCTAGATCTGAAATGTATTTGTATCTTCTAGATCTGTTTATGAAATGATTAGATCTGTGATGAGGCGAACATCTGTCTGAGGAAAATCTGAGTGATGTATCTGTTCTGAAGAATTGCAATGACCTAAATGTCTGAAGAACCATACACTAGTTCACCAAATAATAAGCGCGTATATACGTGGGTTTTCTGAAGAGAAAGCGTGTATGGGCAGAGAAATTAGTTCTGTAATATGTACATAAGTATACGCGGGTTTGTATGGTAGAAGGCGCGTATATACGCAGGATCAGTGAAAGGAAAGCGTGTATGAATATTAGGGTTTGCTGAAGTATGAAGTATCAAATGTCTGATCTGTTATGCTGTGTTACTGATATCTGTCAATGATGTATTCTACAGTTCTGGGTTGTCTGAATTGATAAGTTTCAGTTTGATGTATGATTGAGCTTAAATGTATGGGTTGGGTCCAGTCTGAAAATATGATGAAACGTGGCCTGCAAGTGGTGTCCTAAAGGAAGCTTTGGATCTAGTGTGAAAATTGATGAAACGTGGTCCATGGTGGAGCTGAGGGTTGTAGCCTTCAGTCAGGGGGTTGTAGCTCCCTTCCAGGTGAGGCTGGTAAACGAGATCAGGGGGTCGTAACTCCCTTCCAGGTGAGGCTGGTAAACGAGATCAGGGGGTCGTAGCTCCCTTCCAGGAGAGGCTAGTAAACGAGTCAGGGGGTTGGAGCTCCCTTCCAGGAGAGGCTGGTAAATGAGCGCAAGTGGGTGCCTGCGTGCTGGTAGGAGTCTACGCCAACACATATGTTGTAAGATGTTTTCTCTATAATAAAATATTGAAGGCTGAGCAACTGCAGCGGTGGTTTTCTCCCGACTTGGGTTTCCACCTAAAATCCTGGTGTTCATGTGTGATGCTTATGTGTGATGGTTTATTCTGTTCTTACTGCACATGTTTACTGTTTATAGAACATCTAATGAATGAATGATAGAATGATATAAGTGAAGAATTAATGGCATAATTAGATCTCTGTGTATACGCGAGTTTTATGAAGGATATCCGCGTGTATACGCTAGTTGGCTTCAGCAAAGTAGCGTATGGGTTTTGGAGCATGAAAAAAGTAAAAGTTTTGAATATGCTGTAAATACTGATTCACCCCCCCCCCCCCCCCTCTCAGTATTTTTCCCAACAGTGACTACAAGTCTGGGTAATTGCAAAGAATCTTGAAAGCTAAAACCAGAAAAGAGAATTTTAAGTTTTTCAAAATTTTCTTAGGGTCCGCAGGTTGCAGAGTACAAAAGTACAGTGCCGCACTGTTCACACAAAGAAACTGCGGAGGTGACTGCACTGTTTTGAAAGAAAAAATGCGGAGACCAAAAAACTTAAAGAAAAATAAAAAAATCTAAATCAACTTTTGAGGGATTCTCAGGCTAATTTTCCCAAACTAGTACAGACTAATCAAAATCAGAAAAAATGGTTTCAAAATTCAAACTCAAAGAAAACTAAGTTCAAAACAAAAATTCCCTAGCGGAGTCGCCATTTTGTTAGGCGGATAAATCGTTCTTGTGGACAAGAAAGATCTCCCTAGTATCACGAGGATAGCTAGAAACAAACAAGACGATTTGTAAACTATTTTATCTAGATTACATATGATTAAGAATTTTCTATGATGAAGAAAGGACCTACCTGTGATCCAATGCTAGTTGATTTCTTCTTTCCTGTTGCTCCAAGAAGTCACCTCTTAAGACCTGCAAACAAAGACATAGAAGAGGATCAACAACACCTACAACATATACTAGTTCATAAATCACAAATCTATCTTCATGATCAAGGAATTTAAGAAATAAGTCATTCAAGTAAACACATAAATAACTTATTGAGAAAATAGGATCCAATTGTATTATCTTTAAATAAAAGAAGGAATCTTACAACCGTGTTCGCCTTGATGTCATACAGGTCCTTTCGGGTGTCTGGAACAAGCATTTCCTTTAGGTATGACAAGCCCTTCCACTCTTCGAACCAGCCTAACTACGAGTATGTAGTCATTCTCGTAGCTAGCAAATAATATGTTTCTTCAGTAATTCCCTTCTCTATCGTAGTTACCAAGTACAAAGAAATTACTAAGTGTATACAAAATGCATAGAGAAGTTTTACATATGTGAGCATGTACCCTTGAGACTGAACCAAAGCTTCAATTTATAGGAGAAGGAAAGTGGTTAAAACTCCAAAATGGAAGGGATAGAGTCCCTTCATCAAGGGATTAAGTTCCAAAATCCAAGGAATAGGCTCCTTTAATGAAGGGATGAATGTTCATGATAATGGAGGGAGTAAGGCTTCGACTGGATAACGCATTCTAGAAGCTTCCAGCTGGGAGAATATTCGACCAGCTAGGCTTCTAGAGTTTACTTTCGCCTTCATTTTACCTTTTACAGGGGTTTGCAGTTTTAATGAAGAAAACGTGTGGTCAGCTCCGCAATTTCTAGAGAAAAATAGTGCGGTACAAGTATTTTTATGATTTTTACAAGCTTTTCTCCAAATTCAGGACTTGGTTTAGGAAATTTAGGGTTGTAGACTTATAAGGGAGCATTATATAGGTATTGATGAACCCATATAGACATCAAAATGTCATGGTGACAAAATAATGTGTAACACACATCAATCATCATTCATAATTTCTAATTTAATATTTCACATATCTCCACACGTAAGATCTATCAATCACTTTAAATCCATTAAGATCTTAAATTTCATTCTAATATGACTGAAGTTGTGTTACATGCTTGATTCATTAAATTATTTTAATGCACATATCGCAAATTATAACTTATAGCATTTTGTAATACTTACCCTTAAAGGCTGCGAAATGCGATTGGCACAAATCGCAGATCGTAACTTTTATAGGATAATGATTAAGCGTATGTTATAAGTTGAGCGAAGTGTGAATTGTGATTTTTTATAAAACTTAAGTGATTGCGATAGCCGAAGGTTTTTATATTTATTTTTTTATTTTCTCGTCGGGTCCACGGGATCGGAACTTATATCATTTTTCTTTTAAAGTTTTTCGATTGATTAAGTGAAGTGTGGTGTGATAAAGTAAATATAACGATGATTGAAGATCTTTGCAAAGTTTTTTAAATCATATCTTCGGAGAAACTTGAGCGCGTATCGCAATTCGCATATTTTATGTTTTATGGGTCTTTTGAAATTCATTAAAGTATGCGATTTGCGATGCGCTTTTAAAAGAACAAGGAAAAAATAGAAAATATTTATTTTCTAAGTTTTTTTTTTGTTTTAGGAATTTTTTCATAAAGAATTTCCTATTTATTTCTAAAGGGTCCCTATTTATAAAGATAAATGCAGGGTTGTTTTATAGCACAGCAGGTTCCCACAGGACATGGTCCCTCTTTGACCCGTTGCAAGCTGTTTCCAACTTCTGGTTACCCGTAGGTCTCTCTCTCTCTCCACATAGTACACAGAAAAGAAACTATAATGTATTTCAGCTATACAGTTCTTCCTAGACCTCGGGAAACAGTTATCACTGGAAAATCGAAAAAGAAAACATGAAATTATTAAATGTCGAGCAGAAGGATTTAAAGGGCTGAGGCACATTAGATTATCTAAAACATTTCAAAAATCTCTAAGGTACAAGACAAAAAATCAAATTGTGCACTCAATACACTAGAAGAATGTTCCTTCGCACACATTTTTCTTCAATAGGCATGCCTTTGCATGGCTTTCCCTAAAAAATCCATGCATACTTGAGAGTGGCAGAAGTCACTTTCTGGGACCACAAGGCACACTCTAGGAAAATGATCCCACACTTGGGCTGCCCGAGGACAACCACTTATGCCTCCTTGGGACCTCAAGGGAGAACACAGTGGAATCAAGTTGCAAACAATGGAATCAACCCCCTCTCTTGGGTCACCATTCATCAATGTACCAAGAGAGGGAAGGAGAGTTTGAATTCATCTATAAAAGGCCACCAAGAGATGAACAAAGGGAGAGCACATTGTTATCCTGGCCAAAATTGATTTGAGGCAATCCATCAGTGTGTAATTTGGAGCAGAAGTAGAGAGGGGATTCAGTTGTTGGCCATCAAACAAATCCAATCCTTTGGAGTAGAGAGAGAGACCTTGCACCAAGCAGCTAGAAGGTAAAAACATCCTTGCATTGGGTCTTAGAAATCCATAGTTCTAAGGGCCCCTTGGAAAGTGTTTAAACGTACTATCTTTCTCCTTAATAGCAAAAAATAAGAGGCTACATTTATGCCACCATTAGTATTATTGTTTGTCTAACTCAAGAAGAGCTTTCGTGTTTTTGTTTAATTTAGTCTTGTTTTCTCTCTACATATGCATACAATATCATTATTTAGTGTGTTTTTTTTATAGCATGCTCACTAACCTACTAACTCTTTTGTTTATCTGCCTGTGACCATAAGCTTAAGAGGTAGTGACCACTCCTCTTAAGAAAGTGTGGATTGGTACACTCATGCACAAAATCTGCCAACACACACTCGAATGGTCCATAATCTCTATTTAAAGAGCATGGAGGATCATTTTTTGGTGATTGTTTATGAGAGAAGCTTATGTAAATTTTTTTTCTTTATATTAATAAATTTCCTGAAGTGGTTGCGTTGGTGTTGGGAAAAATATAGAGAGGAAGGTGTCGGGGGTGAATCAGTATTTAAAACTCACACAAACTTTTATTTTCTTTACTTATTTTTATACGCGACCTTCTTTAAGGAAAATTGTGTATGCTCAGAGAACTTATTATTCAGATAAATCTTCAGTAACTTTACTTAGACCAGTTCATCATTCATTCATCATACATTTATTAAGTAGTAAATATGTGCAGTAGGAACATAATAAATCATCACACCTAGTCAACACACATGAACTTTAGGATTTAAGGTGGAAACCCAATGTGGGAGAAAATCACCGTTGTCATCGTATTTATCTTAAATATTCATTATATAGAAAAATAATTACAATATTTTACTGGCACAGACTAATACCAGCATGCATGCACCCACCTGCAGAAGGTTACAACCTTCTCCTATTTTCCAGCTACTACTGGAAGGGATATCTAACCCCCTGATCTTGTTTACTAGCCACCACTGGAAGGGAGCTTCAACCCCCTAATATGATCACCAGATCCTACTAATAGGAATCTTCGAATTCCTCATTGAATGCTCCAACCCTCAGCTCCACTACAGACCATGTTTCATAAATTTTCACACTGGATCCAACAACTTTCAACTCAACACGAATTGTAGGCACGTTTTCATAATATTTTCAGACTAGACCCACTACACTCATTTAATTCCAAAACCATACATCAAATTGAAACATATAACTGTACCAAATCATTTACCGAATCATCAATCAACCAACCAATCATTGATCTTTAATCATAATCAACTAGCAGCATAATCAATACTCAAACAACCCAGATCTATATGAAGACATCATTGACAAACAGTAGAAACAAAAAACTGATCAGAAAATTCCTTCAGCATTCTTTAGCAAAACCCTGGCTTGCATTTGTGCCTTCCATAAGACATATCTGCGACTATACGCACTTCTTCCAAAACCATCTTTCTTATATATATCAGTATTTTTTACTGAATATATACGCGCCTATGTAGAACAGAATTTGCATGTATATGTTCCTTCCTTGAGTCAAACCCACGTATATATTTGTAAATAATTCATGATTGTGCAACACTTTAGAACTACAAACTTACTCAAATAATATCCTTCTCGTCACCAAAAATTCATTAGACTATATATTTAAACATCTCACAAACAGATCATGCAAATACATAGTCATTTCAGTTCTACAAATCCTAATCTTCCATTGTATTCATCGGTGCATAATTGTTTCATATTTATCAATAAAATATGGCTCATTCCATGCAGATACACTTCAGATTGTAGTATTCATTCAATTCCCATACTCATTCACACTTATCACTATGATATTCACCTCCTTATATAGTTTGAGCCTTAGCCAATACCATGAGCTAAAACTACAAAAGTATCATTGGTGTTCTTAGATGGGATCAAATAATCGTTATTGCGCTCAATATTTTTGGAAATACTAAGAGGAGGGGGTGAATCAGTATTCCTTTCAATTATAGAATTAGTTAATCTTCAATTATTATCAGTGTTTGTACAATGATAGCAACAAACAAGAGGAACACAAATGCACACAGTTTATAAGGTGGAAACCCACTGCAGGTCAAAAACCACCTAATGCTTTTCTAATAATTCTTTAATATTCAACTCCAATTGAAAATAAAGCTCCAACTTCCTAGAATCTAGAAAAGCATTCTTCTCCAGCTCCCACTGGATGGACACTCCAATGCCCGAGATTCTTCAGTAGTCAACTGAATGGATGCCCCAACACCCAATGAGCTACAACTCACCCTAGCACCACCCTACCACCCTATAGAAGAATACAAGAAGAATGGACTCTCGTACCACGGAAGTGGTCCACTTTACAATGATATAGAATGATGTAGAAGAATAATACACACTAGAACATAACCCCTACTATGACACAACCACCTAATGATGATCCTAGACCACTCGACACTACCTCTTCAACTTTTGGTAGATAGACACTAGTACAATTTGTACAATAATGTATTTACAATGACTTAGTACAATGATACCTTTACAATGATTGTATGCATTTCTGCCCACTTGAAGACTTCATGTGATGAAATTATTGTTGTTATTATGTACCTTGGTTGCTGCTCTTTTCATGCTACCCTCTGTTGCACCTTTCATTTCTTTTCTTCCCTAGAAATTCTGGTCCTTTGCAGCCCTTGACAACACATGATCTAGCTTTTTCTTTGCCTTCTAGGAGCTCGATATTCAATCTGGTGTATCTCTGTTATTTCAGATCCCCAATATCTAATTTTTGGTACTTTTGTATTTATCTGAGTCTTCTTTCCAATGCCACAGATCTGATCCAATTTGGATTCTTCAAGGGAGATTTATACCTAGTCTCTCACAATTCCCTAATTATGGATTTTTTCAGTAGAGCAAACTTGTACAACGTGCCACGTGTCATTGTTTTTTCATTTGTCTCTAAATTTGATATAGAAATAATACTGACTATGCAATATCTACCACATTTTATGTAATTCCAATCCAATACTCAGAGAGAGAGTTATGACGATTTTCCCAAGGTCACTTCTTTGAGAGGAATTTCAGGAGCCTGAAAAAACACTGACTTCCATAGATCATTTCTCTGAAAATATTGCGCATCTTGATCTGAAATTTTCACAGTAGCTTCCTTAGGATTTAGGATTCACATCATAAATATTTCAGCTTATGAACCTTCGTAGAAACAAAGTTAGAGAAAAAATTCCACAATGACCTATTTCAGATGGCGAAATCCCTTGCATGAGGAGGATATGAGGATCACAATTTATATAAATGATTAGGTTGAGAGGGGCTTCAAAAAGTGAACATGGAAGGGATTTTAGGAGCTTTAAAAATATTAATTATGACTTTTCAATGACCCATGCCACAACCCCATGGGGTTTTAGCCCACTAACTGGGGGTACAAACTTCAAACATCAATATCTCTCAATCTGTGAAGAATTACATGGTGTGCCATATATCAACGGAAAAATCTCGAGAAGTAGAAACCATCAATAGAATTATTGACCAATAATATATTAATTTGGTAGGTCAAAATTCCCATGCAATATTTTGTTAGCCCCTGGTGCTGCTTGGGTTGACATCAATGACAACCACTGATCAACAATCTCCCTCTTTGGCATTGATGGAAACACAAGTACTCCCCCTGCGATCATGACACCTCTTCCTACAAAATTCTCTCCCCCTTTGACATCAATGGTAAAGGGTAACTCCCCCTGACACACAACCATCCTATGGACCTGTACACACTTCCACTCCCCCTGACACACAACCATCCTATGGACCTGTACACACTTCCACTCCCTCTTTATACTCTAAATAAGGAAAATCTAATGAGAACTTGGGAAAATCCCAAGCTTTCGGCGAAGATATTCTAGTTCTTCATGAGTACTCTCACGATCATCAGCACTTCCTGCCCAATCTGCATCTGTAATGGAATGAATAATGAGATTGTTACCCTTGGGATACCACAAGCCATATTTTTTTGTTCCCTTTAGATATCAAAGAATTCTTTTGATGGAAATAATATGTGATTCTTTTGGTGCTGCTTGGAATATTGCTACTTGTCCAACTGCTTGCATAACATCTGATCGGGAGGCTATTACATATAGAAGACTACCAATCATAGATCTTTACAACCTTTGATCCACATCCTTAGATGAGTCGTCTATGCTCAATTTGAAACCTGTTACCATTGGAGTAAGGATGGGTTTGCAATCATCTATTTTAAATTTCTTGAGAATTTCCTTGATGTACTTGGCTTAACATATAAATATTCCTTTCTCTTGCTGAGATATTTTAAGCCCTAAGAAGTATCTGAGCTCACCAAGTAAAGACATCTCGAAATCACTTTGCACCTTTGTAGTAAACTTGTTACTTAGTTGATCATCATTGCTACCAAATATTATATCATCCTCTTTAGCTATTATAAATGCTTTAGTTGCTTCATCCAGAACATATATGTCATTTGGAGCTCGACTTGCTATAGCCATAATTTGACTATACATGCCTTTCCTAATTTCACATTTTGTGGAGTTGAATAGTATTGTGTGCCCTTGATCACACGTTTGTCCAGCACTGAGCAGATTGTGATTCATGTTTTCAACCAATAGAACATTCTTGGCTAGAGCATCTTTGCTTCTGAGAGTGACAGTACCTGATCCTATAACATTTGAAGATCGATCATTTCCAAAGGACACAGCTCCATCCTTCTTCTCTTTCAGAGATGCAAATTTATTTCTATCTCCAGTCATATGTGTTGAGAAAACACTATCAACATACCACACATCTTTGTTGTTTTGAGCCTTGAAAGCAAGAGCACAATTATCAGTCTTCTTCTTCTTCCATGTTCGTTCGTTCTGTGGCTTCGAAGATTCTTCTGGAGGATTTTCAAGTCTGCAGTCTTTGGCTATGTGTCCAAAGTTTCAAAATTTGTAACATTCAATATTATATTTTAAATGTTCAAATATATTGATGTTTCACTGAGCCCTGGGAGGTTCATATTTGACAGATCTCTTGGAATTGTATTTGTTCCTAGTGTACGTGCGACATTATACAGCTTTATGACCAAATTTTCCACATGAATAACAATAGCCATAAAAAATATGTTGGTACCTGGATGGAAATTTTTATCAAGGAATTGTCTTCCAAGGTTGTTCTTACGAATATTATCTAATGAAGTCGACATTCATGTCAGATCTCATAGGGTCTGTTAGGTCCTTGTAATCAGCAAGATTGGCAAAGTCCGATCTCAGGGAGAAACATCGTTTCAACCAACTTTAGGATTCTAGGATCTAGCCCTCCTGAATCCGGAGAGGGATCTCTCCAATATGTACAAAGATGGATTTGTCTTTGAAGTTTGGGGTAATGATATTAGGCTAGTTATGAAGGCCAAGGGTCTTGTTTGTTTTTTGGATGGTTGAGCATGAATACTGTTTGAGGTGGAAATTTCTAAGTGCAAAAAGTTTCAAAGGTGAGAAGTTGCAAGTGGATAGAACAGCTAGGTTAAAAGATAGATATAACGCTGGTTTTAAGTCCATTGGGCTATGGAGTCATAACAGGGATTTAATTGAACAACAACATCAAGAGTGATCCAAGGGGCAAGTCATCTATGTCACAAGATCATTGAGATTGAAATAATGGGATGGAAACAATAAAGTGTTGGAGGGGTGGAAACTGATAATAATTTCACAAGGGATTTATAGTCAGTCCGAACAAGAAAAAGCCTCTTAAGTAACTGTTTAAAAACAACCAAGTGCAGGGCTAACCATTGACTTCTTGGGCAAGTTTGTATTAAAGTAGCTTAACTGACAAACAATCCAGTAATTCACATAATTACCTTCAGAAATTATGAAAACACCTAAGAGAAAACAAAGTTCAACTTAAGATCAGATAAAGTACTTTTAAACCTAGTCTGCTTTCAGCCAACACCAAGGGAAACTTTCAGAATCTGCCTTTGGAGAATAGAAGCTAGAAACAGGGCAAACCATCACTTTCTAGTCTAACTTTAATAAGAAAATAAGGAAAATAACTTTCAAGAATAATGTTTAAAGCAAATAGTAGGATGAGGGAAATCCATCATTCCTAACTGCTTGAACTATACTAAATCATTCTTGAAAAAACAAATAAGAGGAAAACATTAAGATAAAGATTTTCAGTTAGAGAAGGGAACTGATAAACAGTAAATCCTAACTCTATAAATGTTGTTCTTTATGAGAGAATAGTGAACAATATGGCATACTTAGAAGGGAAAACAAATAACAAAGAAAAGGCACTTCACCAGTAATATAGACCAGGATCCCAAGAAACAGCTTGTTATTGATGTCAAACCAGTTACAGTCTTCAAGTACAGTGTTTCATTTCAGCAATCATCTTCACTATTCAGCCTAACTTATCTATTAAAAATAGAGCTTCATGGGCCAGTGAACACTATTTACAATCAGAAGTTTGAGCTCGAATGTATTTCAAAGTTCTGCAACCTGGTCAACCAACCCCTCACTCATCTTCTGAAGAAGTATATATAGAAGGATGAGGAGGTGAGATCTGATAAAAGATCTCAATTACAATTAATACACACTTAAGTGGTTTATGGGCCTTTGAGGGGCTCAATGAAGAAACTTACATACATATCCTCTATATTAAATGTTTTTACATAAAGATTAAGCTCTGTGGGAGCTTTTGTTGACCTTTGAGGCTCTGTGTGATGTCGGGGTTACTTTGCAAATGTTTGTCATCAATTATTCCTTGCAGAAGTAACTTTCTAGCTGTGCTGAGACAAATATCTGATCCTGATCAATAAATTCAGCCTCTGATTGAATACTTTGAGGCACAGGTGGCATCGTGGTAGCTAGAGGGATCAATTTGCCTCAATTTGTGGCAATGGAGGGTTTCCTGTTGATAAAAAACTTCAGATTTTCCTTTAATTGTGTTTTAATTCGGGGATTAGGCTTTTGATAACCGTCTTAGCCGTAATCCCCGTAAAATTGTCTCTAATCCTCTGTTCTGATATATTTTGGTCTTCGGCACTAATATTCTTTGACTGTGCCCAATTCATGGCTTTCTTTCTGGTGCGCAAGCTTGCGTAGGGTTTATAAAGCATTAATGTTTTGATAAAGCACTGATGAAACATGAATTTGGAACCTGCGTACGATTTTCACTGATGGATCAGAGGTGGGAGGATGGTCACCCTCCATTTCTGAATCTTCTTCAGTTACAATGGAAAAACCATTGAAAACCCTGCAAAATATGAAAAACAATTATAAAATCCTGCATATATAGTTTATTGCTGCAGAGGATGTGTGGGGGAAGAGTGGCCGTTGGATGGCATCATCCAATGGTCAAGATTGATTGGGAGAGACCATAGAACGAGCGGAAAAAATACTAAATCCGAGCCATCGATCGTGCAGAGATCGACGGTCGAGATTAAACGAGGAGGGAGGAAAGGAGAATGAATCTGAGCTGTCGATTGTGTAGAGATCGATGGTGGGGAGCAGAAGTTGAAAGTCAAACGGAGGGAATCTGGGCGATGAATTTTGGACTGTCGATCTGCAGATCAGATCGACGACGGAGATGCTGTTGTCGCTACACGGTAGCCCAGTTATCGTGTGTGCATCTTCGACGAGCGATCACCGTCCAATGATCAGCAACAGATCGGATGGTCGAAGTGAATATCGTTGCATGTCCATGTCCGAACTTTAATGCGCGATGAACGGTGGTTTTCGGAACAGTGCCCAGGACGCGTGTCGAGCAGTGTGTGGAATCGCTGGCGATCGGGAAAAAACTGCCCTTGCCCCAAAGGCGGTGCGATGGATACCACGTGGTTTCTGGAGTGGGGAATAGCTGGCGGGGACCACCAGGTAGACAAAATTCGCACCGTTCGATCTGTGGATTTAGATTGATGGTGGAGATTTAGTGGAAGATCGTACTGGCGGAAAACTTTACAAAATAAAATAAAACCCGAAATTTTCAAATAAGAAAGGTTTTTTAATATTTTCGGGGCAGAATAATTGTTTAAAACTGATAAGCACCTGACTGACTCAGTGCCTGGTTCTGGCGCCAGGGCGCATGGATGAAAAGGGTTAGAGACTTAACATGCGGGGGCTTAAGTCCCCAAAACATACAAAGCATGCATTTTAATGGTTTCTCAAGGATTATCAAATGCATTTGAAGGTTTCGATAAGGCTAAGAAGGGTCTTAGAACCTTATCACGGGTTTTTATGAAGTGGAAAAGGGGATAAACATGGAAATGGGAGATTTTCATGGGGAAAGAGGAGAGGAAAAAAGAGGTTAGTTTTGGAAGAAGAGGAAGGGGAAAATGTGCTTGCAGCAGTATTTGGCCTTGGAAATCAGCAGGATTTCAGAGTTTTTTAGGATGTAAACAGCAGTGTAGATTTGGGCAGAGGCATGAGGCCTTCAAGAGTCTTCAAGAGCCAACAGTTTTTAGTAATAAAAATTTTTTCCTTGAAGGCTTAAAAATTTTTAGCCACCTTTTGGTATAACAAATTTTATAGGTGGCTAACAGTGGCTCCACTTGGGGATGGTGCCTTTTTGAAGGCATCAAGAACTTCAAACTTGCATTCTCTGGGAGGCTGACCTGTGCCACATCCATTGGGATATTATTCCTTTGCTAGATGATCTGGCTTTGCTCTGAAACATAATAGCAGTCATGGAAAATAATGAACTTCATCAATACAACTTTCTACCTACCCAATCCTATTGATCTAACATTTTTTCTTCATTAGAGTGCACTTGGATTGGCAAACTCTTTTTCACAACATTTTATTCTTTTTTAAAGCAGGAAATCTAATCTATTTCTACTTCTTATTTCTCCATGGGCTCAGATTAAATAGTTGAGCCCATAAAATTCTCTACCTAAACTACTTTCTGTTGGATTAAACTGTCCAACCGACTTTATTCTCTAATTTCTACAACAGAGATTTAAAAACAGCCAAGTCAAGATTAAGTTGTTTGACTTGCTAAAATATATGGCATAAAAACAAGCTGCACATAAACATTTATTTTGCAGAAAAATTAAATCAAAATGGAAGGCTTAAGATCTGAAAATTCAAGCACTTCCTTCACTCCTTTACAGCTCTGTTGTGACTCTTACTTGAGTTGTTTTTTCTTGTTTCCTGGTTCAGATTTTGATCTGATTAGAACCAGATTTTTTTTATGTCTTGACTCAAAAAATAAAACAGATTTGAGTCATTCTTTTTCTTGGAAACTTAGGTTCAGGTTTTGAACATGTTTGAACCTTTCATTTCTATCCTAATCTACCTACGGATAAGCCAAGATTAAATAGTTTGGAAAATCACTTTCACTATCCTATCATCAGTAAATTCAAAAACTAATTAGTCAAGATTAGGCTGTTTGACTAACTAGAAGTGTGTCATTCAGGAGTGGCATTTGAGCTTGCACACTTTCAGAATTTTGTTTCTCTTTTTTGGTATGGGGCTATACCTTTATTGTTTTGTCAATCTGCCCTCTTTTCATTCTTTCTCTCTGTTGTTTTTGTATTTTTGAATTCTTGATTTTTCTTCAAAGTAGAAAACAAAAAATAACTACATGCTCAGAACTGAGCTTTATTGACATTCCTATCTAACCTATTCTAAACATGGAGTATTTACATGTTCATATGATACAAAAGTGCCAATGCAGCCAGCTGAGTAATGTTAAGAAGAAGAAACTCTGGCTACTTGTCAAAGGTATGCATAGTATATTTTGAAGATTAATCTTCAAAATAAAGACTGTCACAGAAGGTGACAGCTTTTCATGTCTCTGGCTCGTGCAAAGGATCGTTGCTTGATAATTTGAGCCAGTTCGGATTTCCACATACTCTTCGATAGGATCAACAAAGAAAAGATGAAGTTTCTCTTCTTTTTGGTCCTCTGTGTCTGGTAGATTGTCTGCTTCCAAGACTTCATCTTTGAGGAGCATATCTTTAGAAAGTTGTTTGGAAGCATCATCATTTGAACTGGAGGACTCATCATATTTGGCAGTGTTGTCCTCTGGTAGCCCTAGTATGCTCTGGTTTAGTGGAATGTACTCTATGAGGAGGTTATTATATTCTTGAGCAAGGGTATGTTTAATTGCTTCCTCTTTTTCAAGAGAAAGCTCCTTGATTTCCACCTACCCAAAAATTTCTTCGTTTCTTTCCTCCTCATCCTTTGAGCTGAAAGTATGTTGATTCCCAATCACATGGAAACTATTACTGATGATCTGAAATGAATCGGAGCAAAGATCCAATGAATCTTCACTCTCTTCTAGGCTTTGAAAACTTTCATCATCAGTATCATAAATAGTCTGCGCTGGCTCATTACTTCTTTGAAGGAAATGATCTTCCTCCCATAAATCTGCTAATGATGATCCTGCAAAATTAACTTATGTTTCGGAAGCATCATCACTAGCTAGATCAAATTTAGGAGAATCACGAATATAAGTAATACTACCGATCAAACATACTGAGTTATCAGCAGTTTCTTCTTCATTCTGATCTACAAAATAACTTTCTAAATCTGTACAACAAAGTTCTGTATGTGAATGGGAAAGAGTGTTTGTTTTGCAAAACGTTTCAGAGACTGGTTGTTTATTAATAGTCTAATCTATCTCTTTTTCTGTCAAAGGGGAAGATGTTTCTATGTTCCTTTGAACAGGAGTACAACAATTCTCTTTCTCTTGCGAAGACTGATTTTGAGGCTGGATTTCTTCTTGAGCCTCGGCTATAAGGGATGATGAATCAATTTTTGAGTTTTCAGGGATATCTTGAAGAACGTCCATTATTTCTTGTTTCTTCTCTTCCTCAACTGATTCATCTATATTCTTAAAATTTTTCAATAGGAGATTAAACTCATGAATGGTTGTTAAAAGATCTTCAGGATGCATCTCTTCCAAAGCTTCCTCATTATCTATAATGTGTTGGGTGATTTTTTGTGATGAATCATAATATATTGCACCTAATGATAATGATGTAGTGTTTTCTTTATAGTTCTCATAAAACACATATTCAAGGTCTCTTAAAGAAAACAAACTACTAGATCTTAAGCATTCATACCAATCCCTAGCTTTTCCTTCTAATGTTAACATGAACATTTTCATTAGGTAGTCTTCATGCCATTCAAATTTCAACCTCCATACATGTATGTGAAATTTGATAAGATGTAATAAAGGGTCATCAAACTTTTCACCTTGAAAAATAGGCAGGTTGTCATCCCAATTCACCTGGGGCATCTTATGTGGAAACCCAGGGATATGATCTCTACTCATTGGGGCATATCTTCGTTGTATTCTTGGAATCATGTTTTTAAATCAAGAAAGAGGTCATTTTGTCTGGTTAATCAGTTCAGGATCTTCTACCAGTGGATTCATTTGGTCTTCTGGGAGTTTCAGAGTGTGGAGAGTGTGGAGTCACCAGGTGGAAGATTTTTAGCTCCTAGGGAGGTAAAATGTTTTAATGGTTCCACCACCATGTGTTTCTTGTAGAGCTGCAAGGTTTTTAGGAAATGAATTAGCTCTCAAGGGTGATCTGAAAACATTTGATAATTTTATTTTAGGACACTTCCTAAGAATACCTTCTAGGTTATCAACTACTTCAAGTGGATCAAGGTCAGGATAGGCTCTAGTGTGAATCTTTCTAGGAGCCACTATGCTGTGTTTTTTAGACCCAACTAAACAACAAAAGTTCAACCAGATATGAAAATATTTGAGAGGTTAACTAGTCTGTTTACACAAATTTTAATCCTACAGTCCTCTAACTGAGTTTGAATGATATTAAAATGATAAGGGTTCTTCCCAGTGGAGTCTTAAGGTCTGCTCAGGATTTTGGAGTGTGGAGTCGCCAGGTGGAAGATGCTCTAACTCCTAAGGAGGTAAAAGGTTTAATGGTCCACCACCATGTTTATTGGATACCAATATAACCAGAGATTTTGGGTTTTTTGGGTGGCTAACGGTGTGTAAGATAAAATGCACTTAGATCCCCAGCGGAGTCGCCAGAAATGTTTGGTCCCTGTAATCAGCAAGATTGACAAAGTCCGATCTCAGGGTGAAACATCATTTCAACCAACTTTGGGATTCTAGGATCTAGCCCTCCTAAATCCGGAGAGGGATCTCTCCAATATGTACAAAGATGGATTTGTCTTTGAAGTTTGGGGTAATGATATTAGGCTAGTTATGAAGGCCAAGGGTTTTGTTTGTTTTTTGGATGGTTGAGCATGAATACTGTTTGAGGTGGAAAGTTCTAAGTGCAAAAAGTTTCAAAGGTGAGAAGTTGCAAGTGGATAGAACAGCTAGGTTAAAAGATAGATATAACACTTGTTTTTAGTCCATTGGGCTATGGAGTCATAACAGGGATTTAATTGAAAAACAACATCAAGAGTGATCCAAGGGGCAAGTCATCTATGTCACAAGATCATTGAGATTGAAATGATGGGATGGAAACAATAAAGTTTTGGAGGGGTGGAAACTGATAATAATTTCACAAGGGATTTATAGTCAGTCCGAATGAGAAAAAGCCTCTTAAGTAACTGTTTAAAACCAACCAATTGTAGGGCTAACCATTGACTTCTTGGGAAAATTTGTATTAAAGTAGCTTAATTGAAAAACAATACAGTAATCCACATAATTACCTTCAAAAGGTATGAAAACACCTAAGAGAAAACAAAGTGCAACTTAAGATCAGATAAATTACTTTTAAACCTAGTCTGCTTTCAGCCAACACCAAGGGAAACTTTTAGAATTTGCCTTTGGAGAATAGAAGCTAGAAATAGGGTAGACCATCACTTTCTAGTCTAACTTTAATAAGAAAATAAGGAAAATAAATTTCAAGAACAATGTTTAAAGAAAACAGTAGGATGAGGGAAATCCAACATCCCTAACTGCTTGAACTATACTAAATCATTCTTGAAAAAACAAATAAGAGGAAAACATTAACATAAAGATTTTCAGTTAGAGAAGGGAACTAATAAAAAGTAAATCCTAACTCTGTAAATGTTGTTCTTTATGAGAGAATAGTGAACAATATGGCATACTTAGAAGGGAAAAAAAATATCAAAGAAAAGGAACTTCACCAGTAATATAGACCAGTATCCCAAGAAACAGCTTGTTATTGATGCCAAACCAGTTACAGTCTTCAATTCCAGTGTTTCAGTTCAACAATCATCTTCACTATTCAGCCTAACTTATCTATTACAAATAGAGCTTCAAGGGCCAATGAACACTATTTACAATCAGAAGTTTGAGCTCGAATGTATTTCAAAGTTCTGCAACCTGGTCAACCAACCCCTCACTCATCTTCTGAAGAAGTATATATAGAAGGATGAGGAGGTGAGATCTTATAAAAGATCTCAATTACAATTAATACAGATTTAAATGGTTTCTGGGCCTTTGAGGGGCTCAAAGAAGAAACTTACATACATATCCTCTGTATTAAATGTTTTTACATAAAGATTAATCTTTGTGGGAGCTTTTGTTGACCTTTGAGGCTCTGTGTGATGTCGGGGTTACTTTGTAGATGTTTGTCATCAATTATTCCTTGAAGAAGTAACTTTATGGCTGCGCTGAGACAAATATCTGATCCTGATAAATAAATTCAGCCTCTTATTGAATACTTTGAGGCACAGGTGGCTTCATGGTAGCTATAGGGATCAATTTGCCTCAATTTGTGGTGGTGGATGGTTTCCTGTCGATAAAACACTTCAGATTTTCCTTTAATTGTGTTTTAATTCAGGGATTAGGATTTTGATAACCGTCTTAGCCATAATCCTCATAAAATTGTCTTTAATCCTCTGTTCTGATACATTTTGGTCTTAGGCACTGATATTCTTTGATTGTGCCCAGTTCATGGCTTTCTTACTGGTGCGCAGGGTTATGCAGGGTTTATAAAGCATTAATGTTTTGATAAAGCACTGATGAAACATGAATTTGGAACCTGCGTATGATTTTCACTGATGGATCAGAGGCGGGAGGATCGTCACCCTCCGTTTCTGAATCTTCTTCGGTTACAGTGGAAAAACCATTGAAAACCCTGCAAAATACGAAAAACAATTATAAAATCCTGCATATATAGGTTTATTGCTACAGAGGATGTGTGGGGGAAGAGTGGCCGTTGGATGGCATCATCCAACGGTCAGGATTGATTGTGAGAGATCGTAGAATGAGCGGAAAAAAGATTAAATCCGTTCGTTGATCGCACAGAGATCGACGGTCGAGATTGAACGAGGAGGGAGGAAAGGAGAATGAATCTGAGCCGTCGATTGCGCAGAGATCGATGGTGGGGAGCGGAAGTTGAAAGTCAAATGAAGGGAATCTGGGCGATGAATTTTGGACCATCGATCTGTAGATCAGATCAACGGCGGAGATGTTGTTGCCGCTGCACGATAGTTCGGTTATCGCGTGTGCATCTTCGACGAGCAATCGCCATCCGATGATCGGCTCCAGATCAGACAGTGGACGTGAATATCGTTGCGTGTCCACATCCAAACTTTAATGCGCGATGGATGGCGGTTTTCAAAACAGTGCCCAGGACACGTGTCGAGCAGTGTTTGGAATCGCTGGCAATCAGGAAAAAACCGCCCTTGCCCCAAAGGAGGTGCGATGGATACCACATGGTTTCTGGAGTCAGGAATAGCTGGCGGGGACCACCGGGTAGACAGACTCCACACCATCCGATTTGTGGATTTAGATTGAGGGTGGAGATTTAGTGGAAGATCGTACCGGTGGAAAACTTTACAAAATAAAATAAAACCTGAAATTTGCAAATAACAAAGGTTTTTTAATATTTTTGGGGAGGAATAATTGTTTAAAACGGATAAGCGCCTGACTGACTCAGCGCCTGGTTCTGGTGCCAGGGCGCATGGATGAAAAGGGTTAGAGACTTAACCCGCAGGGGCTTAAGTCCCCAAAACATACAAAGCATGCATTTTAATGGTTTCTCAAGGATTATCAAATGCATTTTAGGGTTTCAATAAGGCTAAGAAGGGGTCTTAGAACCTTATCACGGGTTTTTATGAAGTGGAAAAGGGGAGAAATGTGGAAATGGTAGATTTTCATGGGGAAAGAGGAGAGGAAAAAAGAGGTTAGTTTTGGAAGAAGAGGAAGGGGAAAATGTGCTTGCAGCAGTATTTGGCCTTGGAAATGAGCAGGATTTCAGAGCTTTTTAGGATGTAAACAACAGTGTAGATTTGGACAGAGGCATGAGGCCTTCAAGAGTCTTCAAAAGCCAACAATTTTTAGTAATAAAAAATTGTTCCTTGAAGGCTTAAAAAT
The DNA here is from genome assembly GCA_034641835.2 of Pinus albicaulis. Taxonomy (NCBI): domain Eukaryota; kingdom Viridiplantae; phylum Streptophyta; class Pinopsida; order Pinales; family Pinaceae; genus Pinus; species Pinus albicaulis. The sequence continues at coordinate 347,147,513 of CM076571.1, forward strand.
TTGTAGCCACCTTTTGGTATAACAAATTTTATAGGTGGCTAACAGGTTCTTTGTATTTTGTTGTAGATCCTTCTTCTTCTTCTTTTCAACCGATGCCAGTTCTATCGTTGTAAGATCGTTGATTGTTGATGAGTTCTTCCAATGCCCTTGAGATGTTGGCATAGTTCTGGATAGTTTTTCCTTTCTTCACTTCCTTATGCAGTGAGACTACTTCGGCTTCTAATTCTTCCCTTTCTCGGTTGCTTTCTTCCAACTTATTTTGAAGTGACTCTTCAATGCATTTGTGTTCTTCAACTTCAATTTTGAGACCTTGAACTTTTTCTTCAAGAGTATTGGAACGGATCTTCTCCGCCTTGAAATATTTTATAAGCTTGATTGCTTCGTTATAAAATTATTCTATGGTCAATCCTTCTTCTTCATTGTTTGATACCTCTTGTTTATTGTGCTTGGGTTCATTGTGCTTGGCCATAAACAATACTCTCTCATTGGCTTCTTCTTTGCTGTCACTTTCTTCATCGGATGATGAGCTATCTTCTTTAGAGAGAAAGTTCCTTTTAGATCCTTTCTTTTTTCCTTGCTTGTTGAATTTCTTAAAGCCTTTCTTTCCTTTTGAGTTGGCATCACTTCTGTTCGTAAATTTTGCTACGAAATGGCCAACCTCACCACAACTAAAACATATCAATGGAAGTTTTCCTTTGAATTTTCCCTTACCAGTTTTTAGTTTTCTCGTAAATTAAGCATATTCTTCATCTTAAAGACCTTCTCCATCATCTCCCTTTTCTTCACACTTGCAGGTGCATGTCATTTCAATTGAAGGTTATTTGTCCTTATTGGTTTTCTTAGTTGCAATGAACGCAGTTTCTAGATTTGAAGTACCCTCTTCTTCATCAAGTCTCATTTCATATGCTATGAGAACTCCATGCAATTCCTCTTTGCTGAGTTTGTCCAGATTTTCACTGTATTCGAAGATCGATACCTTTGGGTTGAATCTCCCTGGTAACGTTCTAAGAATATTCCGTATAATAATCTTCTCGTCAACTGGCTCTCCCAATCCTTCCAGAGTATTGGTTATTTCATCAACGTATTGGAAGTATGTAGCAATGTTGCAATCTTCTTTCATTCTGAGTTGCTCAATTTATTCTCTATAGATTTGAAGCTTTGCTTCTTTGACATTTGAGTCACCTGCATATATATTTTCAAGATTTTTCCATACATTTTTGGCGGTTTTACAACCCATCACCTTATGATAAGCAGATTTAATAAGTCCACTAATAATAATATTCTTTTCTTTTACATCATTTACCGAATTCTTCTTACCTTTCTCATATGTGGTTGATGTAAATCCATTTTGAATAGTGTCCCATACTTCGTAACCTTGCACCAAGAGATAGATCTCCATTCTTCCTTTCCAGAGTTCATAATTATTTTCATTGAACAAAGGTACAGCATTCTTCATATGCTCCATCACCTCCTTCCAGCTACTAAACTGCTATTGAAGGAACCAAGCTCTGATTCTAATTGTTGGAAATACTGAGGGCGGGGGGGGAGGGTGAATCAGTATTCCTTTCAATTAGAGCATTAGTTAATATTCAATTATTATTAGTGTTTGTAAAATTATAGCAGCAAACAAGAGGAGCACAAATGCACACATTTTATAAGGTGGAAACCCACTCTGGGACGAAAACCACGTAATGATTTTCTAATAATTATTTAATATTCAACTACAATTGAAAATAAAGCTCTAACTTCCTACAATCTATAAAATCATTCTTCTCCAGCTCCCACTGGATGGATGCTCCAATGCCAGAGATTCTTTATTAGTCGACTAGATGGATGCCCCAATACGCAATGAGCTACAACTCACCCTAGCACCACCTTACCACCCTGTAGAAGAATAAAAGAAGAATTGACTCTTGTACCAGGGAAAGTGGTCCACTTTAAAATGATATAGAATGATGTAGAAGGAGAAGACACACTAGAACATAACCCCAACTATGACACAACCACCTAATGATGATCCTAGATCACCCGACACTACCTCTTCAACTCTTGGCAGATAGACAGTAGTATAATTTGTATAATAATGTATTTACAATGACTTACTACAATGATACCTTTACAATGGTTGTATGCAGTGCTGCCCACTTAAAGACTTCATGTGATGAAATTCTTGTTGTTGTTATGTACCTTGGTTGCTGCTCTTTTCATGCTACCCTCTGCTGCACCTTTCTTTGCTTTGCTTCCCTAGAAAGTCTGGTCCTTTGTAGCCCTTGACAACACATGATCTAGCTTTTTCTTTGCCTTCTAGGAGCTCGATATTGAATCTGGTGTATCTATGTTATTTCAGATCCCCAATATCTGATTTTCTGTACTGTAGTATTCCTTTGAGTCTTCTTTCTAATGACACAGGTCTGACCCAATTTGGATTCTTCAAGAGAGAGTTATACCCAATCTCTCACAATGCCCTAATTATGGACTGTTTCAGCAGAGCGAACTTGTACAGCATGACACGTGTCACTATTTCTTAATTTCTCTCAGAAATTGACAGAGAAAAGACTACATACTATGCACTATCTACCACATTTTATGTAATTCCAATCCGATACTCATAGAGAGATTTATGAATATTTTCCCAAGGTCACTTCTTTGAGATGAATTTCAGGAGCCTGCAAAAACACTGACTTCCACAGATCATATCTCTGCAAATATTGCGTACCTTGATCTAAAATTTTCACAGAAGATTCCTCAGGATTTCTGCTTCACCAAATAAACATTTCAGCTTCTGAACCTTTGTAGAAACAAATTTAGAGTGAAAATTCCTTGATGACCTATTTCAGAAGGCGAAATCCCTTGCATGAGGAGGATCTGAGGATCACAATTTATATAAATGCTTAGGTTGAAAGGGGCTTCAAAAAGTGAAAGTGGGAGGGATTTTAGGAGCTTAAAAAAATTTAATTATGACTTTTCAATGACCCATGCCACAACCCCATGGGGTTTTAGCCCACTAACTAGAGGTACAAACTTCAAACATGAATATCTCTCAAACCGTGAAGAATTACATGGCGTGCCATATACCAATGGAAACATCTCGACAAGTAGAAACCATCAATAGCATTATTGACCCAGAATATATTAATTTGGTAGGTCAAAATTCCCATGAAATATTGGGTTAGCCCTTGGTGCTACTTGGGTTGACATCGATGACAACCGCTGATCAACAAATATTGTGGGTTAATACCATGGTAAAGACCATTGGTATTATAAAATTAGTGCGATATCACATACACAACTTTAAATCTTCGTACCCACATGTATACGCGACTTAGAATTTACTAACTCGCGTATATATCTTCAATTATGTACTTTATCCATCCTATGATTCTGATCTACAAAACCTCTGTCCCAACATTCTGTCATTTTTTCCATCACTTTGTCACCTCTGGGATTAACCATATACTTGGTATTTTACAAGTGGGTCTCCATCAAGGACAACATATGCATCATAATGCCAACAATCTCCCCCTTTGGACTTAATGGCAACCATGATGGTGTCTGATCACCAAAACTTGTATATACATGTTAGACACATCAACATAAGCATTATTCAAACACCAAGTTACTCTCCCCCTTTGACATCAAGGGCAAAGGGGGACCAATGCTGAAAAAATGTTTGTTTTTCCTTGTAGATACAAGAGCTCTCTATATATGATCTGCACAATACTGACCATGCTCCCCCTGAGCACATGATGAATCTTCAAACATATTTTAAATGAAGTACATGACTCTATAACTCAACTAAGTATGATATTTCCTATCACCAAGGACTCACACCAATCATTGAACCACTTGGGGTTACATATTTGACTCAACTACCCAACCAAGTGGGTTTACATTTTTGACTCAATCACCCAACTAAGTGGGTTTACATATTTGAAAAATTCCATACATGACAGAATATGAAAATATTTACATCATAAGTCTCAACATGACCCTTACATCAAATTACAAATATGAATTTTATAACCAATACCAAAGGACCTCAATAGAGAGAGATCCTTGAACATAAATCAGTAGCCATTATAAACATAATGACAACAATGCATTATACTCAACAACGCTAATTCTCCCCATGAACCTGTGCTACTTGTTCACTGTCAAGTCTAACCACAACAACTCATTCATCAAAGCATATTCATAAATGAGATAATCATCAATATCATAACCATAACTCAATACCACATCAACAGACTGTAGCCATCAATACCAGGTTAAATTATAACTATCAGTAGTATGTCAGAATCTGTTCCTGAGTCAGTAGTATGTCAGAATCAGTAGTAGGAACTCTCGTATATATGCGGATTTATGTTATGCTACCCGCGTACAGAAAGTGAAATACTGAAAATTTCACAGCTTCATCTCCCCTAAACTTATATAGTCTATACCTACCTTTTGTTGACACACCAAATGGATTGTTATAAATATAAACAACCAAAAGTACCAAACCAACCTTCATATATTACAGTTACTCATATCAATATTCTTTCAAGAATGATGGACTGCAATGGGCATTGTCTTCTTTCACTGAGTCTGAATCCTCCTTATATCTGCGAGAGGTTAGATCTTTAAACACATATAATTTATTAGAATTTTTGTATCCCCTTGCTATGGTCTTTCCCATTTCTTCGTCCATGACCTTGCATTCAGTTGATGTCAACATATTTACATTTCCTTTATCTTTCACTTGGCCCACACTTAATATGTTTTTTTTTATGCCTTGAAATAATAAAGAATCAAATGCCTTCCTATTTTTGTTAATTCTTGCTCTACCTTTTGTTACACAGCATTTTGTGAACGTCCCTGCAATTCCCATCCCAAACATTGGAGGACCATTTCAGTGACTTCTGTATATTGTCATACCATGCAAAAATTGTTATTGCATCCCTTTCCATGAGAATAACATTGCCTCGCACCCATAGAGACATTATCACTGGGCCTTGTGCCCATTGGTGCTCTGTCTCGGTTAACTACCCGCTGGAATTTTTTTAAAATAGAAGTGAAGTATACATTCCCAACCACTTCGTGAGCAGAGACAGCATGGTTTTTTCGATTGAATAACGTCGAAGTCCTTCCTTCGGATTCTTGTTTACTACATTTGAGCAACTCCCCAAAGGATAAGGCCTCCTTTCCACCCTATGAGGGATCCCAAACCACCTCCTCCTCTCCTATAAATACATCCTTCTCACATATTTACAACTAGTTGAACATTCCTTAATATAGATGGTGTGAGAGTAAAGCAGAGAGGAATCCATTTTCTAGGGAAAGTTTAGACCCATTTCTCCACCAAGTCTAATCCTCGACAAATGCTTGAGACTCATTTTGACTAGACTCGTTGAAGGAGGCTGCGGCGTCAAGGCTATTTTGGTTGTAAACTTCTTCTCTCTACTTATTAATACATGACTGGTTTTTCGGTTCCCGTTTTTCATTTGATGTGTTTAATATTTTGAAATATGTTTGATTCTCCTTGACCAATTAAATAGTTATGAATGCAAGTATGGTTTCGTATGTTGTCACTGTTCTCTTATCCTTACGCAAGTACACAGATATTGTTGTTGAAGAACCGTGACGTGTGGAGATGAAGATCAAGAGATCACTACCACAAGCTATGATAAGAGGGTTGGAACAAAGGTAGGTCATCTATCCCAACTTAGTTTCATTCATAAACTAGGAATCCAAAGGATTAGCATGTTCCCTTGTTTCTATACCCACTCCAGGGCTAGATGGATCGCCTCTGTCCATAGAGGGTATTTCCTTGCACAACAAGTTGGCGACTCCACTAGGGATCAATGTGTATTTCGACCCTTGTTGTTCATCTATAGTTTTTCTTGTTGAGTTGACTTTGCTTGTTTCATCATTTTTCTGCTTTGTTTGACCTGTCTCACTATCTTCAACAATCTTGTTCAGTCCCAAAGTGTCAGTTATGACCTCTACTCAGTGGTTTTTTATTTTTCCCATGGTTTTGTAGCTTGGCGCTGCTATTTCTTGAACAGTCACGTTGATTGGTGCTTGTTGCTTTTGTCACATGTTATGTTTACTGCAGATTACAACTAAACAGATGCGTTGAATCCTGTAGGATTAAATCTTAGCCTTTTTCTGAGTTTTTCCAATTCTTCTGTCCTCTGGATTGTATTTTTATCTTGCAATTGGTCCACTCAAATTGTTTTGACTCTTTTGGCTCGTTCTTCTTAGTTTTTTGTCCCACATATTATCAGTGGAGTCATAGGGTTTCTAGGTGTCTCCTACCACTTCTTCGGTTCTCTCCTCACTGAGCCTTTTGAGTTGAATTTGAGTCAGTTTGGTCTCTATCATTTCATTTTATTGACTAATTTTTTTAGCTTTTCTTTTGGTTCTATGTGTCTTTGGTTTGTTGAATGATCACCCTTGTTTTCGTTTAACTCTCCATCTGTCACTGTGAGCATAGATTACATTGCTCGTTGAATCAGTTCGAAAGCCATGTTTTGCCTGAAGGAGTGCATCTATGTTTTTTAGTGTCTTTGATGTTTGAATTGGATTGATCTCTTTGTTTCAGATCGTTTCATTCCAATTTATCAAAACTAGTGTCCATTTTTATTTTTAGTGTAACAATGCACTTTACTTCTCATCCATCTAAAAACAAAAAATTCACATTCTTTCGCTTGAATTGAAAATGAAAAACATTATTTTGCATTAGTAGCTTTTAGTGAAAAAGGAAAGAGTTTTTCATTTTTTTCTTTGTTTGTATTAGATGCATTAGTGAAATTCTTCTTGTGATTCAATTTATTGTTGCTTTGTTGTAGACTACTATCCTTCTCTTAGCTAGCATTCATTGAATGGAAATGATTTAATTTTTCATGTAGTTGTGAATTAAGAATTCAAGATCACATTCTGTAAGGCCTTGAAATCGCAACATTAATTCAAGATCAAATTTAAAATGAAATCAATTAACCTAAAGAAGCATTGAAACTTAACACACATATTTAGAGGTCAAGGCTAGTCACGTGTTCCAGCATTGTTACACCTAGTAGCTTTCATTCGCCATCTGGCATTAGACAGCACTAGCATAGACTTGTGCTCCTCGTACCTTCGATTATATAAAGGGAGACCCTCATAGGTTGAAATCCTTTATCCATAGGAGGTTGATTCTATCACCCTGTAACCGTGATCCACTGAACACAACATTCGGGGAGACTACCTGCATGTACGTTAAGTCCTTGCTCATTTCTCTTTCATTTAATCATCAAGGTGTATATCGCAGTTCACGGAGTTTGGCATTCCCTTTTTCCTAGAGTTCCTGAGTAGTCATTTCGATCTTTCTGTGACTCTTTAAAATTTGAAAATATCATCGGGCATTTGTCCTTTCGAGCTCGTTAAAGCTAAATGTGACTAGAGTCACCTTTTATCCTTTTCTTGACTCTTAAAATATGAAAAGGAAAAGTCTTGTTTCGATGTTATAAAATTAACTTCCCACGAAATATTCTTGGTCAAAGTTATATTCCTTAGTGATTATTTTAGGTTCATTCCAATGGCGACGTTTCTAAATTACATCAACCAAGGAATCCCCTCAGATGGGAATCTTGGTCCTTTTCCTTCATTCGGGAATGTTGGTGCCTCGTATATGACAATGTTGTCCCTCTCAGGATTAACCATTGGTCTGTCGGTTTGGTATTTTCAGCCCTTGTGGTTTCGAATATACCAATTGTCTCTCAATCGAGTTCTCCTCCACCTGAACCATGTTGATCTTAATATTGAGCCCTCACCTTCTTCGCATTTTTCTTCACCTCGTTCTTCCTCTTCACCTTATGAAATTCTGAATTGTAGTAACTGGGTGGTTAAGAAGAAGAACAAGAGGTAGAAGAAGAAGAAGGAAAATAACCTAGGGGAAAAATCAACAACTATTGCTACCCATGAAACTAATATCGAGAAACCTCATACTCCATCTCGCAAAGTCAAATTCCCTTGCAAGCTATGTGAGTGTGACCACCTTCTTTGTGATTTCCCTAGTATTCCCAAGGTTCTTGAAGTGTGTTCTGTTGGCCCGATTCGTCCTTCATCATCAACCTCTGGACATCATGCTGATGATGAGCCTTCAGCTAAAGATAATGAGACTCGTAAGAAATAGGGTAAGATCAAATTTTCCTGTAGGTTGTGTGAAGGGAACCATCCCATTCACCAATGTCCTTATATGGATGAAGCTTATAAATTATTGGATACCCTTTCGGCTTATGAGTCTTATCTTCCTGTCAGTTACCGGAAGTTTTCTTCGAGTCCTCTGATAGTTGATCAAGTCATTAATCAGGATTCATCTTCCGTCAATTCCAATATCTCTGAAATTAAGTCTCCCGAGTCCATTTTTGACCAATCATTGGCTAAGAAAAAGGATGACCTGGTTCCACCTATGGTCCACCAGGTCTTTTCTATCGAGAGTGGGTCTCATCCCAGCCAGGTTTTTTTTGTTTCCTCTGATTCTCCAAGATCGAAGGTCGATCCTCCCATTTCCATGATCCAGGAGGGTGATCCTCCAACTCCCGTCGCCACAATTCCAGAAAGTGATCCTCCTGTAGAAAATTTAATACAATTATGTATTGCCTAGATTCTCCTGATCTAACAATTATATGCCATTATTAAATACAAAATCCTGCGACTAAAATCTTTGCAGAAATTTAATCGCCAATTGCAAAAACATGAAGAAATATCAATCACACATAACGCAAATGTTTTTACTAGGAAATCATAAAGCTAAAACCCCCACTATCATATATTATTTATATATCATGGATCATGAAACAATTTCATACAAAACTCTAATCCAAGAGCTCTCAGTACAATATACAATTGTTTCACACTGTCATACAAAAATTGGCAAATACATGAGTCAATTTACTGCCTCCTAACAGCCTGCCTCCACTTTGCAATCCCTGTTGATCACAATCTATCAATGAATTCTATTTTGCCTTGCCTTGACTTCACAATCCTCATTGGTATCTCCAATGTGTGTTTGGTTGCAAGAGTGCACCCACTAATGTCACAACTAATAGTCAAATTGTCCCTTTCACCTATCTCTCAACTGGGTCTCCACTGGATCTAACATGAATGTAGTTAATAGTAGTAAATATTCAATTGCATGTGAGATCACTCCATGTGAATTAATTTAATATTTATTTCACCAATTTCTCACTGGTGTATCTTTAGTTACAATTAGTTACAACTAGCACAACTAATTTTAACTCACTTAACTAAGTTAAACTACTTTACAACTCACATAACTACACATCCAACTCTGTTACAACTTTTTATCACTCAGTTACAATGAATTCCACTTGCATGCCCCACAAACCAACCTTAGAACTCAAAATTCCTTCAGTCAACTAGTTTTTTACATCAGTTAACTGAGATCAAGTGCTTCAAGAGAATAGATTATTATTAAGAGATAATAATAATCGACATGCATTCTATTTTTAGACATCCTATCTATAAATATACTTCACCCATGCATCTAAAAATAGAACCTCGTATATAAATATAATTTGCTCAACCATCTATAAATAAACTCCCGCTATAAATAGAATTTGCTCACCATTCTAAAAATAGACATACACCTAAAAATAGCCAGTAGGCCCCACCTAGTGTAGCTGCTTAATTTTCACTAGGATCATCATCTTGTTGAATCTCAAAACCTCCTTCTCTCCTTCCTGGAGTTTAGAAGGGTGGTATTTCTTCTCCCGTAACGCAAGGCAATAATCCTCTTATTCCTATGGCACCCCCTCCATGTAGTTTGGTCGCTTACTTTGATTGGATTCGATTTACAGGATATCGTCTTCCTTCTTAAGTGCCCTTTGAGATCATTGTACAGGCCTGCAATATGGTTGTACCGGGAACAATTATATATGAAGGCGCGTCGGTTAGTATTTTGTCCTCAAATATATGGAAAACTTTGGGTTCTCAGTCGCTTGTGCCTGTTACTCAGAATCCGTTGGATTTTAGGAGAGGAAAAATTCAACCATTAGGGATCCTTCTAAAGTTTCCTATTACTTTGGGAGGAAAAACCGTCTATATAGACGTGATGGTGTTCCAAGGCCCATTGGATTTTAATTTACTCTTAGGGCACGACTATGCTTATGCCATGGGTGTGCTTGTCTCTTCCCTATTTCGTGTGATCTGTTTTCTACATGAAGGTTGTATCATGACCATTGATCATCTTTCATTCTTTGGTCCTAATGTGACATCTGGTCTACTATCGTCCCTCAAGGGTCCTTACCTGTTGGTGGTGTCCTCCCCGCCATAGGTAAATTATGTGGCCACCTATTCCATGTTCGTGTTCACTAATAATTTAGTCATTGAGGTAGTACACCATGTACTGGGGGCATTGAATCCTAATTTCTAGAGTGTTGTTCTCCGGTCGGATGAGAAACTCTTGGAAGCCATGACTTCTTTGTAATATTCCAAATCTGGAACAACACAAAAAGCCTAGTGAAATAATGCACTCCTAGGATATTGATGCATAGAAATGAGTTTTCAGCCCTTGGATCCCTTAGATCAAAAGATCTGGAGTCTATATCCAAAAGGGGAGAAAAAACAAATCAAACTAGGTGTGGTAAATAGATCTCCCACTAGCTAGTCTAGCTGGAAAACACCCTACAAGAGGGGCTGCAGCTATGCACAACAAACTGCTTCAGAAATAAATCAGTCCTGGACAATATGAGTAGGAGGCCATAAAATATGATTAAATTATGATTATACAACATCAAATCATAATTACAATGAAGCTCTTTCAATATACAGTAGAATACAGGAGACAATAGAGTAAGAAATATTTAGGAAAGAAGGCTCCAACACATATATAAACTGCATAATAGCTTGAAAGCATTATTTTAAGGAGCTGCAGTAGCAGAACATTATATCTCAGATAAAGGAAATATCTTTGGACAAAACATTAGATCCATTTCAGATTTGGAAACTAGAAATATTTCTTTACAAGATCCCCTTGGGGTTTTGACCAAATCATGTATTATAAAGAGTAGATCTGAGTTTTAAGTTGTAGATCTGCAAAATGATTCAGATATTTCTGAAGATGAATTTACATTTAAATAGATCAGATCTAAACAGAACATGGATCAGCAAGCTAATGCATGGATCACCAAAGTGAAAGGAAAAGCCCAGCACCAGAGATCTCTCATAAAAAATGGGGCCAAAACACCCTGCAAAACTTCCACTGAAAATAACATAGTTCCTCAATGAAAACTCCGTTGTACCTTGAATAACATAGATGGCCTAATTCCAGGATAAAAATCTGAATCTCAAATAGTGGATGCACTCTTCTAGGAGGTCAAAAGACACACTCACTGAGATGAGGCTCCAATACAAGCTAGATCTAAGCAGATCTAGAATTCCACTTGTTGCAGCTTACAAAAGCAAGCAAACCCTCACTAGATATGCACTGTAGTTGGAAGTAGATCTTGGCCCAAAGCCTGATAGTGGATCAAATCAGCAAATAATCCTCCAATAATCCTTAATGGAAGAGGTGAAATCCCTGCATAGGAACTCCAAGTGCTAAGCAACACAATTCTCCACTAAACAACAGAGAATAGTATTTGTCTAAGCAAACAAGATACTCATAAATATAGACAATCAACAACCTTCTCTTACTGCCTTCCCCTTCTTTTTATAATATGAGAGCCTTCGAAAACTCTAAACCACCTTGATGATTTAGCTCCTTTCACATGAGGAGCCTCCTTCTAGAATTGTGATGTCTCTTTATGAGGTATATTGAATCTAGACAACACTGTAGATCTGGTCAAGGTTGACCCAGTCTCACGACTCAAACCCCTTTCACACCTGCAAGTGATTTATTTACATGGCCCTGATTTATCCTTGTTCATATGGGCATTGATTTATTGAGTCCTTTCAGAAGTTTTACATGTCCTCCTTTATTCATTTATTCACGCAACAGAAAGTAAAACAAAAATGTATATTCCTCTTAGCTTGGGCTAAGTAGGAATATTATAGTCCTACCCTCGAAAATGTTGCTTGTCCTCAAGCAACTAATAGGGTGAGAGCTGCAGTACTTTCCCTCCTTCATTGATGGAATCATCAATGATCAAGTCCTCATCATAAGCCAAGCATTCATCAATCCAATACATCAAGAATTGTTCCTCCAAGGGCAACATAATATGTGCATAGTCGATCCCACTAGGAGTGAAAAACTCAACAAAAATAAACATGGCCGGAGGAATGCTCCATCTAAAACATGTATCATGAGGTATAGGTAGAATTTCCAACCCATGTGGTACATAAAAACTACCCATCCTCACTCCATACAACCCCATAAACAATACAACTATATCATCCAAGTATGGAAGAAAGACTACATATATGCAGACATAAATCTTAACTTGAGGAGGTGGGTCAAAATCCCACATGTGATGCCAGTGAAGTGCATCACCTACCTGCATTAGATCAAGGTGTGGTAAGCAGCATTCCCACCACACATTTTTTTCATGAGTCACCTTAACATGGCTGAAGATGTTAGATAAGTTTGGTGCCTTTGGAAAGCACCCATCATGAGAAGGAATCTCCCTTTGCACAATAAGTGAGTGGACAAGTTCAACATATCTATTGGCCCACAAAAATCCATGAGATCCAAATGATCTCTCACTCCCTTTAGGAGTCATAGCCTGCAAAAACATGGCAAAGGAATGTGATAAATAAGAAAATACAAATTTCTTGGAATGATCAGATCTTTTACCATCATAGTCCTTCATACACATGGAGTTGTGCATGAGCATTTCTCTCCTCTCAAGCAAAGGAGGAGCTGGCTGAAATGACTCTTTCAAAGAGTCCATTGGCTGCCCAAATCCTCCATAGATAATGCACTCTTGAAAGTGTTGATGTAATTCCTCTCTCATGCCTTCACAATCAAAGCTCCTCATGATCAGGGTATAGATCTTCATTAAATGCACATGGCTGAGGAAGAATTCTTCATGTGCCCCTTGTAGTATCTTCTGCTTGAGCTTGGAAGCTCTAGCCAAGAAGACCTTACCATGATAATAGATGAATCCCCCTTGGACTAAGTAGCCCTCTTCTTGATGCATGTCATCTAGTATCATACATGTTTGGAGATCTTTGGAATACTCTACAAGCAGTTGAGATTTCCAATACAGATCCACACTTCTCAACAATGACAGCGCTGTTGATACATCCATGGAAGTGCTTGTCATGTTGTTGATCTCCTTGTTGACATTTCTCATGAAATTTTTTTTTTTTTGGAAGGCTGATTCTCCCATTCTTCTCCTCCTACAGCGCAGATTCAAAAAAGAGAGAGGGTGATAGTGATGCAGGAAGAAGATCCCCCTCATTCTTGAGCTATCCCAAGCCCTCCAGCATTGTAACTTGGTCTCTCATTACTCCAATCCCTCCTAGATCTAGATTTGGAGCAGCACTTTGTGAGGTCTCCCCCACAAGATCTGAATCTGGTGGCATCCCAGGTGGCTTGCCACTAGATAGGAATGTCCATTGCAGCATTCTCATGAACATGAGAGAAGGGACTGTGAGATCCTTGCTTCCACTGCGCAAATCCATCTCTGTTGTTTGTGTGGAAGTACTAGGTGAGGGATAAGTGTGCATTCCTTAAATCATTTGTGGTTTCCCAATCTTAAAGTCCACCTACTCCATCTACAAAGCTTTCCAATCAGTGGTGACCTTCCCCAAAGTAATCAACCATTGGACACCCAGAAAGATATTGGTGTTTGGTATGTCAACTACAAAAAAATGATCCACCAGGGTGTAGAATCCCATAGTGACTGAGAGTGAGGGGACATATTTCATGCATTGTATGGTCCTATCTCCTGGGACCAAGACAAAGAATCCCTCAAAAGTATCAGTGGGGATTTCTCTCCTTTGCACAAGATGAGCATTAATAAAGTTATGGGTTGCCCCACTGTCAATCAGTATAGATACTCTCTGATTCATGATTGAACCTTGTACTCTTAGGGTCAAGTACTTAGGCACCCCTCTCAAATATGCAAGAGTCCCACCTATTGGAGCAAAGGCTCCATCCATATCTTCGAATGGTGTTGGATATTCCTCATCATTATCAGTGCTGTGACCCCTCCTAGGTTCATCATCTTCATCTTCCTCCTCAAAATCTGAGAAGACTTCTATGGAGTGTGCTTTCCCAGAAGCACATCTATGTCTCAGTGCCCATGACTCTTGGCAGGTGAAGCACAGTCTCTTCTTTCTCAAATCCCTCTGAGTTCAATATCAAGAGGCTTCTTGAATGAGCTCTCATTGGAAGGAGCAACTTTTTCTCCCTTCCCTTTAGAAAGGTGAGGGGCCTTGCTTTGGAAATTTGCCTTTGCTTTTGGCAAGGCATCTTGAAGGTCTCTTGCCCTCTCAATTGCATCATGCAAAGTGATGGGCATGGTATATTTAACCAACCCATGCAAAGGTTCCTCTAGGCCATTGATGAACATGTACACTCTCCTTGTTGCAGACAGATCAGGAACCATGACAGATAATCTCAAAAACTCAGAGATATAAGTTTTTGCATTCTTGGATTGCTTTAGCTTTGCAAGGCTTATGAAGGGTGCTTCTGGATCCTTCCTGTAAAACCTCTCCACCAGTATTCTAGTAAACTCAAAATAGGTAGTCACATTGGTATGTCCTGTTAGCCACCTGTAAAATTTGATTATACCAAAGGTGGCTAAATATTTTTTTGAGCCTTCAAGGAACAATTTTTCCTTACCAAAAGTTGTTGGCTCTTGAAGACTCTTGAAGGCCTCATGCCTTTGTCCAGATCCTATATTGCTGTTTACATCCTAAAAACCTCTGAAATCCTACAAAAATCCAAAGTCAAATACTGCTACAGACCCCTTTTTCCCTTCCTTTTCATCCAACTAACCTCTTTTTCTATCCCTCCATTCCCCATGAAAATCCCTCATTTCCACATTTTGGCTATTTCCCCTCATCAAAATTCATTTCATAAGGTTAAAAACCCACTTTTTAACCTTATCGAAACCTTTAATTCCTTCAAAAAACATTCAAAAACCATAGAAAACGCATATTTTCTATGTTTTGGGCTTAAGCCCCCTCGGGCTAAGCCTCTAACCCTTCTTTCGTCCATACGCCCGAGCGCCAGAACCAACTGCTAAACCCGTCGGGTGCTTATGCATTTCAAATAATATTTCTCCGCCAGACCGCAAAAAAAAACCTTTGTTATTCGTTTTTTTTGGGGTTTAATTCATTTCCAAAGTTTTACGCCCGTATGAGTTGTGGAGCAATCTCCACCATCGATCTGCTTTGCAGATCGTACTGTGTGGAGCGCGTCTTTTCGTGGTCCCCACCACCAGTGCGCCGGTTGCTGCCACGCGTCTCCTATACCTTTTCCAAAACCGCCGTCCCCGCGCATTAAAGTTATCCCCCGCGCATTAACGTTCGGGCCAGGGCATTCAGCAAAATTTACCATAGCCGTCCGATTTGGGCCCACTGATCCAACAATGAGCGCTAGCCAAAGTTGCTCGATGGATAACAAAGGTGCGCGCGCGATAAAACAAGCCATCGTACAACGGCAATCGCATCTCTACCGTCGATCTGATCTGCAGATCGATGGTCCAAAATTCATCACCCAGATTCCCTCCATTTGACTTTCAACATCCCCTGATTCCATCTTGACCGTCCAAATTGATCTAGATTAATGGCGCAGTTTCACTGCGGGGGCATACCCCCAAGATTTTTTCTCCGTACGCCCGGACCCCCCGCAATCATCCCGATCGTCGATCTTAGCGCGAATCGACAGCTCTGATCCAATCCTCCTTCCCCCATGCTTTTTCGACCATTCTGAGATTAAATCCCGACTGTTGGATGATGCCATCCAACGGCCCTGCTTCCTCCGCACATCCTCCGATGCAGATTGACCTATAAACGCAAGATTTTTTTTAATGTGTTTTCGCATTTTGCAGGGTTTAAATCATTTTTTTGTGGTTTTCAAAGAAGATTCAGAGAAGGACGGTGACGATCCTCCTGTTTTTTATTCGTCAAAGAAAATCACCCACAGAGTTGAAATGCACGTTTCATCGATTTTTTCTCAGGCATTGATGTCTTATAAACCCTGCGCAGCCCGGCACGACAGCAAGAAAACCATGAAACAGGCATAGTCAAAGATTATCAGTGTCAAAGACCCGGATGAACCAGAACAGAGAATTAATGGACAGATTAGCGGGGATTAGGGCTAAGACATTTATCAGAAGCCTAATCCCCAATCTAAAACACAATTTAAAGGAAAACCTAAAGTGTTTTATCAGGAAAACTCTCCACCACCACAAATGGAGGCAAATTAATTCCTCCCAGCGACTAAAGCACCACTTGTACCTCAAAGTATTCAATAGGAACAGAATTTATTGAGCAGGATCAGATATTTTGCCTCCACACAGCCGAAGAGTTACTTCTGCCAGGAATTTAATGAAAGAATGTCTACAGAGTAACCCTAGCATCACACAGAGCCTCAAAGGTCAACAAAAGCTCCCACCGAGCTTAATTCATAAGTGTAAACCAATTAATACAGTGAAACACCTATACAGTTTCTTCATTGAGCCCCCCAAGGGCCAAGAAAACATTGACTCTGTATTAATTGTATTTGAGATCTTTTATCAGATCTCACCTCCTCATCTTTCTATAAATACTTCAGTAGAAGATGAGTGAGGGGTTGGTTGTTGATATTGTTGCTGAAGCATTGTATGTAACTGAGTTGAATACTCCTAATTGTAAATAGTGATTCACTGGCTCTTGGAGCTCTGCTTGTGACAGATAAGTTAGGTTGTGAAAGAAAGATGAATTAACACACTGGACTTGAAGATTGTAACTGGTTTGGAGCATCAATACAAGTTGATTTATGGGATCCTGGTCTATGTTGACGGTGATGTTATTCTCATTGTAACTTGTTATTTATTTTATGTTTTCATTATGTTTTATATTCTTCTGTAAAGAATAGTTTAAACAGTGTTGGGACCTACTGTATACCAGTAACCTTCTCTGGCTAAAAAATCTTTATTTAAATGTTTTCTTTCAACTGTGTTATTTGAAAATGACTTAATTCAGTTTAAGCATAGGAATTATGATGTTCCCTCGTCTTATTGTCTAAGATGAATATTATTTTTAAATGTTACTTTCAGTATATGTTGTGTGAAGATGAATTCAGGAAGATATGGTGAGCCCTGGTCCCAGTCTTGTTTGCATAACTGTTTGATTGTTTCCCTTGGAATGTGTTAAAAGCTGGATAGTTTCAAAGTACTTACTAGATCTTAGGCCATTCTATGTTATCTCTATGATTGTCTTGAAAGTAACTAAGTAAAGAAGAGCTAGGAGAGGATTTGTGGTGAGCCCGGCCTGCTAGTTTCTACTCCAAAAGTTGCCTTCAAGTTTCCCTTTGTTTTTGATATGTTTTCTATTGGAAGTGTATCAAAGGCTGGCTAGTTTCAAAGTACTTACCAGATCCTAGTTTGCTTCTATGTATTTCTTAAGTGCCTGGTCAAAGGCTGGCTAGTTTCAAAGTACTTACCAGATCATCTGTTTATTTTCCCCTTCTTGATGTATCACTCCATTCCATAAATCAAATGTTAAAGAGATCCTTAGGCATAGATGACTTGTCCCATAGACCACTCTTGAACCTGATTGTTCCAATTAAATCCTCTTATGACTCCATAGCCCAATGGACTGAAAACCTGCCATTATCTTTCATCTTGGCTAAATCTTTTTCTGGTTACTTGCAACTTCTCACTTTTGAACCTCTTTACCTTTGGGACTTTTCACCTCTAACAGAAATAATGTTCAACCATCCAAAAACAAAACAAAACCCTTGGTCTTCATAACTAGCCTAATATTATTACCCCAAACTTCAAAGACAAATCCATCTTTGCACTTATTGGAGAGATCCCTCTCCGGATTCAGGAGGGCTAGATCCTAGAATCCCAAAGTTGGTTGAAACGATGTTTTTTATGTAATTGGACTCTGCCAATATTGCTAATAAATTACAGATTCCTAACATGTCCCAATGTAGACAACCCATGGAGCCACCGATTGTGTGCCTCACCTTCAAAGTGCAACGCTGCAATCTTAATGGCTTCAATCTCAGGGACTTTGTTCAACTGAAAGTAGATATCCAACTTTTCTACCCATGCCTTGTCATAAATGGATGATGACCCATCAAAATTGGGAAAAAATAACCTACCCATAGAGTGGTGTCTATCTTGATTATGAAAGAACCCACCATCTCTCTACTGCTGCCTTGGTCTTCTTCTATCCTTGAGGTGACAAAACTCTTGGAAAATCAAGTGATATCTGAATATCTGATTCTGAGATTCATATTCCACAAATTATTCTTCAAGGGAAGCTTTCTCTTGTGGTCCTTCATTCTCCATAGCCAAGAAGGTAGGCATAGTGGAGCATTGTGGAGCTTGTGGGGCTTGTGGTTGGTTCACTGGTTGACCAGTCCAGTGATGAGACATGTTAGAGCTTTCCTCCAGATGAAATATCCCAGGATATTCCCTCATTCTATCCATCATCATCTCTTTGATCTCTTTGGAAAGATCTTTCATGGCCACCAAAAGAGTTCTTGCAAACTCTTCTCCTTCTTTGTCACTTTCAATCTCAGGGGCTTTACCCTTGTCTTGATCATCAATAGTGTAATCATACTTCTTGTGACTTATGTTCTGATACCTCTTCTCCCTCTCAATAAGAGGTTCATCTTCTTTTGAATGCAACATGGTTGTAACTTTCCAATGCAAACATAGGTTGTGCCAAGAAAGGAGCTTTGATACCATTGTAATATTTCAAATCTGGAACAACACAGAAAGCCTACTGAAATAACGCACTCCTGGGATATTGATGCATAGAAATGAGTTTGCAGCCCTTGGATCCCTTAGATCAGCAGATTTGGAGTAAAAAAAATGAAACTATGTGTGGTAAACAGATCTCCCACTACTTAGTCTAGCTGGAAAACACCCTACAAGAGGGGCTGCAGCTATGCACAACAAACTGCTTCAAAAATAACGCAGTCTTGGACAGTATGAGTAGGAGGCCATAAAATATGATTAACTTATGAGTCTACAGTAGAAAATTAGAATTAAAATGAAGCTCTTTCAATATATATTAGAATACAGGAGACAATAAAGCAATAAATCTTCAAGAAAGAAGGCTCCAACACATATATAAACTGCAAAATAGATTGAAAACGTTATTTTAAGGAGCTTTAGCATCTGAACATTACATCTTAGATCTAGGACAGATCTGTGGACAAAACATCAGATCCATTTTAGATCTAAAAACTAGAAAGACTTATTTACAAGATCCCCTTGGGGTTTTGACCAAATCATGTATTACAAAGAGTAGATCTGAGTTTTAAGTTGCAGATATACAAAATTATTTAGATATTTATGAAGATGAATTTACATTGAAATAGATCATATATAAATAGAACATGGATCAGGAAGCTAATCCATGGATCACCAAAGTGAAAGGAAAAGCCCAGCACCAAAGATCTCTCATAAAAAATGGGGCCAAAACACCTTGCAAACCCTCCACTAAAAAGAACACCGTTCCTCAATGAAAACTGCATTGTAGCTTGAATAACATAGAGGTTCTAATTCCAAGATACAAATCTGAAGCTCAAATAGTGGATGCACTCTTCCAAGAGGTTAAAAGACACACTCACTGAGAAGAGGCTCCAATACAAGCTAGATATAAGAAGATCTAGAATTACACTTGGTGTAGCTTACAAAAGAAAGAAAACCCTCACTGGATCTGCGCTGCATTTGGAAGTAGAGCTCGGCCCAAATCCTGATAGTGGATCAAATCAGCAAATACTCCTCCAAGTATCCTCAATGGAAGAGGTGAAATCCCTACATAGGAACTCCAAGTTCTAAGCAGCACAATTCTCCACTAAACAAAAAATAATAGTATTTGTCTAAGAAGACAAGGTACTCAGAAATATAGAAAATAAACAACCTTCTCTTGCTGCCTTTGCCTTCCTTTTATAAGATGAGAGCCTTTGCAAACCCTAAACAACCTTGATGATTTAGCTCCTTTCACATGAGGGGCTTCCTTCTAGAACTGCGCTGTCCCTTTATGAGGTACATTGAATCTAGACATTGCTGTAGATTTGGTCAGGGTTGACCCAGTCTCACAGCTCAAACCCCTTTCACACCTGCAAGTGATTTATTTACATGGTCCTGATTTATCCTTGTTCATATGGGCATTGATTTATTCATTCTTTTCAGGAGTTTTACATGTCCTCCTTTATTCATTTATTCATGCAACAGAAAGTAAAACAAAAATGTATATTCCTCTTAGCTTGGGCTAAGTAGGAATATTACATTCTTATTCGTCATGATAAGCTTCTTCAGAGCATAATTCATTTTCTTGTGTCAAGCTCCTTAAAAAATGAAACAAGGTCTTGGGATCAGATTTCGTTTTCTTGTGTCAGCTCTTCAAAAAATGAAACAAGCCTCTTTCGGAGCAGAGTTTGCTTTCTTGTGTCAAGCTCCTTAAAAAATGAAACAAGCTTGTCATAGCATAGTTTGTTTTCTTGTGTCAAGCACCTTAAAAAACAAAACAAGCTCTTCTGAGGATAGTTCATTTGCTATGTAAATCTCATTAAAAAATGAATTAGTTCATGAGGATAGTTCTTTTACTGTGTCAACCTCATTAAAAAATGAAATGGGTTCCCTTTTCAATTTGAGTCTTTGATCAGATCTCGTAAAATCCAAGCAATTATCTCTCTTTATCTCATAATTGAACCTTCATTCCATCACCTATCAGTAACTAACAGTCTACTCTGGTGAATGCACTGAAGCTTGGGCGGCATGTACCTCGATTCGAGTCACCATGCTGGGGGCATGCCAACTTATTTCAAGCATATTTTTCTAAAACGTTTCAAGCTTGTGTGAAAATGAAACCAACTTCAAGCAGAGTTTCCTGATTTCAATATTGTGTAAAAGTGAAACTATTCTACCTCTCATTATTTCCATTTTATTATCCTATTTTTCCGGATAAGCCTTGGTTTTCTCATTCCATCATTACCATCTACTTGGTCGATCATATTCCCTCACTTGATTGTTTTACCCATTCCCGAGGAACGACTGCAATGGGTGATATTGTTAGCCAACCTCTTGACCTTTACTTTTTCTAATCAGTTCCACCATCACTGGAACCAATTGCTACTCTTAATACCACTCGTTCCTCCAGGTGGAGTCATCTTTCAGCTCTTTTCTGACTCTTAAAATTTTGAAAATATTGCCAAGACTCTTGTCATTTTGAACTCGTTAAAGGTTGTGAAACGTCATCTACCCAGCATACGTTTACCCCTTTTTTGGGTTGGGATAGATTATTTATGAAAAAGGAATATCGTAGCCAATTGTGACTAAGAGGTTTTGTCAAACATAGTTTTCTACCTTTTCAGATCTGTGAGACTACCTACGAAAAGGGATCTGCTGTAGTTTTATTTTCCACTTCTTTTCAAATTCTCTAAATGTTATCATAGAATTTCACTTGATTGGCTGTTGATCAAACAACTCTATGTAACTATTTCAAACCAAATTTTTACTGAAGCTTAGCCTCTTCAGTCTGAGAGGGCTCTCTCAAAGGGGTTTATAATATTAGATAATGATAGGATTAAATGGATAACTCTATTTGAAAATTAACTTGATTTTTGTGTATGTAGGTTGAAAATAATGCATGCTTGCAACCATTTGGCTTATGGAGTCAACAAATCAGTAGATTCAGTGGCAGGGTTTCTTGACATGGAACCTGAGGCAGATAGGAGTCTTTAACAAAGGAATATCACACATAGAACATAGGGCAACACATTCACTTCATCAATAAAGGAAGTCAGAGCATAAAGATATGAATTCTAAGTAATAAAGATAAAATATACTGCAAGTGGTACACATAAAGATATAGATCATAAATACATTAAAGAATCCATGAGAATCTTAGGTCTGTCAAGAAGAAGTCCTTTGTATTACTGATATCAGTCAAATTACATAAAGAAGCATATGGTGCGAAAAATCTCCAACCCTTTACAACTTCGACAATATGCCTTTAAATAGAACTTATTACATCAAAAATGTTCTGCTTGTTGACTATATTCATCAAACTCTTCCTATGACACCTCATATAATAGAAAAACATGTCCTTTAACAAGGAAATGATAACTACACCCTAAATATGACTTTTCCTAATAGGAGTCAAACTCCTATTTATTACATCAAACTACCTTATCTTTAAAAAAAGTTACATATTAGTGAAAACTAAGCTTCACATGTTTGAATGGGCTATGACATAGCTCATCACTACTTGACATATTAAATATCCTCCTAAGAATATGGAACTAAACTCTATTTTTCATGAAAATAAGACCCTATCTTCAACGAAAACTTCAACTGATGAGTTGTCTTCATTGCATGGTCTTCAAGTCATAGATGTTTGGTGGCAAGGTCCCTTGACCTATTTTATGTGTCCATTTATCCAAAAATACTTTTAAACTGCTTAGAAACCTTCAAAAAGAGCTCGCTACGAAAACAGGGAAATTTGGTAGTGTGCTTTTGTAGCATCCAAAAAATGGCTTTTGCACTCAAAATATTTTCTTCTTTGCTCTTGCATGGTGTCCATCATGATATGACACCTCATCATAAACATTCTCCCCTCTTAAAAGCTAAAAAAATTGGTTTTAATGGAAAAACTAAAACTACAGAAATTTCCGTAGTGTTTTCTTGGCTTTAAGCGTAATAAACACTATGAAACTGTGAAAAACTGTGAAATTTCCATATTTTGACCCTATCTCAAAAAGATAACCTCCAGTTGTAGAAATTTGGTCTTCAACATACCATTAACCTCTTAAAACATAATCAAACACAACTTAAGATCCTTGAAGTGTTTCCTCTTCATTAATGATAATTTGAGCTATGGGCTCTTCAACTACAGTCATCTTTAAGTCCTTCTCCAGCTCCTCATGGATCAATTCTATCTGCTCTTTTAGGTGTTTGACTTGGTCCTTCAGCTTTCTATTCCTAGATGGCAAGTGCAGTTTCATTCTTCTGATATTCTTCACCTCTCCTCTCAATGGTTGAGTCCATTTGACCAATTGTTGTGTGTTATCTAAAGTCTTTGACACACTATTAACCCGTTGTTCCCAAACTTCTTTCATTTTCTCAAACTACACCTTCTGAACACTATGTTTCCTTGCTTCTTTCTTCAATACTTCTATTTCATGATTTTCTAACTTCAAGTTCTCCTCAAGGACCTCAATCTCTATTTTTTCAATTATTTTCTCCTTTCCTTTCTTTTGCTTGATGACTGAATCTTCTTTTGCAAGTGATGATAGGCCAATGATACTTGGTGGTGGATGGACAGTTTCAATGACCTTCTGAGCTTCCTTACTACTTTCCAAGACTATTTTGGCATGCCTTGTCATTGGTTTCCTAGCCTGAAACATGAAACCTGCATCCTCATCTTCAAATTCTAACTTCTTAGCTGATTTGGCTTTCTTGAGTTTCTTTCCTCCCTCATCTATATCTTCAGCTTGGACTATGGGGGTTTCCTTAATATCAATAGCATGCAGAATGTCTTCTAAATTTCCCTTAGCCACTGTTTGGCTTCTTGTAATCCTTTTTCTGCCATGTTTACTCATAGATGGCTCTTTCTTTGCAGGTTTTCTCACAGTTGGCTTTTGTTTTGCAGGTAAAACAATAGGTATATCAAGTTTCTGCAATTGCTCTGTTTCCATAATTACTGGTTCACTTTGATTTACCCCTATAGGCTCACTTTTCTATGCCACTAAATTTGATGGTATACCTCTAGTTTTAGGAGTTATTTTAGGGGTAATGGCATCCACTTCAAAACCACTGGCAAACAAAAAATAAAACTAGCCTCTACCTAGTCTTTTTAACTCCCCTAAAACCAGCAACTTGATTAAACCATGATGAAAGAGTGAGGTTTCATTTCCTCCAGATTTAGCTTTAAATTTATCTGCCTTTTTTGCTAGGATTCTATATAAGTAAAAAGGTATATCAAGATATTTATTACCAAAAAAATGTAGCAGAATCTTGAAGTGAAAAAAATAAACCAAATGATACCTCCCTTCACAAGTGAAGTACTTCTGAATGATAAGTAGTAGCTTTGATAAATTGTCTTTTATGTATCTCCTTGGAATGGCATTTGTAAGGTAAATCTCACTATGTTATAGTTTAATAAATTCCTTACAATACTACATGTTGAATTTGAAACCTTTTAACCATTGTTCTCCTCCTCCCGGAATTCATGTTGTTGCTGCAATAGTCTCTAGTGTTATAGTGATGTTCAACATTCAAACTTTTGCAACTGTCCCATTGAAATTGATGGAAAACTCTTTAGAAACCTGCACATGGCATCCTTGCAGTATTTGGAAAAAATATAAACACCCTATTCTTCTGAAAACCTTTGAAGTTGTTGGGTATTCATTTATCAAGTTCATGTTTGATGGCTCATATCTGAGACAGTGGCCACCTTTGTTGGTCTTCCTCTTTGCAGCCATGGTACTTTTATGTCTTCTCTGCCTTGCTTGTTCAGTGATACCTGCAAACTTTTGAAAATGCCAGCCACAGATTGGGCTTAGTGAAATAGCTCTCCAGATCCAAATAACATGCAAAGAGGGAGTAGAGAATTACAAATGACTCAATTGGGAAATATTTTAAAGTTTCGATGACAACTAATGTCATAATCATGACTCATACATGCTTAAAATGTTAATAATGACTTCATCCATGACTATTGTAACTTTATCTAACCCTAACCTACTTGAATGGCATCTACCCTAAGCCTTTCAATCATTGACTGACACCTAGCACCTGTTTTGAAAATACAGACAGGAATACCTCCCTTTGTAGCGTACTTAGTGTATTTCTGGGCAGTTTCACTACGAAAGTATTAGCAATTTCGTAGCGAAAAGTGCATCTTTTCTGTGTAATTCGCTACGAAAGTAGAAAATATTGGCTAAAATGACCTTTTCAAATTTGTAATCTTAGGAAATAAAATATGTTGGGAAATAATTACTGATGTGACATGAAAATACTTGAACGAGGGTGGGTTTGGACCTTCGGATAGGCTAATAAGAAAAATTTAAAATTTTCCTTTACTAAGTAATGAAAAATGAATTCTATTACCATACCTTTGACACATGAACATCTAAGACTACGTAAAATGATGTTTCACTTTTTCCTGAGTGATAACACTAAACATGAAAAGATGTCGAGTTCTTCCTTTGTCAGACTCGTTAAAACCTAAATGACATCGGAAACCGTCACCATGACATAACCAAGTTCCTCCTTCCTAGGGCTCGTAAAATGTACTAGGATGGATTTGTCCAAAGGAAAAACTTATATGATAAGCATATGTTATTCCCTTCAAGCTTGTTTCCAGAAATAATTGGGGTACTAGCTAGCAATGGTGGGGGAAAACGGAACTAGTTCTCAGTCATGTCAGTAGTATGTCACTTTTGAACATGACACTCATATGCATTCGTGTCGGGCTGGGGATATATCATTTCGTAATTTTTTCCTCCATGGGTTTGGGTAATCTGTTTTGACCTCTCATCTGCTCTTTTCCGTGTCATCATGACCTCAGATCCCTTGATGTCAAATACTGCCAAATTCTGGAGTCGTGTTGCCGATCTGTTCAAGAGAAGTTTCCTTTTGAAATTTTCAACCTCTGGTCCTCTTTTCGGTCCTGATTCACTATCATCTTATTCCTCAGTCTCGTTTCGATGATGTGGGAAATATTATGGCCCTCCTTCGACCAAATCACTTCATGTCAAATTCGGCTCATTATCCAGGAAGTTTATCTAGAGACTCTCTTCTGGTACCTTGGAGCTTGCATGCCTCAATGGAAAGTTCTTCGCATTCGACGACAGGTCCTCATCATTGGCCTTAGATCAAGTGATTCCACAAATATGCGATGCCAGATCATTGTTCACATTCCGTGGATTATACTTCTTGTACCTTGAGAGCCATTGTCATTGTTGGTGGTTTTTGTTGTTCCTGTTAACAGCTTTCATTATTGGCTGGTAATCAGGTGATTTTCTTGCATGTTCAACTTCAACTCACTTATTCGCATGCTTGAATTTGTACTTGTTCGGGTCGAGATGGAGAGCAAGACCTTGGGTTTTATCTGATAAAATCCAGGCTACGATATATTTTGATTTATCATGAATATATGCATGATTCTTTTGATTGGATGAATGCGACCATACCTGAGTCTATTTCGCGATCCTTCTTGCTGGATGGTTGCATCCATACCTCGGATCTCATTTTTTTATGTAATCTATTATCGATGGCTACGTCCATGCTACATATTCATGTATTAGAGATATCAGTTGTACTTGTACTTGTAGGTCTTCTGATGATAGTGTTTCATTTTAACACGTTCTCATAAAGCATTTCACTCCTCCCTCTCTCTCCGACCTCATGCTTTAAGCGGCATCTGTTACACAACATTTTGTCATCGTCCCTGCAATCCCCATCCCAAACATTGGAGGACCATTTTAGTGACTTCTATATATTTTCATACCTTGAAAAAAGTGTTATCGAATCCCTTTTCATGAGAAGATCATTTCCCTTGTTAACCATTCCTAGAGCAGGCTCTCAAAAACATATGATTTTGGCCTCGTTCCCATAGAAAAATTAGCACTGGGCCTCACGCCCATTGGCGCTCTGTCTCAGTTGAATGCCCACGTCAAGCTGTTTTTGGAATTTTTTTTTAAATAGAAGTGAAGTTTCCCATTCCCAAACACTTTGTGAATGGATTCGGCATGGTTTGTTCGACTGAATAATGTCGAATTCCTTCCTTTGGCTTCTTGTTTCCTACATTTGAGCAACTCCCTAAGGGATAAGGCCTCCCTTCCACCTTATGAGGGATCTAAAACCACCTCCTCCTCTCCTATAAATACATCCTTCTCACATAGTTGCAGCTAGCTGAATAGTCCTTACAATAGCTGGTGTGAGAGTAAAGTGTGGAGTACTGAAAAGGTATGATTTTGCTGATTACTTTAATGACTTTTTAATACAATTTGTGAACCTTTTGTATCATGGATTTGGAAAGTCATAAGGAACTATCACAAAACATGTGAGAATCGATGTGTATAACTTAGCCACTGATAATGGTTATTTTCTATACAGGGAAAGAAGAAAACGAAGAGTTGCCGCTCTAAAGATAAGAACGAAGTGGAGATAACTGCAGTTCCTCTGGATGAGAACCGAACGCAAACATAGGGAAACAAGATCAAGGTGAATCGGCTCGGGCAAGAAGGAGAGGACACCAGCTCAGCGCAATAGCAAAGATAGGATGAAGAGTTAACTGTTTGGCGAATCCCTCAGGATCGAAGATCCTGAGGGATCGCTGCTTTATTTATCTAGCTACTTGGACATCTCCGCCATCGTCCTTATAAAAAGAGACAACACTGTTAGTTTAGGAGGGGGAGATAAGATACGTTTTATGTAATCTTCTGTAAAACATCAGATTTGGGTATTAAGCTTTGTTGAGAACTGGTTCGATGTATTTTTGATCAATGTATTAATGAAAGCCTGGTGATTATTCCATCTTCGCGTCTGCGTTAACCTAAAGCGGTGTATCCTTGGAGGCTAAGGGCCCGGCCCCGAAGGACACTTGCTTCTGTACCACTACAGCTTCGTTTCTGTGTGGTTTGTTTATTATTGCTATTCGATTATTTGATATGCTTTACAATTTCATATTACATGCTCTGTTCAAGTTTGAATCATTGAAGTTTCTACAGCTAGACTTGTGTGTTAACTCCACATTGCGTTATTATTCCTTTCAAGAGTTAATCGCATATCCTTACTATTATGTTACAGAGCTGTTATATTAACATTTGTGTTGTGTGCGTTTCTACTGAATCAGTATTGTTCCATAATTCATTAATCGTTATTGCTGTTCCATTAATATGATTTGTGTAATTCGCCTTTAGAATGATAGAATGTTCCTTGATTGCAAAGAGTGTATAGATTGAGTTTGATTATAACCCGCGGGACTTAGTATTCATTTGCTGTTCCATTTTAGAGTTGCTGTTCCATTTCAGAATTGTGGTTTAATCCTTTATTTCCTTTGCGATCTATTTATCTGCATTTGATGGTTTGCTGTGAGAGATGATCTAAGACTGTAGTGAGCAGTATCAGTCACTGTTTAGCTCCCAGGCTTGTGATCTATGCTTAGTTCTTTTTCCATCAGTTTCTGAAGGGATGGTTTATTATTACCGAACCCTTGACTGATGAGTTATTGAGTTTCCTGAGTGTGTGATTTATTTCTTTAAAGTAATTTGATTTCGGTTAAGCATCCGTTTACTCTTGTATTTCTTAAGCACTGTACTACTAGCATTACTCTGACAAATGAGCCTCGGATTGAGTCACTCTTTGTAATGACAAAACGCTCTCGGGTTGACATATTAATGTGAGGTGATTAGAGGTGAAAGAGACCCCTTTTATAGCTCTACATTTTGGCGCCGTTGCCGGGGAAAGAGTGTAGCCATTTGTCTTTTTTTTAGAGTAGTGTACAAGCCTGCTAGGGAGGAGTTGGATCCTAAAAACGGAAGGTAAGAACCTACGTGCAGAGCATGTAAAAGACCTGCTCATTATCCGCTTTCCTAACAGATTTGTTGTTGCTTGTTTGAATAGAAGTTCGTAGTTTATTTTTGAGTGCATGACTAAGCAGAAAAGACCAGAAAAGAATATCAAACCCCCATCCAAACCTGAAAAAGCTAAGGGGCCGGTGACCCTTGGCCGAACGACCTTCATAGACGAAATCTATAAGAAAACAGAGTCTCGGCCATCGGTAGGCTTCAAGAAAAACACTTCCAAACCGCCTACTAGTTCCCTTCAGGCCACAGGATCACCATCTGTAGCCTGTGCTGAGGTGCATAGTCAAACTGAGGAGCAGGACTTTCAAGAAGTTGAAAATTCCACTCCAGAATTATTGCAGGAAGGGAACTCTAGCAACTTTTGTGAAGGAGAAGGAGAAACAAGGGAAACCGAGGAACCAAAATCTCCTCTTGAAACAAATCAGCCATTAGATAGCACAGATAAGGGGAGTGCCGCGAAAGTCATTGTTGAAGAGATTCAATCTCCTCAAACACCTGGTATTCCCATTATTCCGGATAAAGGAAGCGCTATTAAAAAGATCCCTGTCAAAACCGTTCCCAACCAATCTAGGAATACCCTCCTAGATATCCCAGAAGGTTACTGGCATATATTCGATCCCATGGCTCAAAACCAACCAAACGCTCAAAACCAGCCAAACACTCAAACCTCTACATTACAATATCCTATAGTGGATTCTGCAGCAAATGCACCCATGAAAGCTATCCCTCTTCGGCATATCCCCACATTTCACGGACTCACATCAGAAGATCCGGATGCATTCCTATTCGAATTCGATGTGTTATGTCGGGGGTACGATTACACCACCGATCCCCAAAAATTGAAATTATTCCCCTCTACATTGAAAGGGGCTGCTTTAAGATGGTTTATGGGGCTAGGTGGCGGGGTCATCAACAATTGGGATCAAATGAAAGAATCCTTCTTAAAGAAATATCAGGATTATTGTAGGTCTAGAGAATTAAAAGATGAAATATTTCAAATGACAGCCGGACCAAATGAAACATTAGAGGAGTATGTGGAACGTTTTCAGTATAATTTACAAAGATCTCCTTATGCATCGCTACCTTTACCTGATAATGTGTTAAAAACTGCATTAATGAGGGGTATGAAGGAACAATGGATTGAAACATTAAACATTATGGGCAAAGGGGATATTTATCAAGAGAATTTTACTGACATCCTTGACTTATGTATCGGGAGTTCGAGAGGCAGCACAAGAATAAAACCGACAGAATATGATCGGTTTGCAAGAGATAACAAAGTATCAGCAGAAGGAGTAACACGTGCAGAAATTGGAAATTTATTAGAAAATTTTAAAACTGATATTATGGGGACACTAACTACACAACTTGATATGGTGCAGGCTAAACAGAAGCAGCTGGAGGCAGAACATAATATGGCAATCTTCTGCCCCCGATGCAGAAAGAAACATAGCCACAAGGAGTGTCCATTAGATAAAGTCCAAACATGCGCCATCTGTACAAAAGATCACCTTACGGAGAGCTGCCCCTCACTTCCTGGATTGAAAGCGGTATATAAGGAAGCAGAAGAAGAACCAGAATCGGTGAATTCGATCAACCAGCACCGCTCGTGGCAGCCGAGACAACCTGGTATGTTTCCGGACCCAACCTCTTTCTTTCAAAACCCACAGTATAATGCTCAACAATATGGTATGTGGCAAAATCAATCTCAAACCCCATTTACAAACTGGTCACCACAATCATTTCCTTCTTCAAATCCATGGCTGAATCAAACAAGCCAAACTAGTTGGCCAAATTTCCCTTACACTCCACCATATTGGAAAAATGGCCCATATCCTTCACAATGGACTCCCTCTACTTCACAAAGTTCACCCTGGCAGACAAGCTGGCAAAGACCAATGTACCACCCAGCTGGAACTATTCCGCTCCCTCAACCTACTTTTCCAGCTTTACAACAAAATCCCCAGTCTAACCTGAGACCGCAACTCCCAGCCCA
Source organism: Pinus albicaulis (assembly GCA_034641835.2). Lineage (NCBI taxonomy): Eukaryota > Viridiplantae > Streptophyta > Pinopsida > Pinales > Pinaceae > Pinus > Pinus albicaulis. The sequence goes on from CM076571.1 coordinate 347,178,211, forward strand.
ACCCGATCCCAATCCAAACAACAGGCAGGTCCAGTCTATTCAAATCATAGAATCACCAGAACTAGGACCCGACCTGAGGGAGTGCAATGATCTTCAGTTAAGATCTGGACGTATAATTGAAACTGAGGGAGATAAAACAGTTCATATTGAAGATCAGTTACCCAGAGAACATCAGTCACAACAAGAAGATGTAAATAAGCAACAAACTCATAATCAAGCAACCACATCCTCTCCCCCGTTCCCAGAACGATTAGCCATACCTCGATCCATACAATATCCTGACTTCGACATTCTGGGAGAATTACAAAACTTGTACATAAAAATTCCATTCCTCCAAGCCATTGAAGACATTCCCATATACGCCAAAACCATAAAAGAATTGTGCATAAAGAAACCAAGGAGGAATATAACAAACAATCCAAGAGTCCAAGTAGTCGGCACCTTATCCGACCTATTGTCGGGAAGAGAAACACCCCTTAAATATGAAGACCCCGGGAACCCAATTATAACTGTTCAAATTTATGGCCAGACCCTGCCTAATGCCTTAGTTGATTTAGGGGCTGCAATTAATATTTTAACAACCACAACTTGCCAAAAGCTCGGCATTACATCTGTAGAACCCACCTCTACTCTGTTAGAATTGGCTGACCGATTTGTGGTTAGACCAGAGGGCACTCTACATGATGTCATGGTATCTGTAGAATCCTGGGAGTATCCAACTGATTTTCTGATAATTAATCCAAAAACCCGACTTGATGGACACCCGCTAATTTTAGGTAGACCTTGGCTCGCTACTGCCGATGCCTACATTGGCTGTCGGCAGGGAAATATGACCATAACCAGAGGACCAAATAGAAAAAATTTAGTTCTATATCCTCCAGCGCAGCCAAGTGTCACAATGATTAAAACGAATAAGCACCCTGTATCATATCTTACTGATCACATTAGATCTCCATTAACTATACAAGAGGCACTTGATTTCAAAGATCAAACAGAAGACGATGCCATTAATAATTTCATTACTCAAACTGAACCTCACACACAATGTCACATGATAAAAGCAGCATTTGATAATGAATTAGAAGAAGATCCCCTGAAAGATATTCATGATCAAATAATACCTGTCACTTCTGTTGAAAATAGTAAAACTGTGGAAATTGCACCGGGGAAAACTTTAAACATCAATGCTAATCTCACACCGGAACAAGAAACAAAGCTCATCCATCTGTTAACAAAATATCAAGAAGCATTTGCATGGGACTACCCTGATATGAAAGGAATCGATCCCCAGTTATGTACCCACCACATTTACATAGAAAAAGATGCCAGACCTGTGCGTCAGCCGCAAAGGAGACTTAATCCCCATCTAAAATATTTGTAAAAACTGAACTTCAAAAACTTTTAGATGTGAATTTTATCTACCCTATCTCTGATAGTAAATGGGTCTCTCCACTTGTGGTGGTACCAAAAAAGAATGGGAAATGGAGAATTTGTGTGGATTATAGAGAACTTAACAAGGCAACACAAAAAGATCATTTTCCTCTTCCTTTCATAGATCAAGTATTGGACACTTTAGCAGGGAAGAAGTTCTTTTCTTTCCTGGATGGCTTCGGTGGATACAATCAGATTCAGATTGCCCCTGAAGACCAGGATAAAACTACCTTTACTTGTCCTTGGGGAACATTTGCCTATCGAGTTTTACCTTTTGGCTTATGTAATGCTCCTGCCACATTTCAGAGGGCTATCCTTAGTATTTTTGCAGATTTAATCAATGATGGACTTGAGGTTTACATGGATGACTTTACACCATACGGAGATGACTTCGATCCAGCTCTAGACACCCTAGAGAAAGTCTTACAACGCTGCATTGTTACTAGGCTTTGCCTAAGCAATGAAAATTTTTTTTTGATGATGACTGAAAGACTTATCCTAGGACACTATGTCTCAGCAGCCGGCATTCAGGTAGACCCGGCCAAAATCCAAATACTTTTGCTTATTCCCACTCCTACTACTCAAACAGAGGTACGCAGTTTTCTTGGATTTTTAGGTTATTATAGACGATTCATAGAGCATTATTCACACATTGCTGCTCCTTTATATGCACTGACTGGTAACGTTGATTTCCTTTGGACAGACAAATGTGACCATGCTTTCGAGGATCTAAAGAAGCTTGTATCCACAGCCCCAATCCTTCGAGGACCAAACTGGGACCTACCATTCCAGATATCATCTGATGCCTCAGATACAGCCATTGGTGCAGTCCTTGGGCAGGAAGAGGATAAAAAACCATATGCTATATATTACATCAACAAAAATTTATCCCCTGCTGAATTGAATTACACTGTTACTAAAAAAGAATTTCTAGCTGTAATACATGCTGTCAATAAATTTAGACATTATATCACGGGCTACCCTGTTATCTTGTATACAGATCATTCTGCCATAAAATATTTAGCAAATAAGCCTGTCACAAATGCCAGAGTAACTCGATGGTTAATCTTATTGCAGGAATTCGATATCACAATCAAGGACCGTCCTAGCAAAGAAAACCCTGTAGCCGATTTTCTTTCAAGGATACCAAAATCAAGCGATGCAGCAGCAGTGGAAGATCAATTTCCGGATGAACACCTGTTTGCTGTTGCTGTTCAAACGCCCTGGTATGCTGATGTTGCCAATTACCTTGCAGTAGGTAAATTACCAAAACATTTAACTCCTAATGAGCGTAAGCAGATTATTCAGAAAAGTTCTCGATTTTCGTGGATTGGAGGTTATTTGTTTCACACGGGAGCAGACATGCATATCAGGCGATGTGTTAGAGAGGATGAAATATTTGACATCCTAAAAGCCTGTCACGATGGACCATGTGGGGGGCACTTCGCTGAGCGTAGGACTGGACATAAAGTATTGCAGACAGGATATTACTGGCCTACGATCTTTAAGGATGCAAAGAAGTTCGTCCAAGCCTGTGACAGTTGCCAGCGAGCAGGACGACCTGGTCAAGCTGATGAAATGCCTCTGAAACCACCGTTAGTCATCGAACCATTCGAACGGTGGGCTCTGGATTTCGTTGGACCCATCAACCCTTCATCAAATCAGAAAACATATATTTTGGTGGCAACAGAATATGTCACCAAATGGGTTGAGGCAGAAGCATTACCAAGAGCCACAGAGGACTCTGTCATACAGTTCCTGTTCCTTTTGTTTGTTCGTTATGGCCTTCCTAGGGAAATAATTACAGATGGAGGACCACAATTTGTTGGGCATAAATTAGCTGCAACACTTAACAATTATCATGTCCAGCATAAGATCACTACTCCATATCACCTACAGGCGAATGGGCAGGTAGAAAGTAGCAATAAGATAATAGAATCAATCCTAACGAAAACTATTGCATCACATAGGCGTGACTGGGCTACCCGACTACCTGAAGCACTCTGGGCCTATCGAACCACATGGAGGAGCACCACTGGTTACTCACCTTATCAACTACTGTTTGGAAAACAACCTATTTTTCCCATAGAATTCGAAATCCAAACACTGCGTACAGCACAGGAAGTTGGCCTAGACTTAACGGAGGCACAACTCAATCGACTACAGCAGATCAATGAATTAGACGAAATTCGGCTCTCTGCACTACAAAATACGGCATTAATTCAACAGCAGCGAGCCAAATGGCATGATGCGCTCATTAAGAACAAAGTCTTCCACGAGGGAGACTGGGCTCTGTTATACGATTCTCGGTTTCAGGACTTCCCTGGAAAACTTCAGACTCGATGGTTGGGACCATACGAAATCCAGAAGGTACATGACAATGGAACTCTTACTCTAATCACTATTGACGATTCTGGATATGCATTCAAGGTAAATGGCCACCGAGTCCGTCTCTACCGTAAACCACTTACTCGGGAATCCTTCTGCCAGCAGCTACGCCGAGATACTGATCTGGAGATCTTAGGAGAGGAAGAGAAATCTTCCTCACCTGTAATTCATTAAGGGTCTATTTCTTTTTGCAAATTGTACATAAAGTTTTTGTTTTTGAGTGATTCTTGTACATAAGTTTGATTTGAATAAATTCTTGTCATTTTGTTGTTCCTTTTTCTTCCACAAAGTTTGATTTTGCTCTTCTAATAGCATATGTATGTTTTTTTTATTTTGGTTTTGCTTGTTCTGCTGTTCCTTTTCTAAAGGAACAGCATTCGGATCTCTGCTGTTCCTTTTTCAGAAGAACGATATTGTTACGTCTATCGTTGTTCCTTTTTGGTTACCATTGTTCCTTTTCCTTCAAAGAAACAGCGTTCTTTTATTTCTGTGTTGACTTTTTTCAACGGAATGGCATATTGAGTGTTTAGTATGATTGCCGTTCCTTTTCCCAAAAGGAACGGCATTTGCAGTTTTGTTCCTTTTTCTATTATCCATCGTTGTTGCTTTTTCAATGGAACACCATCTGCATACTTTTGATCTCTTTGCTGATTTAAATTGAGGATGCTTTTTCCCGTCTTCTTTCTAGTCTTCAAGCTTCAGCTATGTATTTGTGCGATGAAATATAAAAACACAGCATACCGAAAATCTGCAAATCATAAATCGCTATATCTATAAGGCCCTGCATTAATAAGAGGACAGATGGAAGGACATACTTATTTCTTACCTTTTGTGACATGGTTTTACTAATTTTGCCCTGATTGGTTATCTTTATCATGCTGATTCCCTTAAAAATCTTTTTATTAGTACTTGGGAATAAGAGCAAAGAGTTTATATCTTCCTATCGAGATAATAAGACTTCTTCCACCATTCCTACTCTTAAGGAGTGCTGAACCACCCTTTGTGTATAAATAAGGAAAAAGAAAAAGCATGTCAAATGTCAAATGCAGGATAGGGGGTCTCATCGAGAGCCAGCCTACCATGATCATGAGGATGGAAGTGAAGTGGCATTCCCATTCGGGCCACCACACCAGGGATATGGTCCAAAAGGTGTATCAAAATAAACAAACCTTGGAACAGGAGGTCTCATTAAGAGCCGGCCTGCCCACGTTTCGCTCTTTCCTCGTGAATGGCATTATGGTTAACTGGTCACCAAGCCAGCAGAATGGTCTACATTCTGACATAATAACAGTCCTAAGTATACACACAGGATCATGGTTCCGGGGGTGAAAAACAACTCTGCCAAGGTCATGGACACCTGTTGGCAGCAGAGTAATGTTAATGGTATCGAAGTCACCTTGCTTACACCAATAGGTAAGATATTAACACTCTTTTGTTTTCATATCCTAGGCACTAATTATATGTTATTTCCTGATTTATACACCGCATGAATATTTATCATTACCAATCATGGCAATGGAGGTGACCATGACCGCTTAAGAGTGGCGAGTACGATACATGCCTATCCATCAGCCTCAAATCATAACACAGCAGCCTCAAATCATAACACGCGATCCATCCTCCGCCTCGATTTCGGTAATATGTTGTCCTCTCTCAACATGGCATAAATTCACATGCTGTTCCTTTCTGACTTGATTACAGACTGGGTGCCACTCCACTATTTGCCGGCTGGGACAGCCTATCACACTGAGGGGGGGGGAGGTTAACCTCATCATTCCCTGTATTACGTGTCAATTCATCATTCGGAAAATCTGGTTCACGACGATTTGGCATGGTTTCACGGCATGGCACATTTTTATTTTTATTTTTTCGCACAAGTTGTTTTTGCTGCACTATTGCATACTCTGTGTTTTCTTTGCGAAACCTTGCTCTCTGTGTTTCAAACCGAAAACGTTTTTTTTGCTGTTCCATTTAGAAATCACAGCGAAATCATGGGGGGAAAGGCAATTCGTAGTGAGCCTCAACAGCTAACGATCTCTGCTGCTGCCCGAGAAATCCTGGAAAGAGTAGGATGGTTAAACTATTTCAATCGCTTACAGGAGGGTAATGAGACAGTAGCAATGGAGTTCTTGCAGAATTTACAAGATGACTACTCCATAGTAAGAGGGAAACGAATAGCGGTCACTGATGCCATAATTGCAGAAGTCTCAGGACTACCAGCTACTGGACCGGTATGGACATTCAAGAAAGAACGATTACAGAAGGTCATCGACATCTTCGAGGATGAAGGCCAGCATTTGACAATCAAAGGGAAGGGAATTCTGCCAGCGACCCTAGGCGAACCCTGGACAGAGCTAGCAAGAATAGTACAGAGCTACATTACTTGCGAAGGAAGAAAAGACGTGGTAAGACCACGACACCTTAAACTTTTAGCTGTTCTAAAACAAAAATGCTCTGTGAATTTACCGGCACTCTTAAACTCGTTATTGCATGATGATGCACAAAGTATGAAAAGGGCACAGCACGTAGAGGCAATTGTTAGTCACCACGGGTTAATCCGACTTGTTGTTAGTTATAGTCTTACCCAGCAGCAGAGCAGCTGGGAAAGACTCATTACACTGATTGAAGGGGGATCAACAGAACCATCCCCGAAACGTAGACATTCTATAAACCCACCAGAACAACCGGCAAAACGCAGAGAAAATGTTGCTAGTACATCACAACAACCAGAGACACACCAAGAACCCGCAAAGCGGAAGCATGTAGTTGATTCACCCGAGCAACCAGAGGAACCCAGGAAATCAGCTCGGTTAGCTCAGATGAGAGGAAGCATAAATAAACCCAGAAAGTCAGCCCGGTTGGCTCGAATAAGGGGAAGGCTGGAACAGCTTCAGGGAAGCACCAGCCAACCAGTAATAATTGAATATGAGCAACCCGAAGAAGAAGTACCCGAACCTTCGGTGACAGAAAAAGAAGCAGAAACTGAACAGGAGGAAGAAAGGGGACAGCAGGAGAATAGTCCATTACAAGACCTACTAAGAGAAGATGACTTGGCCGCCATCCTAGCCAATATGAGTAAATACGGTCAACCTTCTAGCTCAAAGAATCCCCACGACCAATTTCAAGAAGAGAACATGCCTATGCATGATGAAGAGGAAGAAAATACCGAACGGGAACAATATGTTCCCATGTCACAAGAGGAAAGTCTAGAGGAAGAACCCCAGGAGGAAGAATCAGAACCAGTTGAGGTGCATACACCAGAACAGCCGGACCAGAGCAGTGAGGAAGAACCCCAGGAGGAAGAGTTAGCAACTGGTCATGATCCAGTCCACCATCGACAGACTGCCGTTCCTTCAAAGGAATCAATGGAAATCAAGAAGTTGAGGAAGGAATGGACTAAACTGTTAAACACGATAACCCAGCTCAGGCAACAAATTAGGATTTTGAAAAAGAACCAGAAGGTAAAGAGGAAAAAGAGGGCCAACAAACAGCCTGTTTTCCAAGACTCTAAGGATCCAGCTGCCGTTCTGATTAAGACAGAAAAGGATGATAAGCAAATTCAGACGGAGGCACCACCCTCAGGGGTAATCAGGGTCCTGAACTCCAAACAGCGTAACAAAAAGGTTCAGGTAAAACTCCCGGCCTCCACTGATGCATGGAGGAAATATCCAAAGACAAAAACCTTGTACAATATGGTGAAACAAGCACGGCAAGAAATGGAGCAACTTAAAGAGCAAACGGTTCCCCTAGAAAAATATGAAGAGTTGCAGCAGCAACTAAGGGATGTCAGTCAATCTAAAAGACAGGTTTTTGAAGGATGGATGAAGGAACAAGAGGAAGTCACACAGGTAACTTATAAACTAGATACTACTATCAAATAGATGAATGACTTGTGTTCTTTATATAATAATGTTTTAGCATGTAGGGCTCCTGCTAAAAACTATGCTCTGTTTCTATTAGAACGATATTTACAATTACAAATAAAAACTGTTAAGGCAGGCACCCCTATACAGATCAACAATGTCAATGATTTTATCGACTGTTGTAAACATTATGGAGTGAAAGTCCAGAGATTGTTGTGTGAAATTTATTTACACGACCTTGTGCTAAGTCAGGAGACTGAATTGAACCCTGGTCCCTCCATTGGTGATATTCAATTCCAAGCATTCATTTCATTCGGAGCTAATCAGATTAAGTGGCTGAAAGCCTATGATACCTTCCAGAGTCAAGAAAATGGTCTAGATTTAAGAGTTAGGGCTGAGCCTAGGAACCCAGTACAATTATGGACAACTCATATAAACCACATAAGGACTCCAGGTGTCATTGTAACATTAGGGCCTATGCATGAGGCACTCATTCAAGAGGGTTTAGAGTATTTCTTTTCCATCAAAGACTTGGCCATTAATGCAGCCAAATTTCGATATCGAATCTCTGATCCACACATCCAGCTCAGAGAACCATTTAAATATGAGAACTTTGAGTTAGCCGCTGACCGTTTGAATTTCTATGGCCAGAGCCTTCTGAAATCAGGGTCATCTTGGTTAGGGTGTAGATTTCGCGCTCCAATTATTTGGCATCCTGCACATGGATACCAGGCCCTGTATGATATGCCTGAGGGGCAAGCAGGTCGGTTCTTTGATTATTTAATCACTCAACATGGTTGTAGGCCTCCACATGAAACTCCTTCTCCAGCATACTCTCTCACTGCATTACATGTCAACTACAATGTTTTCATGAGGACATGAAACAAAGTAAGCAGGGGGGTGTGTGGAGTACTGAAAAGGTATGATTTTGATGATTACTTTAATGACTTTTTAATACAATTTGTGAACCTTTTGTATCATGGATTTGGAAAGTCATAAGGAACTATCACAAAACATGTGAGAATCGATCTGTATAACTTAGCCACTGATAATGGTTATTTTCTATACAGGGAAAGAAGAAAACGAAGAGTTGCCGCTCTAAAGATAAGAACGAAGTGGGGATAACTGCTGTCCCTCTGGATGAGAACCGAACGCAAACATAGGGAAAGAAGATCAAGGTGAATCGGCTCGGGCAAGAAGGAGAGGACACCAGCTCAGCGCAATAGCAAAGACAGGATGAAGAGTTAACTGTTTGGCGAATCCCTCAGGATCGAAGATCCTGAGGGATCGCTGCTTTATTTATCTAGCTGCTTGGACATCTCCGCCATCGTCCTTATAAAAAGAGACAGCAGTGTTAGTTTAGGGGAGAATGGCGAGATAAGATATGTTTTATGTAATCTTCTGTAAAACATCAGATTTGGTTATTAAGCTTTGTTGAGAACTGGTTCGATGTATTTTTGATCCATGTATTAATGAAAGCCTGGTGATTATTCCATCTTCGCGTCTGCGTTAACCTAAAGCGGTGTATCCTTGGAGGCTAAGGGCCCGACCCCGAAGGACACTTGCTTCTGTACCATTACAGCTTCGTTTCTGTGTGGTTTGTTTATTATTGCTATTCGATTATTTGATATGCTTTACAAGTTCATATTACATGCTCTGTTCAAGTTTGAATCATTGAAGTTTCTACAGCTAGACTTGTGTGTTAACTCCGCATTACGTTATTAATCCTTTCAAGAGTTAATCGCATATCCTTACTGTTATGTTACAGAGCTGTTATATTAACGTTTGTGTTGTGTGCGTTTCTAATGAATCAGTATTGTTCCATAATTCATTAATCGTTATTGCTGTTTCATTAATATGATTTGTGTGATTCGCCTTTAGAGTGACAGAATGTTCTTTGATTGCAAAGAGTGTATAGATTGAGTTTGGTTATAACCCGCGGGACTTAGTATTCAATTGCTGTTCCATTTTAGAATTGTTGTTCCATTTCAGAATTGTGGTTTAATCCTTTATTTACTTTGCTGTTCTATTTATCTGCATTTGATGGTTTGTTGTGAGAGATGATCTAAGGCTGTAGTGAGCAGTAGCAGTTACTGTCTAGCTCCCAGGCTCGTGATCTATGCTTTAGTTCCTTTTCCATCAGTTTCCGAAGGGATGGTTTATCATTGCCGAGCCCTTGACTGATAAGTTAGTGAGTTTTATGAGTGTGTGATTTATTTCTTTAAAGTAATTTTATTTCAGTTAAGCATCCGTTTACTCTTGTATTTCTTAAGCACTGTACTACTAGCATTACTCTGACAAATGAGCCTCGGATTGAGTCACTCTTTGTAATGACAAAACGCTCTCGGGTTGACATATTAATGTGAGGTGATTAGAGGTGAAAGAGACCCTTTTTATAGCTCTACATAAAGAAGAGAGGAATCCATTGTCGAGAGAGATTTTAGACCCATTTCTCCGCCAAGTCTAAGCCACGATGAATGCTTGAGATGCGTTTGACTGGACCCATCGAAGGAGGCTGCAACATCAAGGCTCTTTTGTTTGTAAACTTCTTCTCTCTACTTACTAATACATGACTGGTTTTTTGGTTCCCATTTTTCATTTGATGTGCTTAATCTGTTGCAATACGTTTCATTATCCCTGACCAATTAAATAGTTATGAATGCAATTATGTTTTCGTATGTTGTCACCGTGCTCTGATCTTTACGCAAGAACACAGATATTGTTGCTGAAGAACCACGACGTGTGAAGATGAATATCAGGAGATCACTACCACAAGCTACGACAAGAGCATTGGAATAGAGGTAGGTCATCTATCCCAACTCAGTTTCATTCATAAACTAGGAAACTGAAGGATAAGCATGTTCCCTTTTTGCGAGACCCACTCCAGGGCTAGAGGGATCACCTCTATCCATAGAGGGAATTTACATTCGCAACAAGTTTGTGACTCCACTAGGGATCAGTGTGTTTGTCATCTCTCTTTGTTCGTCTAGTTTTTTATTGTCGAGTTGACTTTGGTCATTTCATCCATCTTCTTCTTTGTTTGAACTGTCTGACTTTTTTCAGCCATCCTATTCAGTCCCAGAGTGTCATATCTCACCTCTGCTCAGTGGTCTTTTATTTTTCCCATGTTTTTCTACCCCGGCTCTGCTTTTTCTTGAACAGTCGCATCGAATCGCGCTTGTTTATTTTGTCACACATTCTGTTTAGTGTGGATTATAGCTAAACAGATGCATTGAATCCTATAGGATTAAATTTTAGCCTTTTTTTGAGTTTCCCTAGTTCTGCTTGCCTCTGGGTTGGATTTTTATCTTGAAATTGGTCGACTGGGATTTTTTTGACTCTTTTTTCTTTTTATTCTCAGTTGTTTGTCTCTCATCTTATTAGTGGAGTTTGTCATTCTAGGGTTTCTAGGTGTCTCCTGCCACTTGTTCGGTTCTCTCCTCACTGAGCCTTCTGAGTTGAGTTTGAGTCAATTTGTTCTTTATCATTTCAGTTTATTGACTGATTGTTTTAGCTTGTCTTTCGATTCTATGTTTCTTTAGTTTGTTGAATGATCAGCTTTGGTTTCGTTTAGCTCTCCATCTGTCACCGTGAGCATATATTACACTACTCGTTGAATCGGTTGGAAAGCCCTCTTTTTCCTGAAGGAGTGCATCTATGTTTTTTAGTGTCTTTGATGTTTGAATTGTATTGATCTCTTTTTTTTAGATCGTTTCATTCAGATTGCTCAAAACTAGTGTCCATTTTTCTTTTTAGTGTAACAGTGCATTTTTCTTTTCATCCATCTAAAAAGACAAAATTCACATTCTTTCACTTAAATTGAAAATGAAAAACATTCTTTTGCATTAGTATATTTTAGTGAACAAGTAAAGAGTTTTTTGTTTTCTTCTTTGGTTGTCTTAGATGCATTAGTGAAATTATTCTTGTGATTCAATTGATTGCTTCTTTCTTATAGACTACTATCCTTCTCTTAGCTAGCATTCATTGAATGGAAATGATTTTCTTTTGCATGTAGTTGTGCATTAAGAATTTGAGATCACATTTGGTAAGGCCTTGAAATCGAAACATTAATTCAAGATCAACTTTAAAATGGACTCAATTAACCTAAGGAAGCATTGAAACTTAACACACATATTTAGAGGTCTAGGCTAGTGGCGTGTTCCAGCGTCATTAAACCTAGTAGCTGTCGTTCACAATCTCGCAATAGACAACACTAGCACGAACTTGTGCTCCCCATACCATCGAGTATATAAAGGGAGACCCTCATAGGTTGCAATAATTTATCCATAGGAAGTCGATTTTGCTACCCTGTAACCATGATACACCGAACATAGCATTCGGGGAGACTGCCTGCATGTACGTTAATTCCTTGGTCATTTCTCTTTCATTTGATCACCAAGGTGTATATTGCAATTCACGGGAGCTTGGTACACCCTTTTTCCTAGAGTTCCTAGGTAGTCATTTCGATCTTTTCGTGACTCTTTAAAATTGAAAATATCATCGGGCCTTTTTCCTTTCGAGCTCGTTAAAACTTAAAGTGACTAGAGTCACATTTTGTCCTTTTCTCGACTCTTAAAATATGAAAAGGAAAAGTCTTGTTTCAATGTTATAAAATTAACTGCCCACGAAATATTCCTTGTTAAATTTATATTCCTTAGTGATTATTTTGGGTTGATTCCAATGCTAACGTTTCCAGATTCCATCAACCAAGGAATCCCGTCAGATGGGAATCCTGGTTATTTCCTTCATTTGGGAATGTTTGTGCTCCATATATGGCAACGTTGTCCTCTCGGGATTAACCCTTGGTCTGCAGGTTTGTTTATTTTCAAACCCTGTGGTTTTGAATATACCAATTGTCTCTCAAATGAGTTCTCCTCCGCTTGAACCATATCAACCCCATGTTTATCTTAAGATTGACCCCTCACCTTCTTCGCTGGTTTCTTCACCTTTTTCTTCCTCTTCGCCTGGTGAAATTTTGAATTCTATTAATCGAGTGGCTAAGAAGAAGAAGAAGAGGTCAAAGAAGAAGAAGGAAAATAAGCTGGGGGGAATCAACAACTATTGCTACCCATGCAGCTAATATCAAGAAACCTCCCACTTCATCTCGCGGAGTCAAATTCCCTTGCAAGCTATGTGAGGGTAACCACCTTCTTCGCGATTACCCTGACATTACCAAGGTTCTAGTAGTGTGGAATGTTGGCCTGATTCATCATTCATCATCAACCTTTGGACATCATGTTCTTGATGAGCCTTTAGCTAAAGATAATGAGACTCGTAAGAAATAGGGTGAGATCAAATTTCCTTGTAGGTTGAATGAAGGGAACCATCCCATTCACCTATGTCCCTATATGGATGAAGCTTCTAAATTATTGGATACCCTTTTGTCTTCTAAGCCCTGTCTTCCCGTCGGTTACAAGAATTTTTCTTTGAGTCCTCCGATAGTTGATCAAGTCATTAATCGAGGTTCATCTCTAGTCAATTCCACTCTCTCTGAAAGTGAGTCTCCCGAGCCCATTTTTGACCAATCATTGGCTGAGAAGAAGGACGAACTAGTTCTACCTATGGTCCATCAGGTCTTATCCATCGAGAGTGGGTCTCATCCCATTCAGATTTTTTTTGTTTCCTCTGATTCTCCGAGATCGGAGGCCGATCCTCCCGTTTCCATGATCTACGAGAGTGATCCTCTAACTCCCGTCCCCACGTTACTAGAAATTGATCCTCCTTATCTCGTTCTTGGAGTTTAGGAGGATGGTCTTTCCGATCCCGTAACACAAGGGGATAATCCTCTTATTTGTATGGCACCTCCTCCATGTAGTTTGGTCACTTCCTTTGATTGGAGTCGATTTACAGGATATAGTCTTCCTTCTTACGTGCCCTTTGAGATCATTGTACAGGCCTAAAATATGGTCGTATCGGGCACAATTATAGATGAAGGCACCTTAGTTAGTATTTTTTCCTCAACTACATGGAAAGCTTTGGGTTCTCTGCCGCTTTTACCTGTTACTCATAATATGTTGGCTTTTAATAGAGGAACAATTCAACCATTAGGGATCCTTCCGATGTTGCATATTACTTTAGGAGGAAAAACCGTCAATATAGACATGATGGTGGTCCAAGGCCGATTTTATTTTAATTTACTCTTGGGGCGCGACTATTCTTATTCCATGGGTGTGCTTATCTCTTCCCTATTTAGTGTGATCTGTTTTCCACATGAAGGTCGAATCATCACCATTGATCAACTTTTATTCTTTGGTCCTGATGTGACATCTGGTCTACGGTTGTCCCTTCCTGGTCCTTACCTGCCAGTGGTGTCCTCCCCGCCACAGGTTAATTATTTGGCCACCTGTTTCATGTCCGCATTCGCTGATAATTCAGTCCGTGACATAGTACACCATGTACTGGGGGCATTGGATCCTAATTTCCAGAGATTTTTTCTCCCATTGGATGAGAAACTCTTGGAAGCCATGACTTCTTATTCGTCAAGATAAGCTTCTTCGGAGCATAGTCCAAGTTCTTTTGTCAAGATCCTTAAAAAATGAAATAAGGTCTTTGGATCAAATTTCATTTTCTTGTGTCAAGCTCTTTAAAAAAAGAAACAAGCCTCTTTCGGAGTAGAGTTCATTTTCTTTTTTCAAGCTCCTTAAAAAATGAAACAATCTTGTCAGAGCATAGTTCGTTTTCTTGTGTCAAGCTCCTTAAAAAACGAAACAAGCTCTTCTGAGGATAGTTCATTTGCTATGTCAACCTCATTAAAAAAAGAATTATGTCATGAGGATAGTTCTTTGATTGTGTCAACCTCGTTAAAAAATGAAACAGGTTCCCTTTTCAATTCGAGTCTTTGAGCAGATCTCGTAAAATCCAAGTCAAGTCTTTCGACTCATCTTGTAATTGAACCTTCATTCCATCCACCTGTCAGTAGCTAGCAATCTACTTCGGTGAATGCATTGAAGCTTGCAGGGCATGTACCTCGATATGAGTCACCCATATGGGGGCATGCCAACTTATTTCAAGCATATTTTTCTAAAACTTTTCAAGCTTGTGCAAAAATGAAACCAACTTCAAGCAAAGTTTCCTGATTTCAAGCTTGTGTAAAAATGAAACCATTCTACCTCTCATGATTGCCAGTTTATCAGCCTGGTTTTCCAGATGAGCCTTGGTTTTCTCATTCCATCGTTACCATCTGCTCTATCGATCATATGCCCTCACTTGATTGTTTTACCCATTCCTAAGGAACAACTGCAATGAGTGGTCTTGTTAGCCAACCTCTTGACCTTTACTTGTTCTAAGCAGTTCCACCATCACCAGAGCCAGTTGCTACCTTTAATACCACTCGTTCCTCTAGGTGGAGTCATCTTTCAGGTCTTTTTTTACTCCTAAAAAATTGAAAATATTGTCGAGACTCTTGTCTTTTTGAACTCGTTAAAGGTTTTGAAACGTCATCTGCCCAGTATACGTTTACCCCTTTTTCAGTCTGGGATAGATTATCTACAAAAAAGGAATAACTTAGCCAATTACAACTAAGAGGTTCTCTCAAACATATTTTTCTACCGTTTCAGATCTGTGAGGCTACCTACGAAAAGGGACCCGCTGGAGTTTTTTTTCCGCTTCTTTTCAAACTCTCTAAAAATGAAAAGATGTCAAGTTCTTCCTTTGTTAGACTCATTAAAACCTAAATGACATCGGAAACCATCACCATGACGTAATCGAGTTCCTTCTTCTGAGGGCTCGTAAAATGTACTAGAATGGATTTTTCCGAAGGAGAAACTTGCATGAAAAGCATATGTTATCCCCTTCAAGCTTGTTTCCAAAAATAATTGGGATACTCGCCAAAAATTGTGGGGGAAAATGGAACCAATTCTCAGTCGTGTCAGCAGTATGTTTCTCTTGAACATGACACTCATCTGCATGCATGTCGGGTTGGGGGCATCTCATTTCTTCATTTTTTCCTCCATGTGTTTGGGTAATCTATTTTAACTTCTCATCTTCTCTTTGCCGCATCATCATGACCTCAGATCCCTTGATGTCAAATACTGCCAAATTCCAGAGTAGTGTTGCCGATCTATTCAAGAAAAGTTTCCTTTTGCATTTTTCAACCTCTGATCCTCTTTTCAGTCCTGATTCACTATCATCTTATTCCTTTGTCTCATGTCGATGATGTGGGAAACATTATGGCCCTCCTTCGACCAGGTATCTTCCTGTCAACTTCATCTCATTATCCAGGAAGCTTATCTAGAGACTCCCTTCTGGTACCTTGGAGCTTTCATGCCTCAATGGAAATTTCTTCGCATTCGATGACAGGTCCTCATCATTTGCCTTCGATTGAGTGATTCAACAGATATTTGACGCCAGATCACTGTTCACATTTCGTGGATTGTACTTGTTGTACCTTGAGAGCCATTGTCATTATTGGTGATTTCTCTCGTGCCTGTTAGTAGCTTTCATTATTGGCCAGTAATCGAGTGAATTTATTGCATGTTCGAATTCATCTCACTTATTCACATGCTTGAATTTGTACTTTTTTGGGTTAATATGGAGCACAAGACCCTGGGTTTTGTCTGATAAAATCTAGGTTGCAAGATATTTTGGTTTATCATGACAATATGCATGACTCTTTTGATTGGATGGTTGCGACCATACCTGAGTCTATTTTGCGATCCTTCTTTCTAGATGGTTATGTCCATACCTTGGATCTCATTTTTTTATGTACTCTATTATGGATGGTTGCACCCATGCCACATATTCATGTATCACAGATATCAGTTGTCCTTGTACTTGCAAGTCTTCCTAAGGTTGTGTTCAGTTTGAACACATTCTTGTAAAGCATTTCACTCCTCCCTCTCTCTCGGACCTCATTCTTTAGGGGGAATCTGTTACACAACATTTTTTCACCATCCCTGCAAACCCCATCCCAAAAATTGAGGACCATTTGAGTGACTTCTATGTATTTTCATACCTTGCAAAAAGTGTTATTGCATCCCTTGCCATGAGAAGAACATTTCCTCTGTTGACTATTCCTGGAGCAGGCTCTCAAAAGCATATGATTTTGGGTCAGCACTAGTAGGGAGTTATGGCCTCGTGCCAATAGAGAAATTAGCACTAGGCCTCATGCCCATTGATGCTCTGTCTCAGTGGACTACTCGTGCCGATATGTTTTTGGATTTTTTTTGTAAATAGAAGCAAATTTTCCATTCCTAACCACTTCGTGAATGGAGTCAACATGGTTTTTTCGACTGAATAATTTCGAAGTCATTCCTTTGGCTTCTTGTTTCCTAAATTTGAGAAACTCCCCAAAGGATAAGGCCTCCCTTCCACCTTATGAGGGATCCCAAACCACCTCATCCTCTCCTATAAATACACCCTTCTCACATAGTTGTAGCTAGCTGAATAGTCCTTACTATAGGTGGTGTGAGAGTAAATCAGAGAGGAATCCATTGTCGAGACAGAGTCTAGACCCATTGCTCTGCCAAGTCTAATCCTCGATGAATGCTTTTGATGTGTTTGAATGGAAACGTCGAAGGATCTATAACATCAAGTCTCTTTTGGTTGTAAACTTCTTCTCTCTACTTATTAAACCATGACTGGTTTTTTGGTTTCCGTTTTTCATTTGATGTGTTTAAACTTTTGCAATACGATTGATTCTCCTTGACCAATTAAATAGTTATGAATGCATGTATGGTTTCTTATGTTGTCACCATTCTCTGATCCTTGTGTAGGTACACAAATATTGCTGCTGAAGAACCGTGGTGTGTGAAAATGAAGATCAGGAGATCACTGCCACAAGCTGCGACAAGAGCATTGGAACAAAGGTAGGTCATCTATCCCAAATCTGTTTCATTCATAAACTAGGAATCTGAAATATTAGAATGTTACCTTGTTTCTAGACCAACTCCATGGCTAGAGGGATCACCTCTGTCTGGAGAGGGGATTTACATGCACAACAGCTTTTCCCAAATATTCTGATGGAGCATCATTTGAAATACTAATATTACCATCTTGATTTTTCTTTAGACACTCCATCTTACTCTTATCACTGGTCATGTGATGAGAATATCCAATTTCAACGTACCATTCATCCTCATTTTTAAATTCACAGAGAGAAAGACCACATCTTATCTCTTCTTATTTCTACTTGTTAACATGAATGTTGGTGGATCCAACTTTCTTTGCTCTTACGATATCATCTGTTTGTCTTCCATGTTGTTTTTGATGATTCATTGATATGTTCATGTATTCTTTCTCTACATGCACAAACCTGTTACAAGCATAACATCTTATGTGACCAAAATAGGGAGCAGAGGAATCATAAAATTTTTGTCTTATCTTCCTTCTATTGCAATCAACTGCTTTATGACCAAAATTGTTGTATGAAAAACAATATCCCTAAAATAAACCGAAGTACCTGGGAGCTGATGGTCTTTCTATGTAGTTTCTATTTGTTTACGACCAAAATAACCTACTTCTGCAATTGGCTACAACATGTCCATAATTATGACATATAAAGCATTCAAAATTATTGATAAGTGGAAAGAATCCATTTATACTTCTATAGCTAGGTGAGAATGATTTCCTATTCATGATTTTCGGTTGACATTTTGTCTCTTTAAACAATTCAGGTTTTGTATTGATATCCTTTGAATCTTTTGCATTGTCTTGTGAACTAGAGTCTCCTTTAACAGTTTCGTGAAAACCAATACCAAATTTAAAGGAATGAGACCTTTGACTACTAATAATATTATCGAGAATCTTAGTAATATCTTGAAATCTTAAGTGTTTATCCTTTTCCTCTAATTTAACTTATAAAATGTTTACCTCAACCTCCAATCTTTGGAACTGCTTCGTCATACCTTCTTCGACCCTTATTCCTTCTTCTACTTGCTCATTCAGTTTTAGAATCTCTTATTTCAGCGCTTTTTATTGATATTCAAATTTTTGTAGAATTTATTCATTCTTCTTATTTGATTTTTCCATATCTCATTTGAGAGAGATGATTTCTACTTCCAGTCCTTCACTGTGATTGGTTACATCATCCTACAACTTTTGACACTATTCTATCTGTTATTTGTTCAGCTACTCAATTGAGTTTAAACACATATAATTTATCAGCGTTTTTGTATCCCCTTTCTATGGTATTTCCATTTTGTTCATCCATGGCCTCGCATTTGGTTGATGTGAACACTATTACATTTCCTTTATCTCTCATTTGGCCCACACTTAATATGTTTTTTTTTAGGCCTTGAACTAATAAAGCACAGCTACCTTTCTATTTTTGTTAATTTTGGCTCTACCTTTTCCCCCAAAAAAATTTGGAGCACTATTTGAAAGAATAATCTTACCATCTTGAATTTTCTTGAGAGACTCCATCTTACTCTTATCACCAGTCATGTGATGAGGAAGTCCATCCTCATTTTTAAATGCACAAGGAGCAAGACCACATATTATCTCTTCTTCTTTCTACTTGGTAACATGAACGTTTCTCGTTCCAACTTTATTTGGTCTTAAAATATCATCTGTTTGTCTTCCATGTTGTCATTTATAATTCATTGATCTATTCATGCATTCTCTCTCTACATACCCAAACTTGTTACAAGAATAATAGCTTATGTGACAAGAAAAGGGAGCATAGAAATCATAATATGTTTTTCTTATCTTCCTTCTATTGCAAACCGCTTTATGACCAAAATTGTTGCCTGATACACAATATCCCTTCAAGAAACTGGAGTACCTAGGAGTTGAAGGTATTTTTTTGTAATGTTTATTTGTCTACGACCAAAACAACCTGCTTCTGAAATTGGCTGCAACATGTCCATAATTATGACATATAAGGCATTCAAAATTACTGATCAAAGGATAGAATCGATTTATACTTATATAGTTAGGTGCAAATGATTTCCTATTCATGATTTTCGGTTGACCTTTTTTCTCTTTAAACACTTTAGGTTTTGTATTGATATCATTTGAATCTTTTGCACTTTCTTGTGAACTATATTCTCCTTTAATAGTTTCTTGAAAACCAAGACCAAATTTAAAGGAAGGAGACCTTTTACTACTAAGAATATTATCGAGAATATTATTACTATATCTAAATCTCAAGTGTTTATCCTTTTCTTCTAATTTACCTTTTAAAATGTTTACCTCCACCTCCAATATTTGGCACTGCTTCTTCAAACCTTCTTCGACCCTTATTCCTTCTTCAACTTGCTCATTCAGTTTTATAATCTCTTCTTTCATTCCATTTTCTTGATCTTCAAATGTTTGTAGAATTTTTTCATTCTTCTTATTTTATTTTTCCAAATCTGATTTGAGAGAGATGATTTCTACTTCAAGTCCTTCACTGTGATTGGTTACTTTATCCTACAATTTTTGACATTTGTCTAGCTGTTCTTTGTTCAGCTGCTCATTTGCGTTTCTTTCTTGTAATTGATTATTCAATCTATTATCAACATCTTTGTAGATACATTCTCTTTCATTAAATATAATATTTTTATCTTCAACTTCATTTTTAAGTTTCAAATTTTTTGCTTCTAGATCCATAACATTACTTTTACTTCTGTATTTACTATCTTCAACATTTCATGAACAAGAAAGTGGATCGCAAGAACAGTAATCAGTACCTGCTTTATCTTCTTCATTTTCTGCTACACACATTTTCTGAGATGTATGCTTCCTTTTAGAAGCCTTCTTCTTTTTCTTCCTTCCCATTTTGATGGATCTCCTTCAAGCGATCAAGATTATTCTGAAGGACCTGCTCTAATACCAATTTTTGGGAAAAATACTGAGAGAGGGGTGGGGGGGGGGGGGAGGTGAATCAGTATTTAAAACTCACACAAACTTTCCTTTTATTTACTGATTTATATACGCGACTTTACTTAATCCAACTAGCGTATGTACGTGACTTTATTTAAGGAAAATTGTGTGTGCCCAGAGAACTTATTATTTAGATAAATATTCACTAACTTTACTTAGACGAGTGCTTCATTCATTCATTAGAAATTTAGTAAGTAGTAAACATGTGTAGTAAGAATAGAATAAATCATCACACATAAGAAAAACACATGAACAATAGGATTTAAGGTGGAAACCCAATGTGGGAGAAAACCACTATTTTTTTTGTCTCTGTCTTCAATATTTATTATATAGAAAGCCACCTACAATATTGTACTGGTGCAAAATCATACTAGAACGTAGGCACCCACCTGCAGAACGTTGAAACATTCTCTTGTTTTCCAGCTACTACAGGAAGGGAGCTCCAACCCACTGATCTCGTTTACGAGCCACCACTGGAAGGGAGCTTTGACCCCCTGATCTAATCACCAGCTCCTACTAGCAGGAAGCTTCAACTTCCTCACTGAAGGCTCCAACCCTCAACACCACCATGGACCACATTTCACAAATTTTCACAATGGATCCAATAGCTTTCAACTCAACACAACTTGTAGGCCTCTTTTCATCAAATTTTCAGACTGGACCCACTACACTCATTTAAGCCCAAAACCATACATCAAACTGAAACATATAACTGTACCAAACCATTTGCTAAATCATCAATCAACCAACCAATAATTGACATTTAATCATAATCAACTAGCATCATAATCAATACTAAAACAACCCAGACATATATGAAGACATCATTGACAGACAATAGAAACACAACAAAACTAATCTAAAATTTCTTTAAGGATTATTCAGAAAAACCATGGCTTGCATACGCGCCTTTCATAATACATATCCGCGACTGTATGCACTTCTTCCGAAACCAAATTTCGTATATATCTCAGTATTTTTTACTGAATATATATGCGCCTCTGCAGAACAGAACCCGCGTGTATACGTGCCTTCCTTGAGTCAAGCCCGTGTATATATCTGTAAATAATTCAAGACTTCACAAAACTTTAGAACTGCAAACTTACTCAAATCATATCGTTCACTTCACCAAACATGCACCAAACCACATATCTAAACATATCACAAATAGAACATGAAAATACATAGTCATTTCAAGTCTAGAGATCATGATCCATCATTGTATTCATGGGTTCATCATTATTTCAAATCTATCAATAAAATATAGCCCATTCCATGCATATATACTTCATATTGAAGTATTCATTGAATTCACATACACTTGCACACTTAAGCACTATGATCTTCACCTCCTTATATAGTTTGAGCCTTAGCCAATACCATGAACCAAAAATACACGTGTCATTGTTATTCTTGGACGGGATCAAATAATCATTACTGCTCTAAATATTGTGGGCTAATACCATGGTAAAGACCTTTGGTATTATACCCACATGTATACACGACTTTGCTTCTTCATACCCCCGTGTATACGTGACTTTTCTTCTTCATAACCATGTGTATACACGACTTTTCTTCCTCATACCTGTGTGTATACACAACTTGGCCTTTACTAACTCATGTATATTTATTCAATTATGTATTTTATCCATCTTCCAGTTCTGATCTGAGAAACCTCTATCCCAACATTATTTCATTTTGTTCCATCTCTTTGTCATCTTTGAGTTTAACCATATACTTGGACTTTCACAAGTGTTTTTCCATCAAGGACAACAGATGCATCATAATGCCAACAATCCCCCCCTTTGGACTTGATGGCAAACATGATGGTTTTTAATCACCACAACTTGTAGATACATGTTAGACATGTCAATATAAGAATTATTCGAACACCAAGTTACTCTCCCCCTTTGAAATCAAGGAAAAAGGGTAGACCAATGCTGAAACAAGGTTTTCTTTTTCCTTGTAGATACAAGATCTCTGTAGATTTGATCTGCACAATACTGTCCATGCTCCCCCTGAGCACATGTTGAATCTTCAAACATATTTTCAATGAAGTACGTGACTCTATAACTCAATTGATTATGAACTTTCCTATCACCAAGGACTCACACCAATCACCCAACCACAGTGGGATTACATATTTGACTCAACTACCCAACCAAGTGGGTTTACATTTTTTACTCAATCACCCAACCAAGTGGGTTTGCATATTTGAAAAAGTCCATATATGACAGAATATGACAATATTTACATAACAATATAACAATATATTTACATAACAATATGAAAATATATTTCAATTAGTCATAACAATATTCTTTCAATAATGATGGACTGCAATGGGCATTTTCTTCTTTTATTCTGAGTCTGAATCCCCCTTATATCTGCAAGAGGTCAGATCTTTAAACACATATAATTTACTAGTGTTTTTGTATCTCCTTGCTATGGTATTTACAATTTCTTCATCCATGACTTTGGATTTTTTTGATGTGAACGCAATTAAATTTCCTTTATCTCCCATTTGGCCCACACTTAATATGTTTTGTTTTAGGCCTTGAACTAATAAAGCATCAGATGCCTTTCTATTTTTGTTAATTCTAGCTCTACCTTTTCCCAAACATTTTGCTGGAGAATAATTTGAAAGAATAATCTTACCATATTTATTTTTCTTGAGAGACTCCATATTACTCTTATCACCATTCAAGCGATGAGAACATCTGTTTTTGATGTACCATTCATCCCCATTTTTAAATGCACAGAGATAAATACCACATCTGATCTCTTCTTCTTTCTTCTTGTTAACATGAATTTTGGTGGATCCAACTTTTTTTTGTCTTACAATATCATCTCTTTGTCTTCCATCTTGAATTTGATAATTCATTGATTTGTTCCTTCATTTTTTCTCTACATGCTTGTTGAGGCCTTGGAATTTTGCTTCCAAAACATGGGGGTAAACCACCTGGTTTGGGCCTTAAAGAAGTTCCTTTTCCTTTTGGTGTAGTAGCTCCAAGTGGGAATAATGGGACCAGTTTCCCAATAAGGATGCTTTTGAGGGTGTTTTTATTATAAAACATGCAAATGGAGAATGTTTTAATCTATCATATGCATCTATATAAACTATTTATTCTACTATATACGCAGGGTGTTTCTTCCTTTATGCAATCTAAAGAGATATCCTTCAACTACTAGTAATATAGATTATTTAACAGTTGAAAGAGATGAAAATTATGTAAGATGATTCTTCTAACAAATTAGTTTGACCAGAAGAATTGTGAAAAATATATCACGTTCATATGTCTGATTATATATTTAATAAGAAATCACATTAAAATATTAGAAAAAAAGTGCATGTAACATTCATCTATAATAACGTTTCAAATACATAATGCAATAAAAAGATGATTTTCAATCTATAAAGAAAGACTTAATACAAGTGAATAGAAGTACCATACGTATAAATTTCTATTCATGTAAATTGACAGTAATTGATCTGCTCCTCTTCACTTTCAAGAAATTTATAGAGTACGGTAGTGAAACATCAGTTAAACAACTTTAATTGTCAAAATATAACAAATGTGTTCCATTAATTCATCAAAGCATTCACAAACTTACAATAGTGCATCCTTTGCAATTTTTTTGACAAATTTCTAAACCCTTCTCTAAATGCATGAGAGGGGTTTAAATACTAAACTAACTATGTTCTACAATAGATTATTACAAAAATATATATGATGTTTCAAACAACCATCCTTGTAAGACTAACTTAGACTACAATCTAGGAAAATAAAGTAACAATATGATTTATGAATTCTGCCCTTTCTTTTTTATTTGGTCATGAAGTTAAAAAATATCCAGCATGGGCTTGAGATGAGCTGGCTGTGAAATCCTCATTCTGACCTGTCCCTTGAATACTATGTTTGAGAGTACTGGCTGCGATCTTCTTCTTAAAACTGTTAAATACTGGAGGATCTGGTATTGATGATAAGGTTTGATAAGAAAATTACAATAATTTTCTTGATCAAAATTATTTCCTTTTTTAATTGTTTTGTCCTGCATTTCTTCCTTTTGATTCCACTATGTTTCTAGTTGTTTGACTTCTGAGAACACTTCAGACGTGTACTCTTTAATGATTTTTTCTTTCACCATATGTTCACATACAGATTGAGTAATTTCCTTTGATAATATTGATGTTTTTGCTGTTGCTTTCTCTGCCTGATTTATTTTTGCTTCCCAATCTTTGAATAAGATCTCCTTGTGGAACTTATCTACTTGGGTTAGATTAGCTTCTTTACCTGAGTATGATGCTATCTATTGAATGTGTTAATTTATTTTCTTCTCGAGCTTCTCAGCTTCAAGTTTTTGGATAGCTACTTATTGGATTAGTATTTCATTTGAGTCACAATAAGAGTCAATAATAGAAGCTGGTTGGAAAAATACTTCCTTTTGTTGCTTTAACTTAGCATTTACATCCAATGCTTCTTTTATGAATTTCTCTAATTGTGGCTAGCTTTGTAATCTAGTCATTGTTGCCTCCAGTTGTGCTTTCTTTTCAGTGATTTCTACTTGATGTTGCAATTTAAGACTCTCAAAATATTTTTGAAATTGGGTCATCTTTTATTTCATTTTCTCACTGCAATTAGATTTTTCTTCATCTAACAGTCTCTCTAGTTCTTGCATTCTATCTTCCTTCTGCTTAAGCAACATTTTAACCTCAGTAGCTTTATCAATAGTGGCAATAGCATATGCCCCTACAAACTATGATAATTTAGTTAAATGTTCAGTAGGATCAGCTAAGGGATCCTTCCACAAAACATTGACAGATTCATTTTTGAGGTTTGAGATTGTTTCATTAATTCTTCTCCTTTTATTTCTCTTGACTATAGCCGTATGACTAGGACTGTAGAAGATATTTAGCGAAGGAATTTCCTCAACTTGTAAAAATATTTTTTTGTAGGGTAGCCCAGTATGATATCTCGACCATGAGTTTCTGGAACTTGTTGTAGTCGATTAACAGTTTCCACTATCTTTCGGGAATGTTCAGGTGTCTGAAAAGTAATAGCTTGATCAGTATTGGGATTGGATTTAGGAGTTTTTATTTCTTTAGAAAACTCATTCCATTCACTATTCAAATTCTTCGTTTGGGACTTTTCTAACTGATCAAGTGTATCATGACTGTGTTGAACTTCTTAAAAAGTTCACTCTGTTCCATTAATTTCTCTTTTTTCTCGCATGTCTATCTCTTGGATTACTTGATGAATTATATTTTCTGGGCTATCCTTTCTAGATTCAGATTCATTTTCAGAATGATCTGAATTGTGAGATTGATGATTTGATTGTCCTGACTCATCCTCAGACATGTATTTTTCTTCATTATCCAAGCTAATACTTGGAGTAGGTCTATTGACATCTTAAATACTTTTAAATTCAAGAGGAATTCTCTCCAGTCTCTTATTTATGTATATTTGGAAGGCTTCCAAATCATCTTGGTTGATTTGATTGGATGCAAACTTATTTATATCTAAAAAAATTTCCGTGCCTTGGAAGAGATCATCAAATTCATCTATTTCCTTTACAAAAGGTTTCATTTTGAGCTCAATGATGTAGTTTTTAATTACATCATTTGGATCATACAACCTCTTTGGAATTACTGCCAAATTCAATAGATTAATCTTTGAAAATTCCTTGTAGGTATGGCCAGTATCAAAAAGTGAAAAAGTATCGCATTGTAAAGGGAAATTAGGCCAAACGACCTTCTTAGCATCTTTTAGTTGTTTAGTAATACCATTAACATGCTGGTAGGCTATCTCTCCTGCAAGTAACTTATCAGGAACATAATACGTTAGGACATGGGGAGAAGCATAACTCCCAAATACTCTGACATGTCTAAAATTATCCTCTGAAACCATCTAGCCACAGAAATAATATATGTACTAGCTTCTTTGGAAACCCTAGGGGATTTCTCATTGAATATCATCTGGTGCATAAGCAACATGACTCCATGGAAAATTTTATAAAAATGCAGATGGAATTCTAAATCCCAAAGGGATTTTTGGTAAATGTGGATTGGGGTAGGGTCTTGGATAGTCCATTTCCATCCCATGGTAGGCAAAATAAAAGAAAATAAGATTCCATCCATGACATAGGAACTCATATAAAAGGGAGGTATTTATCTAGATGAAACGCTCCTTTTATTCCTATACTCTATGATGTGTTTGAATATATTATCAGATAGGATATTTTCCCAATTTAGGATTAAAGAATTGATGATTAAGTCAATTAATGGGACCCAATATACTGAAAACCTAGTGGTATTAGGTTTCGAAAACAATCTACACAACATACATGTAGCATAACAGTAAGGGGAAGGAATCTGGGAAATTGGGTACGTACCACATTTATCTCGCTTCAGATTTCCCTGGTCTTCCTTCCACTCCTTTATGTGTTTCATGAGGTCTGGATGCTCTACTCTAAAGCTTTGCAGATTAGCCTTGTATTATTTCTAGGAGGGTAGATGGTACATTACATGTAAATCTTCTGCTCTGAATGACCCAATATTCTTGCCTTTTGAATATTTTGATTTTTGGTCTTCTATGTTTAAGAGGTCGGTTACCCACTTAACCATGTATGTATAAGGGATAATTTTTGGACTTGTGACTACCTTATGGATGAATGAACATGCAGCGTCGAAGTAATTCATGTCTAAAGAAACTAACGTGCCTGTTGTAGCGAATTTGGTTATTACCCTTGGATTTTCCTCCTCCAAAATCTTATACATTTCCTCCCATGATGAAATGTCGCAATCCTTGTTGCAGGTGGTGTCTGAAAACATGGGAGACATGTCTGAGTCTTTAGTAGATGGTGATTGAGCAATCTCTTTGCTTTTTTTTTTTAGTTCAATCTTCTTCACTCCGTTAAGTGGTTTCCTGATTTCAAGTAAACAGAGAGAACATTACAAGTATAGAGAACAGAGAGAAAAATCCATTGTTTATATTAAACATGCATGAATAGATATGAATCTATTAAAACCTTTATTTCTATTAAATGCTATTAATCATTTCAAATCATTTCAAATCAAATATTTTACACCTTTACACGAAATATCTATCAATCAATTTAAGACGTTGGATCTCGGATTTCGATTTGATATGACATAAGTCATTTCACATTCTTGAGTAATTAAATTCCATTCATTCGCATATTGCAGCCTATAAATTTTACCGTTTACGATGTTACCCATAAATTCTATGAAATGCAATCTGCGCAAATCATACATCGCAACTTTTATGCAGTACATGAATTTTCTTTTGGTTAAGTCGTGTGAAATGCAAAATACGCATTCAATATTTCAAGTGGTTGCACTTTATGGCACTTTAGAGCTTTATGTTTGTTTCTTTGTTGTCTTGTCGGGTCCGTGTAATCACAAATTATGTCGAATGGCTTTATAAGTTTGATTTTTTAAAGGAGGAGCAATGTGATAAACAAAATATAACAGTGATTGAAGCGTTTGCAAGTTTTTAATATAACTTCAAAAAAGGCTTAGTGCGTTTCGTAGCCCGCGTGACTTAGTGGATTTTAAGTCTTTTTGGTTGTAAGTTATGCGGTTTACGATGCGCACTAAGGAATAAAGCGGAAAAACTCAAAGAAAACTTTATTTCCTAATTTCTTTTCTTTTAAAGATAAAAAATAAATTTCCTAATTATTTATAAAGGGTCCCCATTTATTAAAATAAATGGGGGGTGTTGTATAGCACAACAATTGGTGATTCACTTGGGAGAACCAGCTATCTCTGACTAACTTTTTGAAATTTCTAAAACATTTTTGAAATAAAAATAGTTGCAGAAATGAATTTCAAAAAAATAACATCTTACTAAGAAATGAAATCTCTCTTGACAATAGTTCATAAGAATCCCTCTTTTAAAGATATAAGTATGAGAATATATATCAGTCTTTACTCAGTTCAAAAATATAAAGTAGGTGGCTCTTACAGATCAGCTTTATAAATATTTACTCTTTTATGATAGGTAGAGCCTTTGTTCCAGTAGGAAATTTAAGCTCTTGGTAGGGTTACCTTTTACCCAACAATGATTCATTATCCCGTCCAGTATTTCTTACAATTTCCAAAAAAAACATTCTAACTTTTTTGAAAATTTTCTTTTTGTATCACATTTTAATTTACTTAAAAGCCATTGTCTTGGCTTGGTAACCAAATTATGACAATGAAATTCACTAGTTGTAATTAAACTGATCAAGTTGGATCTTGATGAGACCCCTTGTCCTCTTGATATAATCTCAAGTCACTACCCTGTTTTGGTAGCCGGTATCGGTAATTTTAGTTTAACTAGTTTCCTATAAACATGGTAAACAAGCTCATGATGAGACTTATTATCTTTCAAGTTTTTCTAGTATAATCGTTTTTGAATTTGTTTCAAAAATTAATAAGTTTTCCGTGATGGGGTGAATCATTGGTCCTTTTGAGTATTCTGGATGATAATGTTGAGTTTTATATTTCTTTTTTGTAAAAGGGTATTTACTATGTTAAATATTTTTTCTTGACTGATGACAGAATAATCATGTTATATAAGGATGAGAGTTCATCAAAGAATAAATAAATTCAGTGAAATTGCATCTTTCAGTGAAAATAAAATCTATTTGTCTTTCAAATCTTTTGATTGTTTCCTTAACACCTCTTATTTCTGTAAGTGTTAAATAAAAAAGGATCATCTGAGATTTTATTTTGAAAAGAAAAATATTTATACTAAGCAAATTTTATTTTCCTAAGGAAAAGAAAAAGACACTAGTATATAGGGAATAGAAGGGGTTACCTCCTATGAAAAGTATTTTTTCAAAATCTTCCCATTAACAGGCAAAGAATCTCTTTTTCCTGATAGATCTTGCAATAATAATGTTGATGGGCCTATTTCTTCAATTATTTGAAATGGACATAGCCAGAGTTTTTGAAACTTCGTGTGTTTACCTTTATCCTCATTAGTTTTGTCCCATTTCAATACCAGATCACCAATTTGAAAGTTTTTTGGAGTAACAGAAGTTGAATCAAATGAGGCTTTTATTATATGTTGATGATGTGCATTATTATGTTTATCTTTTTCTCTTTCTTCTTCTAACTTAAGAATTTGACATTGTCTAAGTTGTAAAGAAGAAGCATGAGATTCATCAATAAATTGTACTAGGGAAAGAGAGGGAATAACTACATTGGTAGGAAGTACAACTTCTTTTCCATAGACAAGATTGATTGGAGAAGTGCCAATAGAAGCTTTCTGAGTTATTCGATCTACCCAAAGAGAAAAAATTAATGACTTGTGCCAATTTCATTGGTTTTGATCAATAGTTCTTTTGATTATTCTAATCAAGTTCTTGTTTGTATATTCCGCTAAACCATTTCCTTGTGGGTAAAAAATCGCAGAATACTTAAGTTTAAAACCTATTTTGATTTCAAATTACATCATAGCAGATCCTAAGAAGTAAGATGCATTATCAAACATTAAAGCATTAGGTAAGAAAAACCTAGTTATGATATATTGGTCGATGAAATCAATAATATTCTGAGAGTTGGCTACCTTTAATGGAATTGATTCCACTCATTTAGTAAAGGAATCTGTAGCTGTGAGAATATATCTATGTTGTTTGGAAGAGTTAGGAACAATCTCGCCAAGTATATCTAATCCCCATTGTTCAAATGGTTGTTCGATATTGATTGGTTGTAATGGGAATGTCGGATTCCTTTGTATTCCAAATTCACTTTGACACACTTTTTATTTTCTTTCATATTCATGAGCATATTTGAAAAGTGTAGGCCAATATTAACCTGCATGCAAGATCTTGTGTGCTGCATTATTTCCTTCAAAATGTCCTCCAGCTGGTCCATCATGGATTTCCTGCAAGACTTTCTATGCTTCAGATTTTTCTAAGAATCTTAGTAGTACATAATCAAAATTTCTCCTAAACAATACATCTTTGATTAATTTATATTTCTTGGTCTTTAATCTCAAAGCCCATTTCTTTTTGTAATTGAGTTGATTCGGAGAATATCCATTCTTCAAATAGAATATGAGATCAACATATTGCGATTGTGCATCGTTGAGGCTTACCTCTGATATTTGCACATTGTTACCTGAATCTTCTTCTGATGATAGATGGGATGCTCCTGTAAGAATTCTGAAAAAACCTTGACCTCTAAAAATTTTAGAGGGTCTAATTTCTACATCATATTCTTGTAAAGAGGTAACCTAGTTGGCCCTTTTCTCTCCTAATTCTCTTTGCATTAATAGTTGTCTCACTGCAGAGAATGGAACTATGATTTTGGTGTGATTTTTTAGGAGAAATGGCCTGAATTTCTTTATAGCCTTAAAGACAGCAAATGCTTGCTTTCGATATATGTGCAATTTAGTTCTGCACCTTGTAAATTGGAACTGAAAAATGATATTGGTGCTTCAATTTGTTGGCCATTAAGTTTTGTTAAAACAACAACGTATGATGTATCTTATGAAAAATTATATAAAGTAAAAGGATTAAGAAAATTGGGGGCAGTCAGGAATGGAGCATTGAAAATGGATTGTTTAATCAAATCAAATTCTTCTCTTTCATTATGCCCCCATTCAAAGAATCTTTTTTATTAATTATGTTATGAAATGGTAAAAATATTTGTGAAAAGTCAGGGACAAACCTTTTAACAAAAATAATTTTCCCAAGAAACAACTACATAGATTTCTTGTTATGAGGGAAAGGAATTATTTTAATCTCTTCAATTCTTTTAGGATCAATATAGATACCTCTTTTTGACACAATGAATCCTAAATTATTTCCTTCACCTAATGCAAAAAACTATTTCTTTGGGTTTAATGAGATTCCATACCTTTTACATCGCTCAAAGAATTGTTTTAGGTCATTCACATGATTGGTTACTTGTTTATAAAAGACTGTATTGTTATCTAAATAAATAACCACTGATTTATTTATGAGCCCCCTAAAATTTGTGTCCATAGCTCTCTGAAAAGTGGCACCTCCATTAATTAATCCAAATGGCATCTTTTGATAGGCATAAGTTCCCCACTTAGTCCTGGACATATTTTTCCATCTATCATTTGGATTTACGAGAATTTAGTTATATCCCGAAAATCCATCTAGAAAGGACATAAGTTCAAAACTAGCTACTGTTTGCAGTACTTGTACCATGGTTGGTAATGGAAAGTTGTCCTTCTGACATGATTTGTTTAAATTCCTAAAATAAATGCAAATTCTAATATCACCATTCTTCTTCCTGACATGTACCAAATTTGATACCCATTTAGAATGCCTGACTAGAAAGATGGTTTTTTCCTTGAGGAGTTTGTTCAATTTTGTTTTGATTTGATTTTCCAGATTTGGATGAATCTTAATTTCTGCTATATAGGTTTTTCTTCTGAGATCATAGGAATTGTGTGTTGAATCACAGAAGTGACATATGTTTTAAGATCAATGTAATACCAAGAAAAGACACTTTTGTACATTCTAAATAATCTGATAAATGATAATCTTTCTTCGGAAGATAGACCAAGACCTAGATTGACATTTTGAGGTTTTTCGTCAATTCCCAGGTTTACTAACTCAAATCTTAAGGTAGAGCTTTGTATTTTTGAGTTAGTAACTCTTTTAAACCTATCTTTCATATCATATAGGTCTTCTAACTTGAAAACAGATTTAGGAATAGGATTTTCGTCATGTTATTTCTTAATCTGAATGTCATGTTCATTTTCATCCAAAATATGACTATCGTAAGATCTTTTAGATGTTAAGAAATATATGATATCTGAATCATTATTGAATACTCTCCAATTGGTAATATTATCAGGAATAGATGGCCTAAAAATTAATTCAATGGAAAATATATCGAGACTAAACTCTTGGGATGGAATTAAATTTGATGCTACATTAGCCAGTAGATCTGCACTAGCATTCTCCATTCTAGGTATAGAAGAAATTTTAAAGGCTAAGAAATGAATGGTTAATTCTTGGACTAATGCTTGGTAATGATTTAACTGTCCAGAATTACAATGAATGGTATCTCTTACCTATCTGACAATGATTTCTGAATCTCCTAGGACTTTCAGATGTTTGATATTAAGATCTGGCTTTGTAAAAACCTTGAACTGATGCTTCGTATTCAACTACATTGTTTGTACAATTGAATTCTAATATGCAGCCTAACATGGTTTTTTCTCCTTTTGCATTTATTAAAATACAGCCAACGCTTGCACCATCTTCAAATTTAGAACCGTCAAAATAAAGAGTCCAAAATAAAGAATTGACTACTATTTTGACTACAAAATCTATACATTTGGAACTATTTATCTGGGAAAAATTTTCAATCTAAAAAACAACTACATTATCAAAGAAAGGTCATCGTTGAGCATTGAAATTTCCCAAAAATGACCCTA
This sequence comes from Pinus albicaulis, assembly GCA_034641835.2. Taxonomy (NCBI): domain Eukaryota; kingdom Viridiplantae; phylum Streptophyta; class Pinopsida; order Pinales; family Pinaceae; genus Pinus; species Pinus albicaulis. The sequence goes on from CM076571.1 coordinate 347,211,131, forward strand.
CTGAGTAGTTCCCAATAATGTTATTATTGAATGCTACTGACTCATTTACTCCTTCAAAATTGATGACTGTATGCTTCATGAAATTCTCACGGTCTACCCGAATGATTTGGATTTCCATTATATGGTAACCACATATGTGACCAGTCTGTTGCGAAATAACCATGAAGTTTTTTAGAGCAGTCTCAACTTAAAACTAAGCTGTAAAACTCAGGAATATCAGCCACAAGTATATCGATTATTTGAGTAACCTTGGGATTTGATGACAATCTGATGGAAACATAATTTATTTCTCCTACCACCTCTACTCTGGTTCTATCAAGTCGTACTATATGAACAGGGGAACTCTTAGGAGTTATGTTCAACTTAGCACAAACTAATTTTGACATTATATTAGAGGGATCCCCTTAGTCTATTGAACAATTATGGACGTTTTTATTATATATCTCATAGGTTAAGAGAAATGGAGGAGTATGAGAGATGGATTAATCACCTATCATAATCAAGTCTGTAGCATCTATTTTAGTTGAAGGAGAAGGTGGATTACCCATTTCATTAGTAGCTTGTACTATTACTGTAGCAGGTAAGGTTAAATCAGGAACCGCATTTAAGTCTCTAAGTAAGATTTTAAGTTGCTGCTTTAATTTAGTAAGCTCATGAATTTAAATGTTGGCCCTGGTTTTCTTCATATATTCAACTACATTATACTCAATAGTTTCTAAGACTACCATTGTCTTAGATGCAGGTGGGGTATCTGAAGTAACGAGAATTGTTTGTGTAGCCTTTGAAGTAGACTTTTTTCTTACTGTTTTATCTTTAACAGGATTTGAAATATTTTGTTGTTCATTTGGTTGCGTTGCTTCAATAGTCTTTTTTCTCATTGTACTCACAGGTAATGCTTCAAGTTGTTCTTCATTTGGTAGGATGAAATCCCACATTCCATTTAGTTCAACTTATTCTTCTTCTTCATCTTCTTCTTCCTTTGTTTTCTCTTTCTTTGTATCTTGATCAGACTCAGTGTTAGATATGATATTTGGAGGTTGAGTATTAGAGGATTGACCTTTCTTGAAGTTTTTGAAAGTCCTTTTTGAGCTAGAATTTTCAGTGACTTGTTTCTTGATATCTTCCATCTCGTTTGTCATGGTCTTCACAACTTTTTGAAGATCTTCTATGTCAAAAGGTTCTTTTGGCATCTTCTTTTTAGAATCATTTTTGAAAGATAACTTCTTTGATTTTAGATCCTCTTGAGAATTCTTTTTCTAAAGAGTTTTTATGTGTTTCTCTATAGATAGAGATTCCTTCATGTTTTCTACAAGTGTTGGCATTCTTGCTATATCAACAAAAATAGCTATATTGGATGGAAGAGATGAAATATACCACTCAATTTGAACTTCTTCCCCAGGAACTGATGTAGCAGGAATTTTATTGAGTAATTTATTAAATCTTGAATTGAAATATTTTATTTTCTCACATGTTTTAGCTTTTAGATTTGACAAATCATTGATGAGCATAAAAATGGTCCTGTCATCCCCAAAATTAGCTATAAATTATTCTTCAAACATATTCCAGGTTGTTATAGAGAGGGCAAGAAGAAAAAATACCAGGATCCTGTGGATCCTATTAGAGTATACGGAAATAATCTTACAACACAATCCACTTCAACTACTCCATTTATTTTGACGGCTAACATAAAATTGTGAATGTGTTCTTCTGCCAGAAGACCATCATCAGGATTAAATTTAGGTAACCATCTTTCAGGTGATTTTCATAGATAATGAAGAGGAGCGGGCATATTTACGGCCCCTAGATTTCTCCATGGGTTACTAGACATTGGATTTTGGGTGTATGTGATTGATGGAGTTTGAGTTGAAGAAGAGCTTGGGTGAGTGTTAGGACTATTTGAAGGGATAGTAGTTTGAGTACTTGAACTAGTCAAAGTAACATTGATTGCTGGAATGGAAGTTGTGGAAGTGAGTAGAGGTAATGGAGGTGAATGGGATAAAATATCACTAGCGATTCACTTTGATTGAGTCCTCTTTAGTCTCTTTCGAGTACTATCGATGGGAAATTAAAAAGGAATAATTCTTGTCTTTTGACTTTATGATCGAGTTAATATTCTTCAAGGTTGTCAAGAAGAAGAAATACTAATATCCAATATTTGAGAAGATTTAGGTTTTTCAGCAGAAATAAATACTCTCTCTAACTTTTTTGTCAAAGACTAAACCTTTGGGGAAGCTTGATGGGAATCAGGAGATAGTACGCATTGAGTATCACTATGAGACTTAGGAGAAGGATGATCAACTTCATATTTTAGAGATGAGGATCTAGATAATTTTTTGGAAGTTGATGGGGATCTAGAGGGATAGAGACTCTTAGATTGACCTTTAGATTGATCAGATATTTTTTCCATTCGCAAGGCCCTCCTTCCAACACCAGAATGTTGTGGCCTCGAAATTACGCACCAAGCCATGGGGGAAAGCCACCCATTCTGGACCATAAAGTAGCTCCTTTTCCATTTGGTGTAGTGGCTCTGACTGGGGATAATGGGACCAGTTTCCCAATAAGGATGATTTTGAGGGTGTTTTTATTATACAACATGCAAATGGAGAATGATTTTAATATATCATATGCATGTAACTAAACTATTTATTCTACTATATACCTGGGGTATTCCTTCCTTTATGCAATCTAAAGAGATATCCTTCAACTATTAGTAATATAGATCATTTAACAGTTGAAAGAGATGAAAATATTGTAATATGATTTTTATAACAAAGTACTTTGCTAGAAGAATTGTGAAAAATATATCGCATTCATATGTGTGATAATATATTTAATAAGAAATCACAGATAAATATTAGAACATAAGTGCATGTAACATTCATCTATAATAACGTTTCAAATATATAATGCAATAAAAAGATGACTGTCAGTCTATAAAGAAAGACTTAATACAAGTGAATAGAAGTACCATATGTATGAAGTTTTACTCATGTAAACTGATAGTAATTTATCTTATCCTCTCCACTTTCAAGCAATTGAAAGAGTAAAATAGTGCAACATTAGTTAAACAACTTTAATTGTCAAAAGATAACATATGTATTCCATTAATTCATCAAAGCATTCACAAACTTACAATAGTGCATTCTTTGCAAATGTTTTTGACAAATTTATGGACCGTTTTCTAAATGCATGAGAGGGGTTTAAATAATAAACTAACTATGTTCTAAAATAGATTATTAAAAAAATATAGAGGAGGTTTCAAACAACCATCCTCGTAAGACTAACTTAAACTACAATCTAGGAAAATAAAGTAACAATATGATTTATGAATTCCGCCCTTTCTTTTGGATTTGGTAACGAAGTTGACAAATATCTAGCATGGGCTTGAGCTGAGTTGCCTGCGAAATCCTCAGTCTGACCTATCCCTTGAATACTACGTTTGAGAGTAGTAGCTACGGTCTTCTTGTTGAATATGTTAAAGACTGCAGGATCTAGTATTGATAACAAGGTTTTATTAGAAAATTCCAATAATTTTCTTGATCAAACTTATTTACTTTTTTAATTGTTTCATCCTGCATTTCTGCCTTTTTATTCCACTGTGTTTCTAGCTGCTGGACTTCTAAGAACACTTCATGTTAGTCATCCATAATTTTCACTGTCTGAAGATGACTAAATATCGGTTCTAGATTTCTAGAAACAAAGTTCATAAACATTGTGAGTTCTAGAAATCTCACTACCTTCATTATCCTTAAGATAACTTTTTCACTATTTCATCATCCCATCATGTCAATGCTCAACTCACCCATCTGAGAAGACCCATCATGGGCTCATGTCACTCATTTTTTATTTTTTGTGTCACCTTTGGCCTCAATCCTCTATTTTTTTTTACCTAATTCCTCCATTCTCCATCTAGGGTTTTGAAGGGAATTTTTTCTTGGTTTCATGACCTCCATGGTTAAATATCAAAAAGGCTTGTATCTTGATGCTCTTATACCTCCTCCTATCCTTAATATACCTTCATATAAATTTCCCATCACTCCTATCCCTCAAATTCATCATTTTTCTACAAAGCCTAGTCTATGGCCACAATTTGACACTTTTTAAGACTAGGCCTATGTTTTTCCCTTTTGGACCCCTTCCCCTCACTCAATCCTTAAAATTAAACTTTCCCCTACTCCCTAAAATATATCCCTATACCCCAAAATTTCCCCAATAATTTAGACAACCCTTAACCCCTTCATTCCCTCCCTCTATAAGGCAGTCCTAAATCCCCTACCCCAAACCCTAAATTCCTCTTCCAACTAAGCTAGGGTTTGATATGAAAAAAAGGAACAAGAGCAAAGAATTAATTTGATAGACCATGTCAACAATAATATTTCCATACCATCTCATAAACATCATGGCTCCATCATTTTCTAAGAATTCATTCCAAGCGACAAGCCATGTGTCACACCTAGGGCCAGTTTTGCTTCCAACTATGTTTCTGACCAAACATAGATAAATTTGACAAATGTGTGAGAGGTATTTGTCCCCTATAGGCCCAAGAAGAAAAAACTCCTTCCTTTTTTACACAGGTATCATTTTTTGGGAGAAATATAAAAAACAGAGGTGTCCCTAGATAATTTCTGCATTGTTGGAGTGACCTTGGAAAAAAAAGGTTTTCTCATAGCTAGAGTGTGAAAATCACTTGCTTTATGAGTCAAAAAACACCTAGACTTGAACATATTTCCACTAAGCTATCATGAGCTCACTATGGAGTTAAGAAATGCCTCCAATAGTTGTTTGCACCGGCACTCTGCATTTCTGCACCATCATTCAGCACTTTTTGACAAGTCTTGGGAAAATCAGTTTTCAGATAGGTACATTGACACCAAATGTAAAACCAAAAGAATTTTGGGAAATTAGACTCAAAAATATTTCCAGCGAGCTATCATGGAGCTCATTCTGACACCGGGAAGGCATCCAAATTCCCTCTGCAAAGTGGTGCTATACACAGACGGAGTGGCACTGCGCACAGAGGAAATTTGGCCAAGGTTGCCAAAAAGTGGCCAAAATTCAATTTTTTCTCCTCAAAGTTTGGGAAGAATGAAAAATAGGTCAAATGATGACAAAGAGCCTCCTTCATAATAGTATATGGCATGTCAAGGGTTTCAAGCTGTCCTCTAGGTTTTGGAAAAGAAGCATTGATTCCACCTCACCAAAGGGACAAAAAGAGACAGTGATCAAAGGAAGAAATTGTGCAGGCACCTGCAAGCACAAAAGTGGCCAGCAAAAGCACAAAATGATCTAGAAAGTTCATATCCCTCACTAAACATACATCATTTGAAAACTAATCAAAGGAACAAATAGGACTGTTACAAAGCAAGGGTGATGAGGATATAACAGGCCAAGTGTTTTTTCATAATGATTTCCCACATAAAGACTAAAAGGACTATTGATGCTTAATGCTAGGGTTTTCATCCTGGAAAATTGTTCACTATTTTTAAAGAGAAAATAAGACAGAAGGTGAATCCCAGGAAAATATTTCAAAGGATCACAAAAATATGTTGTTTGCAAGTGTCAAATTATCATAAAGAGGTTTCGTTTTTCAAGGTGGTTTGAAGGCACATGTTTAAAATTGGATTGAAGCGTTTTCTGTGAGCACAAGGAAGACATCAAAAGGCTTCTAGCAAAGAAAAGAAACATTTTTATATCAAACTGACACCTACAGGTCTAAAGGGCCAAAAGTCAGTGGGAAACAGTAAAGGGAAATAAAACATTAGGAAAGTGGGTTGAGCTCACAAATTCGGTTTTCAAAGGAGTATAAAGCCTCTTGGACCTCTTTCACACCTCATTGTCATTTCATAAAGGAGAAGCTATTGGAGATAATTTTAAGGGTTTTTTGGTACAAGTTTGAGAAAATTCTCAGGCACTGCGCACCGAGGCTGGTGCTACGCACCTGGCCCTCGGTGCTATAGATAGAGGAGGTAGCGACGGTGTTATTTAACACTGCACTGCGCACCAAGAGGAAGGAGCTACGCACCTGAGTGGGCGCTACACACAGGCACAAGAAGAACCTGACTTACCCACCATCCACCCAACGCTGCACTTTGATAGGCCTTTATCCAACCCAAGCTGACTCGACATTGCGCTCTGACAGGCCTGACAGGCCCATCTTTGGCCCGACTCGACCTCGCGCTGCACACATGCCTGCAAGCCCGACCTGACCTGAACGGGCAGTCGGGTGGCACTACGCACAGACAGAGCTTGGCCCAACTTGCTAAAAAATGGTCAAATTCAGTTAATTTTCCTCTAGATTCTTCCACAAGGTTAAATAAGGTTGGTAGTCCCTTCTTCTCTGATCCCCAGGTAATTTTTTCCCTTCATATTCAAAGGAAAATTTCAAAACCCTAAAAATGGGTCAAACCCTAAAATCTTCATGGAAATCAATTCTTGACCTTCTAAGTTAGGGTTTTCAATTTGAAGGGTTGTCATTTGCTTAAAGGACACCCAATTCAATCTGAACCCCCCTCCTAAAAAAATTTGAAGCCTTCCTAGACCTACTTCATTTTTTCCCTCCATTGCTAAAATTTTTGCCCTCATCGTCCCTCTTTCTGTCCTCCCTTGACTTAAAGTTCTCATCAAGCCAAAAAACCGTTTGCTCATGCAAAATCTCAAGCCTCCATTCACCAAAATTCGTTTTCCACCTCACACTCACTTACCTCCAATCCTTCTTTTCCATCACCTTTGCCTTCTCCAAAAATAAACCTACCTATTCCCTCTTTCTCCTAAAGCATTAACTGAAGAAAAATAAAAGGACAGTATCACTGAGGAAGAAAATGATGGCAGTAGCCATGAAGAATAAACAAACAGTAGTGAAGATATAGAAGACAATAAGGAAGAGGCAGAGTCTCATGAGGAAGTCAAAAGAAGTTGATGATGACATGGAGGAGATTGATGAAAATGGTAGTCAATAAAAGGAAAACAGTGACCCATTGGAGCAAGACACTGATAAATTTAAGAAAAACAATGATAGTGATGACACCAATAAATCAATCCCAAATGCAAAAAATGGTTTTGATGATGATCAAGTTGAATACCAAGAAAAGGCTGATTATGAGGCTGAAACAGAGTTAGAAGAGGAAAGCATTAATCAAAGCCATAGCACAAATGAAACCCAAAGTACAAAAAGTGAAGAAGGTAATGATCAGTTTGAAATCATAAGTGAGCAGTAGGTAAAATTGAGACAAAGTTAGAAAGTATGAACACCAATGAAGATGATGGCAGTGCCAAAGACAAAGAATTCATTGAAAATTAAGCACTCAAAAAAGTTAAAGACCAAGAAAAACTGAGACATGACTCAATATTTTCCATAGGCTTCTCAAAACCCTTGAGGAATCTATCCACCAAGTTTGAGGCAATTTGAACAAAATTTTGTTTTTTCCAAATTTTGACTAGGCACTGTGCACAGAGCAGTGTTGGGATATTTTATTTTTGGATAGATAAATGGAATCCAATCAACACAACTCAATCATTTATGGAATATAGACTCATCAGGCTTTCCAATGAGCCATCACGGAGCCAAATCCAGTGTCAGGAAGGGGTCCAAAAATCAGCTGCAAGAGACTCTATTTTCTGCTGAAGTGGCACTACGCACAGACGCTGCCTAGTGTGTTTTGGACCAAAAGTCAACAAAACACACTCATTTATTGCAAATAGATATTTTTGAGTTTTTTGAGGAAAATTAAGCTAGAATTAGGTGCAAATAGTTATTTTAGCATTTATTTCTTTGGATATTATGTGCCTTGGGCCTTGCATGGTTTCTTGGCCATAAATGATATTTATGACTATATTTGACATTTTCCCACCACATTTAGGGTTTTAGTCCTCATTTTCTCCATAAATAGAGCATGAGGACCCTATGTATTTCGGTTGGAATTTGATGAGCCTGAAGAGCAATATACATGGTTTCATGAGCTTGGAGAAGAAATTGGTTTTGTGAAGTGGATGAATGGCTTGCTTGGCTTGATGATGGAGAAGCTTTTTTGAAGGATTCCATAGCTTGGTGAATGGTGATTTTTTCCTAATTTGTATATTGTTTCCTTTTTTATCAATGTGTTTCATGTTTCTTGGCTACTATTAAATATAGAAGTATAGGTTGAGACATGTTATTTGAGGCACCTCAGTCCTCCTGTTTGTTATAGCCTTTATGTTTTCTCTTTTGACCATCTTAAGGAATTCTTTACTGCTCCTTAGGTCCACCAAAAACTGTTTTTTGTTTCATGTATGGTTAGTATGGTATCTTACAATTAATATTCATGGTATTCCCTGCTTATTTGAAGTTCTCAAAACCCTATCTTGAAGCCTTTATATGAAATATTGATTGTTAGGTTAAGTCAAAGAGGTCTCGTTCGATCTTACCCTTTTTCCATGCTTGCAAACTTGTTTCAGAGTTCCCAATAGCTTGATATATGTTTTTTAGGAGTTCCCTCTCCATAAATTGAGTTATTTGTATTTTCTTATGTGTTTTTCCAAAATATGAAGGTGATTTTCTAAAGTTAGAAGCTCTTAGCTCTCTATGTATCACTGGAATGTTTCTCTTGGATGTCTATTAGTTTAGATTACGGTTTTTTGAGCTTAATAGTTTGCCCTACCTCATGAATTGTAACTTTTAAACTATATATGTTTAAGACCTCTTAGCCTTTCCAAAACTTAATGTTTACTACACATCATATATCACTTTAAGGATCCATTGACCTTGCTAAATCGGCCATGTAATACACTTTGTTTCATCATTTAGACACTCTTGACTTTCACTTGACTCCATAGCCCAATGGCTTTGACATAATATTACTCCACCTACTCCATTTGACCATCTTTCCTAACCAAAAAAATCAACAAACGCTACACTTAACAACTAGCCTAAAATCAAAACCCTAGAGCAAAAAGAACACATCCTTTGAACCTAATAGAGAGATCCCTCTCTGAGTCCAGGAAGGCTAGGTACTCAGACTCCAAAGCTTGGTTCCATGTTACCCTGTCATTTGGTCTGCCAATCTGCCAAATCACAGGACCCTAACACTTCAGACGTTTACTCTTTAATAAGTTCTGCTTTCACTAGTTGTTCACATGCAAATTTGGTAATTTCCTTTGATAATCTTGATGTTTTCACTGCTGCTTTCTCTGCCTGCTTTATTTGTTCTTCCCAATCTTTGAATAAGATCTCCTTGTGGAACTTATCTACCTAGGGTAGATTATCTTCTTTACCTGATTTTATCACTCATAATTTTGTGAGTCATTACTTGACATGGTCACACAGTTCATTCCTCAAAGGGTAAGGACTCCTTAGAACTTTTTGAAGTTGGCATAGGAAATTTCATTTTTTCATATTTAACCTATCCTAAGTTTCAACACAACCCTAATTTCATCTCAAAACCACCTCCATATAGGTTACATCATGTTCCATCAGTCATCATTTACTAACATATTTTATTTCCCAAGCTTACAACTCCGAAAGAGGGTTTTTTGTTTTTAGAATGCAGAATTTTCATGTTTTATACATGTTTGTAGACTGCAGATTCTAGACAGCTAGAGATGTGTTTCAAAAAAATAAGAGAGGATTTTCTTCAATACATAATGACTTACAAAAAAATCCTTCATTCTTTCAATATCTATCAAGGGTAGGGAGAAAATAGCTCATCTCTGAACCCTATGTTTTCAAAAAAAACAGAGTCATTTTAGTGATGAATAAACTTGCTAAAGGACAAAAAGATGTTTTTTGAAGAGGAAACACCTCAACGCTCTTAAATTGAGCTTGATTATGTTTTAATGATTTAAAGGAATTTTTAAAACCAATTTTATGCAACTGGAAGGTACATTTTTGAAACAAGGAAAAAATCTGGAATTTAAACTATTTATGACATTTTCGTAGTGTTTCCTAGGCTTGAAGCCTGGGAAACGCTATGAAACCACTTGTAGCTTTTTTTTGGTCTAAAAAAACACTTTTGGTAGTTTCCAAGGGGAGGAAATGATAGGTAATATGTTTCAGAACATGATGAATACCATGCAATAGAAAAGAAGCAGAAATTCTGATGGAAAAGATCATTTTTGTACACTACGAAATTACGCTACCAAACTACCATGTTTTCGTAGTGAAATGTTTTTTAAGGTTTCTGAGAAAATAAAAAATTATTTTGGAAATATGAAAGAGGTTTTTCTTGACCATAGGCCCCTCTACAAAAACCTCTCTCAGTTTCTACAAATCCATCAGGATTTGGAAATTATACACTCATCTTTGCACGCTATGAAACTGCCATGTTTTCATAGTGAATTGTTTTTTAAGATTTATGAGAAAATGAAAACGTAATTTGGAAATTTGAAAGAATTTTTTCTTAAACATAGGTCTTTCTACAAAAACCTCTCTCATTTTGTGCAATGCTATCAGGGTTTGGAAATTATACACTAATCTTTGTAGCCTATTTTTTCAAAATTTTCGCTAACTAGATTTGTGAAAAAATTGTAAAAATTCAACTTCGAGGAGGCCTAGCTCAGCATCCACATGGAATAATGACACATCAATGTTGTAGTACACTCAGAAAATTAGTTGGTTGCATTTGATAAGGGTTATTGAATTGGTTTGTTGAACTATTAATGAAAGAAGAGTCCTTTTTGTATTCAAACTCTGCAAAATAGAAATATCCCTAAGAAGTCTCCAAGTGATAGAATCATATTTGAAATAGGTCTCTAAGGTGGGAATTCGAGGCTATAAAGGTGGCATATCATTTGTATGAGTCCTAATTCTATACAAGACTTAGTTTTAGATTTAGAAAGGGTTGGGATATGTTATGCCTGACTGCTACTATTGTAAATAGGTTTTTATATTAGTAATACAGAGTGGTTTTCATCTTGACAGACCTGAGATTATAATGGGGTTTTTAATGTTTTATTGATCTACATATTATGTTTAATGACTTGCAGTAGATTTCATTGTTGTTACTCAGAATTCGTAACTCTATGCTCTGACTTCCTTTAGTAATGAGATGACTCTGTTTTTCTATGTTTTATGAGTGAACTGCCTCAGCTTCCATGTTAAGAAACCTTGCCACTGAACCTACTGATTTGTTGAATCCATAAGCCTAATGGTAGCAAGCCTTCATCTTTTAGACCTGCAAAAATACAAAACCAAGACATGTTTCACAGAGTTAGCCATCTATCTTTATCATTAACCAATATTATAAATTATCCATGAGAGAGCCCTCTCAGACTGAAGAGGCTAAGCTTCAGTCAAAAGCTGGTTTTAAATAATTACACTGAGTTGTCTGATCAACAGCCAATAAAGTGAAATTTTGGTGATAACATTTTAGCGCCGTTGCCGGGGAGTCGAAGGTGTAAATTTTCCCTGGGAAGAACAAAAAAGTTTCAGTTCTAAGGCTTGAGAGCATCAGATACTTAGACACATATTGGCTGTATTTCTACTTTGGCGACTCCACACATCAAATAATCATTTGGAAGGTGACTCCACTGCTTCAAGATAAATATCTTGATGAAGTCTCAAGATGAGTTCCATTGCAAGAATAAATTCCAGGTATGCCCCTATGAACCGGTCTCACATCGCTAGTTTTCCAAATCCTATGCCAAAGGTCGAATGGTTAACTGATCTTCCCATATTTGAATATGAAAATAAAGGCAATGTTGCTCTTCATTTGGTTAGATTCCATATGCATTTATGCAAACTTAAGGTTCAGTTCCCTAAGGATTGTCTCATGAAGATGTTTATGGTCACTTTAGAGGGAAAATCATGGTCTTGGTATGAAAGCCTATCAAATGGTTCATTATATTCTTTTGATGATTTCCATGTTGCATTTTATGAGATGTATGAAGAGTGTCATCCCTCCTTATTGTTGGTCAAATATTATTGTAAACATTGTGTGATTTTTATTGAATATTTGGAGAATTGTTATGAATATGATGAGTTCATGGATGAGGAAATTTTAGAGGCCCTTCATAACAATCCATTTCATCCCCAAGAAGATAGGATAGCCTCTCTCTTGTATGAAAATGAAACCCAACAGGAGTTTATTTATGAAAATCATGTTCCATCCTTTGAGTTTGATGAAAATTTGCAGCAGAATTGTTAGTATTTTGATCATTACAAGTATAAGAATCATTTCAAACAACAAGAGAAATATTGGAAGATAATTGCTATAATCCTCAGGTAAAGGAAGAATTTTATTCTTCATGTCATTCCTTGCATCGGCCTACATCAAATAATGATCACACTAATGAGGAAGTGGATGAAATTTTTTCTTTATTCTTGTCTTCTAATCTGAATTTATTTGAGTGCAAGTCAAAAGATAAGATTCAATTTTTGGATGAATTTGCTAAGAACATTGAAAAAGGCATTGAAATTTTAGAAGATCAAATTCAATCTTATATTATTCATGATCAAGATCAGTGTTTTCAAAAGTTTTTAATGCCAGAACACAAAGAGAGGGTGTTGCTACCTTTATCTTTTCAGATTGAGGAAGAATACCCTGTTTTTGAAAATCAGTTTGATAGCACACAACTAAAATCTTGTGTGGTTGATAAAAGCATATATGAGTTGTCCAAAGCTGCAGAATGTCTTGAGAATCATCAAACAGATTATGTATTCTATGATCCTATAGCTGACTACATGAAAGAGTTATATAGTCCAGAGTTCCAGTTATATTTTAATTATGAGGATCAGATACATTTTACGTTCCCTTGGTCATTTCAGTATCATGCTTAATTTTGGTTCAAGTGCAGTCAAGAGGTTCAAATGTCAGATCGGATCAGTGACTAGCTTCATTGGAAGTTTCATGTTGCTTGAATTAAAAAAGGAGATTGCAACTGTTAGGGTAGGTAGGAATGTGTGAAGAAGCTCAAATTTGACTAAGCATATTTTCAGTATGTACAAATTTTGTTTTCCAGAAGTAATCATCAAGCTTGAGCCAGAGGAAAAGGCCATACGAGCTTGGTGAACTTTTCATAAATTTCAGAGTTTTTATTTCCAAGAAGATGGATGGCACTGGAACTACAGGTTCTTTGGTGTACCATAGGGGCACACCATCCAAAGTGGAGCCACTGTTATCACTCATAATTTTGTGAGTCATTACTTGACATGGTCGCACAGTTCATTCCTCAAAATAGTAAGGACTCCTTAAAACGTTTTCAAGTTGGCATAGGAAATTTCATTTTTTCATATTTAACCTATCCTAAGTTTCAATACCACCCTAATTTAATCTCAAAACCACCTCCATATACGTCACATCATTTTCTATCAACCATCATTTTCTGACATATTTCATTTCCCAAGCTTACAACTCCAAAAAGAGGGTTTTTTGTTTTCAGAATGTAGAATTTCCTGTTTTATACATGTTTTTAGAATGAAGATTCTGGAAAGCTGGAGATGTGTTTCGAAAAAAAAAAAGAGTTTTTTATTCAAGAAATACTAACCTACAGAAATGTCCTTTGGTTTTTCAATATCTATCAAGGAAATGGAGACAGGATCTCATCTCTGAACCCTATGTTTTTAGAAAAAACAGAGTCATTTTAGTGATCAATAAACTTGCTAAAGGAGAAAAGGATGTTTTTTGAAGAGGAAACACCTCAAGGATCTTAAATTGAGTTTGATTATTTTTTAAGAAGTGAAAGGCATTTTGAAAACCAATTTTATGTAGCTGGAAGGTACATTTTTTAAACAAGGAAAAAATCTGGAATTTACACTGTTTATGACAGTTTCATAGCGTTTCCTAGGCTTTAAGTGAGGAAAATGCTACGAAACCACATGTAGCTTTATTTTTGTTTTAAAAAAACTTTTGGCAGTTTCCAAGGGGAGGAAATTATAGGGAATATGTGTCAGAACATGATGAAGACCATGCAAGAGAAAAGAAGAAGAAATTCTAATGGCAAAGGTCATTTTTGTACGCTACGAAACTGCCATGTTTTCATAATGAATTGATTTTTAAGGTTTATGAGCAAATGAAAAATTATTTTACAAATATGAAAGAGGTTTTTCTTTAGTACAGGCCTGTCTACAAAAACCTCTATCAGTTTCTACAAAACCATTAGGTTTTGGAAATTATGCACTCATCTTTGCACGCTACGAAACTGCCATGTTTTCATAGAAAATTGTTTTTTAAGGTGTCTCAGAAAATGAAAAAGTATTTTAGAAATATGAAAAGGTTTTTATTCAAACAAGGTCCATATATAAAAAAATCTCTCAGTTTATGAAAATATATTAGGGTTTATAAATTATACACTAATCTTTGAAGCCTATTTTTTCAGAATTTTCACTAACCGGATTTGTGAAAACATTGTAAAAATTCGACTTGGAGGAGGTCCAGCTTAGCGTCGACATGGCATAATGACACATCAACACTCTAGTACACTCATAAAACTAGTTGGTTGCAGTTGATAAGGGTTATTGAATTGGTTTGTTGAACTATTAATGAAATAAGTGTCCTTTTTGTATTCAAACTCTGCAATACAAAAATATTCCTAGGAAGTATCCAAGTGATAGAATCATGTTTGAAATAGGTCTCTAAGGTGGGAATTCGAAGCTAGAAAGGTGGAAGATCATTTTTATGAGTACTAATTCTATAAATTACTTAGTTTTAAAGTTAGAAAGGGTTGGGATATGTTATGGTTGACTGCTACTATTGTAAACAGGTTTTTATATCAGTAATACAGAGTGGTTTTCTTCTTGATAGATCTGAGATTATCATGGGGTCTTGAATGTTTTATTTATTTACAGTAGATTTCATAGTTATTACTTAGAATTCATAACTCTGTGCTCTGAATTCCTTTAGTAATGAGATGATTGTGTTTTTCTATGTTTTATGAGTGAATTTCCTTTGAACCACTAACAGTAGATTTCACTGCTATTAATCAGAATTCATAAATCTATGATCTGAATTCCTTTAGTAATGAAATGACAGTGTTGAACTATGTTCTATGAGTGAATTTCCTCAGCTTCCATGTCAAGAAACCTTGCCACTGAGCCTACTGATTTGTTGACTCCATAAGTCCAATAGAAGCAAGCCTTCATCTTTTCAACCTGCGAACATACAAAACCAAGACACAATTCATAGAGTTAGCCATCTATCTTTATCATTAACCAATATCATAAATTATCTATTAGAGAGCCCTCTCAGGTTGAAGAGGCTAAGATTTAGTCAAAATATGGTTTGAAATAGTTACACTAAATTGTCTGAACAGTAACCAATCAAGTAAAATTTTGGTGATAACACCTGAGTCTGATGCTTGCCATTGAATGTGTTTCTTCATTTTCTTCTCAAGCTTCTCACATTCAAGTTTCTGGATAGCTAATTGTTGGATTAGTATTTCATTTGAGTCACAATAAGAGTCAATAATAGAATCTTGTTCGAAAAATACTTCTTGTTGTTGCTTTAACTTAGCATTTACATCCAATTCTTCTTTTATGAATTGCTCTAATTGTGGCTGGCTTTGTAATATGATCATTGTTGCTTCTAGTTGTGCTTTATTTTCAGTGATTTATGCTTGATGCTGCAATTTAGGACTCTCAAAATATTTTTGAATTTGGGCCATATTTAATTTCATTTTCTCACTGCGGTTAGAATTTTCTTCATCTAGTAGTCTCTCTAGTTCTTGTATTTTGTCTTCCTTTTGCTTCAGCAAAATTTTAACCTCAGTAGCTTTATCAACATTGGCAGTCACATATGCCCCTACAAACTGTGATAATTTATTTAAATGTTCAGTAGGATCAACTAAGGGATCCTTCCACAAAATGTCAACAGATTCATTTATGAGGTTTGAGAATGTTTCATCAATTCTTCTCCTTTTATTTCTCTCGACTACAGCCTTATGACTAGGACTGTAGAAGATATCCAACAAACGAATTTCCTCAACTTTTAAAACTATTTATTTTGTAGGGTAGGCTGGTATGATCTCTTGATCATGAATTTCTGGAACTTGTTGTAGTGGATTAACAGTTTCCACTATCTTTTGGGAATGTTTAGGAGTATGAAAAATAATAGCTTGATCAGTATTCGGATTGGTTTTAGGAGTTTTTATTGATTCAGAAAAATTATCCCATTCACTACTCAAATTCTTCTTTTGGGACTTTTCTGACTGATCAAGTGTATCATAATTGTGCTGAACTTCTTGAGAAGTTGAAACTATTCCATTACTTTCTCTTTTTTCCTGCATCTCTATCTCTTGGATTACTTGATCAATTATATTTTCTGGGTTATCCTTTCTAGATTCCGATTCATTTTCATAATTATTTGAATTGTGAGATTAATGCTTTGATTGTCCCAACTCATCCTCTAACATGTCTTTTGCTTCATTATCCAAGCTAATACTTGGAGTAGGTCTGTTGACATCTTTAATAGTTAGCAAGTCAAGAGGAATTCTCTCCAGTCCCTTATTTATGTATATTTGGAAGGCTTCCAAATCATCTTGGTTGATTTTACTGGATCCAAACTTAATTATATCTGAAAACTTTTCCATGCCTTGGAAAATATCATCAAATCCATCTATTTCCTTTAGAAAAAGCGTCATTTTGAGCTATGTGACGTAGTTTTAAATTAAATCATCTGGATCATACAAACTCTTTGGTATTACTGTCAAATTCAGTAGATTAATCTCTGAAACTTCCTTGTAGGTATGGCCAATATAAAAAAGTGCAAAAGTACCGCACTGTAAAGGGAAATTAGGCCAAACGACCTTCTTAGCATCTTTCAGTTGTTTAGTAATACCATTAACAAGTTGGTAGGTTATCTCTATTGCAAGTAACTTATCAAGAACATAATATGGTAGGACATGGGGAGAATCATAACTCCCAAATACTCTGACATATGTAAAATTCTCCTCTACAAACCAACTAGCCACAGAAAGAATATATGTACTAGATTCTTTGGAAACTCTGGGGGCTTTCTCATTGAATCATCTGGAGCATAAGCAACATGACTCCATGGAAAATTTTATAAAAATGCATATGGAAGTTTGAATCCCAAAGGGCTCTTTGGTAAATGTGGATTGGGGTAGGGTCTAGGATAGTCCATTTCCATCCCATGGTAGGAAAACTAGAAGAAAAGTAGATTGCATCCATGACATAGGCACTCATATAAAAGGGAGGTGTTTCTCTAGATGAAACACTCCTTTTATTCCTATACTCTATGATGTGTTTGGCTATATTATCAAACATGATATTTTCCCAATTCATGATTAAATAATTGACAATTGCGTCAATTAATGGGACCCAATATACTGAAAACCTAGTGGTATTAGGTTTCGAAAACAATCTACACAACATACTAGCAGCATAACAGTAAGGGGAAGGAATTTGGGCAATTGGGTACATACCAAGTTTATCTCGCTTCAAATTTCCTTGGTCTTCCTTCCATTCCTTTATGAGCTTCATGAGGTCTAGATGCTCTTCTCTAAAGCTTTATAGAAAATCATTGTCATATTTCTGCTGCAGGGAGTTTAGATGATACATTTCTTGTAAATATTCTGCCCTGAATGACCCAATATTCTCGCCTTTTGTATATTTGAATGTTCTATCTTCTATGTTTAAGTGGTCAATTACCCACTCAACCATGTCTGTATAAGGGAGAATTTTTGGCCTTGCAGCTACCTTGTGGACGAATGAACATGCAGCGTTGAAGTAAGTCACGTCTTAA
The DNA here is from genome assembly GCA_034641835.2 of Pinus albicaulis. Taxonomy (NCBI): domain Eukaryota; kingdom Viridiplantae; phylum Streptophyta; class Pinopsida; order Pinales; family Pinaceae; genus Pinus; species Pinus albicaulis. Next base: position 347,228,800 of record CM076571.1, read on the forward strand.
GAAACTAACGTGCTTGTTGTAGCAACTTTGGTTATTACCCTTGGATTTTCGTCCTCGAAAAGCTTATACATTGCCTCCCATGATGAAATTTCGCAATCCTTGTTGCAGGTGGTGTCTGAAAATAGGGGAGACATGTCTGAGTCTTCAGTAGACGATGTTTAAGAAATCTCTTTTCCTTTCTTGTTCATTTAAAGCTTCTTCACCCTGTTAAGTGGTTTCCTAATTTCAAGTAAACAGAGAGAACATTACAAGTATAAAGAATAGAGAGAAAAATATGTCGTTTATATTAAACATGCATGAATAGATATGAATCTATTAAAACCTGTATTTCTATTAAATGCTATTAATCATCAATAATCATTTCAAATTAAATCTTTTACACCTTTACACGAAATAGATATCAATAAATTTAAGACGTTAGATCTTGGATTTTGGTTTGATATAGCATAAGCCATTTCACATGCTTGAGTAATTAAATTCCATTCATTCACATATAGCAACCTATAACTTTTATCGTTTACGATGCTACCCATAAATTCTATGAAATGATATCTGTGCAAATTGCATATCGCAACTTTTATGCGGTAAAAGAATTTTATTTGGGTTAAGCCATGCGAAATGTGAAATGTGAATTCAAGAAGTCAAGTGGTTGCACTTTATGGGACTTTTGAGCTTTATGTTTATTTCTTTTTTTCCTCGTCGGGTCTGCATAATCGCAACTTATGCCGAATTGCTTTATAATTTTGATTGTTTAATTGAGGTGTGATGCGATAAACAAAATATAACGGTGATTGAAGAATTTTAAATTTTTAATATAAATTCTAAAAAAGTCTTAGCACATTTCGCAACGCGTGTGACTTAGTGGATTTGAAGTCTTTTTGGTTGGTAAGTTATGTGGTTTGCGATGCGCACTAAGGAATAAAGTGGAAAAACTCAAAGAAAACTCTATTTCCTAAAGTTTTTTTTTTAAACATAAAAAATAAATTTCCTAATTATTTCTAAAGGGTCGCCATTTATTAAAATAAATGGGGGGTGTTGTATAGCACAACAATGCCCAAAATTGTTATAAGCATAACAAATTAGGTGACTAAAAAAGGGAGCAGAGGAATCATAATATGTTTGTCTTATCTTCCTTCTATTCCAATCAACCTTTATGACCAAAATTGTTGCATGATAAACAATATACCTTAAAGAAACTGCAGTACCTAGGAGCTGATGGTATTTTTGTGTAGTGTCTATTTTTCTACAACGAAAACAACCTACTTCTGGAATTGGCTGCAACATGTCCATAATTATGACATAAATAATTCAACATTATTGATCAAAGAAGAGAATCGGTTTATATATCTATAGTTAGGTACGAATGATTTCCTATTCATGATTTTTGGTTGACCTTTTCTCTCTTTAAACACTTTAGGTTTTGTATTGATACCCTTTGAATCTTTTGCACTATCTTGTGAACTAGATTCTCCTTTAACAGTTTCGTGAAAACCAAGACCAAATTTAGTGGAAGGAGACCATTGACTACTAAGAATATTATCCAGAATATTAGTACTATATTGAAATCTCAAGTGTTTATCCTTTCCTTCTAATTTACCTTTTAAAATATTTACCTCAACCACCAATATTTGGAACTGCTTCTTCAAACCTTCTTCGACCCTTATTCCTTCTTACACTTTCTCATTCAGTTTTACAATCTCTTCTTTCAGCCCATTTTCTTGATCTTAAAATTTTTGTAGAATTCATTCATTCTTCTTATTTGATTTTTCCAGATCTGATTTGAGAGAGATAATTTCTGCTTCAAGTCCTCCACTATGATTGGTTACTTCATTGTGCAAATTTTGACACCATTCTATCTCTTTTTTTTCAACTACTCAATTGATTTTCTTTTTTCTAACTGACTATTTAATCTAGTGATAACATCATTGTAGATACATTCTCTTTCATTAAATAGAATATGTTGATCTTCAACTTTATTTTTGAGTTTAGAAATTTTTTCTTCTAGATATATAACATTACTTTCACTTCCATATTCACTATCTTCAAAATTGAATGAAAAAGAAAGTGGATCACAAGAACAACAATCAGTACCTTTTTATCTTCTTCATTTTATGCTACACACATTTTCTGAGATGTATTTTTCCTCTGAGTAACCTTCTTCTTTTGCTTCCTTCCATTGTGATGGATCTGCTTCAAGTGATCAAGCTTCTTCAAAAGGACCTTCTCTGATACCAATTGTTGGGAAAAATACTGATAGGAGGAGGGGGGGGGGAATAATTCTCAGAGAACTTATTATTCAGATAAATCTTTAGTAAATTTTCTTAGACCAATGCATAATTCATTCATCAAACATTTAGTAAGTAGAAAACATGTGTAGTAAAAATAGAATAAATCATCACACATATGCACCACACATGAACACCAGGATTTAAGGTGGAAATCCAATGTGGGAGAAAACTACCATTGTCTTCATCTCTATATTCAATATTTATTATATATAAAATTGCTTACAATATTGTACTAGCGCAAACTCATACCAGCACGCATGCACCCACCTGCAGAAGGCTGAAACCTTCTCTCGTTTTCCAGCTACTACTGGAAGGGATATCCAACTCCCTAATCTTATTTACCAACCACCATTAGAAGGGAGCTTCGATCCCCTGATCTGATCACCAGCTCCTACTGGGAGGAAGCTTCGACTTCCTCACTGAAGGCTCCAACCCTCAGCACCATTGTGGACCACGTTTCATAAATTTTCACACTGGATCCAACAAATTTCAACTCAACACAACTTGTAGGCCTCTTTCCGTCATATCTTCAGATTTGACCCACTACACTCATTTAAGCCCAAAACCATACATCAAATTGAAACATATAACTGTACCAAATCATTCATTGAATCATTAATCAAGAAACCAATCACAGATCTTTAATCATAATCAACTTGCGGCATTATAAATACTCAAACAACCCATATCTCTATCAAGACGTCATTGCCAATGTTATCACACTCAAAATTTTCAATAACTTGAGCATGTCATGTTTGTAAGTAGATTGGTTAGAGTATCATGAAATGATAAATTTTATGATATGGTATACATTTTTAGGTTGCTTTAAGTTATTAGGGGATGTATTTAAGTCATGTCAAAAGGATAAATTTGAATTGGATACTTTAATTAATCAAATGTGTCAAATCTGGCCACGTGTTGGAGTTTTACTGAGTCTGTAGCATTTTTAGTAAAAACTTAACATATTTCGCTGTGGAAACACCTAATAATTCCATAACGAATATGATACATGTTAAACTAAATTCGCTACGAAACCCTTTTTTCCTGCAATGGTTTCTGCAAACTGATGAGTTGTTAAAATTTGAGTTTTTCTAGGGCATGTTGTCAGGATAGGGTCATCATTGAAAGATTTGAACACGTTTGGTCATAAATTACCATTTTCTTTTGAATTTCATCTCATTCTTTTCCCTAATCTACCCTTCAATCCTTATGATTTTTCTTTCATCCTTGTAAGTTGCTACTCAAACAACTCGCTGTTACTGTTTCTTCCTCTAGAAGTCCACTATCATACTAGCCTCGTATTTCCATAACAACTTGTTGTCATCAGGTATTCACTGAACAGGCGTTAGTTTCTAAAGAAGGCTAGTGTTGAAAACTAAGGAAATGGATACACCAAAGAAGAGAGATAAAGGAGTCCTACCATTCAGATACAAGCCTAGAAGCCCGACATTAATCATGGAGGATCCTAGTTTCGTGGAGGCTTTCACAAGACTAGAATGCATGCAGTTTTCTCAAATATTACAGGGTCATCATATACAGTTTTCACAAGATTTTGCACTAAATTTCAAGGGAAATTTTATGAAGGTTGGTATTATCCATTTTCCTATTTCACCTTATATGATTTCTCAAGCAACAGGAATCCCCAGGACACGAGAAGAGTGGTTTAAAGCCATGAAGTTCAATTTGTAGATTTTTGATGAATTTTTGAAACCTTAACATGTAGGGATAAATATGATTGTAGGGATTCCTAGAACTTGTCTCAAAGATACCTATTCTAAACTATTGATGGTGATAGAAAAGTACTTTACCTGTGAGGGTAGATTTCATATAATCTACATGTATCATTTAAAGTTTTTGCTTCATTTTACAGGAAAAAAACTAATTGATATCCCTTTCTATCTCTTTAGAAGTCTTGGAAAAATGTCAGATAAGGTGCAAGGTAGGCATTAAAGGAGTGAAACCTCCATCTCTCACCATGGATTGATCAAATTTCTAGTGTTGGAAGAATTGAATAAACTAAACAGATACTGGGAAACATTTTTGTTTATGAGTGGTTATGAAATAGATGCTCTAACTCCAAGGAAAACTTCTACATCCAAGAATCTTACTCCTAGACAAGAAATGGATACCATTGCAAAGACAGAAGGTGGTCATCAAGAAGGTTTTCATTCTTCAGCTGAAATCATGGAGATAGAAACTAAATTCATTCAAGAAGTAGCACCTCATCCAAAACCTACAAAGCATGTTATAGAGCCTACTACAATTAGCAAGTCTAAACCTACTGCAAAAATTCTAGAAGAAGCACAAAGGAATCCACTGGAGGTAAAGGTAGGCTTGAAGATATTTTACATGCAATAGACATTGTAGAGACCCCTATACTGAAACCAGTAGAGGTAAAAGTATCCAAGACTAAAAGGAAGGGTCACACTGCCAAGAAATTAGATTTTTCAACTAAAGACTCAAGTTGTCTATTTAAACCTAGAAAACCTTTTCACTAGATCACAAATTACACAGGTTATTAAAAATGACAGCAAGCAGCAGAGGAAAGATAAAGGAAAAGGGGCAGTAGTAGAATAAATCATAGTTGTATCTCCTACTAAGATAAAAATTACTAAAGGAAAGGTAGGTAAATCCAAAAATAAGGTTCAGAAGGAGTCTGAGGTAGACTTTCCCAAAGAACAACTCAAAGATGAAGAAGAAATTGTGAAACAGAGAAAGGGAAAAGAAAAAACCATAGAGAAAACTGAAAAAGAGCTTAGTAAAGAACAGTTGAAAGAGACTATAGAAGAGTTGATTAAAACAAATATGGAGATGGAAAGATACAAACAAGATAAACAGTTGATAGATGAGGTGGAAAATAAAGTGTCTAGTCAGGTTACCCATTTTGAAATATCCATTGGAAAGGCCTAAAATCCGCTGAAAAGATCACAACCTTTGCACAACATGATGAAACATACAAGACCGAGAAATTTATGGTTATAGGAAGAAAGGAAGAGTCTTTAGAGACAAGTCAAATAATTGAAAGAACATATGGAGATGATGAATGCATAATTAGAGATGAAAGGTTTGAAAATAAATGTTGTAGAAGAACCTATTAATGTTACTCATGAAGAATTTGCTGCTAAATGAGAAGGTAACAGTGAACAACAGATCATTTTTTTCTTATTCCATCATATTTCATATTCAAGTATACTCATGGACCTTTTCTAGGCCTAAATTCTAATTTTTTCTAAGTCTATGGGCAATTAGGAAATTCCACAGCGTACCCGAGCTTGAAGCCCAATTTTTGTTGTGAAATTTCTAAAGATGTTTGTTTGGTTCAAAGCCACTTATTTTGACTTGGTTAAGGAACTCTAAGGCCTGTATTTAAATTTTTTTGATCACCTAACACCATCCAGTGGTTAGAAGTAGCAGATGTATAGCACAGGTGACCTAAATGTTTTCGCTACATAATCTCGTTGTGGAAGTAGCTAAAAACTATGTTTTTGCAGCAAAGTCAGTTTTTGGAAATGTCCAAAGGGTAAGGAACTTTTCCAAAGTGTTTTTGCCATGGGAAATGACAAAGAGTATCAGAGAAATGTTAAAGAGTATCAGAACAGAGGATTTCTGAATGAAAAATTTTGTCATGAAGATGGTTTGGAGATGCCATATCATTATGCTGCCATATCATCAACGTAACAACTCCTTAACAGTAGGGAGTACAATCTCATGAAGACAATGAGGGTATCTATGTTTTCATTGTGGTCAGTATCATTGAAGGACATGATTCCTTTCGATGTAGTTGGATTATATTTTAGATAAAAATGTAATAAATAGGTGTTTGAGTTATGTTAGGACTCTAACTCCTAATTTAGTAGGTATCAATTTCTAGTTATACATATCTAGTTTTTGGTTAGATTAGGTGGCATTAAAAGAAATTAATGATATAGCCATTTGGAAGATTGGATATAAAGGCTAGATGCCTATAAGTAAATAGTACATTCATGAATGATGGGTTGGTGGGGAAGATGGTGTTCCAGTTGAGGACCTTGCTACTATTGTAATATTTCATTATCAGTGATATACTTTTACAGCAGCGTATTTCAAACCCAAGATTCATTGTATGTTCTTATCTATGATTTTTTATATTATTCCTTTGATCTTTATGCAGTGGCTCATGTGTAATCACTTGGAATTCAATAATATGCTCCAATTTCCTATACACATGTAGTTTATTTTTTTGTCCTTTGTGTGTGATTTGATAAGAATATAAGTGCCTTGGCTTCCATGACTTTTTTGCTTTGTAATTGACAATTTCCTTCTAGACTTGAGATTCAAATGAGGGGTTCAGTGTTATTTTTACTTTATATCTTTCCTCTTTAATCAATTGCAGTAGATATCATCTCTAATTACTCGGAATTCATAATATTATGCTCTAGCTTCCTTTAGTGGTGAAATGACTATGTTTTCCTATGTTATGTGTATGAACCATCTTTTTGAAACCTTTGTTTTCCTCAGGTCACATAAGAATAATTATTGTCATTGAGTTTATTGATGATTGACCCCATGCCCAATGGTAGTAAACCCTCTACATATTTCACCTACACAACAACACATTCAATACAATTCAGAGTTAGCCATATGCTTTAAACTTCATTGAAAATCATTTATTCTTCTTTTGACAGAGCCCTCTCAGACTGAAGAGGCTAATCTTCAGTCAAAAGCTAGTTTAAAGTAGTTACTCAAATTTGACCATTGCAGCAGCCCAACATGACTCAATTTGGTGATAACATTTGGCGTTGTTGGGGATGGCTGTTGTGTAACCAGCTCAAAAAAGAGAAGAAAAGAGATATCAACGCCTTAGAAATGAGCCACTTCGAGGGGGCAACCTCCAATACATTACATAAATGAACAATTCTTCGATGATACAAATGAACAAAACCTCCTTCTATATATAGGAGTCCATGGGGCCACAATATAATCCTAGTGGGGCCACAATGTAATCCTAGCCGACCTAACAATAATAATGTAAGGGCACAATAATAACAATATGGGGGTTACAGGGGTACAATAATAACAATAATGGGGGCTACACTAACATAATAGGGGGCTACACTATTAATATAGGGACTTAACATGCCCCTCTCCTTCAAACAAGTGTTGTCCTCAACGCTTGATTATTTCTTGATGCTTCTGTATAAAATTCTCTTCCTCCCATGTGAAATCTTCTACAAGAAAGTTCTTCGACTTGCTGAGATACTCTGAAATTGATCGTACTTTTCGAGTTCTTGTTTCTATGACTGCTTCATAACTTCTTTCGATGTGATGTTGATCTTCCTGTTGTTTCATTAGATTCTGCACCAAAGTTGGGTTATCCTTTGAGAGTTGGAGAACTTGTTGATGCTCGATGTGATCTTCCACTAATTTATCATCCATATTTGCTATTATTTGATCCTTCAAACCATCCAACTTAGCCTCCATTTCTTCTTTTAAACCATCTATTTCATCTTCAATTTCTCTTCGTAAGATTGAAACTTGTTGCACTTGGTACCATAATTTTGATATCTCATACTCCAATACTTCCTCTTCATGGGTCATAGTATAGCTTTCCAAAGGCTTAATGGGTGTTGAATTCTTTTTAGTGGCCATTTTATAATCCAATACTGATATGTATTCTACAATATGCCCTTGCAATCAATTCAACTTGATTCTTCAAACAAGACTTATGCAATTCGGAAAAAAATTACACACCTTTTACTTTCTTTAAGGAGCTCGATATTGAAATTGAATTATCTCTGTAATTAAAAATCTTAGATATCTCAAATTCAGTCCTGTAGTAGCCCTCTGAAGTTTCTTTCAAATGCCACAGGTCTGACCTGATTTGGATTCTCCAAGACAAATTTGTGTCCAATCTCCCACAATGACCTAATTTTGGACTGGTTCAGTAGAGCGAACTTGTACGACTTGCCACGTGTCACTGTTTTGTTCTTTGTCTTTGAAATTGATATCCAAGAAACTACAGGCCGTGTACTTGCGACCACTTTTGACGGCACTCCAATCCAATCTCCAGAGAGAGAGTTATTGAACTTTTCCCACGATCACCTCTTTGAGATGAAATTCAGGAGCCTGAAAAAGCACTACCTTCCACAGATCATATCTCCAAAAATATTGCGAAACAAGCTCTGAAATTTTTTGACGAATTTCCTCAGGATTTCAGCTTCGCACCATATGAATTTCAGACTCTGAAACTTTGTACAAAAAAATTTATAGCGCAATTGCCACGATGACCTGTTTATGAGCCTGAAAAAATACCTAACTTCCACAGATGATATCTCCTCAAATATTGCGAACCAAGATCTGAAATTTGTAGACAATCTTCCTCAGGATTTCAGCTTCGCATCCTAAAAATTTCAGCTTCTGAAGCTTCGTAGAAAAACAGTTATAGCGAAAATTCCACGATGACCTGTTTGGAGCAGCGAAACCCTAGAATCCCAAAGCTCTGATACCAAATGTTGTGTAACCAGCTTCAAAAGTAGAAGAAAAGAGATATAAACACCTTAGAAATAAGCCACTTCGAGGGGGAAACCTCCAATACATTACATAAATGCACAATTCTTCGATGATACAATTCACAAAACCTCCTTTCTATATATAGGAGTCCATGGGGCCATAATGTAATCCTAGTGGGCCACAATGTAATCCTAGCCGACCTAACAATAATAATTTAAGGGCACAATAATAACAAAATGGGGGTTACAGGGGTACAATAATAACAATAAGGGGGGCTACACTAACAAAATAAGGGGCTACTATTGTAGTTGGACTTAACGATGAAGGTGTGAATTTTCTCTGGGAAGAACGACAAGGTTCAGATTTGACATCTGATGGTGAACAAAAGCCAAACACACGAAGGCGATGCCATTCACCTAGCGACTCCATTTTTCAAGGTCCTGAGTTTCAAAGTTCATAACGACTCCACTAGGAAGAATCTAGATTTTATAGCATTCATGGTGATGCAAGATGATAGGGTATGTGGAAAACTCTTTACATGATGAAATTCTACAAAGTGTAAGGGATGAGTTAGCATCATTTCAGATAGATGAACATTTATCCATAATAGTGTTTTTTTGTTTGAAATCCAGTCGACTCACACCTGAAAATAAAACTTTTTTATTGGTTTAGCTGATGAAATATTAAAGAATGAAATTGAACTATTGGATGTTAAAATTGGATCATATGTTTTCCAAGACCCTAAACAGTTCTTGGAAGGTCTTCCTCCTCCAAAAAAGGAGGAAATTGTTATACCATTTAACTTGCAGATAGAGGAAGAATATGGTTATGAGCTTGATATTGTAAATTTGGAATCAAGGTCCAACCTTGATGAAGAAAATGAAAAGGATATCTAGGATAAACTTTTCATTGAGAGCTTAAAAGGGATATCCATAAATTTTTTCTTATATGATCCCATAGCTAATTACATGGAAGAGTTCTACAGTCCAACTTTTCAATTATTTTCTCACTATGAAAAACATATCCATCTTCTCTTACTTTTATCATTTCAAAATATAGTTTTCTTTTGGTTCAAGTGCAGTCAAGGGGTTCAACTATCAAATCAACTCATTGACTAGATTTATTGGAGGTTTCATGTTGCTTGAATCAAATATGAATATTGTAGTTGTTATGGTAGGTAGAAGCATGTGTGAATAAGCTCAAAGTAGACTGAGCATATTTTCAGTAGGTAGAAATTTGGTTTTTCAACAGTAATCATCAAGCTTGAGCCCAAGGTGAGGGCAATAAGAGTTTGAAGAAAGCTTGGTAAATTTCAGAAGTTTACTTCCAAAAAATATGGATGGCATTCGAACTACAGGTTCATTGGTGTACCATAGGGGCACACCATCCCAAGTGGAGCCACTTTTATCACACTCAAAGTTTTCAATAACTTGAGCATGTCAAGTTTGTAAGTAGATTGGTTAGAGTATCATGAAATGATAAATTTTATGATATGGTATAATTTTTTAGGTTGCTTTGAGTTATTAGGGGATGTATTTAAGTCATGTCAAAAGGATAAATATGAATTGGATACTTTAATTAATCAAATAAGTTAAATATGGCCAACTGTCAGAGTTTTCCTAAGTCTGCATTTTTTTTAGTACAAACTTGATAGATTTCGCTATAGAAACACCTAATAATTTTGTAGTGAATATGATACCTGTTAAACTAAATTCACTACGAAACCATTTTTTCCTGCAACGGTTTCTGCAAACTGACAAGTTGTCAAAATTTGAGTGTTTCGAGGTCATGTTGTCAGGATAGGGTCATCATTGAAATATTTGAACATGTTTCGTCATCAATTACCATTTTCTTATGAATTTAATCTCATTATTTTCCCTAATTTACCCTTCATTCCTTATGCTTTTTATTTCTTCCTTGTAAGCTGATACTCAAACAGCTTTATGACATTGTTTCTTCCTCTAGAATTCCATTGTCATACTAGCCCCGTATTTCCATAGCATCTTGCTATCATTAGGTCTTCACTGAACAGGAGTGATTTTCTAAAGAAGGTCAACGCTGCAAACTAAGGAAATGGCTACACTAAAGAAGACAAATAAAGTGGGCCTACCATTCAGATATGAGCCTATAAGCTCGAAATTAATCATGGAGGATCCCAGTTCCATGGAGGCTTTTACAAGATTAGGGTGCATGCAGTTTTGTCAAAGATTACAGGGTCATCATATATAGGTTTCACAATATTTCACACTAAATTTCAAGGGAAGTTTTACGAAGGTTGGTATTCTCCATTTTCCAGTTCCACCTGATATCATTTCTCAAGCAACAAGAATCCCCATAACAGGAAAAGAGTGGTTTAAATCCACGAAGTTCAATTTGCAGATTTGTGATGATTTTTTGAAACCTGAACATGTAGGGAAATATCACTGTGGGGATTCCTAGAACTTGTCTCAAAGATAACTATTCTAAATTATTGGTGGTGATACATAAGTACTTTACCTCTGAGGGTAGATTTCATACAATCTACATGTATCATTTCAAGTTGTTGCTTCATTTTACAGGAAAATAGCTAATGGATATCCCTTTCTATCTTTTTAGAAGTCTTGGAAAAATGTCAGACAAGGTGCAAGGTAGGCCTGAAAGGAGTGAAACCTCCATATTTCACCATGGATTGAGAAAATTTCTATTTCTAGAAGAACTGAATAAACTAAATAGATACTGGGAAACGTTTTTTTTTATGAGTGGTTATGAAATAGATGCTCTAACTCCAAGGAAAACTTCTAAATCCAAGACTCTTACTCCTAGAAAAGAAATGGATACCATTGAAGAGACAGAAGGTGATCTTTAAGAACGTTTGCAACCTTCAGCTAAAATCATGGAGATAGAAACTAAATTAATTCAAGAAGAAGCACCTCATCCAACACCTAGCAAGCATGTTATAGAGCCTACTACAATCAGCAAGCCAAAACCTGCTGTAAAAAAGTCTAGAAGAAGCACAAAGGAATCCACTGGAGGTAAAGGTATGCTTGAAGATATTTTATAGGAAATAGACATTGTAGAGACCCCTATAGTGAAACCGGTAGAGGTAAAAGGATCCAAGACTAAAAGGAAGTGTCTCACTACCAAGAAATTAGATTTTTCAACTAAAGATTTTGGTTTTCTGTTTAAACCTAGAAAAAATTTTCACCAGATCATAGATTACTGAGGTTATTAAAAATCACAGCAAGCAGTCAAGGAAATGTAAAGGAAACAGGGCAATAGTAGAAGAAATCATAGTTGTATCTCCTACTGAGATATACATTACTAAAGGAAATGTAGGTAAATCCAAAAAGAAGGTTCAGAAGGATTTTGAGTTAGAATTTCCGAAATAACAGCTCAAATATGAAGAAGAAATTGTCAAACAGAGAAAGGGAAAAGAAAAAATCATAGAGAAAACTGAAAAATAGCTTCTTAAAGAATAGTTGAAAGAGACTAGAGAAGATTTGATTGAAACAAATATGGAGCTGGAAATATACAAACAAGATAAACAGTTGATAGATGAGGTGGAAAATAAAGTGACTGATTAGGTTACCCATTTTGAAAAATCCATTGGAAAGGCCAAAAATCTGCTGAAAAGATCACAGCCTTTGCGCATCATGATGAAACACACAAGGTAGAGGAATTTATGGTTACAGGAAAAAAGGAAGAGTCTTAAAATACAAGTCAAATAATTGAAAGAACATATGGAGATGATGAACGCATAATTAGAGAAGAAAGGGTTGAAAATAAAGGTTGTAGAAGAACCTATTGAAGTTACTCATGAAGAATTTGCAGCTAAATGAGAAGGTCACAGTGAACAACAAATCCATTTTGTCTTATTCCATCATATTTCATATTCAAGTACACTCATTTTCCTTTTCTAGGCTTAAATTCTAAATTTTGCTAAGTCTATGGACAATTAGGCAATTTCGTAGCGTGCCTGGGCTTGAAGCCTAGTTTTTGTTGCAGAATTTGTGAAGATGTATTTTTTGTTCAAAGCCACTTATTTTGACTTGGTTAAGGAACTCTAAGGCCTGTATTTAAATTTTTTTTATCACCTAACACCATCCAATGGTCAGAATTAGCACATGTATAGCACAGGTGGCCTAAATTTTTTCGCTACAGAATCTCGCTGTGGAAGTAGCTAAAAACTTTGTTTTTACAACAAAGTCAGTTTCTGGAAATGTCCGAAGGGTAAGAAGCTTTTCCAAATTTTTTTCTCCATAGGAAATTTCAAAGAGTATCATAGCACTGTTAAAGAGTATCAGAACAAAGGATTATTTAATGGAAACATTTGTCATGAAGATGGTTTGGAGATGCCAACTTATTATGTTTCCATATCATCAACGTAACAACACCTTAATAGTAGGCAAAAAAATCTCATGAAGACAGTGACGGTATTTATGTTTTGATTGTGGTCAGTATCATTGAAGGAAATGATTCCTTTCGATGTAGTTGGATTATATTTTAGATAAAAATGTAATAAATAGGTGTTTGATTTATGTTAGGACTCTAACTCTTAATATAGTAGGTGTCATTTTCTAGTTACAAATATCTAGTTTTTGGTTAGACTAGGTGGCAATAAAAGAACTTAATTATCTAGCCATTTGGAAAATTTGATTTAAATGCTAGATGCCTATAAGTACACATTACTTCAATGAATGAAATGTTGGTGGGGAAGGTGGTGACAGGACACTTCTACTATTGTAATCTTTCATTATCAGTAATCTACTTTTACAACAACTTATTTCAGACCCAAGATTCATTGTATGTTCTTATCTATGCTTGTTTATCTTAGTCCTTTTATCTTTATGCAGAGGCTCATGTGTGATCACTTGGAATTCAGTAATATGCTCCAATTTCAGGTACACGTGTAGTTTATTGTTTTTTCCTTTGTGTGTGATTTGATAAGAATATAAGTGCCTTGGCTTCCATGAACTTTTTTGTTTTGTAATTGAAATTTTCCTTCTAGAATTAAGATTCGAATGAGGTATTCAGTGCTTTTTTTACTTTATATCTTTCCTCTTTAATCACTTGTAGTAGATTTCATCCCTAATTACTCAGAATTCATAATATTATGCTCTGAATTCCTTTAGTGGTGAAATGGCTGTGTTTTTCTATGTTATGTATATGAACCATCTTTTTGAAACCTCTATTTGCCTCGTCACATAAGAATAATTACTGTGATCGAGTTTATTGATGATTGACCCCATCTCCAATGGTAGTAAACCCTCTACATCTTTCACCTACACAACAACACATTCAATACAATTAAGAGTTAGCCATCTACTTTAAACTTCATCGAAATCATTTATTTTTCTTTTGAGAGAGCCCTCTCAGATTGAAGAGGATAATCTTCAGTCAAAAGTAGGTTTGAAGTAGTTACTCCAAGTTGACCATTGTAGTAGCCCAACAGGACTCAATTTGGTGATAATAGACAAATAGCAAAAACAAAAAAAAATTTATTAGACATTTCCTTCAACATTCTTCAACAAAACCTTGGCTTGTATACGTGCCTTCCATAAGACATATCCACGACTGTACACACTTCTTATGAAACCAACTTGCGTATGTATTACAATATTTTTTACTGAATATATACGCACCTATACATAATATAACCTATGTGTATACATGAATTCCTTGATTCAAACCCACGAATATATCTATAAACAGTTCAGGACTACACAACAATTTGGAACTGTAAAATTACTCAGATCATATCCATCACTTCACCAAACATGCGCCAGACCATATATCTAAACAGATTATGCAAATACATATTCATTTCAGGTCTAGAGATCCATCCATCATTGTATTCAACGGTGCATCATGATTTCAGATATATCAATAAACTATAGCCCATTCCATGCAGACATACTTCAGATTGAATTATTCATTCAATTCCCATACTCATGCACACTTAGCACTATGATCTTCACCTCCTTATATAGTTTGAGCCTTAGCTAATACCATGAGCCAAAACTACACAAGTGTCATTGATATTCTTGGACGATATTAAGTAGTCGTTACTGCACTTAATATTCTGGGCTAATGCCATGGTAAAGACCCCTGGTATTATAAAATTAGTGCGCTAGCACATATGTGACTTTTCTTCTTCTTACCTGCGTGTATACGAAACATGGCCTTTAGTAACTCACGTATAGATCTTCAATTATGTACTTTATCCATCTTTTGATTATGATCTGCAAAACCTTTGTCCCAACATTCTTTCATTATGTTCCATCACTTTGTCACCTCTAAGCGTAACCATATACTTGGTCTTTCACGAGTGGGTTTCCATCAAGGAAAACATATGCATCATAATGCCAATATTTGGCTCAGGTTGTGGATTTTTTCCCTTGAGGGTTTTAACCATGTCAAATACTAGTGTACTAATCTGTGATCTCAGATCTATTTGTGAGCGGTGACCTTTGGTGTTTGATCTAAGGAACTTACCCTATAAATTCCTACAACCTACTCCCATATGCTCCATTGGACCCATCCTCCTAACCATAGCTGATCTGAAGTGTCCCATGCTTCTGAAAATATGAAAAACTTTGAAGGATGGCTACATCAACCTCTTCTTGCTTTTCTTGTGCTTGTATAAGTCTATCATTATCTTCCTTACAACTTCTTATTTCTTCCTTTAGACTTCTCAGTGTATCTGCAAAATGAGATGAATGTCCAACACCATGCTGCTCATACGACTCATAGGGATAATCTATGTAGTCTACTATTCCGTTATTCATCTTTGTTTTTTTCTTGCAATGTGAAATATGTCAGCTAAACCAAATCATAAATAAACCAACGTACGTTATTGTAATTTGGGGAGGATACATCTTGCAAGATCAACCAATCAGAGAAATACATGTATATACATAATCATAACAACATATAAACTCATAACACATGGTATATTAGTGCATAAACATTATTCGAGTTGAAGTCTAGTCATCAATGCATAATCATACCAAATTCACACCATTACCTAATGCATGACAACCTCAACCCTACCAACACAAAATTTACCACATGTAGCCATCTGAAATGTATAATCAAGCATGAAGGACCAATGCATCTTTGACATATAGCATCATGTAAGAAAACATACATAGACAACACACAATCATGACCAATGTGTGACCTAGCATAAACAAGAAATTCATATACAACATGTAGCAGCATGTAAGCAAGCGTGCACTAACAATACACAAGCATGAACAACACATAACTAGTCATACACTAATGACAACATGTTGATAACAACACCATCAACCCTTCCACCATGGCCAACAAAACACAGATGCAAAAAAGACAGACACTATAGTTATGAGAAACACATATGCAACCAATAGAAAATCATAACCAACACACCACCCATATAGTCCAAGGATTGAACCATGCTCTGATACCACTCTATAACACCCTCTTCCCACATCTACCCAAGTAACTGGCCAACTCGGGTAAACATGCAACAACAAGCTACTATATTGAGACTCAACCTCCTAGGTAACCTTAAGGAAGTGGAACTGATAGAAACACAACATACATGCCTTGTACAACAACAAAAAAACCCCCAGGAGATAACCCAACCATTCAGGCCTCTTGCCCCTGAGTCACACTGACCTTTTTACCTCTTTAACACATATTTCATTAAATTTGGAATTATTCTATTACAAGGTCTTCAACAACATTCATTCTTGTGTAAATCACCATATTAACTTAATTTAAGATAAAAATAATTTTAGGAATTTCAAACCAATTAGAGACCATGAATAGGTCAAACGTGGGGTTGTTAGGTACAATAGTATCAATGCACAATATGAGTGTGAAAGAAAGCTCTTAGAAACAATTTATTTAAGGTAAATCATATTAGTATGTCTAACATCCAAGAAAGATATTATAGTTATGGATAAGATACTAGAGTAATCGATGTTTGAATTTTTTGTTAGACGACTCTAACCCCCTTTCCCACAACCTACTAGAGAGTTTTTTTTTAATAATGGTGATGTGAGGATCTTTGTGTAAGTGGAAAAGAGGTGCCTCCCTTGCATTTTGAAACTAGTCTACTAGAAACTTAGTAAAATCTTTGTGCAATAAATTTTCTACCCCTTCATTGCCTTTAAGTAACACTAATGAGGAGGTGATAATTCTTTTTTACAACATCTATGGATAGACTATTAAAGCTAGGCACTATTGATCTAGGTATTTCAAGAAGGTTGGGTATCATTGATCTATCTCCAATCATAGCCAAGTACATCAAATGAGAGTTCTTAAATGGGTATTCAAGTCATTCCATTATGATGGACACTGTCACAAATTGAAGTAAGAAAGAATTAGTAGTTGTTCAGAACCAATATACATATACAAGTAAATAGTGGAAGCAAGGGTTTTCAAAAAACCGTACAATTGATGATAGTTCGGATATTTATCTCTCCTAGTCAACATTGTAAAAACCTAATAATGGTCCTAATGTAATAGTGCCAACCTATTTTACGGAAAACCATGATTGACCATTACTTTCACCCAGAGGAGAAAATGATAAGAATTGTTAATGAGAAATAAATAAATGTGAAACACATCCTATGGATTTTAGTTGAAATTTATATAAGTCCTCATGCTCTTTAATTATTAAATACTTAATGTAACTACTAATAAATTATCATTAAGATATTAATTTTAAATATTAAATATGTATTAAAATTCATTTATCTATTACAAATGATTTTCCATGTGGTCTAAATAAACCACTTAAAACCCATTATCAGTAAATTCTAAGTAGTTTTGTAAAATATGTATCTTTACTTACATTAAGATATTTATTTCGAAAAAATATTACATTTATAGACTTGTATCAATACATATAACTAAATGGAATACAATAAATAACTTCAGGTCTTGTTAGCTTCTATGAGATTATTTTAATTACAAATAGTTTATTTAATAATTGAATTTTACAAAATGTTAATCTTGATGGGAAAATCATGTCATATGCTGGAAAAAAGTTTAAAGATGTTCATTTATAACGAAAATCTTGAATGAGCTTGAATAGTCTACTTAATGTTCATTATGAATTAATTAATCCATGTTTTAATAAAAAACATTTTTTTACATAGAGTTTTCTTTTAGAAATAACAATATCAAATTTATACATTCATATTAAACCACATGATAGGTAGATAAAAATCAATCAATTGTTTCTTGACTTATATACTTATATGGAATAATTCTATATAAAAGTAATTGATTTAAAAATGCATAGTTAGAAAAAGTTATCGATTGAAAATAGAATAAACCACTTAGAAGTCATCATTGATTGATTTTAAATTTCTATTTTTTCTAAAAACTGTATCTTTACTTACATTAAGAGTTTTATTTCAAAAACATACTGCATTTATAACCTTGTATCAATGAATATAAATAAATAGAATCTAATACATGCTTTATGTCTTGTTTCCTTTTATTATTTCAATTATAAATTATTTATTTTAAATTTAGAAAATGTTAATAGGGATGGAAAAATCAACTGGTGTATGTTTAAAAAGTTTAAATACATTTATTTATGACCTATATCTTAAGATAATTTGAGGAATCTAATTACTATTCATTATCAATTAATTATTTCATGTTTTGTTAGGAAAATCATTTCACTTTACATGGAGTTTTTTTCAAAAAAACAATGTCACATTTATACACTTAAATTAAACTTCATGATCAGAAAATAAAAGTTGATAAATGGATTTATATAAACCACTTATAACTTATTATCAATTACTTCTAATTTTTTTATAAATAATATATATGTATTTACATTAAGAGCTACATTTCAAAAATGCATCACATTTATAAACTTCCATTAATGCATATAACCAAATAGAATACACTAAATAGCTACGAGTCTTGTTGGATTCTATGAGATTGTTTAAATTACAAGTAAATTATTTAAGAATTGAAAATGAAAAAAATGTTAAAATGGATGGGAAAATAAACGTCTTATGGTGTAAAAAGTGTAAATACAACTATTTATGATCCATCTCTTTAATGAATATAGATGGCCCACTTAACACGTTTTTAATTATTTTTTCCATATTTTATTAAGAAGAGAATTTTGTTTTACATGGAGTTTTATTTCAAAAAAATACAATATGAAATTAATACTCATATTAAACTAAGTGGTAGAAAAATAAAGGTCAATAAATGGATTCATTATCAACTTATATGGGATAAGATGATTACATACACAAATAGTTGATTTGATATATATATATATTAAAAATCGAATGCCTTACAATTTAAGGATTTTGAAGTATTCACTTATGAGCTATCACCCATTAGCTTAAATAGTCCACTTAATACTTATTATCAAGAAATTATTAGATATGTTTTTGGAAGAAATGTCTCATAGTATATGGCTATTATATATCACATTTATACACTCATATTAATGGATATAACTAGTAAAAATAAATAATATAATTATGGCTCATATGATATGATTTTAGTTTATTTAAAATACAAAAAAGAAAAAAAAGAAAAAAAATCTTCAAATAATGTAATCATATGCCCTAAAAAAAAAAGTTCAAAGACATAATTTATCTATGATAGCCTCATATCAAACCTTGACTGTCCACTTAGCCATCAATATCATTAATTATATGTTTTTTCTAGAAATACAAAATTATTTATAATAGATTTTTATCTGAAAAATTATATATCACATTTATGAACTCATATTAATGCATTTTATAGGTAAAAGATCAATAAATAACTTAACTAACTTTGAGTCTCATTGATTTTCAATATGATATGATTTTAATTACAACCATTAATTGATTGAAGTATATAAATATATGTAAAGTATGGATTGAGAAATAACATATCTTATGCTTCAAAAAGTTCAAATCATTTATCTATGACATATTTTCCATTATCCTAAATAGCCAATAGTGCATGTAGCATTTATCAAGTGAATTATTATAATTTCTTCAATAATAATTGCACCTTTGTTTGCAACGAGCTCTATTTCAAAAATTATATTTCACATTTATATATGAGCATTATGCATATAAGTAAATAGAAGTTATTAAAAATAACAGCATGCCATGATGGTTCTTTTAAGATGATTTCAAAGGAAAATAATTCATTTAAGAACACACATACACACATATTAGTAAAAGAAAAATTGATACAACAAAGTCATTGCAAAAATAATTATAAATAATAATAGAAATATATAATAATACAATTGACAATTCCCATTGTAATTTTCCTTTTTATTAATAAAAAGTTGTGATTTTTTTTCATCAAAAAAAGATAATTGACAATTCCCATATAATATTCCAAAAGATATAAAACTATAAAAATTGATTCAGAAAAACTATGTTCAAATTGCATTAAAAAATTAGAATGTACTTATGAACAAATTTATAAAGAAAATTATATCCCTCCATTACAATGAAGTACATGTTCTATTGAAAATTCGAATGTAAACATGTTTCCCTTTCATTTTCATCCGATGAAGTGTTAAATTATAATTACAATTTCCCCAGTAAAGTGAAAAAACTAATGATATGTTTACTTTATATATACAACCTAATGCCTTTATTTAATTTATATGGAATAAGCAAGTCTTATAGGATCACATTGACCCACCATTTAAATAATTGATATTAAGACATAATGATTTTCTTAATTCCAATTGAAAGATATAATTGTAATGGTTGCAGTTAAACAAACTAATTATATATTAATTTCCACATGTAATATAATACAGTTTTTAAATTTAAAACCTAATTAATTATACGATAATATCTAGAGTATCTACTTTAGTTTCTTTTGGTGCTTCTTTTAGTAAATATTTTATGTCTATTGTTGGTGCTACATACATCCTGATATAATCTTTCAACTTATATAAAATAAAAAAAATTACAAGAATGCAGTGAACCATCATTTGCATTACTAATTTCTAAGGGGTATAATAATAAATTAAACCACAATTGAAAAAAATAATTGTAATGCCCCATTTCAAACAAATTGACCAATTATCTATTAATTTTTACATACAATCTAATCCATTGTAAAAATTTCTATAGCACGGGAGATTTTGATACGGAAACATTAAACAACTATTAAAATCAATATTTGTTATCAATACAATAATATCTCACAAACCAATTCAACAATTGTTTTATATTATTGTGAAATAGAAGTCAACTTAGATTTAAAAGGGCTAAAAGATATAGTAATAGTTCATGATGTCATACATATTATGATAGGAAATAGACACCAATCATCTTAAGGTACAATTAGATGTGATTGAACATCCTTCAAAATAGATCGTACATTTGTTGCTTTGTTGTGTTTATTAAACATTCTCAATAGCTCATCGATCAACCAATTATCATCTTGAGTTGTTCCAATGAATGGAGGGGCAAGAATCACAATTTCTTTTGGATTTCCTTTCATTCTCTCAAGTGAATAATCCACTATAATAGTATTGGTTACATCATATTGGGTATGCATTTCCCACACTTTGTTCAATGATTTATTGTGTATACCTTTTGTTGGATTGTCAATGGTCTTATATCCCTTTTGTGGTTTACACTCTAAAGAAGTCCACATAAACACAAGTTTATCTTGTAATGTTTCTGAAACCAAATTTTCTAGAACTCTTGTTGTGTTTTGTTTTAAAGCTTGCAATTTCAAAATATTCATTTTTTAGACACATTTAAAAAATGTTTTTGCATGTGGATGAATCCAAAATAAATTTTTCTCTATTGTGTAATCTGAATCAGTTCCCATTTTCTCAATATGTCCTTTGTTTGTTGCTTCATCATCGATACAACGAGATACAATGACTAATACCCATTTTTATCTCCATAATTTCATGGTCATTGTCTTGAGTAATTCCTTTCTTCTCATCATTCCCTATAATAGACATCCAAAAATGTGATAAATATGAAAATAAAATAAATTAAAAAGGTAACAAGAGAAATAGCCAAAAAAATTATGTACTTGGTAAGATAACATCTTCTCCTCCTATTTCCATCTCTAAATTTGTTTCAACATCATGCGCACTACATTGATTATTTGTCTGCTTCCCACTTTAATCATTCCCTATTTTATAATATCCATCATTATTCATTGTAGTAAACATTTTGAAAATTAAGAAATTTGAACAAAATAGTATCCAAAGTAATATAAGAGAAACAACAAAGAAACTGTAGTACCTGAATTTTCTGAGAAGCTAATGGATCATGGGTTTGATAGTTGAAAATATTTGTAACTATTCAACATTATTGTCCTTTGTGACTCTGTTTGCACAACACATGAAATCCTTCTTCTATATGTACAACAAGCCTTGATTAAATTCCCCCCCACATAAAGAGAAATAACCACTTTTGCATCACTACATTGTTGATGTTTTTCCAATAAATCCATCTAGAAATCATAATCTCTCTCCTTTTCGTCAAGTGTGTCTTTAAATGTGTGAGAGTATTTTGAAGCCTCAAACATTTTTAATTCTAAATTATAGAAATGTATAGTCAAAACTATATCATAACTATAACTATTTTGGGACTTATATTCATCAATTCCACTAGTCATTTTATATTTTAACTTGGAGTTATTTATGGAAATTTCCAAAGTTTAATGTACATCATTATGAAACCAAAGTTCCACTAATAGAATTGTAGTAAATCCATTCAACTCATTTTTTCGATAATAAATCGAAAAAAAAAAATCAATATAATAGCCCTTGTGGAATGGTTATTTTTACAAAGCTAATGTATCCAGAACAACAATGTCAGTATGTAAAATTGGCTGCACCTAACATGGAAAAGAGTGCAAAAGTGTTCAAAATATCAAACCCCCCAAAATGATAATCAAATTCAAAATCATTGTCAACATGTTGAATGTTTGTTGATCCATTTATCATTCTGTCAAGGACTCAACATGCTTATTGAGAAGGAATCTATATTTGTATTTCGTGTTCCTTTTACATAAGTAAATCATGCCACAGTGTTGCAAAAATTAGAAAATATGATATTTTTAATTTCATAATTCTCAATAATATTGAATGTGCTAAGAGTCTTATCATTCAATTTCTCATCATGAATTTGACAGTATGTAACCATTGCATCCAATATTTTTCTATTGGTTTTCAATTTGGAACAATAATATTTTAATTTTATGGAATTTGTTGGAATATTAGGTGGAAGAGAGAACCAAATTTTTCCATCCAATAACTTATTTTCTACTAATGAAATTTCTTCTATGGTTAATCCCTGAAGGGGAAGAAAAGTAGTCGTTGTCAAACTATGTAGACTATTCTTCTTGTAGTTCTCAAATTAGGTTGGCTTTGAGAACACTTTAATGTGCATAGTTGGTAACAATTAAAAATAGTGTCCCAATTATCTCAAATATCTTGATTAAGATATAAGAGAATTATGTTATCGAAAAAAAATGAAATTGGATAGTGGAAGGGGCACAAAATTTCATCATTGACCTAATAAAATAATACATATAAACTAATAAGAATTCAATGTAGAGATGAAATTAAATAAGGTATAAGCTAATGTAAAATCATTACAAATATGAGAAAATATGACACATATTATCGACTTTAATCATTTATCTAAATTAAAAAGAGATGCAATAATTAAATAGAATACCTTCTCTTTAGTTGTCTTAGATCATCCAATCATCATTTTCTTTAGTTTGTCATTGGCAATTTAGAAACGTCTTCCAGAGCATACACAATCAATAAATGGAGTTTAGTAGAATATATTTTTGGTGGAATTTAGTTGACAACGAATACGAATCACCTCAGTGGGATCAACTGATGAATGCAAGAATCGAGAATTACATTTTTCATATTTTTGTTTCGCCTCCATAGATACATTATATCTAGGATTCGTTAAAATTTATGCCGTTGCTTGAATGGTGTGTTGACCATCAACTATAAAAAGTTTGATATTTTTAGCATCTAGATCTGTCTTGTTTATAATTTTGATAGAGTTGACCAATGGATCAAATGTCAAATGGAATCAGAAGAGCATCAAGAAATGAGGTTTGAAATTTCTCAAGGAATGATTTCACTAATAATTGAACATTTAAATCATCTCGTGATCTCAATTTAAACACTTTGTGGGCTTATATACATCTTTCAACATCCACCTTGCTACTAAAGGTGCTTGAAAATAGATAGAAATCCTTGAAAGCTTCATGAGTTTCATCAGATTGATCTGCAAGTTTTGTTGTCTCAGATTTAACTTTCCTAGCTTTTTGAAATTCTGTAGTAGGTTTGAAATCACTTTTAGTAATGTTCTCTTCCAATTCAGATAAATATACTCTTCTCAAAGCAAGTAAATGAGAATGGAGTTCATCATCTATTATTTTTTCAATAATTTTACCTTTTTTTTGTAAATAAAGAAGTACAGGTGATTTTTTTTTACATCTTACATAGCGATATCTTCAAACTGTAGTGATGCATTTTAAAATATCTATTAAACTATTCAATCCAGATCTAGAAAAACTCTCATATTTATCGAAATTAAACATTGAATTCTTAATCGTATGGGAATTTTGATCCGGACATACCAATCTTGCACAAACTCATATTTATTAGATGTGTTGTATTTTTTAATCATTTTAAAGGTAGAAGTTGAAGGTGTTATTGATGCTGCCATTTGAGTTGTTCTTTTATTTTTCTGAAATGATGACTATAACATTTCACTTTCTTTGGTGACAACCAATTTCGCATACAAAAATAAAATAAATTTTTTTTTCCACAAATCAAAATGAAATTAAAATTTCAAATATTTGCATGTAAGGTTATTTTTAGAATCTATTATCATAGTTTCAAATTATCGAAGAAAGTATGAATTTATAAATACTACCACTACTTGCATCATTGTATGTGTAACAAAATGAACAAGAACTATAGCAAGTGTAGAACTCACAATAATAGCTAATGCTAGATTTACTTTTAGCACAAACACAAGTATATTTCCAAAAGTAATATTGTAGGGAAAAAGGAAATTTATTATGTGCTAAACTTTCTTCTAACATATATACAAGGAATTCTCAATAGCAACATTGCAAGATGAAATAAATATAACATGTGCTAGATTTACTTTTAGTAGAAAGACAAGCATATTTCCAACAATAAAGGTGCATGCCAAAAGAAAATTAGGACCTGTTAAATTTTCTTCTAGGAAAAACACAAACACAATGGCAATAATAACATTACAAGGGGAATGAAATCTAATGTGTACTAGATTTCCTTCAAGCCCAAACATATGTGCATTTCCAATAAAAATATTATAAGGTGAAAGAAATCAAATTTGTGTAACATTTCCTTCTAACAAAAACACAAGCAGACAAGCACATTATAAAGTTAAAGAATTCTAGTGCATGCTAAGTTTACTTCTAGCACAAACACAAGCATGTTGACAACAACAACATTATAGGGAAAAGAAATATAACATGTGCTAGATTTCCTTAGAGCACAACACAAGCACAATATAAGATGAAAAAAATCTAGCACGTGCTAGATTTCCTTTTAGTACACACATAAGAACATAACAACATTGTAGGCTTAAATAAATCTAACAGACGCTAAATTTACTTCTAGCACAAGCTAAAGCATATTGCCAATAAAAACATTTCAAGAAAATAAATCTAACATGTGTTAAATTTCCTTCTAACATAGTCAAATGCATATTTCCAATAACAACATTGCAAGGTCAAAGGATCTAGCATATTTCATTCTAGCACAAACAACCAGATTGCCAACCACAACATGACATTGTGAAACAAATATTGCACATGCTAAATTTCCTTCTAGCTTAAACACAAACACTTTTCAATAAAAATGTTGCAAGTTGAATTCCAAAGCGTGCTAAATTTCCTTCTAGCACAAACACAAGCACAAAAGAAACATTGTAAGGTGAACAAAATCTAGCATGTGCTATATTTAATTTTAGCAAAAACACAAGCCTATTTCCAACAAAAACATTATCAAGCAAAAGAAATCTAACACATGCTAGATTTCATTCTATCATAAACGAAAGTGCATTGCTAATAACAACATTGTAAGAGGAAAAAAAATATAATGAGTGATATATTTCCTTATAGCATAAATAAGCGAACATTGTCAATAATGCCATTGCAAGGTGAAGGAAATCTAACCCATGCTAAATTTTCTTATATAAAAAACATAAGCACATAACAACGTGATGTAGATTATAACTTCTGAAATCCTATGTAATATGATTGAAGAGCTCGACGTTTCGGGTGAACACTTCACATAACAACATGGCAGGGTTAAAGATATATAGCTCATGCTAGATTTACTTTTAGCACAAACACAAATATTGCAAAAAGCAATATTGCAAGGCAAAAAGAAATCTATTGTGCTAGATTTTCTTCTTTCATAGATACAAGGCATTCTCAATAGAAAAATTGCAAGGTGAAAGAAATATAACATGTGTTAGATTCACTTTTAGTAGAAATACAAGCATATTGCCAACAAAAAAGGTGCATGCCAAAAGAAAACTAGGACCTTTTAAATTTTATTCTAGGACAAACATTAATACAATGGAAATAATATCATTACAAGGTGAATGAAATCTAACATATGCTAGATTTCCTTCTAGCCCAAACATAAGCGCATTGCCAATAACAAAATTATTAGGTGAAATAAATCTAATGTGTGTGGAAGGTTTCCTTCTAGCATAAACACAAGAAGACAAGCACATTATAAGGTGAAAGAATTCTAGTGCATGTTAGATTTACTTCTAGCACAAACACAAGCATGTTGAAAACAACAACATTATAGGGAAAAGGAAATCTAACATGTGCTACATTTCCTTACAACACAGCACAAGAACATTATATGATGAAACAAATCTAGCACGTGCTAGATTTCCTTCTAGCACACACATAAGAACATAACAACATTGTAGGGTTAAATAAATCTAACACGCGCTAAATTTACTTCTAGCACAAGCTAAAGCATATTGCCAATAACAACATTGCAAGAAAAGAAATCTAACATGTGCTAAATTTCCTTCTAACATAGTCACATGCATATTTCAAATAACAACATTGCAAGGTCAAAGAATCTAGCATATTCCCTTCTAGCACAAACAACCATATTTCCAACCACAACATGGCATTGTGAAACAAATCTAGCACATGCTAAATTTCCTTCTAGCTCAAACACAAACACATTGTCAATAAAAATGTTGCAAGTTGAATTCTGATGCGTCCTAAATTTTCTTCTAGCACAAACACAAGCACATAACAGACATTGTAAGGTGAACAAAATATAGCATATGTTATATTTACTTTTAGAAAAAACACAAGCCTATTTCCAACAACAACATTGTCAAGAAAAAGAAATCTAACACGCGCTACATTTTATTCTATCATAAATGGAAGTGCATTGCTAATAACAACATTGTATGATGAAAAAAATATAATGAGTGATATATTTCCTTGTAGCATAAATAAGTGCACATTGTCAATAACACCATTGCAAGGTGAAGGAAATCTAACCCATGCTAAATTTTCCTATAGCAAAAACATAAGCACATAACAACATGGTAGGGTTAAAGAAATCTAGCTCGTGCTAGATTTACTTTTAGAACAAACACAAGTATATTTCCAAAAGCAATATTGCAGGGAAAAAATAAATCTATTATGTGCTAGATTTTCTTCTATCATAGATACAAGGCATTCTCAATAGCAACATTGCAAAGTGAAAGAAATCTAACATGTGCTAGAATTACTTTTAGTAGAAAGACAAGCATATTGCCAACAACAAAGGTGCATTCCAAAAAGAAACTAGGACCTGTTAAATTTTCTTCTAGGACAAACACAAACACAATGGCAATAATAACATTACAAGGGGAATGAAATCTAAAGTGTGCTAGATTTCCTTCTAGCCCAAACATATGCACATTGCCAAAAACAAAATTATAAGATGAAAGAAATCTAATGTGTGTAAGATTTCCTTCTAGCATAAACACAAGCAGACAATCACATTATAAGGTGAAAGAATTCTATTGCATGCTAGATTTACTTCTAGCACAAACACAAGCATGTTGACAACAACAACATTATAGGGCAAAGGAAATCTAACATGTGCTAGATTTCCTTACAGCACAATTCAAGAACATTATAAGATGAAACAAATCTAGCATGTGCTAGATTTCCTTCTAGCACATAACAACATTGTAGGCTTAAATAAATCTAACACACTACTCTTCTAAATTTACTTCTAGCACAAGCTAAAGCATATTGCCAATAACAACATTGCGAGAAAATAAATCTAACATGTGCTAAATTTTCTTCTAAAATAGTCACATGCATATTTCCAATAACAACATTGCAAGGTCAAAGAATATAGCACAAACAACCAGGCTGCCAACCACAACATGGCCTTGTGAAACAATCTAGTGCATGCTAAATTTCCTTCTAGCTCAAACATAAACACATTGTCAATAAAAATGTTGCAAGTTGGATTCCAACACTTCAATATGTGTGATGGAATCAGAAATTTAGGAACCCCCCCCCCCCCCCCCATTACCACTTACCACTTCAAGGGGGTCCTAAATACCACTTTTTCTCTTTCAAAACCGCTTTCCCCAAACAAAAAACTATTTTTATCCAATTTGACCAGTCTGTTTGTGGGAGAGATTTCGTGTAAATGGGAGAAATTTTTGAAAACTCAAGAGAGGGTTTTGTTCGGAACGGGCTGCAGAAAAAAAAGCCACTCCCATATTTTGCACAAGTGTCTTCAGTTGGGAGAATCAAAGCCATCTTTCAGCCCTATTTTTCATATTTCCGTTTTTCCTGTTTTGTTCATGATTTTGCGGCAACTGTTGCGGAGAAATGGGGATGAATTTTGAGAATCCAAGAGAATTTTTTGTCTATCACAGGGTAAAGAACAATAACCTATCTCATATTTCACATAGGGGTCACCGTTGGGGAGAAACAAATGTCTGGGTGCACCCCATTTTCAGCAAATTTGGCCCAGCTTTCAACTCTGTAACCATCTTTCTATTTTTAGAGAGAAGATGAGAGGTTCGATCAAGATAAGTGTTTCAAGGTATGAAATCATATTATGTAGCACTCCAGGGATTTTCAGATAGCCCAAGTGTCAGGCTTGATAGGATTCACACTAGCAAGCATATGACAATCCTGATTTCAGAGGAATCAAAGAAAGGTCGGATGTCCAACATGTATTCATAACTCGATAAGTTTTATTTACTTATGTCCAGTGATGTTATGTCCTTCTCTATTATGTTGTGAGAAAGAAAGTAATTGTTAGTTATAATAAGGATTGTACTCAGTTAGTTATATTGATATATACTTCATTGTTCGAAGTATGTGAAGGGGGGGAAATCTAAATGAGGAACTAAGTCCCATTCTGTAATGTTGTGGCTTCTTGCAAAGTAATTCAAGATAAGTTTCCAGGATTTAAGTGGTGCACCAAATGGTTTCTCTTGTTTTATGTGTTATTCATTGTTCTGTTGTCTTAGTATTTCTGCATTCTAATTTGTAGAACAGAAAATGATGAATAGGATTTGTTTCCAGAGCACCCTGTTCTAGATGAATCTACAAATAGTTTATGTTTTCCACTGATGCTAAACCCAGGAATTCTTAATTGCTCCTCGGTTTATGCTGAACCTTACCCTCCAGTTTAGTTGAGGAATTCTTAACTGCTCCTCCATTTCTGCTGAGTTCGAATTTCGTGTATCTTCCCACTCCATTTTATTCTCAGAGATCCAAAGTAGTACTCCTAGCTTTCCCTATTTCACGCATGCTTGATTTCTTCTACAAATTGGTCACCCGAGCCCTTTGAATGCATTTCCCAATGGCCCTTTTCCCTCACTTTCCCCACTAAACCAAATTCAAAACCCAACTCTGCTTATATGAACTAGCCTAAAATGCCCAATAAACAAATCTAATTCCTATAGAGAGATCCCTCTCTTGGTCTAGAGGGCTATATCTTAGGCCCGAAGTGGTTTTTATGTTGCCTTCGAGATTTTTTCTTCAGCCTCAAAATTATGGAGTGATAACACTATCTATTCTTACTATAGGAGAGTCATTACATCTTCTCTGTAATCGGAATTGATCTTGTGGATCTCGATGGCCATCTGATTGATCCCAGCGATGAGAGAAACGAGTCCATCAATTGATGGATCCTATGGCACTACAGAGGATGATTCCTGTGACTACATCTTGGAAAACCTAAAAATTATCCCAGAAGTGGACTCCTCAAGCCCAGCCATCAAAGACTGCCTCAATTGAAAATTTTATCACTCATGACATTTATAAATAATTGGTTTGCATTATTGTAAGCTATATTAATAGCTTAGCAAATGAACCATATGTTTATATCTTTCTATTGTTGTGTCACTGATTCTTATTGTCACCTCTCTATACAACTTCAGAACATGATGCTTCTTCATAATATTACAATTTTCTATTAGTTTTGTACCAGCAATACATTGTACAGGTCATCCCTAGTCTTTGCAATATGTTGGTTGTTTAAATAAGATGATGAAATTTTGCTAAGTTTTATGTCCATTTTTAATAATGCACACTTTGTAGTTGGGTTCATTGATTATCACTGTGCAATATTCCTCTCCTGCACAAGATGTTAAGAATCGCAATTCCACGCATAGTTGTCGTATTATTTCCATTAAACTTTTGTGACACTACACAATTTATTACGTGATATTGTTATGTTGTAACATCACAACCAATTTCACCTTGTTTTCGTCCAGTGCAACACATGAAATCTAACCAATCTCCCATGAATTGAAGGGGTGCACACTTTCAAGTGACCAATCACACTTTATAGCCTAACAATAGAAGCTCCTCGACATAATACTTTAGTAAAACATAATTCCATGTTTGACAATGCATTGTCCTTATGTTAATGTGAAGGAACATTCTGGGTTATTTCATACAAAGGGAGGGGGGAATCAAAAAACAAATATTAAACCTACATGTATTTTCTATAAGAAAATACTATTGAAAATAAGGGTACCGAGAAAGTGTTTCCTAGTGCATTTATCCTTTTCGCCTAGGAAGACGCTTTAATGACTTTTTGTCTAGGGACATTATGAGTTTTATTAATTTCATGAAGCAAAATACCTTTTATGAGTTGTGTACCAAGTACTTTAGTTTATTGATTTCACTTGTGTCATAAAGTGACTTTATGTGATAAGTACAAAGTACACTTTATAATATTAAAGTAATTTTTATGTTTTAAAAGTGACTTTATGAGAGAAAAAGTGCACATGGTACAAAATATTAAAAACTACTAGGAGGCTCACTAATTCAGGGGGAGCTCATTAGAGAGGGGCCAAGTGGGGGACTTGACCTCATCCATTGATCTCATGCGTTGATATTTAATGTTAGCCCTTGATTTCAAGGTTAGAGTTCTCCTCACTTTAGATCACAAAAAAGGAAAAAGGAGAAGGGGAGGTTCATTCATTCTCATGAGATTTGAGGAGAGGAGAGAAAGGAATGAGGAGGATTATTTTTCAGGTCTGAGGAAGAGGAAATCGAACACCAAATAAGAACATGATTTTTTTGCTGCTGAATAGCACGAATCTCGAGATTTTCAAGCTAGGTTTTACAGGCTAATTTTAATGTGTTGGCTAGCTAAAATAGTTGGAAAAGTCAGCGTTGGTCTTGTTGGGTATTTGAGGGTGAGACTAAGGATATTTCTGGTGTGAAAAGGAGTAGTTCAAACCTCTTGATTCTTTCCATATTCACGATCACAAGGCCAAGTATTAAAGGATACTATCTCTCAGTATGTTCATGGCTTGCAGCACAAAATTTGAGGCTCATTCAGCGTGATTCCAGGAAGAAAATAACATCAGACTTTGGCACTAATATCTAAGAAATATTTCTACTATTTGTGGCTCATATTTCAAGGCACTGTAAATGATTCTTGTGCATAGAATTTAAGGCATATCACAGTTGTGTTTATGACTATCCGAGGGTTCAAATTTCTATGTAATTTGGCAGTAACTTCAACAAGAAAAAAGGGAGATAAGTTTTCTTTATCTCTTCTGTGTAAAATTTCCTTGAGAGCAATTAAATCCTCCTTTAGAACCAATTTTCCCCCTTGTGGGTTTTTCTAGGGTCATTAGTCCAAATCACTGTGTAAATTTCTAAGTGTGCTTGCTTGTATTTTCTTTCATATCAGAATATATATATATATATATATATATATAATGGTAGAGGTAGCTCTATAGTGTTTCAAATAAATTAGCATTAATTGTTTTACATATCTCCTAACTGTTTGGGGTGATGGCATAAGACTTTCATGCTAAAAACTTGAAACTGGGAAGGGCTATAACATTTACAATTTTTCTACATGGTATCATAGCCTGAGAGACTTTACATATGAAATTTTCATCAGCTAATAGAAGAGACCAACAAGCAATCTTCTGCCATATCAGTGAACAAAAGTCACAAAACCTCAGTTAGAAACACAAAGAATTATTTATTAAGAGGGAGGAAGATTTCCTATAAACATATTTTCTCTTTTGTGTTGGTTGTGAGGGTCATGGTGACTAGTTTGAGGGCAAAGGATTGATTGAGTGGGGTTGATAATTTTGGCCCCTAGAAGAAGAGGATGATGTTGTGACTTGAACAAGTTGAAGTGTGCGATATAGTAGAAAATCCTATGCAACCTCCTACTGATGCAGCTCAATTGGTGGAATTCAACAAGAAGAATGTGAAGGTAAGGAGAGTCATCCTTAATGGCATCAAAGACCACCTATTCCCTCATGTGATAGGAATGAAGTTTGCCTACGAGATGTAGGCTTCACTTGTCACATTACACCAGATTTCCAATGAGAAAAGGAAGATGGCGTTGAGGCAAGAGCTAAGAAACACCAAGATGACCAAGATGAAAAATTTAACCTCATACATCACCAAGATCTCACAGGTGAAGGATAGGTTGGTTGATATGGGAGAGGCTATCCCTGAGGACCAATTGATCAGGATTGTACTAGATGGTTTCCCCTAAAAATGGGATGGATTCATACATGTCATTGTGGCTAGAGAGCACTTTTCAAACTAGAGACGTATGTGGGATGATTTCATCCATGAGAAGAGTAGGAGGAGTGCAAAGAGTAGCAGTTATCGTGGTGGGGGAGATGAGGAGGAGAATTCCACGTTTGCGATGAAGGGAAAAAAGAAGGCCAAGATGGGATATTCTAGTGGATCAAAGAAGGAGAAGGGGAAGAAGAAGGTAAAGGAGAAGGACATGAACAAAGTGAAATGATTTTCCCGTGGGAATATGGGTCACTGTGTTATTTGGTGTCCCAAAAATAAGGGAAAGAAGAACAAGGGAGTTGCAGCTTAGGCAGAGGTGGATGAGTTCACTTCCAAATTTGACACAGATTTTTCCTTATCGGTAGAGGTGGATGAGTTTTCCTTACTGCTAAGTCTAGCCACTCATGTCACATCTTCCGATGTGTGGTTTGTAGATAGTGGAGCATCCTACCTTATGAAAAAAGACTAGAGTGAGAGAGAATTTCATGAGTCTATCAGAGGATAATACTGACTTGGAGGTTGTGTTTGGAGATAACTCCAAGGTCAGTCCAGCAGTAGTGGGGGCAGTATCATTTCAAAGTAAGTCATTAACTCCTCTAAAAGTGGAAAATTTTCTCGATGTTATAGGGTTGAAGAAGAACTTGACATCAGTCTCCAATTCGGAGGACAGGGGTAGAGGTGGTGTTCCGAGGAGGACAAGAGATGATATATCCTAGAGGATCTAGTATTGAGTCTACTAGAGTGATTGGAGTCTGCAGCGAGAGGCTATATAGGTTTATGTTTCAGCCTATTAGAGCCTTGGTGGCACAAACTAGCAACAGTGAGTTGTGTGATATTTGGCACAAGAGGGTGGCCCACTTGCATCATGGAGCATTCAAGATGCTGAGGGAGATGGTTATTGGGTTACCTGAGTTCAGCACTAAGCATCGTGATGCATGAAGGGGTGTGCATTTCAGATGTTGAGGGATATGGTTATTATTTTACCTACGTTTAGCACTAAGCGTAATGATGTGTGCAAGGGGTGTGCTTTGGGAAAATACACCAAGACACCTTTGCAGAGCATTGGCAGCAGAGTTGCAGGTATCCTCGAATTGGTACAATCTAATGTCTATGGTCCTATGTCTAATTTATCACTAACCAGATGTGAGTACTATGTGACCTTCATTAATGACCACGATAGGAAGACCTAGATTTTATTTCTGAAGACCAGAGGTCTTCAAGAGGTTCCAAGAGTTTAAGGCTCTTGCGGAGAACCAGACGGGGAAGAAGATCAGGGTGTTGAGATCAGAAAATGGGGGTGAATATGCCTCCACAGAGATAAAGGAGTTTTGTAGGAGTGCATGCATCAGGAGAGAGAACATAATGCCTTATAACCCCAGCAGAATGGGGTGGCGGAGAGGAAGAATAGAGCCATAGTGGGTGCAGGTAGAGCTCTGTTGCAAGATCATATATTACCTTTCTTATGGGTCAAGGCGTGTAACACTGCAATGTATTTGCAAAACAGGAGCCCACACAGAGTCTTTGGGAGTAAGACTCTCAAGGAAGCTTTTTTCTGGGAAGAATCATAAGATTAGGCACATCACAACATTTAGGTGCCTTACATCTTCACACGGCCCTAAGGAGAAGAGGACAAATTTGGAACCCATTGCAAAGAAAGGTATCCTTATGGGTCATAGTGAGAGAAACATGGCATATCGTATTTCACATATACATTCATGCACTAAGGAAATTTTTCCTCAACAGGGGGCCTCACCACAGGTATCAGTATCATTAGGTGGTACACCAAGGTTAGGAGGATCACCTTATTCAAAAGTCACCAGTTCAAGGGTGGCAGGTTCACAAAGGCCGATATCACTAATATTTTTCCCCTTTTTTTTCAATCAGCTGCTAGAAAATGGATGCTCGTGCTCTATATCTTTAGGGCTTGTCTTCACCTCAGCTCTGAAACCATGTTAATTTTTCATTAATTTGTTCTATGCTGCAACTATCACTCCAGTAATAACCAATAGCATCCAATTTAACAATTTTACTTCTTCAAATATCCAATGAAATTAGAGCAATAGTAGATAGAACAATTAAAAAAATGCACAATGAAAGATAGCCAAGGGACAAGAGACAAATTTGGTCAATGACTGGGGCAAAACCCACTATGGGGAAAACCCTTGAAAATATTCTTCTATGAGATTATATTCAATTTTTTAGCAGAGAAAGAGTACATCATCCAATATCCAATCCACAATCCAAAACAAAGACAAAAGAGATAGAGTCAACAAGATTCAACTCAAGTGAAAATATGTACTAGCCAACAGCAGCAGTATGTGCCCTAACCAGTCAACGATCAACACAACCCCTTAGGAGCTCGATCTATTTCAATCAAACTTGGCCTTTAATGTTGGTCAAATTATGCCCAAAACAATCCTCAAGAACTCATTCAAACTCGATCAAAAGAGAGAGAAGGTCTGTTGTCACAGTCTGTAATTTTTTGCGATCAATCCTGAAAGTGACTGTCAATCAAACTGCTCATAATTCCTCGATTTGTGTGCCCTTCAATGCAGCCAATAGAGATCAAAATTTTCCACCCAAAATCATAGTCAAAGGAGGTCAACTCTGGTCAATGGTCTTGCAACTCCTGCAACTCGGCCAAATCAAAAACAACCACCTTTCCTTCGCATGTGTGAGAGAAATCCTTCAAATCTGAGATGTATGAATCAATAGGAATAGGAGAGACAAGATGTGATGTGAGGTGATGAAGTTCCAAATGAGGATGAATGTCTCATATATTTATATGAATCGATGAGGGTGAAAAGACATGTAGATTGGGCTTCATGAACCTACATGATGTTGAAGTTGACCTTCATAATTTTCACATGTGCGAGCTTTAATTTGAAAACAAACTTCTCCTTGTCCGATTTGAGTGAACTTTAGGTCAATTTTGGTCCTCTTGAAAAGAGGAATTTAATTAAATAATTATCTCCACAAATGAGTTGTCCAAAGTGGAATTTCATCATAGTTGCATAATTTAACAGATATCACTATTCTGTGATATTCATAGATGACTTCTCCAAGAAGATGTGGATATACTTCTTGAAAAAAAGGAAGAAGTTTTCTCTAGGTTCAAGGAGTTCAAATCCCTTGTAGAGAACTAGACAGTGAGAAAGATTAAAACACTCAAGTCTGATAACAAAGGCGAGTACACCTCAAATTCTTTCAAGGACTTTTGTGCAAGTGAGAGTACCAAAAAAAAGTTGACAGTTCCATACAACCCTCAACAAAATGGCGTTGCAGAGTGAAAGAATAGGGCCATCATTGGAGCAGCCAAGTCTATGTTACATGACCAAAGAGTTGCCTATGTTTTTATGGTCAAAGGCTTGTAACATTTCTTTTTATTTGCAAAACCAATGTCCACATAAAGTGTTGCGCAAGTTGACACTTGAGCAGGATTTTACATAGAAGAGGCCAAATTTGTTAAGCATATGTATTTTTGGTTGTCTATTTTATTGTCATGTTCCATCGAAAAAGAGAAACAAATTAGAACCCACTGTGGGGAAGGGAACTCTTGTGAGGTACAACAAAACTTCAAAATCCTACAAGATATATATTCCATCACTTGGGAAAATGGTCTCGCACAGGGATGTAAGTTTTGAGGAGCAAAGGAGTCTCAGGAAGTCTTGCAACACAGATTTGTCTACAATAGAGGTTCAGGAGAAAGTGACACCAAATATAGAGATAGTGTAGACACCCTAGGTTATTGTGTCATATAGTAGTGCGCATAATGAGTAGCTTAAGTAGGAGGAGCAAGACGAGGAGCAAAGGGTTCCTCTCAATCAGGCTCAGAATCCCATCAAGAGGAGGAAGAGGATCAAATGGGTAAAGCAGACACTAAGAGATGCTCAGGTGTACGTGGGCACTCCTAGATATTCAGTCAGACAGAGTAAGGCACCACGAAGATATTAAGGCTTTATGGCATTGATGAGTGAGTTTATTGAGGTCAAGACTTCCAGCTTCCAGGCGACATATGAGCATCAGGTGTGGATGGATGAAATGGTGGAAGAGTATTCTTCCATCATGAAGAAAAATGTTTGGGAGGTTGTGCCACAGCTGAAGATCAAATATGTGGTTGGCTCTAGATGGGCCTACAAGATTAAGCTTGTTGAAAATGTTAGTGTGGAAAAGTTCAAGGCCTAATTTTTGGCTAAGGGGTTTTCATAGAAGGAAGGGATTGACTACGATGAGACCTTCGTCCCCGTAGCCAAATAATTTTCCATCAAGATAGTAATTTATATTGTAGCACATATAGGTTGGAGGATTCACTAGATGGATGTGAAGACATCCTTCCTCAATGGTGTGGTTGAGGAAGGGATGTAATATTGAGAAGACGGAGGGTTTGAGGTGCATGGGAGATATTCCCATGTGTGAATTGAAAAGAGCATTGTATGGACTCAAGCAGGCTCCCAGGGTGTAGTGTGCCATGATTTACAACTACTTGTAGGCCATGCACTTCACCAAGACTGAGGCAGACCCAAACATGTACTATATTCAGGTCAAGGGTGAGCCTCTCATTTGGTTTTGTATGTGGATGACTTATTTCTCACAGGTTGCGAGAGGCTCATAGAAAAATGCAAGAGGGACCTAGCGACAAAGTTCGACATGAAGTATTTAGGGTTGATGCATTATTTTCTAGGCTTAGAGATGTGGAAGAAGGATGGAGAGATATTCCTCGAGCAAGGTAAATATATAGTTGAAGCCCTTCAGCGATTCAAGATAGTGGACTGCATAACCATGTCTACGTTGTAACTAGTGACCAACTGGAATAATATTGATTCTTCCATATCAAAGGCAGTGGATTCTACATTAAATAGACAGTTGATTGGCTCTCTTATTTACTTGGTCAATACTAGACTAGACATTTATTTTGCAGTCAATACAATTAGTTAGTTCATGGTAGAGCAAGAGTGAGTTCGCCGGGTGATTGCAAAACATGTGTTGAAATACCTTCGAGGCACAGTTGATTATGGACTAACATATACTCAAATGGATGGAGAGAAGCTAGAGGGGTACACTGATGTTGATTGGGAAAGTAGTACAGCTAACAAAAAAACACTTTCGGTAGTTGTTTTAGCTTGGTATCATGAGTTTTTTCCTGGTTCAGTAGGAAGCAGAAGTCAGTTGCACTAAGTTCAGTTGAGCAACTTGGCAACTTGTGAGGCAATCTAGCTGCGGAAACTTCTCCTAGGGATATTTGATTAGGAGATGGAGTTGACTTTGATTCACTGTGACAATCAGAGTTGTATCAAGGTCTATGAGAATCTAGTGTTTAATGACAAGTCGAAACACATTCTGATCATGTACCACTTCATTCAATATTGTGTGTAAAATGAGACAACTACACTACATTATGTACCAACAGATGAGTAGGTAGCAAATATTCTAACCAAGGCTTTGATGAAGGACAAATTTATATTCTTTAGAGACAATTTGGGTGTGGTGTAGAACACCTTCACTAAAAGAGAGTGTTGAAAATGCATCTTGGAAGGTGATTCTGCATTGGTCAAGTGCCATGACATGCAATAAATCACCAAATTTCTCTCACAACTGAATTATTTAAAAATTTCCTAAGTGTATACCTTCGGCATACAACCAATAATTTAATTTTTATTTTATTAAAATTTAAATTACAAAAAAAAATAAAAATTAAGAGGTCAACAAAAGATTAGATCGTGGGCATTTATCTCAAGTATGGAGGTAAATCTCAACCCTCCATCACTTTGAAGTTTGAATATTAGGTCAGAAAATTATAAAAGAGGGAAAGTGGCTATTGGAAAGATCAGTTCAATTTGGTACGAGAGTTGGGCATTCAACAGTGACAGGAGATCAAAGTGGAAACATATTTTGGATCAGTGAAGAGGCTATCTTTCAGGGGAAGCGAATAGACTTGTTGAGGTCAAGATACCAGGTCGTATAGGTCAATTTGATTCAAAAGAGATTAGATGGATTTGGGCAATTTGTGTGGGTTTAAGAAGGATGAATTGTGGACTGATTGGCTGGGCCACACAGGATGATTTTCATCCGAATGTACAGCTATTTTGCTCGATCGGAGGGCTGAAACTTTTGAGTGATTTGCTACTATAAAATTCTTGAAAAGGGTTGTTGTAATCAATTTTATGAAGCTGAATAAAGGCCCAAGTTTGCTGGTTTTCCCCAAATTTCAGTTTTCAGGGTAAAAACTGTGTCAAACAATTTTTATGTGCTTAGTTTTCTGTTTTATTTCTACTATGCATAACTGAGTTAGGAACCCAAAATACTTTTTGTTATAAAATTTTTAGATAAAGGAATTATCTTAATTAATGCTTTGGAAAATTTTATTGAACATTAAATCTGATCAAGGTTCAAGAAATCTAATATGACTCAAAGACAAGCTGCACTCAAAATAGGTGACTCCTCTGTTTCCTTAAAGAGTAGAGTCAAATTTAAGAGTTACCTCAGAATTTACATATATCCTACAGGTAATACCTTTTCGTGCCCTTTAAATCTTGTTGATTTACTCGAGTAAAAGAAAATTTCTGTGAAGGTTCAAAAAGTGAGAAAGAGAAATCATAATGTCCATGACAATAGAAATTATCACATGGATTTACATACTATGTCGATCTAACATAACAGAAGATAACCAATAAGTTACTGACAAGTAGTTGGTCAAAATATCAGGAAAAATTGGAAACATACCCAAAGGATTGTGCATTAGGTCTTTGCTAGTCCTGAGCAACTACCAACAATTCCTCCAAAGGCGCCTTAAAATCATCCAATCCTCTGTTGAATAAGTATATTAATGCATTGTATAGTCCATGTGCTCTGCATAGCCTTACCACCTGCAAAATACCATATATATCAATCTTATTTCTGCCTCAATACACATAACATCATCTAAATATAATATGATAATAGGAAATTCACTAATGCAGACTTGATTGAAGTCAAGGGAACCAATTTCCATGTGGAGAACACATTGCTCAATCTGTTGCAACCAACCCTTTTTGCTATAATGTTCCACAAGTGCTTGCATACCTATGACACCCATCACAATACGAGTTGCAATTACCATGAAGATACTAAAAGTATTAACTAATTCATAATAATGTCTTTATATTACCTCAGGAGGTAGACAACCAACCATGTCATTTAAAATATATGGTTCCAGGAGTTCTAAAAATGTACCTAAAACAGCATGTCATATAGGCATGAGAATGACAATATAACAGGTCAATGTATAGAAATAATTGCATGCCTCGTGCCTATTTATATTGCTATATTCCATATATAAATATATATATATATATATATATATATATATATATATATATATATATATATATATATATATATATATATATATATATATATATATATATATATATATATATATATATAGAGAGAGAGAGAGAGAGAGAGAGAGAGAGATAGATAGATAGATAGATAGGAATGTGAATATAATATTTAGAAGCGATGGAAAACATAAGCTTGCAATGAATGAATGACAACTAAATGTGTGATTTAATGCAGCAAAAGATGCAAGATCAAACATAAGATGGCCCAGGGAGCATAAAACCAATGTTACGAGAGTCAGCTAGGTGGAAAACTCAGCAAGGCAGAAGATTTGAGAATTTCACTCGGCTCGGGAGAACTTAGGAAAATCTTGACAAATACAGTTTCTGGGCATATATAGGTATGTTGGTTTGTGACATTTATAGAACAAGTTAGCAAGTCATGCTTGGGTCGACCCAGTTTGACTCACAATCAATCAGGAGTTATCACATGTCAAGCATGTTTGACCCGTGTCAAACTCAGTAAACTCAAGTAAAACTCACCCAGAGTCATTTTCACTTGTTTACTCATGAGAAGAGTCAAACTTGGACACTCACAAGTCTAGTGACAAAGCATCAGGACACTAATGAGAATAAAATTATAAAATTTGATACAAACTTTTTATCAAAAATAAATGTAGAAATTAATGATTAACAAATCATAGTTGTCTATTCAAAGTCAAATAAACAAAGAACAATAACTAGCACTAAATTATTCATGCTTGATCATAAAGGCCTGAATATTTTTTTTATAGAAAACACACCCAAAGTCAAAATACAAAACCCTTATAGGAAGGTTACTCTATTTATGTGAAAAGTCATTTAGTTCCAAGTTATTGAGATTGGAACCATTAGAAATTGATGGGATTGCAAGATTAGTGAAATGGCCTTACGTCATAATATCAGATGCTCATCTTGGACCCTGCTGGGATATAGAAAAATGAAATTTTCCAATTTTATACTTCATGTCATTACATTTCATAGTAAGAGTAAGAATCAAAAATTTTGGTAAGTGATGTTGATTAAAAATGCGTAACATAGGTTCTAAAAAACAGATGCACATAATGTTTGTACATTATCAATATTGTTAGACACCTAATCCATTAGGGTTATGGTGAGGAATATGAAACATCATTGAGAGTACAAGAGACCCTGGAAGATAAATCTAGTGGTCATATACAATGTATTTATATCTATGTAATTTTCATGAAAAAATATTCCATGCTTATCTTTAATTCTGGTGTAGTTCAACAGTGGTATCAGAGCAGGGCATTCATTCAACTCCATGATTCCCACTACTTATAAATACCATTTAGTATTTAATATCCTGAGCTCTGCTTCAGATCAATCATTCTAAGTTTGTCTGACCTTTCCTCAGCCAAATTTTTTCCTATTTCTTTGCATTATTCTCATGTTGCACCTGTTTTCCTGTAATCTCTTCTCCATTTCAGATATTCCATGCCTCTTGGTGAAAATGACTACCTTGCATCTCAGAAGTTGTGGGTTGCATGCTTCCTTCCCTATTCTATCAAAAATTCAATCTTATAAAACCCTATCTTTTTTTTTCTCTTCAATCTCAAATCTACAAATTCTATAAACTGTCGTGAGCAAGCCCATCTTTTCTACAACTAAAATCTCGAGATCCTGTAAAACAACCATGGCTTGCATTGCAAAACATAACCACCCTCTTAATATGCTTTAAGAGAGTCCCAGGAAGTGCAGTAAGGTAACTTTATCATGAGACATTCTTCCCTCTTAGCTCCAAGGCCATTGTGTGTTTGAACTTGAAGAGAATTTAATGCTATACTATAAAATACTCGGTGAAATGCCCTTTATATTTTTAGCTAACTTCCATTGAAAAACC
The DNA here is from genome assembly GCA_034641835.2 of Pinus albicaulis. Classification (NCBI taxonomy): domain Eukaryota; kingdom Viridiplantae; phylum Streptophyta; class Pinopsida; order Pinales; family Pinaceae; genus Pinus; species Pinus albicaulis. Next base: position 347,270,910 of record CM076571.1, read on the forward strand.
ATTATATAGACTATCCATTTAGTTTTTCCAACTGAAAAACCCCTTCTTCTGTCACATACTTTATCATATATGGGCCTAACCAATGCATTTGGAACTTCCCTAGATGCTTCAAAACTTTTCTATCATACAACAAACCTAGTCTTGTGGCTGAAACTACTTCTATTTTATACACCTATCATGCCAAGATTTCTCATGCTTTCTAAACATGTTGATGAAATCTTTCTACTGCATGGTATTCCTCTAATTTTTAATATCTATAATATTCTATTCTCTATTGCGCCATAATCAGTCAATTTTTCCAATGCAATAATGTGTAGACTTGGCACTATAAACTCCATGGGCACTATTGCTTCCTATCACTAGTCTAATGGGTGTATTCCATATCAATTTCTTACATGTGGTCCTGTGAGCCCATAGAACTATTAAAATACTCAGATCCCAGCCATATCAGTTTAAATTTCATACTTTTGTCATAGTATTTTCTAGAATCTTGTTGAAGGCCTCAACAGTGCCATTAGCTTGAGGGCGATAGGGTGTGCTCTTGTGATGATATATTTGAAACTCTTCTGTCAAGGAAGAAATTGTATTATTTAAAAAGTGAGTGTTGAGAAAAATACTGAGAGGGGGGGTGAATCAGTATTTTAAATAATCAACTTTTTACTTTTATTTTCTCAAAAACCCATACGCTACTTCATAGAATAAAACTAGCATATATACGCGGATATCCTTAAGGAAACTCGCGTATGCTCAGATCTTTTTCTATGCAGATAATTCTTATCTCAGATCATTGAATCATTCATTCATTAGATGTTTATTAAGCTATAAACATGTACAGTAGGAACGGAATAAATCATCACACATAAGCATCGCATATGAACACCAAGATTTTTAGGTGGAAACCCAATTTGGGAGAAAACCACCGCTGCCGTCGTCTCCGTCTTCAATATTTATTATAAATAAAACATATTACAACAATGTACTGGCACAGAATCATACCAGTACGCAGGCACCCACCTACAGAAGGCTACAACCTTCTCTCGTTTACTAGCCTCTCTTGGAAGGGAGCAACAACCCCTTGCTCTCGTTTACCAGCCTCTCCTGGAAGGGAGCTACAACCTCCTGCTCTCGTTTACCAGCCTCTCCTGGAAGGGAGCTACTACCCCCTGAATGAAGGCTTCAACCCTCAGCACCACTGCAAACCACGTTTCATCAATTTTCAAACCGGATCAGACAGCTTCAATACAACCCTTCACTTATCAGCAAACATACTTTGCCCAATACTTCAAACAGAACAGTGAGATCACTGTAACTAGAATATCAGAGATAACCCAGACTTCAGAATAGATATCCAGAAACACATTCAACCTTGAGAAACCATAATTTTAGATACCATACGTGCTTTTACTTAATCAGACCCGCGTACATACGCGCTTTTTATGAGACGAACCCGTGTATACATCTGTGCATTTTTAAGAAAGCCCTAACTGCGCATACGCTCCTTTATTTAATCGGATCCGCGTATACACACGCTTTTCATGAGACAAACCTGCGTATAGATCTATAAAAGATAAACTTTGTAGAATAGACCAGATCTATGAACTTACCCAGATTTCTTCAATTTCTTTATCAGATTTGCGCCAGGTCTTCAATACTTCTTTTCAGATCTTCCTAGAGATTCATCATTTCTTAATTTAGTGATCTTGAACCTTCATCATATTCACAGGTGCATCATAGATTCAGATCTATTAATGAACTGTTACCCTTTCATTCAGATATACTTTAGAGGGAAGTATTCATTCAAACCCAGACTCATTCCCCAATTGCACAATGAATTTCTTCTCCTTAAATAGATCTAGCCTTTGACAATACCATGAGCCAAAACCACACAACTTCCGATGGTATTCCTGGACGGGATCTCATTGACAATCCAGCACTCAATACAATGGGTCAATACCATGATAGTAACCCCTGGTTTTATTCTTTTAGAGCGCAATTGAGCATACACAACTTGGCACGTACTTTTCCACGTGCATACGCTACTTCTCCTAAACAAACCCGCGTATGCTTTGTGTCACACACTTTTCATCATTGTTCTGGCCCTTACTGATATTTCTTTCTCTGGTACTTCTGAGCTACTTGTAGAACATCAGATTTACATCATTAATAAACTCATCAAGCATCAAAAACAACTTCATTAAGTAGGATGCCATCATCTTCATCAAGTGGGTTGCCATCAAGGACAACACTCTGAATCATATTGCCAACAGTGAGTGCCTTGATCACTCATGAGTATTCTAGGACATCCAAACCTTTTAACAATATTCTCAAAAATAAAATGCATTTCCCTTTATACGTTGCGATCTTTGATAGGTTCTACTTCAGTCCACCGGGTAAGTTACTCTGTCATAGTTATTATGTACCTAGCTCTCGATCCTTTTCGTTTGTGCATTGATATTTATGATGAAGTTTACTACCCATTTATCAAATGCTTGTAATGTCACATATAGAAATACGGTGATCTCATCCCTTCTGGATGTGAAAATTTGTATTACCCAGAGTCCTACTACAACACTAATGAGAAATATCCTATTTTTTAATTACTTTTAACAAATTATTTACGATTTTCTACTGCAAACAATGAAATCTCATACACTATGTTATGTATCATTTGCATATCCTTTTATTTTCAATTCGTGAAAGTATTAAAAAAAATTAAATTGTTGAAAAAATGTTAAAGTATTAAAATTCTTATACTTTAGCATAAAAAAAATTTGTGTTGATGTATTAAAGTTAAAAGTTTAAACACTTTAAACTTTATGAAAGTGGGTTCCACATTTATGTTTAAACATCGATCATTTTGTTGGGTGGAAAGCGTTGATGGTTTGAATTTTCAACAAAAGGCTCAACCCACGGGCGCAATCAGCACAGAAGATAATAAAATAAGTGCCTCCGCAGTTGACTCGGTTGACTGCGAGGACAACAGAGATGAATTGTGGAGATTCATTGCAGAAGCACCAACCAAAATTTTCCCCTGTACCTCGAGAGCCCTCGTAGTGATGTAGGGCGCTGAGTTGTTCATAGCTATGTTCCACGTCGGATCAATGGCTTGTTGGCGCGTCATGATAGCATTAAATTTTGAAGCCGCGCCACCTATTTAAACAAAATTAGCATTGTTTTTCAAATCTTTTCTGATTATTTTGCACTATGTCCTATTTCAGCTTCCTGTCACCCTAGTAGAATTGACCACCCTGTGAGTTGTTCTTTGCAATAATTTTCAGTCATGGCTAAGCATTCGTCTTTGTCGGGTTCGGCTAGTCATATCCCTCTCATGGACACCGAGGGGGATATTCAAGATACTCTTTGTTCTATAATTCATCTTCCATTTTATCAAGAAGTCATCCTGAATGAAAAAACCTCCCTTATTTTTACTACCATGGTCAAGTCTGGAGTACTTTCTGCATGTATCCCAAAAAGCCACCTTTTTCCTGAATTTATTTATTGGTTGGTGTCATTCATGTACCCTGGGAAATGCTTTGTTATGAATTCTCAGGGACAAAATGTTTTGCAAGTGTCTACCCAGCTAATCCGTCAAGCCCTTTCCTATCCTGAGTCAGAGTCATCCATTCAGTTCTCCGACGATTCCCTAGTGACCTATTATGATAATCTTGTAGGTGAAGAGTTTAATCAGTTCCTATACTTTTTGAAGCCAAACATGAAGCAATTTCAACCGGAAAACAAAGAATTTTCTATGGAGATTTTTGATGCAGAAATTCGACCAGTATTAAGTAGCATTGCGAAAATTCTGGGCAAAGATGATGACAGTACAGTGGATAAATCAGTCTTGGGAATGTTTGCCATGATGATGAAACCAGGAATAATGCTAGATATTCCATCATATTGACAGGAGGCAGTTAATTCACAGCTAATGAGCCTTTCATTAACAGTTTCTTTCAAATTTCCTTCATTGATTGTCTACTTGTTCTTATATCAAAATGTGGAAGAGTTCATGCATTTAGGTCTGAATATTATGGATATAAACAAGAAAAGGCAATCAGTATTGTTCAGATAGATGTAGTAAGAAGAGAGAAAAATGAAGCTGGATTGTTTGATTTTGCCACTTATTTCATGTCAGATTCATACAAAATCTTGAATGGTGTTTCTCCTCCTTATTTTTTACCTAAAGCTCAGGAATATTTACATATAGGAGTAACTTGAAAATTTGGAGATTGTTTTTTTTTTTAGGATTACTCTGAAATTAGGCTATATGGAGCAAGTATTGAGCCTTATAGACTTCCAACATTTGTACCTATGAGGCTATTTGCCTTGGAATTTATTCGACAAAGCCTAAATGTTGATCAAGTTCACTTTGTGCCCATGAAAAAGGGGCATATGTACAAACTACCCATGACTGTAGGCCCTTTCATAGTCAATATGAGATAGGCATTTGAGGAGGTTACTAAAATATTATATGAGATGCATATGCTCTTAGGGGGAAGTTGGGCTTATGACCCTCACATTGTGATTTTGAATAGAAGAATTGAGAATGGGTATTCATCTTTCATTCATGAAAGCAGACCAGATTTGGAGAAGATATCAAGTAAAGGTGTGATAAGTTTGGCAGGTTAAAAAATTCAGACCCCTATAATATCAGAGAAATCAAACAAAATAAGCAAAGAAACAGTGATTGATTTAGATGATGAAGAGCAAGGAGCTAAGAAGAGGGAAAAGTTTATTGAAGAATTTACATTTAACCCACCTGGTTTTTCTTTACATCTGGGAGAAGAACAGAAAGTTCTTGCTTCACCCAGGAGTCATGAAATCTCTCATGAACAAGTACCTCTGATCAAACATATTTTTACACAAATTGAAGAAAGGAATCAAAATATGAAGGCAATCATGGAGGCCCAAGCTAAATATCAAGTTGCTTCGGATCAAACAAGACTTTTGATTGTCATGGATCTTGAAAAACATCAATTCAGAATTTCCTTGTCTCATCATACAGACATGTCAATAGGTTCTTCTAAGAATTTCAATAATGTAAATGTGACTGTAGATGTGAAGAAGATTCCCCTGATGGATAAGATGAATTTTCATATGCAAACTAGTCAGTTGATTTTGAACGACTTGACGAAGACCAATGCAATGGAAATGAAGGAAGAAAATGTGTTGGGAAAGGTACTTAAGCAATTAAAGTTAGACAAAGCTAACGCAAGAGCTTTTACAGTTCAAAATGATGAGCTAAAGAAAATCATTGTAAAGATTGGAGTGGACCCTAGTGACAAGACTGCTGTACAAAAATTTATGCAGAGTGTTGAAGTAGAAATATCCACATTAAGGAAAAAGCTAAAATTGCCTAGAGGAGAACATTCTATGGCTGCAGAAGTTGTAGAGGTGGAGAAGGAAAAGGAAAATCATTTACAGCAACTAATGCAAAAATATGAAGAAATTTCCAAAATAAATAAAACTGCAATATCACCACAATATCATATTGATATCCATAGTTGTTTTAGAGTCGGTCTTTTCATCCCTCCGTCAAAGATCAAAATCTCTTTTTGTTGCATTTCATTTTCGGTGTCTCATCCAGTCCAGTCACCTGCATTCCATTAGGAACATGGATCATCTGACGAAAGGGTCTTTTCACTCATATCCCTCATGTCATGTACCTGCTAGTCCATATTTGTTCATCAAAGTTCATCGAAATCATTTACAGTCACTTACCGCCCTGTTTGGTCTTTTGGTGGGCAAAGAGTCTTTTTAGGGTTTTTCAGTCTCATTAGGTTTAGGGTTTTGCAAAGTTAGATTTCAAAGTGTCCAAAAATGCCAGCAAGCACATGACGGAGGTTCAAAATAAGTTTTCATTTCAAAATTTCATCATTATAATGTTAGATCATGATTACTCTTCAAAACTCTGTTTTGAAGAAAAATCGTCAATTTCATCCTTTGTAATAAATGTCATGTATTTTTCAAATTTTTTAGTGGTGAAATTCTTCAGGCGCGGCCCTGGTCGCCTTTTCCAAATTCCATGCTAGCTATTCTTGCAAGACAGACAAGAGACTCATCATTCAGCTAAAAAATCAAATGAAGCAGAACAGACTTTCTTGAAAAGTGTCAAAGTTTGCGAATTACAAAAGTGGGTTTACCCAAATGAAAATCAAAACTCCTTGATATATATAAGATATTTCAATTTCAGACTCCATTTGCATACCAAATACATCAAAGAGCAGAGTCAAACTTGGTGAAAGAGCGAAACAGTGGTTTAAAGCCGAAATTGTGGGTGAGTTACTTGCGCAGCGCATTGGGTGAACGTCGCGGCGCATATAAAGTGCGCGGCGCATAGGTCCAATTTTCACAATGTATTTTTGTTCCTGCATGGTGCATATAAAGTGCGCGGCGCACTGGGTTTTGCGCACGGCACACAGGATAGATAACAAAAAAAATTTCATTTGCCTCCACAAACTCCAAATCAACTCGGTTCTTTTCATCCAAGAAAGTTTATGAGATGTTGTAATTGCCATTTAAACAATGTTTGGTGTGGTTGGAGATTGGATATGAAAGTTGAATGTCAAAAGCCAAACCCTACCATCTTGTTGAAGAAATGCCTCTTTAGGGTTTTGAAGTTGGAGTTTCAAAATTTGTTTTGGTGCCAAAAATTTTCTTCCCTCACTTGGTTTATTCCTCCCTCTCACTGTTATCCTATTATTTCAGTCTATTCCCTTATCTCCCTATATCCCTAAAGTCACTCAATACTTATTTCATCCCTTATCCCTTTCATATTCAAAGTGACTTATTCCTAAGCCCCATTTTCCTGTCCCTACACCTTTGATATCCCTTGATTGAAGTTCATTAGCCCCAATGTCTTATTTCCCCACATTCCCTCCCATATCACCACTTATTTGGCAACAAAATTCAAAGACATCGAACTCTTCATATTCACCTCAAGCAACATAGACGAAGAAGGAATCGAGGAGGCGTGAAAAGGCATGATCTTGGCTAAAACTGCTTTGGCTCATCATAGTGCTTAATGAGGGACCATTAGCCCAAATTTCAAGGAATTTGGGAAGAATTTTGTCAATTTTGAATTTTTTTGGTCTAAAAACAGATTTTCCTGCCCGACGCGTAGCGCCACTTGGCACGCGCTTATAATTGGCAGCTCTTCAGGGGGAAAACTTTGCATTTTTGGATTTTTCATCAAAATTTATGCATGCCTATGGATTACCTAAGGATTTCATCAAGTTCTGGGTTGCCTAAAGGGTCAAAAACACCCTAAAAATGGCCTTTCTAACACTTTTTGCACACACAGGAAGCAGTGTTGGGAGATTTGATTTTTGGAGGGGAAAATGGCAACCAAATCTAGAAATTCCACTTGGGTTGGAAATTAGACAGGAATATATTTCCAACGAGCTATCCTGCACTCAATTTTGACTTCGGGAAGGGCCTCAAAATCAGCTCCAAACTTGTGCTGCGCTTACAGATTCCAAGCGCAGCACATAGAGAATTTTGGCCTATTTTTCACTCAGCTGTTCAGAATTTCGCCTAGTTTTGGCCAGTTTCACTTTTTCATGTAACTCTTGATGTACCTTGATGTAATTTCATGACCATGATGTAATTTTGGCACATTTTTACTCATTCTAGAAGATTCATTCACCAAAAGGTGAAATGTAAGTGAATGGATCAGTTTCCTAGCATATAGAGGCAAGTTGTTTCATGGCCTATTTTCTAGTTCCTAGTTTAGATATGGTTGAAACAGCTCCTAGAATGATGAGCGCGACCCCTAGAGACATGGGAATGTGTTAGAATTTTCTATATGTTGTATTTTCTTAGTCATTTTCAGGGTTGGACACTTAGGATTTCTTGGCACTTCATTGTACATTTCATTTCTGCACTTTTGGCAAAGGAATAGACCAGGGTTTGCAGCACTTTTTGGGATCCATGTGGCTCTGTGTTTTGATGGTGTGTTTCTCTATGTAACTGTAAGTTCAATGATGTTTATGTGTATCATTTCCTCTCTCCTTTCTTCTTAGATTAAACAAATCAGCGTTAAAGGTGGAATTCATTGGATTGCTCTGCTCTACCTTTAGTTTTGTTTAATTTTTCATGTTTTCATCTGTTTGAGGAGGAATCTTGAGACCCTCTTGCCCTCTTCATCTCCTCACCAGTCTTATCCATCCATTAATTCAATATAAAGCATCAAAACAATTGCCTTCCTTGCCCCAATTAGAACTCTGCAAAAACTAGGCCTAATCCTCGCACCCAAAACTGCCTTTCCCTTTGATCCAACAAAAACCCCCAAAAACATAATTAAACTCTTTCACTTATATACCTAGCCTAAAATTAGCTTTTATTTAAAGTCACCTCAAGCCCTATTGATTACTTTCCACTGAGATTGACCCGGAGAGAGCCCTCTCCTGTTCTGGTAGGGCTAGCTACCATACTGAGTGTGGTTTGATGTTACCCTGAATTCTGCCTTCCTTCAGCCTGAGGTAGATTTAAGCAATAACATAGTGGTGACCATACTAGGGAAGAAAATGGTTTGCGTGTTGGTGTTATTTTTTTTATAAGCTACATACGGAGCCTGAAGTTATGCCAGGTAGCCTTCGAAACGCTCTTGCTTTACATTAGCAAAAGTAGATAAACACTGCTTCCGTCAATCTCCAGTCTAGTTTGTAAACGTAACATCTAACTTATAAATTTCCCCAGTATATGTATCAAGTTAGATCTGATGGTTGATGGTGGACAATGATCAGACACTGCAAGGCTGAAATCATTCACCTGGTGACTCCAACTCAATGTAGAGACTCCACTGGAGGACTAACTCTTTCTTTGAGAAAATGGAGGGATATTACACAAAGTTCAGGTATCCAAAGTGGAATGGTATTCAGGATCTAGTCTGATTTCTTGTAAATTACTTCTTTTTTGTTCTTGAAGTTGTCCTGAAAGTCTTTCAGAATTTTTTTTATGATAAAGGTAATCAAAATCCTCACTCGACCCATTCAAAAAGTGTAAATACTGAGTTTCCCTTTGATCCTGGCCTCCTTACTTTTCCCACATCTTATGATGACTCTCTTCAGAGTGATGAGCCTAAAGAAAAAAAAATTGATCCCGTAGCTCTTGTATATACTCCTACACCTTTTATAGTCCCAGATAGGTATAAACCTCTTGTTTTACCTTCTGTTCTCCATGCTTTCCCTGCAAATTATTACCTATATTTTCTGAGATTTGACGGTGAATGTAACAATGTCAACACTGAGCAACATGTGCAGAATGTTGAGACTTTTCTAGACCTTTTTGAAGTTTATGACGAAAATGTTAGTGTTAGGCTTTTTTCTCTTTCTTTGTAAGGCAAAGTCAAGATTTGGTTCAAAGTCCTGCCTGATGTGAGCATCCCATATTTCCTGCATTTCGTCAAAGTTTTCCTTGACATGTGGGTGATCAGACAGAACCCTTTCCTTATTTTAGACGAGTATGCTCAGCTGAAAATATAGTCAGGGGAGATAGTACAACAGTTTTCCGCTAGAATCAATCGATTCTATTATTCGATACCTGTAGATATAAGACCCCCTCCTGGCTTGGCCCTTTTACATTACCCAGGTGCTTTTGATCCAGAAATGGAGTTTCATGTGAGAGAAAGGAATGTTGCAACACTTGAAAAGATACAGAACAGTGCAGTAGATGTAGAGGCTCATTTGCTGATCCGAAGGGGAAGGTTGAAGGAAGAAGAAAAGAAGAATGTTGCAGAGCACTTGACACCTTCATAGGAAAAGCTTGACCTTTTGGTAAACGCAGTAGAAGAGATGGTGCAGAAAATGACTGCAAAAAATGAAAATGACATTCATGAACAAGTGGCTGATCCAAAACATTTTGTTTCTTATCCCATCTGTCATAGATCTGATAATGATTGTTTTTTAGATCATCTTGGAAAAGAGAGATCTGTTGATTTGACATGTATGCATGATGATGTGTTTTCTACTGATGATTTGCCTCAGTTTGATCAGTATGATGATGACTATGTTCTCCAAACAGAAGCTGATCTTGCAAAAAAATAAGCAGCTAGTTTGTGGAAGGAGGAAGTTCACTTTCAGCAGCCTGAATACAGTGTTCAGCCATCATATATCAACTATGACAATGATGAGGAAAGTGCAGCAAATTTTGAAGTGAGTGAAGGATCTTTTCCTTTTTGTTTTGATTCACTTTAGTTCATCAGAGAAAACTTCCATGCAATCAAAAATCAACTGTCAACAAGTTTTGATTTGGACCATCTAGAGGGCAGTAAAAACTTTGTTCAAGATTTATTATATTCAGATTTGCAGCCCCCGAATGCCATTGATAGTCAAGTTTCAGATAAATACATGGAAGCTGGCACATATGATCAAATGATACAAGATGACTCCGTATCATTTTGTTTTGAATCATTCCAGTTTTTGAAGGGTAAATTTCAGAGTAAATCGTCAAATGAGCGGCCTGTAGGAAATCAGCAATCTATCAGTTTTAATGTTGAGGATGAGACAGATAGCGAAATTCTTGAGCAAGTTGTTAATGAGAAATCTTCCCCTGAAACGACTGATGAAATCATTTCAGATACAAAACCATCCCTAGCTCCAGATTTGCAGCCACCAACGTAATGGCAGGTCAGATTACAGATGAAGGCGTGGAAGCTGAAATACACGATTTAATGATGTAAGAGGATTCTGTACCCTTTTGTTTCAAAGAATTTCAGTTTATAAAGCAGAATCTTCGTAATATCTCTAAAGAAAAAGATGAACAGTCAGTAGGATTTCGTACAGTTTCAATGGATACATCGCAGCAGTCTTCTCAAGTTTTTGATGATCCTATTGCTCGTGTGTTGGATGATGTTTGCTGTAAAAGTTCTTCTCCATTGGCTAACCATGTGCCAGAAAAGAATGTTGATAATAATCTTATTCAAAAGACGCCTTCATTGTCTTGTTTAACAGATTTTTCATTACAAAGCCCATACCAAGGTTTGTAGTCATATGAGGAGATTGATAAAGGAGACTTTTGTTCTGTTTGGAATCAGCAATAGAGTTTGGTTATTCACGAAATTCGGGATCCTTTTAACAGCCTGCTGCTGTCACCAAAAAAAGACAGCACAGATGCAAGGAAAATCTTGATATCCAGCTATGAAGATTACCTGAATTAGAGCAGTAATGTGTTAATGGAAATCAATAGATATGTTTATGAAGATCCTTTTGCAGTATTCTTGAAGTCATCCAGTCAATTCATGCTTTGCAAGTTTATCAGCAATCAACTTGATTCCAAGTTTCCATGGGAGTTGCCTTTCGATTCTTCCCTTTTCCTTCGTATCAGAAAGCATTTGGGAAGAAATAAAATAGTAGCCAAGATGCTTACATGGTTGCATTGGCTGTTCCATTTCACTTGATCAGGTGGTGAAAATAAAAATTAGAGTAGGTTTGATGAATAAGCTCAATTATGAGCATATTTTCAGTTTGTTAGCTATGTTTTAGTCATGTTTCATTTTATTATGGTTTTCAGTTTTAACCTTGAGTCAGAGTCAGTCTGCATAATTTCAGTTTTCGTGTTTTGACTCCATTGCCCAATGGATGAAGGAACTGTCTACTCTGCCAAAGATCTGTAGTTCTTGGCACCTCCAAGGAGCTACCATCCCCATTGGAGTCAATGTTAGAGTCGGTCTTTTCATCCCTCTGTCAAAGATCAAAATATCTTTTTCTTGCATTTCATTTTAGGTGTATCATCCAGTCCAGTCAGCTGCATTCCATTAGGAGCATGGATCATCTGAAAGAAGGGTATTTTCACTCATATCCCTCATGTCATGTACCTGCTGGTCCGTATTTGTTCATCAAAGTTCATCGAAATCATTTACAGTCATTTACAGTCCTGTTTGGTCTTTTGGTGGGAAAAGAGTCTTTTTAGGGTTTTTCAGTCTCATTAGGTTTAGGGTTTCACAAATTTAGTTTTCAAAGTGTCCAAAAATGCCAGCAGGCACATGACGGAGGTTCAAAATAAGTTTTCATTTCAAAATTTCATCGTTATAATGTTAGATCATGATTATTCTTCAAAACTATGTTTTGAAGAAAAATGTTCAATTTCATCCTTTGTAATAAATGTCATGTATTTTTCAAAGTTTTCAGTGGTGAAATTCTTCAGGCGCAGCCCTAGTTGCCTTTGCCAAATTCCATGCCAACTATCCCTGCAAGACAGACAAGAGACTCATCATTCAGCTAAAAAATGAAATGGAGTGGAACAGACTTTCTTGAAAAGTGTCAAAGTTTGCGCATTAGAAAAGTGGGTTTACCCAAATGAAAATCAAAACTCCTTGATATATATAAGATATTTCAATTTCAGACTCCATTTGCATACCAAATACATCAAAGAGCAGAGTCAAACTTGGTGAAAGAGCGAAACAGTGGTTTAAAGCCTAAATTGTGGGTGAGTTACCTGCGCGGCGCATTGGGTGAAGGTCGCGGCGCGTAGGTCCACTTTGTACAGTGTATTTTTGTTCCTACGCGGCACAGATAAAGTGCGCAACGCACTGGGTTTTGCGCGTGGCACACAGGATAGATAACAAAAATTTTGTCATTTGCCTCCACAAACTCCAAATCAACTCGGTTCTTTTCATCCAAGTAAGTTTATGACATGTTGTAATTGCCATTTAAACAATGTTTCATGTGGTTGGAGATTGGATATGAGAGTTGAATGTCAAATCCAAACCCTACCATCTTGTTGAAGAAATGCCTCTTTAGGGTTTTGAAGTTGGAGTTTCAAAATTTGTTTTGGTGCCAAACTTTTTCTTCCCTCACTTGGTTTATTCCTCCCTCTCATTGTTATCCTATTATTGCATTCTATTCCCTTATCTCCCTATATCCCTAAAGTCACTCAATACTTATTTCATCCCTTATCCCTTTCATATTCAAAGTGACTTATTCATAAGCCCCATTTTCATGTCCCTACACCTTTGATATCCCTTGATTGAAGTTCATTATCCCCACTATCTTATTTCCCCACAGTCCCTCCCATATCACCACTTATTTGGCAACAAAAGTCAAAGACATCAAACTCTTCATATTCACCTCAGGCAACATAGATGAAGAAGGCATCGAGGAGGTGTGAAAAGGCATGATCTTGGCCAAAACTTCTTTGGCCCATCATAGTGCTTAATGAGGGACCTTCAGCCCAAATTTCAAGAAATTTGGGAAAACATTTGTCAATTTTGAATTTTTTGGTCACAAAACAGGTTTTTCTGCCCGACGCGTAGCGCCACTTGGCGCGCGCTTATAATTGGTAGCTCTTCAGGGGGGAAAATTTGCACTTCTGGATTATTTTATTAAAATTTATGCATGCTCATGGGTTACCTAAGGATTTCATCAAGTTCTGGGTTGCCTAAAGGGTCAAAAACACTCTAAAAATGGCCTTTCTGCCACTTTTTGCACCCACAGGAAGCAGTGTTGGGAGATTGAACTTTTGGAGGGGAAAATGGAAACCAAATCCAAACATTCCACTTGGGTTGGAAAGTAGATAGGCATGTCTTTCCAACGAGTTATCATGTGCTCAATTTTGACTTCGGTAAGGGCCTCAAAATCAGCTCCAAACTTGTGCTACGCATAGAGATTTTGGGCGCGGCGCATAGAGAATTTTGGCCTATTTTTCACTCAGCAGCTCAGAATTTCGCCTAGTTTGGGCCAGTTTCACTTTTTCATGTAATTTTTTATGTAACTTGATGTAATTTCATGTTCATGATGTAATTTTGGCACACTTTTACTCATTCTATAAGATTCATTCACTAAAAGGTGAAATGTAAGTGAATGGATCAGTTTCCTAGCATATAGAGGCAAGTTGTTTCATGGGCTATTTTCTAGTTCCTAGTTTAGATATGGTTGAAACAGCTCCTAGAATGATGAGCTCGACCCCTAGAGACATGGGAATGGGTTAAGATTTTCTATATTATGTATTTTCTCAGTCATTTTCAGGGTTGGACACTTAGGATTGCTTGGCACTTCGTTGTACATTTCATTTATGCACTTTTGGAAAAGGAATAGACCAGGGTTTGCAGCACTTTTTGGGATCCATGTGGCTTTGTGTTTTGATGGTGTGTTTCTCTATGTAACTGTAATTTCACTGATGTTTATGTGTATCATTTCCTCTCTCATTTCTTCTTAGATTAAATAAATCAGTGTTAAAGGTGGAATTCATTGGATTGTTATGCTCTACCTTTAGTTTTGTTTAATTTTTCATGTTTTCATCTATTTTAGGAGGACTCTTGAGACCCTCTTTCCCTCTTTAGCTCCTCACCAGTATTATCCATCCATTCATTCAATATAAAGCGTCAAAATAGTTTCCTTCCTTGCCCCAATCAGAACTCTGCAAAAACTAGGCCTAATCCCTGCACCCAAAACTACCTTTCCCTTTGATCCAAAAAAAACCCCCAAAAACATAATTAAACTCTTTCACTTATATACCTAGCCTAAAATTAGCTTTTATTTCAAGTCATGTCAAGCCCTATTGATTACTTTCCGCTGAGATTGACCCGGAGAGAGCCCTCTCCTGTTCTGGGAGGGCTAGCTACCATACTGAGCGTGGTTTGATGTTACCCTGAATTCTGCCTTCCTTCAGCCTGAGGTAGATTTAGGCAATAACATAGTGGCAACCATACTGGGGAAGAAAATGGTTTGCGTGTTGGTGTTATTTGTTTTATAAGCTACAGACGGAGCCTGAAGTTATGCCAGGTAGCCTTCGAAATGCTCTTGCTTTGCATTAGCGAAAGTAGATAAATGTTGCTTCAGTCAATCTCTAGTCTAGTTTGTAAACGTAACATACAACTTATAAATTTCCCCAGTACATGTATCAAGTTAGATCTGATGGTTGATGGTGGACAACGATCAGACACTGCAAGGCTAAAATCATTCACCTGGTGACTCCAACTCAATGTAGAGACTCCACTGGAGGACTAACTCTTTCTCTAAGAAAATGGAAGGATCTTACACAAAGTTTAGGTATCCAAAGTGGAATGGTATTCAGGATCTAGTCTGCTTTCTTTTAAATTACTTCTTTGTTGTTCTTGAATCTGTCCTGAAAGTTTTTCAGAATTTGTTGTATGATAAAGGTGATCAAAATCCTCACTCGACCCATTCAAAAAGTGTAAATACTGAGTTTCCCTTTGATCCTGGCCTCCTTACTTTTCCCACATCTTATGATGACTCTCTTTAGAGTGATGAGCCTAAAGAAAAAAAAACTAATCCCATAGCTCTTGTATATACTCCTACACCTTTTATAGTCCCAGATAGGTATAAACCTCTTGTTTTACCTTTTGTTCTCCATGCTTTCCCTGCAAATTATTACCTATATTTGCCGAGATTTGACGGTGAATGTAACAATGTCAACGTTGAGCAACATGTGCAGAATGTTGAGACTTTTCTAGACCTTTTTGAAGTTGATGAAGAAGATGTTAGTATTAGGCTTTTTGCTCTTTCTTTGCAAGGCAAAGTCAAGAGTTGGTTCAAAGCCCTGCCTGATGCGAGCATCCTAGATTTCCAGTATGTCATCAAATTTTTCCTTGACAGGTGGGTGATCAGACAGAACCCTTTCCTTATTTTAGACGAGTATGCTCAGCTGAAAAGACATTTAGGGGAGACAGTACAATAGTTTTCCGCTAAAATCAATCGAGTCTATTATTCAATACCTGTCGATATAAGACCCCCTCCTGGCTTGGCCCTTTTACATTACCCAGGTGCTTTTGATCCGAACATGGAGTTTCATGTGAGAGAAAGGAATGTTGCAACACTTGAAAAGATACAGAATAGTGCAGTAGATGTAGAGGCTCATTTTTTGATCCGAAGTGCAAGGTTGAAGGAAGAAGAAAAGAAGAATGTTGCAGAGCACTTGACACCTTCAGAGGAAAATCTTGACCTCTTGGTAAAGATAGTAGAAGAGCTGGTGCGGAAAATGACTGAAAAAAATGAAAATGACATTCATGAACAAGTGGCTGATCCAAAAAAATTTGTTTCTTATCCCAGTTGTCATAGATCTGATAATGATTGTTTTGTAGATCATCTTGGAAAAGAGAGATCTATTGATTTGACATGTATGCTTGATGATGTGTTTTATACTGATGATTTGCCTCAGTTTGATCAGTATGATGATGACTATGTTCTCCAAACAGAAGCTAATCTTGCAAACAAATAAGCAGCTAGTTTGTGGAAGGAGGAAGTTCACTTTCAGCATCTTGAATACAGTGTTCAACCATCATATATCAGCTATGACAATGACGAGGAAAGTGCAGAAAATTTTGATGTGAGTTAAGGATCTTTTCCTTTTTGTTTTGATTTGTTTCAGTTCATCAGAGAAAACTTCCATGCAATCAGAAATCAACTGTCAACAAATTTTGATTTGGACCATCTAGAGGGAAATAAAAAATTTGTTCAAGATTTCTTATATTCAAATTTGCAGCCCCCGAATGCTATTGATTTCCAAGTTGCGGATAAAGACATGGAAGTTGGCACATATGATAAAATGATACAAGATGACTCCATACCATTTTTTTTTGAATCATTCCAGTTTTTGAAGGGTAAATTGCAGAGTAAATCGTCAAATGAGCGGCCTGTAGGAAATCAGCAATCTCTCAGTTTTAATGTTGAGGATGAGACAGATAGCGAAATTATTGAGCAAGTTGTTAATGAGAAATATTCCCCTGAAACGACTGATGAAGTCATTTCGGATACAAAACCCTCCCTAGCTCCAGATTTGCAGCCACCAAACGTAATGGTAGGTCAGATTACAGATGAAGGCGTGGAAGCTGAAATACATGATTTAATGATGTAAGAGGATTCTGTACCCTTTTGTTTCAAAGCATTTCAGTTTATAAAGCAGAATCTTCGTAATATCTCTAAAGAAAAATATGAACAGTCAGTAGGATGTCGTACAGTTTCAATGGATACATCGCAGCAGTCTTCTCAAGTTTTTGATGATCCTATTGCTCGTGTGTTGGATGATTTTTGTTGTAAAAGTTCTTCTCCATTGGCTAACCATGTGCCAGAAAAGAATGTTGATAATAATATTATTCAAAAGTCGCCTCCATTGTCTTGTTTAACAGATTTTTCATTACAAGCCCATACCAAGGTTTGCAGTCATATGAGGAGATTGATAAAGGAGACTTTTGTTCTGTTTGGAATCAGCAATAGAGTTTGGTTATTCACGAAATTCGGGATCCTTTTAATAGCCTGCTGCTGTCACCAAAGAAAGACAGCACAGATGTGAGGAAAATCTTGATATCCAGCTATGAAGATTACCTGAATTAGAGCAGTAATGTGCTAATGGAAATCAATAGATATGTTTATGAAGATCCTTTTGCAGTATTCTTGAAGTCATCCAATCAATTCATGCTTTGCAAGTTTATCAGCAATCAACTTGATTCCAAGTTTCCATAAGAGTTGCCTTTCGATTCTTCCCTTTTCCTGCGTATCAGAAAGCATTTGGGAAGAAATCAAATAGCAGCCAATATGCTTACATGGTTGCATTGGCTATTCCATTTCACTTGATCAGGTGGTGAAAAGAACAATTAGAGTAGGTTTGATGAATAAGCTCAATTATGAGCATATTTTCAGTTTGTTAGTTATGTTTTAGTCATGTTTCATTTTATTATGGTTTTCAGTTTTAACCTTGAGTCAGAGTCAGTCTGCATAAGTTCAGTTTTCGTGTTTTGACTCGATTTCCCAATGGATGAAGGCACTGTCTGCTCTCCCAAAGATCTGTATTTCTTGGCACCTCCAAGGAGCTACCATCCCCATTGGAGCCAATGTTAGAGTCGGTCTTTTCATCCCTCTCTTAGAGATCAAAATCTCTTTTGTTGCATTTCATTTTAGGTGTCTCATCCAATCCAGTCAGCTGCATTCCATTAGGAGCATGGATCATCTGAAGGAAGGGTATTTTCACTCATATCCCTCATGTCATGTACCTGCTGGTCCGTATTTGTTCATCAAAGTTCATCGAAATCATTTACAGTCATTTACAGTCCTGTTTGGTCTTTTGGTGGGCAAAGTGTCTTTTTAGGGTTTTTCAGTCTCATTAGGTTTAGGGTTTCGCAAATTTAGTTTTCAAAGTGTCCAAAAATGCCAGCAGGCACATGACGGATGTTAAAAATAAGTTTTCATTTCAAAATTTCATCGTTATAATGTTAGATCATGATTATTCTTCAAAACTCTGTTTTGAAGAAAAATCGTCAATTTCATCCTTTGTAATAAATTTCATGTATTTTTCAAAGTTTTCAGTGGTGAAATTCTTCATGCACAGCCCTAGTCGCCTTTGCCAAATTCCATGCCAGCTATCCCTACAAGACAGACAAGAGACTCATCATTCAGCTAAAAAATCAAATGAAGCAGAACAGACTTTCTTGAAAAGTGTGAAATTTTGCACATTACAAAAGTGGGTTTACCCAAATGAAAATCAAAACTCCTTGATATATATAAGATATTTCAATTTCAGACTCCATTTGCATACCAAATACATCAAAGAGCAGAGTCGAACTTGGTGAAAGAGCGAAACAGTAGTTTAAAGCCGAAATTGTGGGTGAGTTACCTGCGCAGCGCATTGGGTGAAGGTCGCGGTGCATATAAAGTGCACGACGCATAGGTCCACTTTGCACAGTGTATTTTTATTCCCGCGCGGCGCATCTAAAGTGCGCGGCGCACTGGGTTTTGCGCGCAGCGCACAGGATAGATAACAAAAAAATTTTCATTGGCCTCCACAAACTCCAAATCAACTCGGTTATTTTCATCCAAGTAAGTTTATGAGATGTTGTAATTTCCATTTAAACAATGTTTGGGGTGGTTGGATATTGGATATGAGAGTTGAATGTCAAAAGCCAAACCCTGCCATCTTGTTGTAGAAATGCCTCTTTAGGGTTTTGAAGTTGGAGTTTCAAAAAAAAATTTGGTGCCAAACTTTTTCTTCCCTCACTTGGTTTATTCCTCCCTCTCACTGTTATCCTATTATTGCAGTCTATTCCCTTATCTCCCTATATCCCTAAAGTCACTCAATACTTATTTCATCCCTTATCCCTTTCATATTCAAATTGACTTATTCCTAAGCCCCATTTTCCTGTCCCTACACCTTTGATATCCCTTGATTGAAGTTCATTATCCCAACTATCTTATTTCCTCACAGTGCCTCCCATATCACCACTTATTTGGCAACAAAAGTCAAAGACATCAAACTCTTCATATTCACCTCAGGCAACATAGATGAAGAAGGCATCGAGAAGGTGTGAAAAGACATGATCTTGGCCGAAAATTCTTTGGCCCATCATAGTTCTTAATTAGGGACCTTCAGCCCAAATTTCAAGAAATTTGGGAAAAATTTTGTCAATTTTGAATTTTTTGGTCACAAAACAGGTTTTTCTGCCCGACGCGTAGCGCCACTTGGCGCGCGCTTATAATTGGCAGCTCTTCAGGGGGGAAAATTTGCATTTCTATATTTTTTATTAAAATTTATGCATGCTCATGGATTACCTAAGGATTTCAGCAAGTTCTAGGTTGCCTAAAGGGTCAAAAACACTCTAAAAATGGCCTTTCTTCCACTTTTTGCACCCACAGCAAGAAGTGTTGGGAGATTGAACTTTTGGAGGGGCAAATGGCAACCAAATCCAGATATTCCACTTGGGTTGGAAATTAGACAGGCAGGTCTTTCCAACGAGCTATCATGCGCTCATATTTGACTTCGGGAAGGGCCTCAAAATCAGCTCCAAACGTGTGCTACGCATAGAGATTTTGGGCGCGACGCATAGAGAATTTTGGCCTATTTTTCACTCAGCAGCTCAGAATTTCGCCTAGTTTGGGCCAGTTTCACTTTTTCATGTAATTTTTGATGTAACTTGATGTAATTTCATGTTCATGATGTAATTTTGGCACACTTTTACTCATTCTAGAATATTCATTCACCAAAAGGTGAAATGTAAGTGAATGGATCAGTTTCCTAGCATATAGAGGCAAGTTGTTTCATGGTCTATTTTCTAGTTCCTAGTTTAGATATGGTTGAAACAGCTCCTAGAATGATGAGCTTGACCCCTAGAGACATGGGAATGGGTTATAATTGTCTATATGATGTATCTTATTAGTCATTTTTAGGGTTGGACACTTGGGATTGCTTGGCACTTCATTCTACATTTCATTTCTGCACTTTTGGCAAAGGAATAGACCAGGGTTTGCAGCACTTTTTGGGATCCATGTGGCTCTATGTTTTGATGGTGTGTTTCTCTATGTTACTATAAGTTCACTAATGTTTATGTGTATCATTTCCTCTCTCCTTTCTTCTTAGATTAAACAAATCAGTGTTAAAGGTGGAATTCATTGGATTGCTCTGCTCTACCTTTAGTTTTGTTTAATTTTTCATGTTTTCATCTATTTGAGGAGGACTCTTGTGACCCTCTTTCCCTCTTCAGCTCCTCACCAGTCTTATCCATCCATTCATTCAATCTAAAGCATCAAAACAGTTTCCTTCCTTGCCCCAATCAGAACTCTGCAAAAGCTAGGCCTAATCCCCGCACCCAAAACTGCCTTTCCCTTTGATCCAACAAAAACCCCCAAAAACATAATTAAACTCTTTCACTTATATACCTAGCCTAAAATTAGCTTTTATTTCAAGTCATCTCAGGCCCTATTTATTACTTTCCGCTGAGATTGACCCGGAGAGAGCCCTCTCCTGTTCTGGTAGGGCTAGCTACTAGACTGAGCGTGGTTTGATGTTACCCTAAATTCTGCCTTCCTTCAGCCTGAGGTAGATTTAGGCAATAAAAATTTGTACTTTTGTTTTTCCTATAGGAAATGAAGATCCACAAGCATAGATTTTTCAATTGAATACTGAGTTTGATATGGCTGAAAGATATCGGAAAAAGGCTCAAGTAGATCTGGAGACTGCAACAAAGCTTATTCATGTCATATAGAATGAAGCTGATAAGTAAAAAATGGATATTCATAATGCTAACGCTGAGGTTAAAAATCTCAAAGAAAGACTCAAAGGAAACATTTCACGGATACAAGTCAAATATATCATTTGGAATGATATCATTTCAGAAATGAAATCGATTTGGAGTTGTTTGAAGATAGTTGCAGAGGAAAGAAGTCTTATCAGAGAATGTGAAGAACCAGTCATGACAGATAAACAAAAGGAAATTAACAAAGCTATCTGGGCTAGAAGGCTCATTAATTTCATTAATTCTAAAAAATATCAGGAATTATAAGAGAATGACATTAAAGACAGGACCTTATATGCAGTGGAGATCAATAAGATGATTGTAAGAAATGATCACAGAAAATCTATTGAAAAGAAACTAATGGAGATTAAAGAAGCAGTAAGTCAATTTGATAAGTTATTGAAAAAAATCATGTTCTTATAGGGGAAACAATGGTCAAATTTCTGTAGAAACATTTCCAGCTACTATGGTTGGTAAAAACTCTTTTCACAGAAGGACCATCTTATAATCAAATTACTGCATTCAGATTGGAGTATCACAATCTAACACATTCGCCCAAGAATAAGATAGATATATGGAAAAAGTGCAGATCTTGGACAATAGACTTGAAAAAAGGGTTTTTAGCATCAAAGAAAGACAAATCAATTGACCAAGGAAATGCAGCATCACCATCAGCAATTCCTATATAGTAGGATGTATATTTTTACATTATATTAATTTTTCAAAGACAATGTAATTGTAATAAGAAATTTTCAAAGCATGTAATAGACAGCCTCTGAATTCCTAATTATTTGTGGTAGTTAGAGTTGGTTACAGCAGTTTCAAACTATTTTTTTTATTGTATTTAATGTATTTTTGAAGAGGAAGAAAGGTTCCAAGTTTTTGACCTTCAGAATATTATTTTGTATTCAGAGATTTCAATGATTAATGAATGAGTAAGCAAGTTTCTGGCATCTGTTTATGTTGATATGTATCTAAGTTCACATTCTGTTTTTTCTTTCTTTGAATAAGAAAAAGTACTGAGTAGCAGGTCTCTTTTTACCTATGTAATCAAGAGTTAAAATCCTTAATTGGCGCTCCTTTGTTTTAACTACTTATTTCATAAATTCTTCAAAAGTTTGAGATGATATATTCTGTGTGACAGCATATTAGTTTGGACTTTCTTCTTTCATTTTCTTCTGGTCATTTCATTCAACATCAGCAAATAATAGCGTTGGGAAACATTCATTGTGTTTGATATCTAAAGGTTTAATTTTAAATACTTGAAGGTGATTAAAACAGTGACAAATATTTTTGTGACATAATCACATAAATGTTTTAAGCATTGATTCCTTATCACAGCTAAGGGATTGTCTCTTAAGGTACAACACACTACAACCTTCACAAATTAACTGCGGAAAAATACAAGTGCGGAAAAAAAATCTGAAAAAGAGTAAATCATAGGCACATATGACACAATTATTTTTGGACTAATGTACCTGGAAAAAACCAATGTGGGAAAACCGGTGCAACAGCTATGGATTTTATTATTATGCAGTAATTTCTCTAAATAAAAACTAAATGCCTTGCTAGCTATCCTCACAGAGAATCTAACTAACAAGAAAGTTGGTGAGATTACCTCACACACTGACACTGGAATCCCAACCGGAAAAAACCCTAGATAGCAAGCCCTCCAGAGCCTCTGCATAGTAACTGCATAGTCTCTACGTCACTCGGCATAGGGATTGCATGGCTTCTGCGTTCTGGCTCTTATGTTGGCTAGATTTGAATGTCTGGCCCCTTTTGATCTCACAACCTGGTTCTCCGGCACTAGATCTGACTGATCCTTAGCTGAATAATGAACCTCCTCAAGGTTGCAGTGTTGCCTCTGCGCTGGCTCTGCATAGTTGCTACGCTACCTCTGCTGTTACTATTTTTTGTCTTCTCAGTTGTGTATTCTCCGGCTCAATAATAGACTTTGCAACTAGAATTACTCTACCCCTCTCTACAAAGAATCTCTTGATCAATAGTTCCTTTGAGAACTACTCACTTCAGAAATTTGATCTCTTGATCTTTACTATGTGTTTTCCAAATGACCCTTCAAGCCCTTCTTATAAAATTCTTGTTGCAACTTCAACGGTCGAGATTAAATCTCTAATCAACGGCTAAGATTAACTTGTGACTTGATCCACTTTTTTGAGAACATTCACACCCATATTATATTAATTCACTTTAATTATTTTATTTTCCTAAGTTTAGACTTAGGGTCCTTTTAAAATAATTAATTATTTTAATAAAATACAATCTAGGTGGAATTTCCAAAAACGATTTACGGGTTCTCTAGCAATACCCCCTACTGAGTATTGCTTTGATTTTGCAACATCTCCCTCTGTGCTGCTGATGTCCGGCATTGTTGCCCGCCAACTTTGCGCAAACGTT
This sequence comes from Pinus albicaulis, assembly GCA_034641835.2. Classification (NCBI taxonomy): domain Eukaryota; kingdom Viridiplantae; phylum Streptophyta; class Pinopsida; order Pinales; family Pinaceae; genus Pinus; species Pinus albicaulis. The sequence goes on from CM076571.1 coordinate 347,294,281, forward strand.
GCATCTGTATTGTTGCTGAAACTTCCACTGTCAACACTACATCCATACTGCAAATCCCTCTCAAATTCTACATTTTTGTTGTTGCTGACCCTGCCACTGTCAACTACTACTGCACTATAATATTGTCGCTTATTGCAACATAAAAACATCCAAAATTGAACAAGTGTTCAACATGATGGATCTCAATACTGAAGATCTGACTTTTGCTAGCTTTTTCACTGACCCCCTAAAGCTGTTGCATTGCTACCAACTCTGCTTTGCGTTTCTCAAACTTTAGCACTGTTAACCACTGCATTGCCACTTTTGCACTCCTTTGCATCAACTGGAACTCATCCATCCTGCTACATTTTATTTGGGCTCCCGTAGCAAGGTATTGATCCGAGAGGTGGAATATTCAAGGATCCTACCCATCCTATAGATCTCTGGGTCTACAGCTCCAAATCACCCCCACCTCCCTCATCGAGATATATGGACAATCATGGTGAACTCCTCCTCATCAATCCTGCTAGGTGCTGCTTTCGGATCATGCTTTTGTCTTTGTCTCTCTTCTTGAGAGAAAATTTTGTGGCATAATGACCCATCTCACCACACTGGAAGCATTTGATCTTGGAAAGATCCTTCTTCCTCTTGCGCTACTCCTACTACCCCTTTGATGCAAGGGCCACATTATCCTTCTCCTCCTTTTCTTCTTTCAACTAATGCTATTGCCCTCAACTTGACACTTGAGTAAGTCACTCCTCGTCTCTTCCCGCTAAAGAGCTGCCCACATTGACTCCCAGTCCGGAATATTTTCTCTGCCCAAGATGCTTTGGAAAAAGACCTGATAGTCTTTAGACACATATTTGAGGGCCAATTTGACCATCTTTGTGGCCTGAGGAGTTGATTCCATAGGTGCCAGCTGACCTCATTTCTCTTGAAGTCTAACCAAGAATGGATCAATGTGCTCACCTTTATGCATCCTGGTTGTTCGCATCTTCTCCTCTAGATGCATCTTCTGCTACTCAGAAGATCCTTGATATAGCTTCTCCAAGGCCTGCCACATTTCTCTAACAGTCCCTTTTTTCTAGCTATGTGACACACGACATGAGAGCTTACCCCGTCAAGGATCAGGCGCTTTTGCTTAGCCATATTCTTCTTGTATTCCTTTAGAGAATCTGCATCTACTCGAATAGCCAACCACACCTTCGATGAAGAGTTTGAGATCATTCTCATCTAATAGGAATTTGATCCTTGCCTTCCAAATCACATAGTTGGAGGCTCCCTCCAACGAATCTTGATCTCTCAGCGCGCTTGCTACTATCTTTGTCGACTGAAAAAATATGTTGAACTAGCTCCCTCTCTCTCCTTTTCACAGCTTTGGCGTGGCCTACACACTCTCTACTGGAGATGGTAGATCTATCATCCAAAATTGTTGCTCAGGTATCGAAAATTAGAATTCCCCAACTAGGAATTCCCTGGGGAAGAAATTTCCCTCAAAGTGTCTCTAATTACTCTCCCTGACGCTTCTGCACCCACAATCACTGCTGCGCAGAAAAATGCTTTCCTCTGGCTGCTCCCTCTACCTCTGCAAACTGGAAAATCATACCTCTCTGTCGACTCACTCAGAGAGAGATTTCCTTGCAGGGACTAGCCCTCCTGGCTTGGACTACACAATCACTCAAGAGATCAATCTGCTTCTTATGCAACTCTTTTATCCTAGCATCACCAACACTAGATCTACAAAAAAAAAAATCTTTTCCTCCTGCACTCAGCTATACAAGCTTTGATACCATGTGAAAACTCGTATTACCCAGAATCGTACTATAGCACTGATGAGAAATCTCATATTTGTTTATTCCTTCTGTCAAACCAGGAGGTAACTCCTCAAATCAGAATGTGTATTAGCTGAAGAATGCATATGGATTTATACATGGAGGTGAGGCTATTGGGATTCATCTCCCAATGACTCTTGGCCTTCCTTATTTCCTAATATTAAATAATATACAATATTAAATGTGCACACCCATCCCATAGGATTAGGTGTCAACATTACCCCCTTTAATCCGAAGGGATGTTGGTGAGTCCAAGCATCGATCTGAACTTTTCAAAATTTTCTCTTCCAAGTGCTTTGGTGAAGATGTCAGCAGTTTTCTCATTTGTGGAACAATGATGTAGATGGATGGTTTTGGCCTGAACATGATGTCGAATGAGATGGTACTTTGTATTGATGTGCTTTGTTCGATCATGGAAATTTGGGTTCTTGGCCAACTTTATTGCAGAAGTGTTGTCGATCATGAGTGGAGTGGAATACATTTGTTTCATCTGCAAATCTTCCAGGATTTTCTGGAGCCACACAATTTCCTTTGTTGCTTCAGCTGCTGCCACATATTTTGCCTCGGTCGTGGAATCTGCTGGAACTGACTGTTTGCGTGATCTCCATGAGACAGCTCCTGATCCAAGACTCATGGTGTAACCTGTAGTAGACACCCCTGTTTCTTTTTCGCCATCAAAGTCTGAATCAGAATATCCGATCAAGCTGAAGTTGCCTACCTGTGTATATTTGAGTCCAAAGTCTTGAGTCCCCTTCAAGTACCTTAACACTCTTTTCGCAGCAGACCAATGTCCTTCACAAGGTTTTTGCATGAACCTTGAGAGGATTCCAACAGTAAATGAAATGTCAGGTTTAGTGGTGGTCGGGTAGATAAGACTTCCTACAAGCTGTCTATACTTAGTTGCATCCTCAAATTCCTTCCCTTCAATAGATGTGAGCTTCAAGTTTTGTTCCATTGGAGTGGTTAAGGGATTACAGTCATCCATGCCAAATTTGTTTAAGAGATCTCCAATGTACTTCTTTTGAGAAAGAAATATGAATTTAGGATGTTGAATTACTTCAATACCCAAATAGTAATGAACATGACCCAAATCAGTCATTTCAAAACCTTTCTTCAACTCTTTCTTCATGGATGCAATATAGCTCTCATTGTTTTCTGTTATCAAAAGATCATCTACATATACCACAAGATATACAACTGTTTTTCCAACTTTCTTAACAAACAAAGTTGCATCATCAAGATCAAAATGTTTGAAATCAAGTTTCAGAAGATGCTCGGTCAATTTCTCATACCAGGCTCGTGGTGCTTGCTTAAGGCCATACAAGGATTTTACAAGTTTGCAAACTTTGTGTTCTTGACCCTTTATCACAAATCCTTCTGGCTGGGACATACAAACTTTCTCCTTTAGATCTCCATTCAAGAAGGTTGTTTTTACATCCATCTGATGGACTTTCCATCCATTCTGAGCTGCTAAGGCAAAGAGAGTCCGGATGGTGGTCCATTTTGCTGTGGGAGAAAATTTTTCTTCATAATCGACTCCTTCTTTTTGTGCGAATCCTTTTGCCACAAGCCTGGCCTTGTGCTTGTCAAGTGAGCCGTCTGCTTTGTACTTGTTCTTGTAGACCCACTTACAGCCAATTGGTTTCGTTCCCAAAGGTGGATCAACCAGCTTCCAAGTGCCATTCTTTATCAAGGCATCATACTCCTTCTACATCGCTTCTTTCCATTCATCATGAGAAGCGGCTTCTTTGAAGGAATTTGGTTCATGATCTGTAGACAAACTCAATTCACAGTTATAAGAAATATCCATATCAACAGAGGAATCAGAATTATCTACATCACCTTCGATTTTTTGAGTGGAACTTCTTGTTCCTGTTTTTCCAACCTCATCGGGATGAAAATTCTCCAGTGTCTTTGTCAGCCATTTGGGAGGACCTTTCTGAGATGGCCCAAGCTGGTCATTTGACTGAGTTGGGATTGATTCAAGATTCAATATCCCAATTCTGTCAATCACATCATCCAATGTGTCATCCGTGGTTGTTTCTTCATGTGCTTCAGGACATGATTCCACAGTTTGATTCAATATCAAAATCCCCCCTTCAAGATGTGGAATCACATTATCAAATTCTTGGAAGGACTTTGCATGTGTGAATCTATCTAGGCGATCAAGTTGCTGCTCAACAACCTTGTCACTCTTGGAAGATTCAAGAAATATGACATCTCTTGCTATCACAAACTTCTTATTTGCTTCATCATAGAGACGATATCCTTTGGAGGTATTGGAGTACCCCAAGAAGATACATTTTATGCTTCTAGCACCAAGTTTGTTTCTTTGACCCTTGGGTATCAAGGCATAACAGGTGGACCCAAAGACCCTGAAATGCTTTACCGAAGGAATGTGGCCATGCCACATTTCAAAAGGAGTTTTGTTTCTAATTGAACTTGAAGGACACCTATTCTTTATGTAAACAGCACATAGAACTACATCAGCCCAAAACATCAATTTTACATTCTTGAAAAATAACATGGAGAAGACCATATTTAAAATAGTTCTGTTCATTCTTTTAGCTAATACACATTCTGATTTGAGGAGTTACCTCCTGGTTTGACATGGTATTAGAGCCAGCTCCACTATTGGCATTTCTGCCTGTGGTGTAACTCCCTCTCCTTTGCTCAGTCAATTTTTATTAGTAGTTTTTTGCTGCTCTTTATTGCTAAACTGAAATTCTGCATTTTTTTCTATTTCTGCATTCTACAGTCTCTGACTTCTGCAGGTTCAGCTCTTACAATATCTGATTGTTTTGTAGCCCCTGCAATTTCTGCAGTTCCTGCAACTCAGCACCTGCACACTGCCATTTCAGTTTTTTGTAACGCCCTCACTCTCTCACCTACCCAACGCCTCTCCACACTCCGCCCTCACTGTTATCTCTCCACCCTCACTGCTATCTCTCCTACCTACCTGCTATCTCCCTAAACAGCTCTCTCCCTACGTTCCTCACACTCCCCACGGCTTTCCATTTCCCTCACCACTCCATTTCACCATACATAATATCTGCAAAGACAGCGTTTACCATACATAATATTTCGCCCTCTGTGCATACACTACCATACATATTAAACACTGTATATAAGCGCTCCTCCATTTTAATCGACTATCCACGCCCCTGCACTCCTTAACCCGTCTCCTTAACACAGGTATCCTCCTCAGTGTTTACCATACTCCTTAACCCGCCTCCTTAATGTAGGTATACACGCAGGTATCGACTCATCTCTGCGGAATAAGGTCCGACCTGCCGAATACATTTTTAATATGTTGTATGTCATGTAATACCACTGTCATATGATATATCGCCTTCTACGCTATCAATACCGCTGGTCCGACTGCCAGATACATTCCAATACGCCATCCATATCTGTATTACCGCGCTCATAATACCACTATGGTGTCATATACTCCTGCACAAAAAATACGTGGTCTCAACGCTGTCTGTTTGACTGTGCCATTTAATAACACCACCACGCTCCATATAACATCAGTGCCATCTTTTACTACCGCCTTTTGTTTAATACGCCATTCCATCGTTTAAAATACAACGCTGTCACTATATAGATACGTGGTCTGTCATATGTTATTACGCTGGAATGTCATTACGTTTAAAAATACCGCCCTTACATTGTGTATGATACAGCATTTTTTCCTTTATTATATCGCCCTTCCACTCATATTTAATACCATTACCACTGTATATTACTGCCCCCTCCACTCTTATTTACCACTCCACTTTATATTATAACCCCCCCCCCCCACCACCATTTCATAATACCGCCCTCCCACTCCATTTTCAATTCCATTCATTCATAATACCGCCCTCCCATACCACTTCCCATTTTCACAATACTGCCCTCCCATAAACATTTCATATTGCCCTACCATTTCATAAAATTTCTTCCCATACAAATTTTTTTTCTCCAAACAAAACAAAAAATACACATATTTTTTGGTGCAGAATTCAGTTTTTAGCAAAGAGCTTGTGTTTTTTAAATTCAGTCTTTTAGAAAAAAGTGTTTCTGTCCTTTTAAATTCAGTATATTTGCAGCAAAGAGTTTTTTCAGTATATTTTCCAGCAAAGAGTATTTTTGTTTTCTCTCCTTCAAAAGAGATTCTCCAGAAAAGTTTTTTTCTCTCCTCCTTCAAAAGAAGATGACAGTCCCTTCATCTTCTAAAGAGGCTGCCTACTTGGCACAGAGAGAAAAGAGACATGCTTCAGGTCCATCCAGAGGAAGAGAAGGCAAAAGACGAAGAAGAAACTTCAGAGAAAAGGGGGGCAGACAATCTAAAGCTCAGCAACAAACAAATCAAGACAAAGGTAAAACTAGTGACAAAGACAAAGGTAAACCAGCTGAATCAGCTCATTCTGTTCTAGCACATTGTAACAATGGAGTAACTGAAAACCTATTTGATGTTTCATTTACTTCATGGAGAGATGATTGGTTGCTAGATTCGGGAGCAACATGTCACATGACATTTAGAAAAGATTTTTTTGAAGATTTCACTGACAAAGTTGATGGAGCAGTATATTTCGCAGATAAATCCAAACTCAAGCCATCGGGGCTTGGCACAGTCAGGCTTAAACTGCCTGGTCTTCCTGATCATATCCTACATGAGGTTCTATACCTCCCTGAGTTGAAGAGAAACTTGTTGTCCCTGGTCGAAATCCGGCAGCAAGGACACTCAATTCACTTTTTTGATGGCAAGGCAGAGGTCAGAAAAGCATCAGATCACTCACTTGTCATGGAGGGAATAGAAGAAGGAAGACTCTTGAAGCTGAAAGGTTCATCTGCTCATGCTCAAAACTTTGCATTCAGTTCACATCATGATGAAGGTACATTCCCATCAAGTCTTTTATGGCATGCTAGATTTGGACACTTAAACTATGATAGCCTTCATTTGTTGAAGAAAAATGGTGTTGATGGACTGCCTACAATTCCTAGAAAACCTAAGGAATGTGATGCTTGTATTCTAGGAAAGCATAGCAAATAGCCATTTCATGATTCACACTCCAAAGCACATAGAAAACTTGAACTTGTTCATTCAGATTTATGTGGCCCTATGCCTATTGCTTCTGCAAATGGAAACAAATACATGATGACATTTATTGATGACTACACCAGAATGTGTTGGATTTACTTACTAAAGAATAAGTCTGATGCTTTTCAAACTTTCAAAAAATTTCATGCATGGATTGAAAATGATGCACAAACACATATTGGCTCTCTACGTACTGATAATGGAAAAGAATACACTTCAAACGAATTTGAAAATTATCTTCGTCAACATGGAATCAAACATCAAACAACTGTGCCATATAATCCACAACAGAACGGTGTAGCTGAAAGAATGAACAGTACTATTTTAAATATGGTCCGCTCCATGTTATTTTTCAAGAATGTAAAATTGATGTTTTGGGCTGATGCAGTTCTATGTGCTGTTTACATAAAGAATAGGTGTCCTTCAAGTTCAATTAGAAACAAAACTCCTTTTGAAATGTGGCATGGCGTATTAAACAAAATTATTTACAGTTTTCTACTATAAGCAGCGAAATCTCATACACTATAGCCTTCGCAAATTAACTTCGGAAAAATACAAGTGCAGAAACAAAATTTGAACAAGAGTAAATCATAGACACATCTAACACTATTATTTTTGGACTAATGTTCCCGAAAAACACAATGCAGGAAAATCAGTGCAACCACTGAGTCCTTTATTATTCTGCAGTAATTTGTCTAAATTAAAATTGGTTGCCTTGTTGGCTATCCTCACAAATAATCTTACTGACAAGAAAGCTGGTGAGATTACCCCACATAGTGACACTAAGACCCAACTAGCAAAAACCCCGGATGGCAAGCCCTCCACAACCTTTGCGCAGTCACTACGTCACTCTACATGGGGACTGCGTGGCTTCTGTGTTCTGGGTCTTCTTCTAGTTGGATCTGACCCTCTGGCCCCTTCCAGTCTCACACCCCGGCTCTTCAGCTCGACCTTAAGAAATGCCTCGATTTGTCTTTCTTTAGTTGCTGCCTCAAAAATACTATGTTTGATCTTGTGACCTTCCTTAGACCATAACTTCTTTGACAATCCTATGCCAAAACAGAGTAGAAGAAAAAGAAAAAATAAACTAATTAGGGTGGACTCTTTCACCACCAAAATTAGAAGAGAAAAGACTAGGTAGGTTGGGATGACCTCCACCAAAACTAGTCAAAAGGGGGTCTTAAACCCTCAAAGCCTTAGGCTCAAAGAAGAACTGAGGAAAAATGATCCAATCCAATGATGATCCAAATGAATCTATCCCTCTTGTATTTATAGATTTCTTTGAAGGGATTTTCTCCTTAATTGATTAAGGTTCACTCAAAACCCTAACTTTTGGTTTTGTTGCCAAGTTTCCCCAAAGCTTGTCCTCCATTTCCCAAACATTGGGTATTTTAGGTTTTCCACTTTATCAAGGACTATAGCCTACGTAGATCAATAGGCCACTTCGTCTTATGGAAAAAATTTCCCAAGGACATTACAATTGTGCCAAAAGCCCTCACTCCCAGTGTATGATTGATGCAGTCACTATTGCAAATCTAGGTTGAAAGCCCCTACATGTTGGAGCCTTAGGACAGATCTGCCGTTAGAAAATGTTGATGATATATACTAGATAAGTTTTGTTCATCATGGGAAGAAACAAAGTGCACCATCATGATTGATGTATGGATGGATCAAATGAACAAAACCTTGAAAAATTTCCACATATCTAGCCCAAAGGAAATAATGTTTCTCAAATTAGTAGATGCCTCAAACAAAGTTAATAGTGCCCAACTAATTTGTGAAATGATGAAATTTGTTTAGGAAGTGGGAAAATAAAATGTTGTACAAATTTTTAACAACAATTAAACTAATTATATGGCTGCTGCTAGACTTTTTGAGCTTAGGAATCCCTCCATATTTTGGAACTCTTGTGCTACACATTGCATAGATTTAATGCTTGAGGCATTGCAAGAATTCCCTAGATACAAAAAGTTATGTATAAGGCAAAATCCACAACCAAATAAATTTACAATCACACAAATGACCTCAACAACACAAATATATTCATTGAAGGCAAGGAACTTGTTCTTCCTAGAGTGACCAAAATTCCAACAAAATTCATCTCTCTGTAATTCATGGTTGACCAAAGGGTAAATCTAAATAGGATATGTTTGGGACTTCAGTGGATGGTATCAAGAGACATGGAAAAACACGTGAACACATTATAATTATTTCTCTCTTGTTTCGTGAAGGTTTCTAGGAAGATGCTGAAGAAATTATTGTTGTGACAAGGTCACTTGCCAGTAGCCAAAATGCTCAGGTACTTAAGTCTTAAAAAATTTCAATGTTCACCTTCAAATTCAAACTTAATTTCATTTTCAAATTTTATTTATACCAAAATTTGAATGTTTGACAATCGACTCCAATCTTTCATGATGGTTGATGTTGAAAAAGCCACTAAAGGTTACATTTATGAGGCGATGGCTATCACCTAGGAGGCCATAAAAAGAAGATATAATGATGAGGTGGTCAAGTATATGCCAATTACATGCCCCTCTTACATGATTCTGAGTAGATTTTAACCTTTCCACTTTGCTAGATCTTTTGTGGAAATTTTTTGGTAATGATGGGCCAGATCTTAAAATATTTTCCATTCAAATCTTGAGCCATACCTACAATGCTTCAGGTTGTGGGTGCAATTGGAGCATGTTTGAGAAAATGCATGCCAATAAGCAAAACCAATTAAGTTATTAACATAAAAGCACTTAAATAAACTTGTATTGTGTTGAGATTGCAACAAGATGATGAGCTTAGTAGAAAGAAGTCGCCTTCACTAAGTGGGCCTGCAGGCTATTTTTGGCGCAAAGTCTATTTTAGACTATGTCTATTTTTAGAAATATGGATCATGTTCTATGAGTTGCAGGATGTTATTTGTGGATGGTTGGTCAAGTCGGAAAAAATATATGGACTTCTATTTTTAGACATATTTGGCGGAATCTATTTTTAGATTTCCAGTCTAAAAATAGATATGTCGAATCTTATTAGCTCTAAATAATATTTGGACTATAAACATTATCTTATTCTCTTGGAGCACTTCAGTTAAGTGCACAGATTTGGCACAGGAGCTGACAGAAGGAATTACGCTATTCTTAAGGGTTAAGTGGAGCTATTTCATGGATACTTCAGTTAGAACTCATTTGAGAGAGTTTGGTGGAGTTGATTTAGGAAGCTAATGGAGTTGTGTTCAGTTTAACTAATCTAAACATAGTTGAGCTAGTTGTATCTAGTCTAACTGATTGATACACTAGTGAGAGTGGTGTGAATTAATTATTAATTAATTCAATAATTATAAACTCATTAATCAACTAAATAATACATCAGTTAACTTCAGTGCATGGACAGTTTCAGTGGAGACCAGTGAAGAGATAGGTGAAAGAGCAATGTGACTATCAGTTGTGACTATACTCTTGCATGATTTGCAACAACTAGTGATTGGAGAAGCCAATGAGGATTGCGCAGTACAAGCCAGGTGTTTCAAAGTTATTTATGAGCCATTCTTCAGCATTGATTACGCAATAGAGGCAAGCTATCAGGTGGCAAAGATTGGAGCATGTGTTTTGCTAGATCTAGCTTGATTAGTGTGTAGCAATTGGAGATTGTACTGAGAGCTTGTGAGGAGATTTGTATAATGATTGTTACATGATCTATATGACATATAATATACATATAGTTGGGTTTTTCAGCTTTAAGCTTTCCCATGAAATACTGTGTTCATATGTGTGAATTTTTATGGTATTAATGTGCGCATGCGATTGTTTTTATTTCCGCAATTAATGATCAATGGTAGAAGAGATTTTGTATTATGCATGAAGATAAAATAGTGTGTGATCAGGATAATATTAGTGGATAACATATCAGTTATTCAAATTTCTACATGGTATCAGAGCGATATTGATCATTGGAGCAATTGCAAAACATTGAAGCGGTTGAGTTTTTGTGCTGGTGGAATTTGAATTTGCAGCAGTGTTGTCTTGGTGTCGAAGTTGAGATGTATTTCAACGAATTTCAATTGGAGTATGCCCTTGAGGGCAGCTCAAATTATATTTCATGGAAGGACATGATGGAGGCAGTGCTGAATGACAATGGGTTGAAGGAGTTCATAGATGCAGAAATTCCAAAACCTACTTCTAGTGATGCTGCCATACTTGATGCATGGAAAAAGAAGACATCAAAGTGTCAAAGAATTCTGTTGGAAGGTGTGAAGGATCAGATAGTGTCCAACCTTCATGGTAAGGCTTCTCCATTCTTGATGTGGAAAGCGTTGACATACTTATTCCAAAGCAAGAGTGACCAGAGGAAGTTGACGCTCAAGGATAAACTCAGGAACATAAAAATGGAGAAAGGCGATAGTATGCCCAAGTACCTCACGAAGTTCATCCAATGAAGGGATGAGCTGGGAAGTGTGGGGGTTACTGTTGATGATGAGGACTTGGTGAGCTTGGCTCTCCTTGGGCTTCCGAAGAGTTTGCATTCCTATTAGCACTCTGTCAATGGTCGGGAAAAATTGCTAGGATGGGAGCGAATTTGGTCGGATCTTGTGCAAGAGGAGATAAGGCGAAGTACTAAGGACGGATCTTCATCAAAGAACTCAAATGAATAAAATTTCGCTTTCACTGCCAAAGAAAAGAAGGGGAAGAGCAATAAGAATGCTTCTCAATCTGGTGCGAAAGGCAAGAAGCAGGACATGTCCAAGGTGAAGTGCTTTCACTGTCACCAACACGGACATTACACCACTAATTGTCCACAGAAGAATAAAAATAAGCAGGCTACTGGATCTGCAGCTGGAGAGGCCTTAGCCTCGTAGTTTGAGTTGGATTTTTCACTGATCGCATGCTTGGTCTCAAGTGTGATGGGTTCAATGTGGTTTCTTGATAGTGATCCATCTTTTCACATGACAGGAGATCGGGATTTGTTTACTGATCTGGATGAGAAAGATCTTGGAGTGCACATCGAGATGGGTGATGATGGTAGATACAATGAAACCAGTAACGGTACCATTTCCTTTGAGAGGGATTCTGGTAAACCCTTCATATTGAAGAAAGTGATGCATGTTCTAGGATTGAAGAAGAATTTGATCTTTGTGGCGATGTTAGAAGACAAGGGATATGATGTTGTCTTTAGCGAGGGAAAGGGTTTCCTGCGTAGCATGGAAACTGGTGAGACCTGGAGGATAGGGGTTCAAGTTAAGAACCTTTATCAATTGCAGGTAGATGGCTGCGCAGTAATGGCAGGCAAGGCAGAAGGAGTGGTGAGCCAGGATGATGGCGAGCTGTGGCACCAGAGATTGGGCCACCTTCACCATGGAGCTTTGAAGATACTGCAGCAGATTTCTACTGGGCTTCCTAAGGGTACTCTTGCGAAGTTAGATCAATGCAAGGGATGTACCTTGGTAAAATTTGTGAAAGCCACCTTTCATGAGAAGGATAGTCATGCCACGACAATCCTTGAGAGAATTCACATAGACGTGTGTGAACCTTTCTCAGTAGCTTCGACAGAAAATCACAGGTACTATGTGATATTTTTTGATGATTTTTCTCGTAAGTGCTGGATCTTCTTCATGTAGAAGAAGAGTGAGACATACTCAAAGTTCTGTGAGTTCAAGGCACTGGTTGAGAAAGAATCAAGGAAGCAGGTGAAGGCTCTTAGGAGCAAAAATGGTGGTGAATTCATCTCTAGCGAATTCAAGGACTTTTGCAGCGCAGAAGGAATTTGAAGAGAGCTCATAGCACCTCATAACCCACAACATAATGGGGTTGTTGAGTGGAAGAATAGAACGATCATGGGTACTGCATGGGCGATGTTGCAAGATCAGGGCCTTCCCATACACTTGTGGGCTGAGGCATGCAATACTGCAGTATATGTGTAGAACCGTTTTCCTCACAGGATACTTGGCATGAGTACACCCGAGGAGGCGTTTTCTGGTAAAAGACCTGATATTTCCCATTTGAGGATTATTGGTTCACCTGTTTACATTCATGTGACAAAGGATGCCAAGAAGAAGCTGGAGCCGACTGCAGAGGTTGGGATATTTTTGGGCTACACTGATACACCCCACAACTATCGTGTGTATTTTCCAAACAGTCGCAAGACTGTTGTGCAACGGGATATCAAATTTCATGAGGAGAAAGCCATGAACTGTTCGTTTGAGAGGGAGCCACACTTGCATGTAGATGAATAGCTATTAGTTCCTAAGGATGAGTCTCTCGATGTTGATCAGCCACAAGAGGAGGTTCATGGAGTGGAAGAGACCACTCATGCAGCGCCAACCATCAGAGGGCAGAAGCGCACTACAGAAGCTGAGCGACTGGCTCAAGATGCAGAGAGGATTGTAGGAGCACCTACATCACAGTGCAAACAGAGACAGTCACCTGACCAGTATACTAGATACATGGCTCTTATGACGGAGCCATCCTCTTTCGAGGAAGCTGTGGAGGATCCCGCATGGATAGATGCCATGGTGGAAGAGTATGATTCGATTGTCAGATACAGTGCGTGGGAGATTATCCCAAGGCCGGAAGGGAAATCAGTGGTGGTTTCGAGATGGATCTACAAAGTGAAGCCAGTAGTTGACGGGAGTGTGGAGAAGTACAAGGCAAGATTTTTTTCCCGAGGCTTCTCACAGATTGAGGGGATCGATTATGAGGAGACCTTTACACCTGTCGCAAGGTATTCTTCCATACGGATGATTCTTGCTCTCTTAGCACAGATGGGGTGGCACATTCATCAGATGGATGTGAAGATTGCGTTCCTCAATGGGGTGATTGAGGAGGAGGTGTACATAGAGCAGCCCGAAGGTTTCGAGATCTTCAGCAGCGAGTCACATGTGTGCAGGCTCAAGAGAGCGCTGTATGGGTTGAAACAAGCACCTCTTTCTTGGTACACACTGATAGATATTTATTTCACCGGACTTGGATTATCCAAGAGTGAGGTGGATCCGAACCTATACTAGATAGTGGTGGAGGGTAAGTTGCTGATCATTGTACTTTATGTAGATGATTTGATTTTGACAGGTGATGAACTTTTGATACACTCATGCAAGGCTGATCTTGCAAAGGAGTTTGAGATGAAGGACTTGGGCCTCCTTCATTATTTCTTGGGATTAGAAATTTGGCAGCGCAGTGATGGACTATTTGTTTCTCAAGGCAAGTATGCCCGGGAGATACTGGAAAAGTTCAACATGCAAGGCTTCAAGGCCATTGATACTCCTCTTCCTGATGGATGGAGGAAGGAGGATGGTACTTCGGTGGAGGTAGTTGATGCCACTGTTTATCGACAGTTGGTGGGGTCGCTTATGTATCTGGCCAATACACGACCCGACATATGTTGTTCTATTAACTAGCTTTCACAAGCTATGGTTAAGCCTACCAAGATCTTCTGGAAGGCAGGAAAGCATGTATTGAGATATCTCAGAGGCACATCAGGATATGGATTATGGTACAGACAGTCAGATGAGGTGAGGCTATGTGGCTTCACGAATGCAGATTGGGCAGGGAGCCCAACGGACAGAAAGAGCACATCTGGAGGGATTTTCAGTATCAGGTCGATAATAGTTTCTTGGTACATCAGGAAGTAGACATCTGTGGTGGTCAGTTTAGCAGAGGCTGAGTATATGGCAGCAATTTCGGTTGCATGTGAGGCTATATGGATGAGGAAGATCCTGGTCGGGTTGTTCGGTTCACACTTAGATCCTACTGTGATTTATTGTGATAATCAGAGTTGCATTAAACTCTCTGTTAATCCAGTATTTCATGATAGATCTAAACACATTGACATCCGGTATCATCATATCAGAGATTGTGTGCAGCGGAAGATCATGTTACTTTCATACATTCCCACGAAGGATCAGGATGCTGATATCTTGACGAAGGCGCTCACCAGGAGCAAATTCGAATACCACAGAGGTAGGATAGGGGTGGCAGATAATCCTTATCTTGTTGAGAGGGAGTGTTGAGATTGCAACAAGATGATGAGCTTAGTGGAAATAAGTCGCCTTCACTAAGTGGGCCCGCAGGCTATTTTTGGCGCAAAGTCTATTTTTAGACTATGTCTATTTTTAGACATATGGATCATGTTCTATGAGTTGCAGGATGCTATTTGTGGATGGTTTGTCAAGTTGGAAAAAATAGATGGACTTCTATTTTTAGACATATTGGGCGGAATCTATTTTTAGATTGCCAGTCTAAAAATAGATATGTCGAATATTATTAGCTCTTAATAATATTTGGACTATAAACATTATCTTATTATCTTGGAGCACTTCAGTTAAGTGCACAGATGTGGCACAGGAGCTGACAGAAGGAATTACGCTATTCCTAAGGGTTAAGTGGAGCTATTGCATGGATACTTCAGTTAGAACTCATGTGAGAGAGTTTGGTGGAGTTGATTGAGAAAGTTAATGGAGTTGTGTTCAGTTTAACTAATCTAAACATAGTTGAGCTAGTTGTATCTAGTCTAACTGATTGATACACTAATGAGAGTGGTGTGAATTAATTATTAATTAATTCACTAATTATAAACTCATTAATCAACTAAAGAATACATCAGTTAACTTCAGTGCATGGACAGTTTCAGTGGAGACCAGTGAAGAGATAGGTGAAAGAGCAGTGTGACTATCAGTTGTGACTATACAGTTGCATGATTTGCAACAACCAATGATTGGAGAAGCCAATGAGGATTGCGCAGTACAAGCCAGGTGGTTCGAAGTTATTTATGAGCCATTCTATAGCATTGATTACGTAATAGAGGCTGGCTATTAGGTGGCAGAGATTGGAGCATGTGTTTTTCTAGATCTAGCTTGATTAGTGTGTAGCAATTGGAGATTGTACTGAGAGCTTGTGAGGAGCTTTGTATAATGATTTTTACATGATATCTATGACATATAATATACAGATAGTTGGGGTTTTCAGCTTTAAGCTTTCCCATGAAATAATGTGTTCATATGTGTGAATTTTTATGGTTTTAATGTGCGCATGCGATTGTTTATATTTTCGCAATTAATGATCAACGGTAGAAGAGATTTTGTATTGTGCATGAAGATAAAATAGTGTGTGATCAGGAGAATATTAGTGGATAACATATTAGTTATTCAAATTTCTACATATCGATCCACTGCTTTCTTCGACTTTGCAATAGGAAAATCCAAGGTGAGACATCAAGAAACACAAGACTTTACTCAGCTTATCTAAATCTTAAACACTTGAATTTGAAGAATTGATTTAAATTTTAGTTCACATTTTAATTCTTCATGATAATGACAGGTTTGGATCATTAGGCTATTGACCTAAACTTGGAATAGCTAGATCCTACATCAGATTGGCTTCGATCAAAAGAAGCCTGCTTTTTCACCTCAAGGACTTTATGAACCTCGAGGGTCAAAGAGTTGAGGACATGGGAGAAACCTACATCTTAGATTTTTTACTATATAGTATTCAGTGTTAACTCTTCACTTGACCTTTATAAGTAGATTCTTTTAGTTCTCAGTTTGGACCCATATTATATGGGAGAACTATTAATCCATGAAATTTTGGACATTTATTGATAGTATGCATTGTATGGACATGGCTTTATTGAATATCAATGAAAAATACATATTTTGTATTTAAAATGTGTATATATTTAATTTTGGTACTTTCCAATATTTTCATGATTTATTCCCAATCCAATTCAAAATCATTTCTCTTTTTCCCTACAGAGTCTTTGTCGATTCTAGGTCTTGATAATTTTTATCTGGAAGGGACTAGTGCAAATTTTTCTAGTTGTAGAAAACTGGCTAGCATGGAAGATTGGTAATTGGGAACAAATGAGACTGGAGTCTGATCCATGGGTTGGATGTGAGAACACCTGTACTCTGTCAAACAAAATATTAACTCTTTTACATGAAAGGAATTATTTAAGGTATCCAAAGTGTCGGTCCTGTGACTATAGATATCTAGCAACAGGGATGGATAAAAACCAATATGGTAGGACTTTAAGGGAACAATGCAGATCATTTGAAACCTTGATTAGAAGTAATGTAAGAATCAGAAAGGAAGTAGATGAAATAGTATGATCTAAAAAACCTTCAGTGGATAAATATATTGCCAAATTAGAATACAAAGCAATGTTTTCCGATGAGGCTTAATAATCAAAATGATAAGTCCTGATGGTGGAAACCACTATGGAAAAAATAATTTCCATGTGGGTGGCCATAAGGAATAAAAATTGACTTGTGAAACACTCCAAAACAAGAGCAGAAAGGGACCTAAGAGGTGTGTTTTATGATACTGGGAATAGAATGAATGCAAGGATGGTCCCTTACTATCAACAAATATCACTTCCTCATCCACAAAATAAGATAGTATTCAATGCTATATGGTAAATGATGGCATACAACCTATTCTTCATAGGTTTTTGTCAAAAAACTATAAAGTGAATACTCATATACATCTACTTGATAATGATTGATAGAATAGATATATTATACTGGATGGATAGATCAATATTCTACCCCATTTTCTATCAATTAAAAAGGATGTATTCTCTTTTCTCCACGATCCTTACAGACGTATACACAAAACTGAACACTACAGAAGATACTCTAGTAAGAAAAGGGTCTATGAAAAAATTGAGAAACAATTATCAGAATAGGCATTCAGTCTCGAAAGAACTAAAATTGCATTCCACGGTTAAAAAAAAAAACTAAAAATTGTTAGAAGAAAAAATCACGAAGGGGATTGAAAGATAAGGAAATGTCGGGATACGTGCAAACAGTTAGGTTCTTAGAAAGATAAGGAAATGTCAGAATACATGCAAATAGTTAGTCTCTTAGAGGATAAAGTAAAAAACCTTGGCATCCATGATATCAGCACTCTAAGAAGAATATTTGCTAGGATTAACAAAGATAGATCCTTTGGAAATACCCACGGAAATATAATTCATATGCACAGCTAGAGCTTGTGGAGAACCATGATCCTGCCTGAACGTTTGTGATGCAAGTGCCTGTGAAAGATAGTTCATGGAATCTATTTGTAAATTACCTATTACTAAAGGTCCTCGTCGGATACCCTCAAGTCTCATCGGTTGTGCTGCAGCTCCCTCTTCCCAGTGCAATCCAGAAGATGCATCTCAGTCCTTGTCGGATACCCTTAAGTCTCATCAGTAGTGCTACAACTCCCTCTTCTCAGTGCAATCCAAAAGATGCATCTCTCTTTTCAAGTTCTTCCGCCAAGCCCAATGGCTTAAGATAGGCTCAGACATTTTTTCCAATTTTCCTTCCAGGTCGACAATGTTCCATTTTTCTCCCTTTTTCATCGACAATGTCATCAACGGTCCTTTCATTTTTCTTTTTAGACATTTCTTCAATTATATTGACCTGATTTTCTTGAGTAACCATCTCTATTGGCTCTCGAAATTGAATAGGAGAATTTCTTGTTTCTTCTTCATTGCCTAATTGCGATAAATTATGATCACTATCCAACGAAAATTTACTGGATTCAAAGTTCTGAGTTTCCAAACAAGTAATAGCATCGGAATTCATCAATGGTGGACTTTTTTCACGGTTAGATGTTGGACTACTTTTACCAATGTTTTGCACAATCTACAGCACTTCATTGCCTTGCACTCCTATAATGATATCACTTTGTCCCTCGATTTATTCATTCTTCCTGCTTATAATTCTTTCATCGTTGTTTTCTCTTGTTGTTGTCTCTGTTTGAGCAATAAATTCTTCGAGTTCTCATCTTGGTAGGGGATCTTCCTGCTTTTCCATAAAAGTATGAGTCTCTTTTTCCATTTCCTCTTTGGGTCTAGTAAGACTGAGATCATATGGAATACTTGTTGAATTATCCCCAAATTGAAATAGTCCTTCGTAAATTCCCACATCGGAACCAACGATACTCCCCTCCTTTTCCTCTTCTTCTGAAATTGCTCCAACTTTTGAACTAGACTCTGCCGAGCCTGTCGAATCAAGACTCTTTTGAGATATAATGTTCGTGTTCATTTTCTTTATCACTATGGCATGGGGACTAGGAACAGGTTGATATGCATTTGTAGCCACAGAAAGTGAAACTCTGGGCTTCGGACTCGGTTTTACACTTCCAAGAAACCGAGAAAAATCTGGTGACTGAGATAAAAACGAAAACGAAGCGGGCATTGAAGTGGAAAATTTTGAAGGTTTACTAGCAAAATCCAAGAATGTAGACTTCTTCATGCTCAAACTAAGGCTCAATTCAACCAATTCTCAAGCCGACCAAACTTTGTTGGAAATTTCAGTTTTGTGAAATCCATTATCTATTGAATGAAAGGACATGCCCCTTTCCTCTAAATTTGAACTAGATGCATCAATGGAAACTCCAGTTTTTTTATCTTTATTTCCCATCGAATGCTAGGGCTTGCCTTTTTCCTCTAAGTTCGAATTAGATGCATCAGGAACATAAGCATTACCTTTCTATAATATCCCAAAATGGGAATGCAACATTGCATAAGCACAATACTGGAGCAGCAGTGAGAAATTATCTCATAAAATATTTTGAGAAACACATGGCTATCAAATGAATGCAACAACAGCAAAAAGGAACTCCTTTACATCATTCCAAGTGGGGAAAATGCAGCATTTAGACCATAAAAACGTTATTCATAGAGAATTGCGTTATAAAAGAGAGAAATAATGTTGAGATCCCTTAGATTATGCAATATGGGACTCATAACTAGAAAATATTCAGAAAAAAATCTCCTTTTCTTGTTTAAACAGACCTCTCAATCCCAATATGGCTCAAAAAGGCCCAAACCCCATGACTTATGTAATGAAAAAATTAACGAAGCATGCACAACATGATTTTTAGAGGGTTTCTACTACAATGGAATGGAAATAATAGATATGGATTTTATTTACTCAAATCATGAAGAAAAATGGGGAGCTATCCCCTTTTACATATTCTGGAAATAACCCGGCAAGGGTTTCATGAAAGCACAATGTACAAAATGTTAGATCTGCAGATCTAGATTTGAAAAACATAGTCTAACTAAAGCTTTGCATATATACAGCTGAATAATACAAGAATTGAAGGAGTATCCTTCTTAAAAAAATTCCAAGAGAAGGGTTGGTCCTTTCCCTAAGAAACAAGCTCAAGATTGAGGGGATTGACCCTCACACTGTAACTCTGCAATAAATGATTTAGTTCCTGCAAGGGATTTCACTATAGCTGATGGAAGTCCTTTGGCCAACTTCCAATATATGAAAATATTTTCTTAAGCCTTCCTTACTGATCTCCCAAAGGAAAGGAGGCTCCCTCCTTTGAAAAATGCATGCAGGAAGTGGTGTTGTGAACCCTCACTGCAACACCCTATAACACAACCTTATACTGCTGCAAAAATAATGTTGTAGCTGAAGGAGGATGCTTGGCCTCAAGCCTGGATGTGAGGAAAATTAGTACAATCTCCTTCAAGAGGCCTCTCTAGAAAGGAGAAGGATTCCTAAATAGGAAATCCTTGTGCTAAGCAGCACAACAACTCTGCTAAATAGCAAGAGGATGCAGAATAGTCTAAACAGACAAATCCAATATCATTCCAAAGATGTATTTCTATGGTTTCCTTTACCTCCTTTTATCCATGTGTGAGCCTTCTTGCCTTGGGCCCCACTCAATTATGGTTTCCTCCACCAAGGAATCTTCCTCCCACTATCTCTGCATTGTCTCACAAGATGCTCTCCACCTCCTATCCCAGCGTTGTTGACTTCGTCAAACTAGACCTTGTCCACATGCAAAGTTCCTGATCACACATGAAGGTGTGAAATCCAGCCTTTATGTTGATCCCCTTTCACATTACGAGGGATTTTATTTAGATTTTCATTATGCATGGGCCTCCTTACCCATTTATTCATCTCCTAAGTGAAATCAAAAAAATTTAATATTCCAATTTGCTGCATTCAAATTTTGGAATATTACACTTTCTCATATCCAATTTTCAAATTGTCTGTAATTGAAAACGAACTTGAATTTCCTTCAACTTTCTCCAGTTTCTTCAAAGCTTTCTTGTCCCAATCGGAATTGTTTTCATCGTTTACCCGCCTTTGACATTTGAAACTAGGGTTTTTGAAGGGAAAATGTTTTACAGTCTCATCATCAAACCCCTCTGAATACAATTCCACCTCGAAATCATTAAGGATATCTTCAAGGATACGATTGAGCCCTGGCAGATAGCTCACATCGTCATTGCTGCTCTACTATTCAATGAAGGAATCCAAGTCAAAGTCATTCAAAGCTAGAGCCATGGAAGATCAAGGATTTTGCATACAAACCCTGAACTTCGTCATTTAGTTATTGAATTGCTTGCAATTTAGGAGAAGAATTCCCGACTTGAAAACAAATTCGGTGCCATGTTTTCAAATTTGAACCCTTAGCCT
The DNA here is from genome assembly GCA_034641835.2 of Pinus albicaulis. Lineage (NCBI taxonomy): Eukaryota > Viridiplantae > Streptophyta > Pinopsida > Pinales > Pinaceae > Pinus > Pinus albicaulis. The sequence goes on from CM076571.1 coordinate 347,315,597, forward strand.
TTGCCACTGCCCCTGGTCTATGTTCTCCCATTTATCCTCCTAATCATACACAAAGACCATTAATCATACACAGAGACCATGTGAGTTCATTCAATCTTAATGTCAGTTATTGCAAGCAAGCACGCATGCACGGAAGTTGCGATTTTGAATCTGTGTAATGTTAAAATGGAATTTTAACATGCACAGAGGTTGCGATTTCAAATCCTTGTAATGTTCAAATGGAATTGTAACATCCATCTAGACTGTAAAGATATTGCTTATGTTGTTATGTTTTTAACGTTCCATTTCTCAATGTAGTCTAATAATGTGAATGTGAATAATAAGGGAGAACAGAAATATCAAGTTGTGTTGCCACATTTTGTATCTGATGTGGGTGTGTGTCAATGATGAAGAAGAGCCTCAATGTAGAGATGTTGGAGGCTAGAGTGTTTGAGATAATGTTGTGTGTGTCAATGATGAAGAAGAGCTTCAATGTAGAGATGTTGGACACTAGAGTGTTTGAGATAATGTTGAGAAGTTAGGAGTGTTTGTTAAAATATTTTATAGAAAATGGGTCGAACACCAGAATTATATGGAGAAGAAATATTTCATATATGTTATTTTTAGCCTTTCGAGGTTAAAATAATTTCTTTATTTACTTTTTATTTCCTCATTTAAAGAGAAAATTGGGTTGGTTGTCAATGATGAGGGAGAGTAAAAATGTCGTAAATTAGAAAGAAATAAAGAAATTATTTTAACATTAAATAGGTTAAATATAGTTTATTATTTTATGTTAAAGATGTTAAAGATATCATATGGGAAAATTTTCTTTATCATCTTATTCGGCCCTTTTCCTGTGAACCTCACAACAAAGGCTCCTAACTTCTCGACAAACCCCTCGTGGAATAAATTATCCCAAGAGCTATTTGTCATATTATCTGCATAAATTTTTGTGTTGTCTTTGAAGGCCTTGCATTTTAAAATGAAATGTTTTTTATGTTTCCACTTTTCTGGAAGAGTAAAAAATACATAATTTTTCTTCCCACATTTCTTTTGGCCTTTTCTATTGCCCTGTTTCACAACAAAGTTTATGAGAATTAGTCTTTAACTGAGCAATAAGAATTTTGGCTCTCCAAGAAATATTGACCTCTGTTTTTTCTTTTTGTTAATTATTATGAGTGGGATTAAACTCTTCAATATTGTACTTTTTCTTTCTCCCTCACTCTTTATTCCAAGTACGCATGTGGAACTTAACCATAACAAAAGTTTTTATGTGATGGTTAAATTATTTTTTGTCATGGTTCAGTTTTTGGAAAGAAATTTGGAGATGGTTAACCAATGATAGTTTAAATTTCATTAATAAATATTTATTTGATTTAAATCATACAACGCAATTTTAACTATGATGAATTTAAGACCACCTAAATGGGATTGATCCTAAAAATTATTAAAATCCAAAGGAGTATAGGAGGATTAGAAACGCAACTCCCTTAGTGGGCCATGTCTTATTATGTGTATCAAAATTAAGACCACTTACATGTTAAATATCATAGAAGAATTTAAATGGGAGTGATCCTAAAACTTATTAGAATAATGGGATTGGTCCTAAAACTTATTAGAATCCAAAGGAGTAGAGGAGGATTAGCAAGACAACTTCCCTAGTGGGTCATGCCCTACTATGACGTATATTAATTTTCTTGTCAAATGATGGTAGGAATATGGTTATAGTTTTGTCACAGTGTGCTCGATAGATGTCATAGGGAATTGAGTGTAAAATGTCACACGCCAAGATTACACAGGAATGGCATTTCTCCCTACAAGAAATCTCATCTATGTGTGACCCATGAGGTGTAGATTAGTTGGTTTGAGTGGGGTTTAGTCCCCACCAGGTCTTAGGTTCAAACCTCATGGGGAGGGGTTAAGGATGGATAAACTATCCCAAGGGGCATCCATGCTCAATCGTGCTTCACACAATCCTGGTGATAGCATCCCATTGTGGGTAGACCATTCTTCCATCCAATAAATAGGTTGGCCCTGACCTAGGCTCAACCTAATTACAAAAAAAAAAAAAAAAAAGAGCCATCTTATTTTTGTATAATGTAAAGCCACATAATGCACTCCATGAAACTTCCTCTCCTTATTAGACAATATTTATTTTTTCTAAAATAATAACTAGCAATTACTCTAAATGGTGAAAATGAAAGCAATAAAAATCCAAAGTTTAAAAGTTAAACACTCGTAACATATGCTTTAGAAAATGGAGAAGAAGAGTAGTACTGTACCACACTTTCATGGTCAAGACATAAGTCATCAATGTCACACAATTAAAACATGGAATTTTTCACTTTCCACACATCATAGAAGAGGATGGGCTCAAAAAGTAATTCAAACCTCAAATTCCCAATTTCGAAAGAGGATTTGCAAGGAACAATCAAGAGAGGGGCTAAGGTGGCTAACCCAACAACTTGCACTATGTTTCATCCATCGAATGATCAATTTCTTGCAAATTACTCTTTCAATGGAGAAAAATGTAGAGAAGTGCAAGTTGCTACTAGAAAAGGGTAGTAGCCACACGCCTTCCAACAAATTAAGAATCTCTTGAAAATTAGAAAAATAAGATCCTCATTCACAACATCGTTGAGGTTTATAGAAGCATATTGAATGGTATAATACTGCTCTCTCTTGTCAATCGATGACCAAGGTGCAATTCCCAATAGCACTCAATTCCTTACGTCATAAGATGGTAGTCAAAAAATTTGTGAAAAGGGAAGAAGTTAGGAAACAACAAACAAAAATTAAAAATTGAGGCATGTAACAATGTCAAACCATCTAAAATTATGGAGAGTGTGAACTATTGTTGATAAGCCACACCAATCATGACTACCCAAGCCCACGCTACAAAGAAAGAAGTTCTTTGAAAATAATCAACAATATCATAAACCATGAAATCCAGCAACAAAATTATCCTCGAGGCCATTGATATCGAGGCCTCCTCCTTCATAACCCATTTTAGATAGCATCTTCATACCAATGCCTTTGGTATGTTGCTCAAATGCTACAAAATAAGTGTTATGAACATAAACAGAAGGAATTGTACTTGAACTTGTTATTACCTCCTTGAACTTGTCACTCATCTTTTGAATTTATAATGATGATGATGACATTGTAGATGAATCAGCCACCCACTTTTACCAACTGAAATATGACGACAACCTTGGAGATGCTTGCAAAATGAACATGCATCATTTTCCTCATATGGTCCATAACCTCTGTTTGAACGATGCCCACATATTGGCTTTACTTTGGATGTTTATTTTGGTGTCACTAGAATTGGAACTTTCAGCAACTTGTTCCTCAAGCACATGTTGCAATTGAAGGCACATATGCCTCTTCAACCATTTCTAGCATTCTTCTCAATTCAATTGTAATATTCCAAAATTTGCAAGCAGCAAATTGGAATATTAATTTTTTCTTATGTCATCTAGCAGATGAATAAAATGGGTAAAAGGCCCATGAGTAGGAATAAAATGCCTCATAGTGGTAAAGGGATCATTGGAGTAGCTTATTTTTCACCTTCCAGTGTGAAAAGGGGAAATTTGCATGCGGACAAGGTCAAGTTTGACCAAGTGAACAATGTTGCCTAAGAGGTGTAGCTTGCTTGGGAAGACAATGCAGTTTTGGAGGGAGAAAAATTCTTTGTGGAAGAAACCCTAATGTGTGGGGTCCAGGGCATAGAGGAATTCACTTGCATAAAAGGAGGAAGAGGCAGCCATAGTGAGACATCTTTAAGTATATTGATATTTGTCTATTCAGACTATTCGCAGTCTCCGGCTGTTCCGTTGAGCTGCAATGCTCTTTAGCACGAGGGATTCCTGCTTAGGATTTCCTCTCCTTCTTGAGAGGCCTCTTGAAGGATTTCACCTCATTTTATCCACATCTTGGCTCAAGGCCAAAGCCATTCCTTCAGCTATAGCATTATCTCTACTCAAGTGTAACGTTGTGTTGCAAGTGTTGCAATGGAGGGGTTCCACAACACCATTCCCTGTCTTATCTTTCAGAGGAGGGAGTCTCTATTCCTTGGGAAGGTTAGTAAGGAATGTCTCAGAGCTGATTTTCATATCTTGGTATCAAGGCCAAGCATCTCCCATCATATATAGCACATTCCATTCTCCATACTGCATTATTTTGGTGAGTACCAACAGTGGGGGCTTACACCACCATCTTGGAGGAAGAGATCTTCGAGGATAGGATCAGCCTATAATTTGAGAGATGATGCAGGGGCATTGGGCATAATCAAATACCTTGTACATAAGTAGACATAGGGGGTCTCATGCTTTTACTTTTTCATGTAATTATTAAGTATTTTGAATAAACTTTATAAGAAATTGTAATTGTTCTCGAGTCATTGATAACATGAGAGAATTGATTATGTTAGGAATAGAAAGATTCGGCCTGGGGTTATGAAAAAAATTTAGGATTAGTTTAAGTTATTGAGTCTAAATTTAGGAATTTGGAATCTTAAGAGTTTGATGAGCTATTTGAGGATCTGAATTGATTCAGGTCATCTTTGAGCATAAAATGTATGCAGCTGTAGTATAGAGGGAGAGAGTTCTATTGAGGAATAGCACAAAGTAGAAATAGAAGGCCTCTGTAATTGAAGATCTGCCATATTATGATGCTGTAAGTAAATGCTTTCGAAATCAATTCTAGTTGTGTATATATAGATGAAGAATTTGGTTGTAAACCTTGTGTGAAACTTGAAGTATTCTTGGTCAAAATATATAAGGAATGTCTGAATTTCTGAGGAAGAATATATAAGATGCGTTTTTTGAAGTTCTGTGATTGAGGTCAATTTATTAGAACTATAAATTTCTGGTTGTAATAGAAAGGATTCTGTTGTACTTGATTCATTCGTATATGTTGATGAAGGGTTGCCCCAAATTTCTGTGGGAATTATATAAGTGTCTTTGATTGAATTCTAGACGGAGAATAGCCCAGTCTTGCTTTTTAATACAAGAACCTGAATTCTAAGTGTATATTTCATTTCAGAATTATATAGATATGAGCGGCCCTAAGGTTGTATGGAAAATGTGTGGATGACTCTGTAATTGAGTCTTTAAATGTACTCTGTGTATCACTACAGATATCGATACTCATGTCCATGTGGTAATGTGGAGTTGAATGTGCACCATTCTACGGATCGAATCCTGTGTGGTTCACCCTTATCTAGGGTTTCTTATTGACCACGACACAAGTTGATGCTTTGAAGAGATATGACTTGGATTCCACATTTATCTAGTAAATCAATGTGAGGAGAATACTTCTATGATAATGTATGCCTACAAGGTAATTTGTGAATGATAGAGGCCGTAGGGAGCCTATGGAGAGATTGTGGATGAAGCTGAGCTAGGGCAAAGGACTGTGCGAAGGGGTTATGAATTCACAGCAAAAATAAACAAGCACGAGTGAAGCAGAGTGTAACAGAACGAAGGAATGGAACCCTGAATCAGAACCGTGAGGACAAACAGTTAAGGCGGTTTCTGGGGAGAATACCAGCTGGTTCGCATTAGTTAGGAACTGGTAAGTTGCTTTTGTAAAAAAAACGTGATATCACTATCTGATTGACACGTGGAGAAGAGAGGTTTCGCGATACCACTTACATTGCGCAACATTTGTGAATTAACGTCCGGGCAACTAAATCACGTGATATTCGATTGGGGGCGTCAGATCATCTGAAGCGAAGCGACAAACCAACAACCGTTGGATGCGATGGGTGCATTAACACTGGGGCCCAACTCCAATATATATTGATTTATGTTATTCCAATTAAGGTTTGCAAAGGTAAGACCAACGTTATTCAAATTGGCATACGTTTATTTGTATAAGGTCCCAGTTTATAAAGTGAAGAGTATTATTGAATGTTAGTGTGGGCTCGAAGTAATGCTGTCGTAGTGTATTATGAAACCAAAGGCTATCTTGTGGTAAGTTCGGATTCGAATACCAATTTGAATTTTCGTTAGACTAAGTGATATATAAGCTTTGACCAGAGGGCTGATAGAAGGAAGGGCGTGATTGTAGGGGTGACTCGTATTGAAGTTTAATTGAATATTGATGTGGGTCGAATGTCTCTAGACCTTATGTTAACCTCAAATTTCCAAGGTTGAGAATAGAGCGGGCGTGTGCATTTTATGCATAGTAGAATTATGGGCCTATTAACCATAAGAGATTCATTGAAATTGTTCCAAGTCCGAGGTTGGAGTATAAAAGCCTCCGCATAGTGCTTAGTTTGCCCAGATTGTGATTGGGGCATTAAATTGGAGTACATTTTATAAAAATAAGGGGAATTTTATTTAATATCTCAATCTCAGATTGAGATATTAAAAGCACACAGATATACTTTAGAACTTCCAGCCAGAATAGAATAACTATTTCACAGATTGAGATAAATGGGGGCATGAAAGTTAGAGTGAATTTTACATAAGAAGAAAAATGAAAAATGTGGGTAAAGTGAGAATGTGGTTTAAATGAAGGAGATCTGCTATCAAGTGGTATCAGAGCATCAGGAGTAGCTCTATTTGAAGCTTAGGTTTTTAATTAATTGCATGCAAAAATGTAGATCAGGTTTTTGAAGACTGATAGAGATTGTAGCCTACAGGGATACAGTGAAGGTGATTACAGAATTACAGAGTCCAATTGGAGGACAAGTGTTTTGAAGACTACAGATTTGAGGAAGTAAGATCAGATTTTAAGATCTAATAGGCAACAAGGATACACATAATTACAATGAAAATGATTTGCAGAGTGAGTGGAAGACAAGATCACGCAGAGATCTTGCAGGTAAATAATTTTAAATCTGATTTGAAATTGTAATTTCATAATTGTGGTTGCAGGAAGATAAAGACAAAATTTGATAGTGAAGGAAGTGAGCCTGATATTTAGCCAGAGGCTGGATAAAGAGGACAATTGCAGTGTTCTCAAGAGAAGGTGAGCAGTGTTTAACTCTGGTTGAAGGATTGTTTGCAGAAGTCACAGTGCAGACAATTGAAGACATCTCAGCAGAAGCAGATCACAACTTTGATAGCAATGACAGAAGAGTCCAGAAAGGGACTCTAAGTGAAGAAGAAGTGTGGCAGAACCTGGAAGAATTCCCAACAGAGGTTGGATGAGAAGAGAATAGTGGTGTTCTTGAGGAAAGTTGCAGAGTGAAGCCTAGGAAGAGCAGAAAGAGTGCTTAGAAGGTTCCAGCAGACAGGGGACCAGTACTTTCCAAAAGCCGGAACTGGAGGAAGGGATTGGTGAGGTGAGTTTCAGCAAGAGAGCTTGCTATTGCAGAGGCTTAGTGTAGCTTGTAGGAGAGAAATGGCTACTGATAGCCACAGCAGAGATTGCAGAGGTTCTGAGAGAGGCCACAGTAGAAGAGTGAGGGAAGATTCCAAAGCAAATGGCATGAGGAAGAAACTCACTGATGAAGATCATTGGAAAGAGATAGTTGAGATCAGTAAACATCTTTATTAACTAGACAGGATGATAGAGGAGAACCAGAGAGTTAGTTGGCTCATGAGGAATAGTATGAAATGGAAAACATTACAGTTGAGGTTGAGGCAAAATGAGATTGCCTTGTTGAAGAAAGAACTCAGAGCAGCTGAGTTGAAAGAAGAAATTTCTTCTTGTGAAGCAGAACAAAGCACAGATGAAGAGTGGAGATCTGCAAGAGATCTTGTGAGACATGATGAAGACTTGGGGCAGCAAGAAGCTTTTCTTGCTAAAGAGGAAGTCATTGGGGATTTCCTGAGTTGTTGGACAAGTCCAGATGATGTAAGGGCTTGTGTTTTTGAGTTTGACAAATGTGAAGTGATGAAAGACTCCACAGAGGAAGAAGAACCCAGAGTTCTTGAGTCAATGATGGAATTTGAAGATTCCATGTGCAGATCTATTCAAGAAGAAGTGCTTGAGGAAGCAGCCAAGACTGAGGAGTCTTTTGATTTGGAAACTAAAAAGTTGTGTATGTTTGCAGGTACACCACTGGAAGATGAACAAGCTTCAGAGTTTGTTGATGAGGAGGAGACATTGAATCTGAAATCTGTTCAGGTCAATGCTGAGATAGTGAGATCTCAGGGAGAGATGAAGAAAGAAGAGTCAAATGAAGATATTCAGCAAAATGTTGAGGCTGAGAGAGAAGGACCAGTAGATTATTGGTCAAGGATGAGCAGAGGCATACAAGGCTATGTAAGGTTCCCAAAATCTACTCCTATTGAAGCATTTGAATTGTATAGGAGGTTAGATTTTCAGAGAAGAGAATTGGAGAAGCAGAGGACTTGTGCACTGGATAAGTTGCTGAAAAATCAAGGCAGAAAAATTGTCATCAATGATAATCAGCAAACAGAGGATAAGAAGAAAATGATTCAGAAAAATGAAGGAGTTCATTTTGATGAATCACAGCAGGAGAGAATTCATGAAGCAATTGGTGGAAGGAAAGAGAGGCCAGCTGACAGTCTGATGAAGAATGTAAAGCAGCATATTGATGTGCTGACAGAGAATTTGGAAGGAAATTCTGAACAACATACTGATGTGTTGTTAGAAGAGAAGAAGGTATTAAAGCCTTGGAAATTTAATGTTGTTGATTCATGTGTTGATCATGTAGGCAAAGAGGGATAGCTAATGAAAACTGTCAGAGAATTGAAAAAAAGGGAAACTAAGTTGGCTGAGAGCATAGTGAATGATCATCATCTTAACATGGTGATTGAAACAGTGGAGATAACTATGGCAGCTGAGCAAAAGCATGTTACAGAGGGATAGGAAGTTTGGGAGGACACAACATGGGGGATGACATTTGCAGAAATAAAAATAAGCCCAGCAACTATATTGGAAACAACAGGAATGGGAAGCAGCAGCAGTGGGAAGAGGAATTTCCAGCTAGAGGATAGGTTGGACAAAGAAATTGAAAACATCAGAAGACTGATGCAGCAGACAGTAGCCAGGAAGCAGCAGGATTTTTGTAAAGGAAAGGCAAAAATAGATTTTGAAAGTATAACTGGAAGTGGATTACAGAACGAGACATGGAGACCTGGAAATTTGCAGGAGAAGAATGATGCAGCTGTTGGACAGCTACAAAATAGAATATGGGATCCAAGAGGTAGAAATTAAGGAACCATGATCAGGAGATCATGAACAAATTGAACCTTGGGAGTCTGATGCAAGGGCATTAGGCACAATCAAATACCTTGTACATAAGTAGACATAGGGTGTCTCATGCTTTTACTTCCTCATGTAATTATTAAGTATTTTGAATAAACTTTGTAAGAAATTTTAATTGTTCTCGAGTCATTGAGAACATGAGAGAATTGATTATGTTAGGAATAGGAAGAGTCAGCCTGGGGTTATGAGAAAAGTTAGGATTAGTTTCAGTTATTGAGTCAAAATTTAGGAATTGGGAATGTTAAGAGTTTGATGAGCTGTTTGAGTACCTGAATCGATTCAGGTCATCTTTGAGCATAAAATGTAAGCAGCTGTAGTATAGAGGGAGAGAGCTCTATTGAGGAATAGCGCAGAGTAGAAATAGAAGGCCTCTGTAATTGAAGATCTGGCCTATTATGATGTTGTAAGTAAATGCTTTCGAAATTAATTCTAGTTATGTATATAGAGATGAAGAATTTGGTTGTAAACCCCGTGTGAAACTTGATGTATTCTTGGTTGAAATATATAAGGAATGTCTGAATTCCTGAGGGAGAATATATAAGACGCGTTTGTTGAAGTTCTGTGATTGAGGTTGATTTATTAGAACTATAAATTGTTGGTTGTAATAGAAAGGATTCTATTGTACTTGATTCATTCGTATATGTTGATGAAGGGTTGCCTCAAATTTTTGTGGGAATTATATAAGTGTCCTTGATTGAATTCTAGATGAAAAATAGCCCAGTCTTGCTTGTTAATATAGGAACCTGAGTTCTGAGTGTATATTTTATTTCAGAATTATATAGATACGAGCGGCCCTAAGGTTGTATGGACAATGTGTGGATGACTCTGTAATTGAGTCTTTAAATTTACTCTGTGTATCACTACAGATATCGATACTCATGTCCATGCAGTAATGTGGAGTTGGACATGCACCATTCTACGGATCGAATCCTCTGTGGTTCGCACTTATCTAGGGTTGCTTATTGACCATGACATGAGTCTATGCTTTGAAGAGATATGACTTGGATCTCACATTTATCTAGTAAATCAATGCGAGGAGAATACTTCTGTGATAATGTATGCCTACAGGGTAATTTTTGAATGATATAGGCCGTAGGGAGCCTGTGGAGAGATTATGGACGAAGACGAGCCAGGGCGAAGGACTGTGCGAAGGGGTTATGAATTCATAGAAAAAAGAAACAAGCACGAGTGAAGCAGAGTGTAACAGAACGAAGGAATGGAACCCTGAATCAGAACCGTGAGGACAAACAGTTAAGGTGATTTCTAGGAGAATACCAGTGGGTTTGCGTTAGTTAGGAAGTGGTAAGTTGTTTTTGTAAAAACGACGCGATATCGCTATCTGATTGATATGTGGAGAAGAGCGGTTTCGCGATACCACTTACATCATGCAACATTTTTTAATTAACGTCCGGGCAACTAAATCACGTGATATTCGATTGGAGGCGTCGGATCATCTGAAGCAAAGCGACAAACCAACAACCATTGGATGCGATGGGTGCATTAATGCTGGGGCAGAACTCCAATATATATTGATTTCTGTTGTTCCGATTAAGGTTTGTAAAGGTAAGACTAGCATTATTCACATTGGTATACATTTATTTGTATAAGGTCCCGGTTTATAAAGTGAAGAGTATTATTGAATGTTAGCTCGGGCCCGAAGTAATGTTGTCGTAGTGTATTATTAAGCCAAAGGTTGTCTTGGGGTAAGTTCAGATTCGAATATCGTTTTGAATGTTCGTTAGACTAAGTGATATATAAGCTTTGACCAGAGGGCCGAGAGAAGGAAGGGTGTGATTGTAGGGGTGACTTGTATTGAAGTTTAATTGAATATTGATGTGGGTCGAATGGCTCTAGACCTTATGTTAACCTCAAATTTCCAAGGTTGAGAATAGAGCGGGCGTGTGCATTTTATGCATAGTAGAATTATGGGCCTATTAACCATAAGAGATTCATTGAAATTGTTCCAAGTCTGAGGTTGGAGTATAAAAGCCTCCGCATAGTGCTTAGTTTGCCCAGATTGTGATTGGGGCATTAAATTGGAGTACATTTTATAAACATAAGGGGAATTTGATTTAATATCTCAATCTCAGATTGAGATATTAAAATCACACAGCTATATTTTAGAACTTCCAGCCAGAATAGAATAACTATTGCACATATTGAGATAAATGGGGGCATGAAAGTTAGAATGCATTTTACATACGAAGAAAAATGAAAAATGTGGGTAAAGTGAGAATGTGGTTTAAATGAAGGAGATCCACTATCAAGAGATCTATTGGAAGAGGTTCATTTCAGGTTTTACATCATCTTCAGCCATCTCCAGTTTTTCTGAGTTGCAGCTGCTACCCAACAACTCCGGAATTTCAGCAGATTTGCCATTTTCATGTATATTGTAGCCAATCCTTCCAAGGATTGTGTATTATTGTTGTATTAGTGTTTTTAGGGGTTGAGAGCTTGCTCCCCCTCATTTATTTAGCTGACATTTTCATATCATTCCGTTATCATGTATTTTGTTGCACTATCTCCAATGAACTATGTTATTTTAGCCATATGACATTTCTGCATAGCAGTGTTGCTATATTGTCTTGTACATGTCTCATTGAGGCTTTCATTTCCCAGATTGAGTGATTGATTCCTCAAAGAATTGTACACATTTCTGCTATATTATAAAGGTTGGCTATCTACTTCTTCATGTGCGAAGACTTCATAAAATAATGTTGTTGGTCAATTTTATGTTCATGTATTGTTGCAGTCCCTTCATCGGGCACTTTTGAGGACATCCAAGTGTAGGATATTTGTTTAAACCACTTATAAGGATTTATTTGGAGCCATCTCTTAGATTCGGGACTTAGATACATTGATCTAAGGGATCCAGGTCCTAGTTTCAGTTCCTGTAGCAACCATTACTGGAAAATGCATTTTCTAGTCATGCCTTGCTAGCTGTTCTAGATTTGGAATATTACATCAATGTTATCCCTATCCTTTTCATCCATCATCATCCCATCATGATGATATAGAGTACTTGCAATTGAAAACCATTCACGAAAATATGACATCAGTCCGAAAAACCTCGAATCTAACATGTTTCATGAAATCACTTGTTAGGGTTGGAACTGGTGACTAACTTGGGGATTACACAATTCCAGAGGTCAAGGTCTTGGATTGAGGCTTGAGACTGTTGGTGTCAGTCTTTGCAGCCTTCCTCCAGTGATCAAACATGCTCTTACAAAGTGATTTTAAGGTGTCAATGTCAAATTTTGTCATTTCACTAGGTATTAGGTCTAGGGTTTGCTTTTACTCCTGTCAAATTTGTCCAAATGTCGGTCCATGTCACCATTCAGCTGAGTGTACCATCATTCAGAGGGTTTTCATCATCATGTCAAGTTCCAATGGGTCATTTTACACCTTGTTCATGCTTCAGTTGTGCCTAGGTAAGGTTCATTTCCCTCTCCTAGGGTTTTGAAGGTAATTTCTCTTGGATGGTCAAATCATCAGCAAAAGTTGTATCCTAATGTTCATACACCTTCCCATATCCTTAATGTACCTTATTAAACACTTCCCATCACTGATATCCCTCAAATTCCTCATTTTCTCACAAACCCTAGTTTCTTGCTACAACTTGACAATTTTCTAGGCTAGGCCTGTGTTTTGCCCTTTTGGACCCCTTCGCCTCACTCAATATTTGAAATTCCACTTTCCCCTACTTCCTAACATCCCTACCTACTTCCCAAAATTTTATCAAGAATTTAGAAGCCCCTTATCCCCTTCATTTCACTTCATTTTGACAAATCCCTCGTTCCACACATCGGGATAGGTTTTACTCTAATGATGTTTCTAAGAAATAAAAGATTAATTTTTGAAAACTGAGAGAGGCGTTTGTCCAGAATAGTCCAAGGAATAAAAACCTCCTTCACTTTTTACATAGGTGTCATGGTTTTAGATAAATGTCAAAAATACAGTTTCCTCAAGAGAATCGATGCACCTCTGAAGTGACCTTGGGCAAATCAAGATTTCTCCTAGCCTGGCTAGCCAAATGACTTGCTTGATGCATCAAATGATAACTAGACACAAAGATATTTCTAATGAGCTATCATGAGCTCAATTTGGAGTTGAGGAAGACCTTCAACAGTTGACTGCAACAGCACTCTGCCTTGAGGCAGCCTAATTTTGCACATTTTGACCAGTCTTGGGAGATTTGCTTTTTGACAGGGCAATTGAAATCCAAATTGAAAAATTAAGTTCGGTTGGAAAGTAGACTCAATAATATTTCCAACGAGCTATTCCACGCCCAATTTGGACACCGGGAAGACCTCCAAAAGTCTCCTGCAAAAAGGCGCTACACATTGAGATGAATTTTGGAAATTTTGCCTTAAAAAACAGAGTTTTCAGCCCAATGCGTCGCGCCACTTGGTGCGTGCTTTTGATGGGGGGCTCCTTTTCGTGAAAACTTTAAATTTTTGGATTTTTCATGGAAAATTATACATGCCTACTTATGGCCAAGAGATTTTGATAGGTTTTGGGCTTCCAGAAGGGTCAAAAACACCCTAAAAATGACCTTTCTGCCCCTTTTTGGACACACAGGAAGCAGTGTTGGGAAAACTCATTTTTGGAGGGGCAAATGGAAGCCAAATTCAGAAATTCCACTTGTTTTGGAAAGTAGACAGGCAGACATTTCCAACAAGTCCACTTGGAGAAAATTTGGACACCAGTAAGGCCTCCAAAATCAACTGCAAACTGGCGTGACGCATAGAGAAATCAGGCGCAGCGCATTGGGGATTTTTGCTCATTTTGGACTCAGTAACTCTGTTTTTCGCCTAGTTTTTGACGTTTTGACTTTGTTGCTTCCAAATGTTAAAATCATGATGTAATTTGATGTTCTTTGATGGATCTTGATGTAATTTTTTTAAATTTTTACTCATGGAGGTAGATTCATCCATCAAAAGGTGAATTTCAACTGAATGAATCAGTTTCCTATCTTATAGAAGCAAGTTGTTCCACTGCCTATTTTCTAGTTCTCAATTAAGATATTGTTGAAACAACTCCTAAACTTGTGAGCTCGACCCCTAGAGGTTTGGGATGAGTTATTGTTTGTCTATATCTTGTATTTTTTCAGTCATTTGCATGGTTGGACACTTGGGATTGCTTTGAGCATCATTGTACATTCATCTCTGCAGTTTGGCAAAGGAATAGACCAGGGTTTGCAACACTCCTTGGGATTCATGTGGCTCTTTGTTTTGATGATGTGTTTCTCTCTGTTAATGTAAGTTTACTAGTGTTTTATGTGTATCATTTTCCCTCTTATTTCTTCTCAAGTTAAACAAACAAGGATAAAGGTGGAATTCATTAAAATTTGCAATGCTCTACCTAGGGTTTGTTTATTTTTCTATGTTTTCAACTGTTTGAAGAGGATTCCTGAAATTTGCTTGCCCTCTTCAACTCCTCACCGGTCTGAGCTATCCATTTCATTCAAAATTGAAGTGTCAAAACAATTGCCTACCTTGCCCCATTCAAATCTCTGCAAAAACTAGGCTTCATTCCCAAAACCCAAAATCTGCCTTTCCCTTTGATCCAACAAACACCCTCAAAATCAAATCAAACTCTTTTACATATATGCCTAGCCTAAAATCAGTCTTCACATCAATTCATCTCAAGCCTCATTGATCATTTTTTTGCTGAGATTGACCAGGAGAGAGCCCTCTCCCGATCTGGTAGGGCTAGCTACCAGGTTAAACGTGGTTTGATGTTACCCTAGACTCTACCTTCCTCAACCTGAGGTAGATTTAGGCCATAACATAGTGGCGACCATACTGGGGAAGAAAAGTTTGTTGTTTGCTTTATAAAATACAGACGGAGCCTGAAGTTAGCCAGGTAGCCTTCGAAACGCTCTTACTTTGCATTAGCGAAAGTAGATGAACGCTGCTTTAGTCAATCTCCAGTCTAGTTTATGAACTGAACATCTGGTTTCCTTAGTAAAATGTAATCAAGTTCAGATATGATTGTTGATGTTGGACAACGATCAGACATAGGAAGGCTGAAATCATTCACCTGGCGATTCCATCAGAATTTTTATGGCGACTCTACTCTTCAAGAATCAGTAGCCTGAGGAATTTCTTGGTGAATTCATTGTTATCAAAATGGTTTCGCTAGATCGAAGGTATGCTCCCATGAGCCGAGATCACATTCCAGGTTTTCCAAATAAATTTCCTAAGGTAGATTGGCAAAGGAATTTGCCTACGTTTAAAGATGATGATAGGAAGGATGCTTCTTTACATTTGGTTAGATTTCACATACATATTCACAAGTTGAAGGTTGATTTTCCTGAAGACTTCTTGATGAAGATATTCATGACCACTCTGGAAGGTGAAGCCCGATCTTGGTATGAAAGTTTGCTGCCTGCTTGTATTTATTGTTTAAAGGATTTTCATACCATGTTCTTTGAAAGGTATAAAGAATCTTATCCATCCTAACATTGTTACCGATGAAATAGGAAACCTGACATCAAAACGGAAACTCTAGCCCAAAAAGACTCAAAAACATGAAAAAACACCCCCAAAACAAAAAAAATGTATTCCAGAACACACTTGGTTTTTTTTGAAGCTTAGATTTCAACATTTTATAAAATTATGCTAAAAACAAAATTGTTTCTTAAAAAAAGAATTGAAAAAACACCCTCAAAACAAACCCAGTTGATGCTGGAATAACCAAAAAAAAAATTGTGTCATATTTTTGACATTTTAAAAAATAGAAATAACAATTTTTAATTTTTAAAATTCAAACATTAAAAAAAAACCTAAAATTTAAGAAAAAAAATAAATTTAAAAAATAAAAACATTTTAAAGCTTAAAATTTAAAAATATATAGGAATAAAAAATAAAAATAAAAACAAAATAAAAATAAAAATTCAAACATTAAAAAAAACCTAAAATTTAAGAAAAAAGATTAAAACAAAAATAAAATAAAATAAAATTAAAGATTAAAATTTCAAAATATATAGAAATTAAAAAATTAAAAAAAAACAAAATAAAAATATTAAATTTAGAAAAAAAAAAGGTTAAAAAAGGAAAGAAATTATAAAAAATAAAATATAGAAATTAAATTTTAAAAAGAAAAAGAAAATGTTTATTAAATTAGAAAAAAAAATTAAAGAAATATATTAAATTTTAATAAATTTAAAACTTTAAAATAAAAATTTAAAAAAAATATATATATTGAAATTAAAAGTAAAAAAATGAAA
Source organism: Pinus albicaulis (assembly GCA_034641835.2). NCBI lineage: Eukaryota > Viridiplantae > Streptophyta > Pinopsida > Pinales > Pinaceae > Pinus > Pinus albicaulis. The sequence goes on from CM076571.1 coordinate 347,332,005, forward strand.
AATTAATTAAAAATAAAAAATGAAAAATAAAATACAATAAAAATATTAAATTTAAAAAATATATATATTAAAAAAACAAATAGATTTTAAAAAATAAATTAAATTTAAATTATAAAAAATAATATATATATATATATATATATATATATATATATATATATATATATATATATATATATATATATATAAACTTAAATTAAAAATATATATATTAGATTTTATTAAATTTTTAAAAAAAATGTTAATATTAAAATAACAAATTAAATTTAAAAATATATATATTAAATTTTAATAAATAAATGAATAAACAAATAAATTTTGAAATATAAAATAAATTTTAAATATAAAGAAAAAAAAAACATTGTTAAAATAAAAAGTTAAAAAATTTTAAAAATCAATTAAAAATGAAAAATTGAAAAAAAATAAAATTTAATAAAAATATTAAATAAAAAATAAAATAAAAAAACAAATTAATTTGAAAATATTAATTTTAATTTTAAAAAAATGTATATATAATTTTAAATACACAATTTTAATTGAAATAAAAAATATATAAAAATTTTATGTAATTAAAAAAATAAAAATTTTAAAAAAAAGTGTTAAATTCAAATAAATTAAAAAAATATATATACAAAATTTACCAATTTTTTAAAAATTAAATGAAAAAACTAAACATAAAATTTAATAATAAAAAAAATATATTAAAAAAAAAAAAAAAAAAAAAAAAACAAAATTCAATAAAAATTTTTAACAAAATTTAGAAAAAAAAAAATTTAAAACAAAGAAAAGGAATAAAATTAAAAAAAAATAAAACAAAAATTAAATTTCAAATATAAAAATCAAATTAAAAAAAAAAAATTTAAATTTTTTTAATTTAAAAACAAAAACAAAAAAATCAAATTAAAAAAATAAATATTAAAAATTAAAAAAATTAAAAAATAAAAAGAATTTTTTGATCGTGGTGGCGCCGCCAATCGGCCTCCCACCCAGCGGGCGGCCCAAGTGGCGACGGAGGTCGCCCGCTGGGTGGGAGGCCGATTCCGAGAATCTCCCTCCCGCGGTGGGAGGTCGATTCCGAGAATCGCCCTCCCACAACGAGAGGCTGATTCCGAGAATCGCCCTCCTACGATGGGAGGCCGATTCCTGGAATCGGCCTCCCGCCCCAGGAGTGCGATTCCTGGAATCAGCCTCCCGCCGTGGGAGGGTGATTCCTGGAATCGGCCGCAGGCGGCGAGAGGCCGATTCTCAGAATCGACCTCAGGGCGATTCCCGAAATCGGCCTCCCGCCGCGGGAGGGAAATTCCCGGAATCGGTCTCTCGCCGCGGGAGGGCGATTCCCGAAATCGGCCTCCAGCGATTCCCGGAATCGACCTCCCGCTGCGGGAGGGCGATTCCCGGAATCGACCTCCCGCTGCGGGAGGGCGATTCCCGGAATCGACCTCCCGCTGCGGGAGGGCGATTCTCAGAATCGACCTCCCGCCCAGCGGCCAGCCTCCGCCACCACCTGGGCGGGAGGCCAATTGGCGGCGCCACCACGATCAAAAAATTCTTCTTCTTCTTCTTCTTTTTTAATTTTTAATATTTTTTTTATTTGATTTTTTTTTTAAATTCAAAAAATTTAAAATTATTTGTTTTTTAATTCAAATTTTTTATTTTAAATTTAATTTGTTTTAAATTTTTTGTTTTTGTTTGTTTTTTTTTTATTTTGTTTTTAAATTTAATATTTTAGATTAATTATTTTTTAAAATTTAAAATTTATTTATTAAATTTTAATTTTTTTTTTTTTTTTTAGTTTATTTAGTTTTTCATTTTTAAAATTTATAAATTGTTTCATTTAAAAAAAACAGTAAATTTATGGATATTTGTTTTTTAATTATTTGCACGTGGTTTTCTTCATTTTTTTGTTTTTTAATGATAGTTTTTTATTTTAATTCTTTTATTTTAATTTTCTTTTTCAATTTTAAATTTTGTTTTTTTTTGTTTTTTTTTTTTTGTTAATTTTAAAATTTGTATTTTTTTTATTCTTATTATTATTATTTTAATTTTAATTTTTAAATTTAATTTTTTCTTTTTTGTATTTTAGTTTTTTTATCTAAATTTTAATTTTGTAATTTAAATTATTTTTAAATTTTCTATTTAAATTTTTTTTTTTAATTATATGGTTTTTTTTAATAACTTAGAAAAAAATGTTTTTGATGTTTTTATTTTTTATTTTTTTGGTTAATTTTTGTTTTTTTCCTTTAAATTATGTGTTTTTTTTTCAAATTTTGTCATTTATTTTGATATAATTTTCGAATATTTTTGTTTTTTTTTTGTTTTATTTATTTATTTTTGTTTAAATTTTTTATTTTTATGAGTTAATTTTTTATTTTTTACATTTTTATTGGTTTTTTTATTGTTTATATATATATTTTTTTATCTAAGTTTTGTGTTTTATTACCAACATGAAAATCACCACTCTAAAAAAAAAAGGTTGATGCTGCATCAATACATTTCAAAATTAGCATGAAAATCACCACTCTAAAAAAAAAATTTGATGCTGCATCAATACGTTTCAAAATTAGCATGAAAATCACTAACATTTTAAAACAAATATTCATACTTCATAAATAAAAATATTAGAGTGTCGAAAATGTGCTCCAAAAAAAAAGGGCGATTCTGCATCACCACTTTTCAAAATCAGGTGCTTTTTATGCTACCAAAAAAAAGTAGGTAACAGTGCGGTTACCTATTTCATCGGTAACAGTGTTTCCTTAACTTTAGTTCAGAAATTTTGTAGCCATGTTCATAGTTTTATTGAAAATCTTGAAAAATTTTATGAAGATGATGACTTCATGGATGATGAGATCATGGAGGCTCTGTACGAAAATCCATTTCAGAAGCATAAAGAGAACTTAAAGGATACCCATAAAGATGCTCAGGAAACTTTGCAACAGGATCAAGATCTTAGTACAATGGAAAATGATGAAAGAGAAGGTTTTATTTCAGATCTATCAATAGAAGAAGACAATATGCAAGAAATTCAAGTTTCAATTTCAGAATGTGATAAAGTCAAGTCAGCTATTTCAGCTCTAGATTCAAATCGTGATGATCAAGAATACCATGTGCTGAATCCCATGAAGGAGAGCTCTGCTGTTGAGATCATCTGGAATGAAGAAGACAGAGTTATTAATCCAAATGTTCTCATTTCATTAGAACAAAGTCTTCATGAGGAGGTAATCCAGTCAGTTCATGAAAAACAAGATGAGATCTTTATTCAAGTAAGTGAAAAATCTTCTTTCAATAACTCAGTGATAAATGATAATTTGATTGCCATGTCATATGAAGATGATCAACAATGTTTTCAAATTTTAGAAGATCAGGGAATTAAGGACTGTCATTCAGGTTTTTCATGTTTTAAAATGTTATTTCATGAAGACAATCACTGTTTGAGCAAAAGAAAACAAAAAGTATTATCTCCTTTGTCTGAAGATGAGATAGATCAACTCCTGAAAGCTCATGTTACAGCCCAAGCTAAAGCGGATTTGCAGTGCCCACATGGTCAAGAAAGTGTTGGTGAAACTTCTTCTTTTAAAAATGATGACGGTCTTGTAATTAGTTTTATAGATCAGCAAACAGATAATATTTTCTTTCATGAAAATGATAAGGCTGTCATGTTTGATAATCTTGAAGATTATTTTCTATTTAAGAATGACCTAGACCATGAAGTTGAGGAATATGAGCTTGAGAGAGAAAATATGCCAAAATTTCTCATGGTCAAGGAACTTACAGCTAACACTCAGATGGCAGAAGCTTATACCTCTCTGTGCCTTCCTGTCACTCGTCAATCAATTGTTCTTTCAGTTCAGAATGAAGCGAGTAGTTGTAATTTTGCTGCTGGATCTCAAGACCAACTAGTGCTTTAGGATTTTCAAGATCCCTTTGGCATTCTTTTGCAAGCATCAGAAAAGATAAATGTTTCTTGGTTTGTTATCATAAGCCTTGGTTTCAGTGGTTATTGTGAGTTGCCTACATGTACATCATTCTACCTGCTCGATAAAAGTGAGAGAAGAATTTTGGTATGTAGCCATCTAATGGATTGGTTACATTGGAAGGCTCACTACACATGATTGTACATATTCCATCAATAGGTAGTCGGTTGTCATCATGATTTGAAGCCCTCAAATCTCGATGGACTGCTGCCATTAAAAAAGCTTTGTAAGTACTAATTTCAGATAAGTAGGTCTTGAGTCATTTTTGTTTTAGTCAGTTTCAACATAGTTTCAGAGAAAGTGTGTACTTTCGTCATTCATTCAGTTTGGGGCCCAAACTGAAGGCTATAAAACTGAAGGTCTGATTTCAGTTTTGGTGTGTCAGTTGTTTGAGTCATTTTCGAGTCAGTTTTCATTCTTGTAATTAAGTTAGTTTGTGTCGTCAAGTCGTCAGTTTTCAGTCATGCATCTCGGCTTGAGTTTTTGACTCCATTGCCTAATGGATAAGGCACTTGTCTGCTCTCCCAAAGATCTGTCATTCTTGGCACCTCCAAGGAGCTTCCATCCCCATTGGAGCCAATTTTAGTGTCAGTCTTTGCAGCCTTCCTCCAGTGATCAAACATGCTCTTACAAAGTGATTTTAAGGTGTCAAGGTCAAATTTTGTCATTTCAGTGAGTCTTCAAGAAAAATTTGGTCACTAGGTATAAGGTCTAGGGTTTTCTTTTACTCCTGTCAAAGTTGTCCAAATGTCGGTCTATGTCACCATTTAGCTAAGTGTACCATCATTCAGAGGGTTTTCATCATCATGTCAGGTTCCAATGGGTCATTTTACACCTTGTTCATGCTTCAGTTGTGCCTAGGTAAGGTTCATTTCCCTCTCCTAGGGTTTTGAAGGTAATTTCTCTTGCATGGTCAAATCATCAGAAAAACTTGTATCCTGATGTTCATACACCTTCCCCTATCCTTAATGTACCTTATTAAACACTTCCCATCACTTATATCCCTCAAATTCCTCATTTTCGCACAAACCCTATTTTCTTGCTACAACTTGACAATTTTCTAGGCTAGGCCTGTGTTTTGCCCTTTTGGACCCCTTCCCCTCACTCAATATTTGAAATTCCACTTTCCCCTACTTCGTAACATCCCTCCCTACTTCCCAAAATTTTCTTAAGAATTTAGAAGCCCCTTATCCCTTTCATTTCACTTCATTTCGACAAATCCTTTGTTCCACACATCGGGATAGGTTTTACTCCAATGATGTTTCTCAGCAATAAAAGATGAATTTTAGAAAACTGAGAGAGGTTGTTTTCCCCAATAGGCCCAGGAAGAAAAAACTCATTCAATTTTTACACAGGTGTCATGGTTTTAGAGAAATGTCAAAAATACAGTTGCCTCAGGAGAATTGATGCACCTCTGAAGTGACCTTGGGAAAGTCAAGCTTTCTCCTAGCTTGGTTGGCCAAATGACTTTCTTGATGAGTTAAATGATAACTAGACACAAAGATATTTCCAATGAGATATCATGAGCTCAATTTGGAGTTGAGGAAGACCTTCAAAAGTTGACTGCAACAACACTCTGCCTTGAGGCAGCCTCATTTTGCACATTTTGACCAGTCTTGGGAGATTTGACTTTCGACAAGGAAAATGAACTCCAAATTGAAAAATTCAAGTTGGGTTGGAAAGTATACTCAATAATATTTCCAACGAGCTATTCCACACCAAATTTGGACACTGGGAAGGCCTCCAAACGTCTCCTACAAAAAGGCGCTACACATTGAGATGAATTTTGGAAATTTTTGCTTTAAAAACAGAGTTTTTAGCGCAATGCGTCGCGCCACTTGGCGCGTGCTTTTGATGGGCGGATCCTTTTGGTGCAAACTTTAAATTTTTGGATTTTTCATGGAAAATTATGTATGCCTACTTATGGCCAAGATATTTTGACAGGTTTTTTCCTTCCATAAGGGTCAAAAACACCCTAAAAATGACCTTTCTGCCCCTTTTTGGACACACAGGAAGAAGTGTTGGGAAAATTCATTTTTGGAGGGGAAAATGGAAGCCAAATTCCAAAATTCCACTTGTTTTGGAAATTATATAGGCAGACCTTTCCAAAAATCCCAATTGGAGCAAATTTTGACACCAGGAAGCCCTCCGAAATCAGCTCCAAACTGGCGCGACGCATAGATAAATTAGGCGCGGCGCATTGGGGATTTTTGCTCATTTTGGACTCGGTAACTCTGTTTTTCACCTAGTTTTTGAAATTTTGACGTTCTTGCTTCCAAATTTTAAACTCATGATGTAATTGGATGTACTTTGATGGATATTGATGTAATTTTGTTAAATTTTTACTCATGGAGGTAGATTCATCCATCAAAAGGTGAATTGCAACTGAATGAATCAGTTTCCTATCTTATAGAGGCAAGTTGTTCCACTGCCTATTTTCTAGTTCTCAGTTTAGATCTTGTTGAAACAGCTCCTAAAATTGTGAGCTCAACCCTGAGAGGCTAGGGATGAGTTATTGTTTGTCTATATCTTGTATTTTTTCAGTCATTTGCATGGTTGGACACTGGGGATTTCTTTGAGCATCATTGTACATTCATCTCAGTAGTTTGGCAAAGGAATAGACTAGGGTTTGTAGAAATCCTTGGGATTCATGTGGCTCTTTGTTTTGATGATGTGTTTCTCTCTGTTAATGTAAGTTTACTGGTGTTTTATGCGTATCATTTTCCCTCTTATTTCTTCTCAAGTTAAACAAACAAGGATAAAGGTGGAATTCATTAAAATTTGCAGTGCTCTACCTAGGGTTTTTTTTTAATTTTCTATGTTTTCAACTGTTTAAAGAGGATTCCTGAAAGTTTCTTGCCCTCTTAAACTCCTCACCGGTCTGATCTATCCATTTCATTAAAAATTGAAGTGTCAAAACAATTGCCTACCTTTCCCCATTCAGATCTTTGCAAAAACTAGGCCTCATTCCCCAGACCCAAAATCTGCCTTTCCCTTTGATCCAACAAACACCCTCAAAATCAAATAAAACTTTTTTACATATATGCGTAGCCTAAAATCAGTCTTCACATCAAGTCATCTCAAGCCTCATTGATCATTTTTTTGCTGAGATTGACCAGGAGAGAGCCCTCTCCCGATCTGATAGGGCTAGCTACCAGGTTAAACGTGGTTTGATGTTACCCTAGACTCTGCCTTCCTCAGCCTGAGGTAGATTCAAGCCATAACAGAGACTACGCAATGCGTAGTTCAGGATGGCCAGGGTCAAAGGATTGCGCAGTTGAGGGGCTTAAGAGCTCAAGATCAGGGCTTGAGGCTTGAGGTTGCCCAATGTGAAGTTCTCGAAGGAAAGACTCAAGGAACTGTGCAGTTGAGAGGTCAAGCTCGAGGCTTGAGCCTTTAGGTTACCCAATGCATAGTTTTTAGAGGCCTAGCTAGGTCATTGTGCAGTTGAGGAGCTCAAGAGCTCAAGGTTGAGGCTTGAGGCCTAGAGTTTCCCAATGTGAAAATCTGGAAGGAGAACAAGCTGGGACATTGCACAATTGAGGGGTTTAAGGGCTCAGGCTTAAGGCTTGAAGTTTCCCAATGTGAAATTATCGAGGCCAGCCCTGAAAGATGGTGCATATGATGCAGGGTGAATGGCCACACCAAAGATAATTATCTGCTGCTCGCATACTACATGCAGGTGAGGGGACCCAGCGCGCTGCACCCTAGGGAATCTGCGGGACCCAGTGGGTCGGCACTATGGTGCAATGACTGCCACATTGCTGGGTTTCATGACACCAACCACTGCCCCCGCCTTACCGCATTTATCCCCAAAGTAAAGCAACAATAGTGTATGTTTTTCATGTCCGTAGGACATGATGAAAAAATCTGCCGAACGTATGATCTGATGATCGACTGAGGAATCCTATATAGGATATAGTCAGACCACTCATCCCCTAGATCCCCCGTAGGTATAGGAGGCTCCTCAGCCAGGGGCAGAGGAGGGGGACAACGGGGGAGCGTACGTACGGGTAGGGGCCAACTAATTTGCTATAATTGCGGGGAAGTAGGTCACTTTGTGAGGGACTGCACAAACCCAACTCGGAAATCTTACAGATATTGCAGACAACTGGACCATGTGATCGAGGAGTGCCAATTCTGATGGCCAAGGTGTAGGAAAAGCAACAGACTCCTACACATAATATACAACGGGTTAAGGTAGAACCTCGTGAGGAGGGGCTGAGCATTAATGTGATAATGCGCAGCGGTATGGCCACCGAGGAATCGGTGGAAAGAGCTGAGATGAAGTCTCTGATCCATAAAGAAAATACTAAACTGAAAAGCATGGGCTTACAGAAGGATAATTAGACCTCTGTCGCAGCTCAAAAAGACTGTGCTCAAGACGAAACATCAACTCCAAGCAATAGAATTGAAGATGAGGTCAAACCATTCTTGCAGGCATGCATGAAGCTGCTGCGTAATCAGTGGGCTGTAGAAAACCTCCAGGCCCTACTCGACGGTTGCACAGGAAAAGCAGACGCAGTCATGAATATTAAGGATGTGCACAAAATTTATGAGCAGAAGAGACGCACTTGCCAAGAGATGTGATTAACTACGCAGATTGGTGATTATGAAATGGACCAGGTAATTATAGACCTAGGATCAAATGCGAATGTACTACCTAAGAAGACTTGGAAACGAATGGGAGAACCTAAATTGGAATGGTCTACTATCCAGCTGCACATGTCTAGTCAACAGAAAATTTATTCAGGGATACGCATTGATTAATGCACCTTTGAAAACGCTGCTTAAGAAAGATGTTTCACTCATTTGGATGACGCGTGCCAAAAGAGCTTTGAGCTACTCAGGAAAAAGATGGTCTCTGCACCTATTCTCACGTCCTTTGGTTGGGCGACGGTATTTCATGAGGATACTTCATGGATTGCCCTGGAAGAAGCCCGTATGCTCCTTGGCACCAGTGATAGTAATCACCCAATCGCATGTGCTACTCAGACAGTCTCGAGTGCGGAGCATGGTTATCCCACCATAGGGAGGGAAGGGTTGGCCTTGACCTATGCGCTACAGAAGTATTGGCACAATCTGTTAGGAGTTCACTTTAAGATGATTACAAATCATTTGATTTTAGAGCACCTGGGGAATAAGCCTGTGTTGGGGGGAAAAGTGTTAGGTGGCTGTTACTGTTTCAAGAATACGATGTTGAAATCCTTGTCAAGCCAGGAAAGTTGAGTACAGAGTAGGATAACTTGTCCCAAACTAAGATGAACGAAGGACCCACTAGCAGGAAGAAAGGATTGCCTGATGCATAGATGTTCACCATTACGGTCATAGATGCGGGCTTCACTGAAATCTCTCCGTTCCTGACCACAGGCATGGAAACTGTCGAATATTCGGTACGACAAAAGAAGAATTTGGTTCACCGAGCAACGGATTTTACCATTATCGTAGCTCATGAAGTGCTACGCAGAGACGGCCTGGAGGATGAAAACCATGCTCTCTTCGCAGAATCCAATGAAGGCATAATAGAAGGTCACTACGCAGGAAATATGACAGCACAAGAGATCTTACAAGCTGGGTTATGCCAACACTAAATTTCAGTTGGAAGGAATCACATCAGAATGAAGTTGGTGCGTTGGGAATGCAGGATATTTGCTCAAAGTGCAGGCGTACGTTGGGATCATAAGGGTACGCTGAGCGCACCATGGATGCGAAAACTAGCTGTTGAAACAGTCAAATCGGGTAAAAAGAAAAAAATTACCGTTGGATGGGGCGGGCGGCCGACATCTAATGCGGCGATTTTGGGAGATTTTTTACCGTTTACTTGATGGTAAGTCTCGCGCGAAGTCTACCCTATATTTGGGTGATCACCAAGGCTATAAAACAGGTGAGCTAGATCAGACACGTGTACTGTATTGCATGAATAGCTTGTACTTGGCCTAGTTGTCCTGGACGAAGTTGGGCTATAAGAAATTCTGTGCCTATAGCATCTATTTCATGTCTAAGCAGCCTGCTCCCTATGACAGTAGAAATCCTAAGTTTATATTTCACGCTAGAATGACAGCCATGAACCCTACCGAACTCTCAGAGCTAGTGACCTCGGTGGAACAAGAAACTTTCTTTAATCGTTGATATGCTTCCCATACAGACTCAGATGGTCCTTGCTTGAAATATTTCGGGTTGTTTACTATCTGAGAGTAGGACTTAGGTTTCTTGAACTACTACTTTAATGCATTATTGATTTCCTCAATAGTCACATTCGCATGTTGGTTAATGTATCCCATGTACCAGTCCAAGGCTCTCCCCTCGAAAGCAAGGGATAACTGTGCCCATTTCACCGCATTTCTTGCTATGTTCTGCGCAGTCCATACAGATCTTGTGACAAACCAGAACCAATCCATGTCCTCATCACCCACGCCCTTGAAGGTAGGTAGCTTCATGTGCAAGTCCATATCATCTTCTAGTGGGGGTGGAGATGATTTTTTGCCCCTCTGAGGGTTCGAAGGTGGCGTAGATGGAGGGCTATGAGTAGCAAATTTTCTTACTGGATTGTAGATAGATCGATCCCCTTCTTGGTTAATTATGTAGTACTTACCACTGGGTGTTGTACCCTCACTATAGTCGGAGCTCATTCACTCTGTATGGCTACACAAAATGCTTTTTTCGCACAATAGGTTCTTAATCAGTAATCACAAAGTTTTCAAGAACTTACCACAGAAACCATTGAAGAACATTTTCTCTGCTTTTGAGTATGATACGAATTGGTCAATTGAAAATTCTGTCAAAAATCCTCCTATCACATTGTCCACCCAGTGATCTACCATGCGAGTGATGGTGTTATCAATCTTTTCTAACTGCAAGATCCGCTCCGGGGTCCACTACATGACCCGTTCATCTTTCCAACACTTTTCAAACTTGAAAAGCCTTGCAAGCCACTCTTGGAGCTTGATCGCAATTGTTACAAAGAAAATCTCATAGATCTCCATGAAAATGTACTTATTATTCCACTCTTCTATGGTCAAATTCTTACTACAATTTTCTTTTACTACGAATTCCTGAACCTATTTTTCAAACCATTCATCGATTTCATTTCTCTTAGGTTTCCAATACGGCCTTGGTTTACCCGATCTCTCTCAAAATGCTCCTGGTCCTAGGCTAAACTATTAGTTCCTGATATATATGGCTTGCAAGTTGTTGCATATATATGGGGAGATTGCTAGTTCCTTATCAAAATTTTCTTTGAAAAAATAATGTGGATGCATTCTTCGAAGCTCAAAGCTCCCCAAACCTAACCTTACCAAAGAGAAATTTATAGCCCTTCGTCAACTCAATTCCAACCCCACCATTCTCATTCTGAAATTTGATAAATAAAATGACTCAGTTGCTATGAATTCTTTTGATTATCGTTGTAAGATGCTTGATCTCAAATCTCAAAGCGTCCTCTAATTTTGCATGCTTGTCTTATAAGTTGCATATTTTCCTATTTTATCATGTAGTGTGAACTTCAACATAAGCAACATTTCATCACATAAATCATACATGCATTCATGAAGAGCAACAACAAAGGATTTTGTGATTAATTTCACCCCTCCTTAGCTACATCTGTGGGCCTGCTAACATCGCTAGATTTCTCCATATATTCATTGAAAAGGAGTACATAAAAGTTTTCTGATAAATAAGTGGTTGTTTCCCCTTCAAGGAAATGTTCTCCTTCACGCTTCCTCCTGATATTGCTTGTTTTAGGACACCAGGTAATTCATTCACCCAATCATTGCAAATCCCTGCATCTAAGAAATATGGTTAAAAAAATGATACTTCTGAGAAGAATCCAATGATAATATTCTAACTTCAGTCTTCTTTCCTGGTGTACGTTATTCAATCCCAACTCTTATTTTTCCTTTTTATATAAATATTGTGAGAGAAAGTATATTATGAAATTTCATTTGACATTTCCTTTTGGGCATGATGGATAAAATTCGAGGAAATATGGAAATGAAAGAACATGATAGAGTTAATGGCTTAATATTGATGCAACCATGAGCGCTTAACCTCCTCCCATTGATAAAATTAATTTACAATAATAGGCTTTGGATTGGCATTGACAATAATTATACATTACTGAAATGTACAATGATTTTTTTGTGTCCAAATCATGTGTGATTCACTACAGTGTGCATGAAGACACAGACTCAGGGCATATATTTCCAATTTCATTCCAATAGACACCCTTCACAGCGAGGGCATCGAGCATGCCCTAATGGCGATGAAGCAAAAGACTTCCAAAATGATTTCTTTTCCAACATTCATGGCAGATGCATATGTTTGTCTCAGGAAGCAAGTTTTTCTTTATTTTCATGTTAATCAAGGTTTTCATGAATATTTTGCACAAACTAACAATATTCATCTAGTACATGTTGTAATTAAATGAGGGGATGAACTGTCATGGAATAAGTATCATCCACAAGCACAATCTCCTCGATCCTAAAAACTGCCATTGATATGCCCGGGAGGCATGAAATATATAGTAGTTGTTATTTTAAAAATGTTGAAATATATGTGATAATCACTATGATAAACATTTGGTGGACACATGATATTTGATAATTTAGAGAGGATAAATAATGTTAAATGGGTCCGACATGTAAAAATTACCTTGTAATTAAAATTGTGATTAAAAGACTCCCTACATTAACATCCATCTAAACAAAATATCATATCTATATATTTATTTGTAATCAAATTATATTTGTATTATCAATATGGTGACAAACACTATGGAATATCCTTTATTTTTGGTTGTATTTGTAGAGAAAGGATCATCATCATATGTTTGTTGTTATACATATGAACATTACAGTTGCTTCCTATGCTATAGTTATTGCATTTTTTTAGGATCACTAAGTGTTTTTTCTTGAAGTTAAAGTAACTATGTAAAATCTTCTAAACTCATGAGTTTTGCTAAATTAATATGTTTTTTTGTAAGTGTCAAAAAAATAAAGGGTTAATTAGTTTCTTATTGTTTAATTGTTCAATTTGATGGACCTTCAAGTGTTGTACTTTGATGATTTTTGTGGGTTTTCCCTATCAAAATATAAAGAAAGGATTAATTTGTTTTTTTTAAACATTACAAATTGTTTAATTATTTTATGAGGTAGTGATTAGTTGCTTTCCACCTATCTTTCTAGTATATCTATTAGGTATTAGATAATTTTTGTATTTTTATATTTACAAACTTGTTTTTCAAAGTTTATGATTATAATATTAATAATAATTTATTTTTAAGGTTGTTGTCAAGACAAACACCAATTTGTTGCATGACAACCCTTTCTTGTAAAATTTTATCATACCCATGAGGTGTAGACCAATTGGTTTGAATGGATTTTAGTCCCCAAATGGTGTCATGCTCAAACCTCATGGGAAGGGATTGTGGATGGAAGCCACTTATGGGGGAATTAAACTATCCCAAAGAGCATCGGTGCTCAAAAGAGCTTCACACAATCCTTGGAAAGAACCATGAATCTTATCTTACTTTTATGTTCATTTTAGAGTCTTGCCTACGTGCATTCTAGATCCCTTAATAGGAAGATTTCAATCTTCTTTATTCAATATTATAAGCTGGTTCCCATTGATAAGGATGAAATGAAAGAGGAAAAAGGAGCTAGTGGGAACTGCACTCCCACCCCATGATGGGAGGCACCCACAAAATGCTTGCAAGCGTTGGAGCCATCAATGCCACAACATATGCACATAGTTTCCATGAGCCCTTAATACTTGTAAATGGTGATAGAACATAGATAAGGGGCCTAATATTTGGAAAAATGAAGGGCCATGCCCTTGGCAATAATGTAGTGTTTATAAGTTTTAAAAATATATATAAATAATAAATGTAAAATGAAATAGATTGAGAGTAGAGAAATTTGAAGAGGACAAGACATCATTTCACTTTAAACACATATATTTTACCTCCGCGTTTCCATGAAAGGTACCATAAAGAGGTTAAATCATTCATATCGAACCTGAAAAAATGAAATAGAACAATACAAACAATGAATTAATAACAATGCACTAAATATAAAAGAAATCAAGAGTGAATGTGAAAATAATTATCTAGGAACAGTAGAAATGCACTAAAATTAAGCATTGGTTTACTTGGGTTCATTTGCTATAATCAGAAAAGAATCTATGGATTTATGTAGTCTGCTTTGAAATTTCTTAGTGACTTTTATTGATATTGGTTTTTAATTTCCTTTCAAAGAAACCTTGATATTCCAAATATCATTTTAATTTTGGGTTATCAAAATTTTTGAGATCACAAAACATGATAATGTTGTAAAGGTACACAATGATTAAGTTAGATAATTGATTATTTTATTTTTATTTTTTAAATATAAAAAATACCTTTTAATTATTGAAAATCTAAATATTATTAAAAAAAAAAAAATCCCGCTAAGCAACTTTTAACTAAATCAAATAAAAAACAAATACATAAAAAAATAGTGTTTGTCCAACGATATTTTGGCGGAACTTAACCATATTTAAGTCTGCAAGAGGGGTTTATAAAAACCCTTTCTTTTTAATAATGTTGAGCTCTTTTGGGATAGGTTGGAGGAGGACCAGCTTTGCCTCGGGTGCTGCAGTGGAAACAATTCGCTGGGTATGGGAAAAAAATTAAAATGTGAATGTCACCTCGAAGCTCTGGAAAGAGGTGATCCAAAGTTGTCTTCCACTCTCTACATTCTCTAGAGAGCAAGGGTTGCAAATAATACAGCAACCAAAACACTGCACTCGCTATTGGTTGACGCAATGGATTAATTGTTTGGCCTGTGTGAGGGCATCCTCCATCTTTCTTAATATAATTGCGCAGACATGTGATACTTCATCCATTCCATTTGGCTTTGATATCGGTAACTGTTAGCCTTTGTGAGGGTGATGTTGTGCCACTATTTTGTTGGGCTATGTCACTTTCATTTTCTCTTCGCCATTAATTTCCCTGCAGGAAATACTATCACAGCAAGGATTTTGAAGGGTGTTGGTTTCAAATCTTGGCAAAGCTTGAAGTGGTAACGGTAATTGATATTGCTAATTCTCACTAGACTTTAATATTTTATGGCAAACAATAAAAACATGACAAGTTAAACTTACTTTTATCATTCAATTTATAAGCTATTTTTCAATCTCAATATATACAAATGCTGATACACAATGTCCATACTCATTAGGTACTCACATTCTCTCCATAGAGTTTTGTACCTACTACCAGCGTTTTAAAATTTTTATCATCACAGCACAGCCATCAGGATTTTGTTTACGATTGAGAATGCTTTAGGACTATTTTTTGTCTCACGAACACCTTTTGGAATGGGGAAAGAGAACTGGGTTGTTGCACTAAGAGAAGAAAGGTGAGCTACAGCCCTGATGGGGGGAGATCTTCATTACTTCATATGTGTGTTAAGACCCTATATTAATAGTGTAGTCCCTTATTATGTTAGTGTACCCCCCTTATTGTTATTTTTGTACCCCTATAACCCCCAGATTGTTATTATTGTGCCCTTACATTATTATTGTTAGGTCAGCTAGAGTTACATTGTGGCCCCACTAGGATTACATTGTGGCCCCATGGACTCCTATATATACAAAGGAGGTTTTGTAATTTGTATCATCCAAGGATTGTTCATTTATGTAATGTATTGGAGGTTGCCCCCTCGAAGTGGATTATTTCTAAGGCGTTGATATCTCTTTTCTTCTATTTTTAGAGTTGGTTTCACAACAATGTGTGTAATGCCTAAACAAAGCCCAACATGAAATAAAATTTCCTTCCTAAGTGGTGTATTTCATACAATTTTTGGAGTTTCATCACAATTGGAAGTTGCAATGAGTGCTTTCTCTTGTTGTGAAGGGATTGAGTAAGAAAGATTGAACTATTCAAAATAGGGGAGCTAAACCTCTATGATAATTGGTTGAATTTTGGTGATATATAATATATACAATTATAGATCAACTTAGCTTTAGTGGGTTAGCTAGATCAGTTTGAACCAACCAGTTTCAACGCGGAGATCAGTGAAAATTCATGGGTACAAGTCTAGTAGATTTCCTATAGGTTAAGAGTACATATTATAAACCAACATAATTTATCCCAGGTACCACTCCCGCAATGTAAGGAGGTGCCTAAAAGGTTTCCTCAAGGAATTTTTCCAAATAAAAGAAATAAGAAAAACATAGATTTGTCTTAACACTGGATCTATTAAGCTTCAAGAAGTTTAAACACAGTGTTTTTCAATCTCTCGTAGTGCTTAACAGATCCATGTAAAGATGGATCTATGCCAGTGTAAAGTTTCTAGTGGGTGGTGAAATTCCTACAACTGATTGAGTTTTATCACAAATTGAAATAACACGGAGTGCTTTCATTCCTATTCTGAGAAATTAATGAGAAAGGGACTTAGTGAGGAGGGTTGGGTTATTCAAAACTGGGAAAATGAACATTGGTGATCATGGTAGGTTCACAATAGAAAAACTGAATTTCAACAATCTAGGTGAGTTCAAGTTTTATATGGTTCTGTTACTAACAATCTTGCTTTAGTGGGTTGTGTAGTATTTTTTGATCTTGTGTCAGAACATATATTTCGATATAAGAAAGACTTATTTAGGTTATTGGAAATTGGATATATCAGAGGGACTAGCTCAAAGCGGAAGAATGAAAACCTTGATGGTAAAACTTCAATAGAGAACGAAAGCAGTGTAATTTTCAAATAATTAATTATGAGCAGATTTTTGTTTGCCTTCTAGTTAGGCCATATGCTAATTCAAATTTTTTTGGCTCAAGCTTTCTGCCTTGGAATTTCATCTTGGGCATGAAGATGCCGGAAATGAAAATACACCCGTTTCATCATTGTCCTCACAAAACTTCAGTGAACTACAGAATACAGTAGGAGTGCATTCTAGTAAGAGACCTAGTAAGGTTATATGGGTTCTGAATAGTTTAGAAGGATCCTAGGTACCTCTTATAGAAGAGGACGAGATGAATGGATCATGAAGGAAGGGTAGCTGATTTTTTACCTCGATGCCAATGCAAACACATGTAAATAGTACTTTCATCTCAAAATCCTTTTATCTGCCATTTTATTTCTCACGTAGCATGATAGCCTTGCATATCATTTACTGATGTACATATTATTTTTCACATATATCTATTACACTCCTTTTAATAGTTAAAGCTTCTTGTATTGATACCCTTAAATATTTTTAGTGAGGAATTTCACTAGCAGAAACATTATTTCTTTTTCTCTGTTTCTTATGTATTTTTTAATTCCTTTCAACAGTTTTAGTTTTTGCCACTTGCCCTGCTGAATACTTTTACTTGGGACCAGTCTACTTTTAGACGAAATGGAGTTCCCGTCCAACAACTCCCTCCGGCGATGGGACAGCTCTGGCTAGTGCCCCACCGGCATCCGTTGTTTCGACTCGATAGGTGGGCCCCACTCTACTATACTGCTCTCTGTCGGCTGCCTCCGCCTCCCCTCCGCTCCATTCTACCTCCCCTCCGCTCATGCCTGACTACCATTTAAAATTTAAATTCTTAAATTCCTTTCGCACCCAACTACCATTTTGATATTTCACTACGCTCGGCTACCATTTCAGAGAGTCGAGCTGTAGAGAGGATTCCTAGTGCCGAGATGAAACGTTTCACCCTATAAATATCCTTCCTATTCTGTTAAAAAAAACTGCTTCTTAGGGCTTAGAGATCTGCCCAACTACAGTTAATGTTTGAGTGATCTTAGGGCTTCAAGTTCTCAGATCTCAAATCTGAAATTTTTCTACTAAATTGCATAGATCTAGGAACCAATTGTACAGATGTTCCAAACATTAAATTGACCATCCTACATGCTATTCCACACCTTATATGATACTTTTCATATCTAGCACAGTCATAAGTCACAAATTGAGCTGAAGTATGTCACAGATCTCAACTATTTTATAAACAGGTCTGAGTGTAGCCCACACATGAGCCTACCCCAAGTATACTAAAATTATTACAGTCCTCTATAATGGCTGATGTTCTGTGTTTTCACCTTTTATCCCACTTTCCAAGTCTTTTTGTTATATGTTCGAGCTAAAAAAATCTTCCAACCTCCCTTCCATAGGTTCACAACACCACATGTCTCCAAACAGTGGCTAGGAACTAGTCCGAGCTTAAGGTTTGAGGATATTTTTTTTTTTTCTGAGTATGAAGGAAACTTATCTAAAATCTCAGGCTATTGTTGTCTGAGTATAAGGAAACTCTAGCAAAGAACCTATTACTAGACCGAGTCTGAAGTAGTTTAGCGCGAGCCTTTTATTATCCAAGTTCAGCAGTCCGATCAACACCGGTAGCTCTTCAATATGTGATTGTTATTTTCATGAAATATCTCTGGCCTACCTCAGAGATGCCAGGCCAAAAACAAAGAGCCTTTATCGCTGCACTATACTCCTTGTATTCGTTGAAGGGTGTTAATTAATTTTGTGGCCTAATTTGAACATCCTTTTTAGACTTTACGGCATACCCGGACAGGTACTCGTCCTAGAGAGAAGGGATTATTCAAGTCCTCGCGTCTTCAAACTGTCATCCTATAATGCTGCTATAGTAGCCTTCTTTCTGCAACCCGTTACAGAGAATTTTCATACAGAAATAGCACAGAAAACATACCTTATTTTCTCGTTGTTTGGTCTGCTCCTCTGCTACTGATTTCAGACTGGTTAGGGAACAAATCACAATCCCTAACAACCCTCAAATCTGGCCCATAATAGCTCCCCTTTTTTTTGGCTACCCTTCAATGGAAGGCTGCCCCTCCACGCTGCTCCTTTAGGGAAGTTACAAGCCCTTATACACAGAGTTTCCCTCCTAAATAATAGTGGCACCATACAGGTATACAAACATACCTACAATAGCCTCTTATGAGGGTTATCCACGCATCAAGAAACCATTAAAATAGTCCCTTTTGCTACAGTCTTCTTCCAAGGGACCTCAGCCTTTCTTCCTGCACACGGTCACCCAAAACATACTTAAAACATACTTCTAATACTTCTGTTTTGACACTTAAGCAAGGCCACAAACATCTCCATCATTCACATCCTTCCAGATCTTTCCTCAACCTTCCTTAATTTTCAGCGGCAAGCATCAGCGAGGCTTCAGAGGCCTCTGGCATTTTAGAGACAGACCACCCATAAATTGTTGTGGTTTAGGAAAGGAGATATGGTCACATTGTAGACTAAATTTCTACGCACTTTGCAGCCCTAAAAACTCCCACGCTACACTTGTTTTAGGTTGATAAGGCCTGGGGCCTATCACAACAATATGTTTTCACTTACAACCAACCCAAAACAACTTTCTCCTTACCTCTTTGCAGCCCAAACAGACCTGCGTAACTCCTGATGTTGCTCGACCTCCTTGCTATATGAAACAACCCCACAAGCAAGTGTTGGAAGGCTACACACAACCTTATCCTCCTCGTTGTGGTAGCCTATCTCCTACAGCCTCAATAGAAATTCCCTAGCTTACTTGACTTAATTCTCCTTCACCTCCAACGAGCTGCTCTAATGTGTCTTTGTTGCACCAAAATGGATTAATAGATTAGATATTGCTTTTCAACATAAATTGGGCTTTGTCTTCACCTCAGCTCTGATACCATGTTAATTTGAACATGTTCTATGACATTTCAGATTAGGGCACAAAATACCGAAGCAGATAGAACATACCAATAGATCGATGGAAGACAAGCCAAAACAAAGATAACGAATGGTGGTGTTACGAAAATCAACAGGATGCTTCAACTAGCAGAGTCTCCAGTAGGTAATTCAGCCAAGTGTGTCACACACAACCCCAAGAAAACCTAGACAAATAATACTCCACAAATACGCAACACCAAGAACGCAGCTCCAACGCCATCAAGAGAGAAGAAAATCCTCCACACATTTTGTGTATGATGAACTCAAATTCTCTCCAATATATAGGTATCTTTGGGGGTGTGTAACATGTCCTTTAATACATTTAAGTCTATATTATATTCCAGGCCGACCTAGCACATAAGTGGAATAAATTCAAAGTACATGTTCTGCTCATCTAATCAAGATGATATTTAGATCAATCTTACACCTCTCCAAAAGAGGAATCCAATAAAAATATTGGGATCATCATCTGAATAGCACAACCCAAAGTTTGGACCTAGTTACCAAAATTTAACAAGAAGGCTATTCATGTGAATGCCCAAACAATATGCTCCTTTATCTAAAAATGGCCCCTTTCCCATTTATAGCTCTTTTCACATTTTTGCGGTTGTTCTGTCCTTGTATTTGTGCCTTGATCTGGGTATTTCATCTTCTTATTTGCAAATTCAAGGAGTTAAGTTTCATGTGGTTATCAATTTATCTATGCCCCGATAAAGAACTGAGTAATGGAAATAACATATCCGGCATAGATGTATTCTCCATTTGTAGTGTGTATCACATACATTCTTTCATTCGGCATTTGAATGTAAGTACATATATGAAATTCAACATATAACCGAATTTCGGCTAGCCTTAATCTTTTTGTTATTCGAACAGAAATAAAAATGTATAATCTCATGGCTATTAAGCAGCATATTTGTTAACACTTAGAGTCATTGCCTACATTAAAACTCACATAAGAACTTCTATAATTTTAATGGATTGGTAGAATAAAAAATATTAAACGCAATTTTAGGAATTAAAACATCACTATGAATAAGAGTAAACTCCATCATCTAGGAATTGAGAGAATTTATGCTATAACATTCTTCTCTCTATAAGTGAAGTTGACAAATTTTTGTCTTCCATGATTCTAAATGGAGATTTCTGATTTCAATCCTCCCATTAAACTAATCTACTAAGACTTTGGAATTTCCAACCAGTTTGAATGTCTTTACCTATTTCCAATTCAAATTACCATTAATTTAGCAACAAAATTGCTTCCTTGACTCATTCCAAGTTTTCACTTGATCATCACATCCTCATACAATCAATAGATAGTCCTTGCTCTACACCTTCCCCTTTGGTTGACTCTATCAAAACAACCCCACACCCCTAGGTCATAAATTTCTGGCTCCTTCACATCCCTTTGAGAAACAAGCAAAGGCCATGCCTGTGTCGTTTTACTTGTCCCAAAATTTTTGAATTGACTGTTGAGATCTGAAACAGGGTATCTATTACTGACCATATGTTGGCTGTGACTATTATATGGTATTGATAACATTAACTACTAGGGGAAAATGATTACCACATCCATTCCAATTTTGTGCAATATGTGGCCCAGCTAAATGAGAAATGGCATTGTCTGTGTAGAATTGTTGCATTGGTGTCTAACCATTAATGATGTGTTGATTTAGATATCAATGGCCTACAGAGAGACAAATTTAATATGACCTATGGATTTCAATAAGTTATAGGAACAAATTTTTTATTTGAGAATAAGATTATATGAAAATGTGTCTATGACTACACGACAATGATTTTGTTAGTTGATCTATGATGTACCAATTCTAAATTATGCAAATTTTTTCTTCCTAAACAAACATTCTTTGAAATTTTTTTACAAACAGTTAGAGTGCAATAATTTCATTAAAAACTTGGCGTGCACGTAAGGGAAATGCTACAACAAGAGGAAATAAGAGGAAATCATTAATTTTATTGCTTAATTCAGAGAGATATTACAATATACAAAGATCAAGGAAATTGGAGGTTCACTTGGTGACATATTTTGACCAATCTTGGCCCATTGGTATAGACTGGTATAAACTCAGAAAGAGGGTACAAAATTTTAGCCTCCTTCATAAATTCTAAACCCTTTAATCATGATGCTTAGTAAATAGAATTTGGCCTCAAATTTCTGCAAGAAACATACATATTTTCTTAGATTCATAATATGATGATTGATCTCCAATATGTCCCCTTGAAAATAGTGATATATGGTGCCAAATCTGAGAAAAATCACCCCTGAAATATCATCCCTCCCTCAGGAATATATTATCAGCATATTAATGATGAACTCCATCAGGAGTATGACCTTCATCTCAAGTGCTCTCGGCCTGTGTACATCTCATTCTATAACTAAAATTCCCTACAAACTTAGGTAGAGTAGGCTTGTGGATTTCAGTGTTTGCAAGTGGTGACCTAAGCCCTAAATTCCATTAAATGTTCCTCTTAAAGAGACATGCTCTAGTTATCTACCCCTTTGACACACGACTTAAAGTGTGACCCTAGATGTTTCTTCCATTGGTCTAGATAACATGCTTCTAGCCAAAATTTTGCAGAAATCAGTTAGTATAGGATCACCATCAACTTGTATGCATGACAATATTACTCTTTTCTTCTACTTGACTAGATGTAAGTGCATGCGATTCTTTAGATTCCAAGTATTGAAGAGCATTCAATTTGTCAATCTGTTCAAGAGGCAAAGAACACCATTATTCAACCTTTTGGTCACTGCTACTTGAATGGAAAGGTTTCATAATTTTCAAGAGCAGTGGTTAGTAGGGGTGGGGTTCATAGAAAAGTATATGGGTATTGTAGTACAAAATTTTAGGTACTGGACATGGCATCAAGCTCAGGAATAGCTGCTAAGGCAAGGTGGGTTTCTCTTGAGAGAAACATGTTGAGGAAAATTTATAAATGGTTGTGACATTTTTATCCAGCCAACATTGAAGATATAACTGTTTGGATCATTGTTGTGTGTAGGTGGTGCCAAAGAATGATCTATTTGTCTTGTTTGTTGTTGCACAATTTCTCATACAAAGACAGATCATGAATATGAAAATTTTAAAGCAGAGTACATTGTTATTTAAGAATTTGAATTGGTTCTTCAAAAATACATCAAGACAAGGGCTTTACTAACCCATGAAGGCTTCCACAAGCGCTAAGTATTCACAACTGAATGTCCAACAAATATCACCAAGGAAAGGTTGATCCTCTCATCATGCCACAAGGAAACAAGATTGAATACACCTTTTCTTAAGCTCAGACTTCAAACAAAGAATAGATATTGGAATGATATGATGATAACAATTCAGATCAGAGATAAATATAGGTTTCAGACCTCCTTGACATACCTTGGATATATGGTATAAATCTCGGACCAATACGACAGACTTAGAACAAGATCACATATTTGGATCTATGCTACAGACTTTGATCAACTGTCATAGGAATTCGGTCTAGTCTTCACTGATCTCTGACATATATACCACAGACCTAGATAAAGCCACAACACTTCAGTCTAGTCACCAATGAACTTGGATCAAGCCACATATGAACTCAGATATGTTCCAAAAACTTCACTCAAGCCATAGAAAAACTCGGATATGTTGTCACAAGGTCACAAGCCATAGAAGAAACATGTTGTCACAAGGTCTCAAGTGCTCCAAATAATAAAGCCACTTAATCCTGGAGTTGAGGTCTAACAAATCAAGAACAAGCTACCTCCACATGTGCTTGTCCATCATGGACCAACCAAGGGTTCATGCATACACCGTGTAGATCATATAGGATGGTCCCGAACTCCAGAGATCAAATGTCCTCCTCCAAGTGTCTAGTGCTCCTTCTAGGTAGGTACTTTTCCTAGCCAAGCAAGTGTGTTGTCTGTTTAGCTGGTTTTCCCATTTTGGGTTTCCATGGCAAATATTGTGAAAATTGTGAATATGCCACTATTTTCTTTCTGTTTTCTTAAGAAAATTCTTGCTCTACTCCTCTTTCATAGGTTTACAAGTCACTGGAAAAAAACATGAAATACAACTTGCAGAAGATCCTGCCAAAAATATGAGCAGAATGGGTATTTTATGTTTGATTTTTATAATGGCATGAAACAAACATGTAGTCATCAAACTCATGCATAAATATCACCGAACAATTAAAAGAAAAATACTTGGCACTTACTTGCCAGTTAGCATTCAGGCTAACTAGTAACAAGTGCTTGCAAGTGAAATTTATTGCTAATGAGTTAGACTCACAAGAAGCAAGTTTGGCTCACACACAAGTTAAAACAACTCATTTTCTGAGCTGTACAAAGTTTGAGACGATTCCAAATTAAACAAGTGAGCTTCATTACTATGGTCAGAAATACACTTGCTACTATGGTCTGTATTGGTGTATGCATTCTCAATGCATGGAAAAAATTGTTGCAAGGAAACTAAATAACCAAGCAGAAGTCGACATCTATTCCAGCTTACTCTAATTAGCTTCTGAGCCATGCAAAGCAAGTAATTTGTTTTGTTCTATAGAATACTCTAATCCATCTTACTATAATCTAGCTTCTGATCCATGCAAAGCAGATAATTTGCTTTGTTCCATAGAATTGAGAAAGAAAGTACATTAGTATAGACTTTGTTCCATAATCTTTTCCTTAGGCATACACTAGGTGTAGACTTTGTTCCATAATATTTTCCTTAGGCATACACTAGGTGTAGACTTTGTTCCATAATATTTTCCTTAGGCATACACTAGGTGTAGACTTTGACATTCCTAGATACAAAGGGAAAAAGTGGGTGTTAAGATTAAAATTGAAGTGTTGGATTACCAATGTGATAAAAAAAATTTTAAATAAATTATATGTACATAAAAAAACGAATAAAATCTTATTTTAGAGATCAACTGCAAAAAAATTTATTAATTTTTTTAGAAGAATCATTGTCAAGACATTAGAGGAACATATAGACTATCAAATGTATGAACTTTTTACCACCCTTGTAAGAAATCAACTAGTATGAATTCATTGGGGAGAAGTAAACCCTCCTTTCATAATATATTAGCAATAATGTCACGTTCTTTGTATATGTGGAGGAAATCCAGTTGGTCAAAACCACACGAAATTTATTCAACAAGATGGTAAATAGCCATTAGATTAATATTTATCATGGGAACTTCATTGTTCATACTCCTTATCTCTAAAGATAAACCACCCATCATGGGCAACAATTGAATGTTCCTACAACTAGCAAATTTCAAGAGATAAAACACAGATAAAAATTCAATGATTTATTGAATTCGGGTTGGATTATGTACATATGTAGTTAATTATCTTTTATTTGGTTTTCTTATTTATTTATTTATATTTTTTGGACACCTAATCTGTTAGGGTTGGTGTGGAGGAACATGAACCATCACTTTGACTCAATCCCAAAGGACCTTGGAAGGATAATCCAAATGTCACATGTACTTGTCTTTATATGTATATATGGTTAATATTATGCAATCTAATGTTTATCCTAAATATATCTTGCATTCTAATGAGCCCAATAGTGGTATTGGAGCCATGAATTTATAGCAGTGGCCATTTCCTTGAGCATCGTATAAAGCCTATCAGATATACCTTGTTAGGTCTAGCATTCCATGTTGATCATTCTCCATTGCACCACCTCTTTGTGGTAACATTTGTTTGTAGTTCTAACATTCCCTTACCTATATTTGCAACCATTTATCTATGTGTGTGTAGTTTTGAATTACCTATCTCTATGGGATCCAGGCCTATGCACTGTACAACATGTGTCAACTTTTTCATTCTACAATGAGAAAATTTTCTCCTTGTCTGGCTGAAATGATATTAATCCTCCAACACTTCAATTGTAATATTAACACCCAATTTTTTCCTTTGTATCTAGGAATCTCAAATTCTACACCTAGTGTATGCCTAAGGAAAATATTATGGAACAAAGTATACACTAATGTACTTTTTTTTTCAGTTCTATGGAACAAAGAAAATGACCCGCTTTGCATGGCTCAAAAGCTTATTAGAGTAAACTAGATCAGAATTTTCTTTGTTCCATAGAATTGAAAAAGAAATTACATTAGTCCTCCTCACCTTCCAGTACAACAATCCATTAGTGTAATTATGTAAATAATCTTACTAACTAGGGGGAAAAGTGGACACTTCATAGTATAATTCCCTTCCAAATGGGCTTTAAAATGTACAAGTGTTAGCAAGCTCAACAAGAGAGGTTAATAAATGACCCTATTAGGTGGTTTCAACCTCTAAGGGGGTGACAGGTCCATGGTACATCGATCAAATGGCAGGTGTCATCTGAAATGATGATGGAACGGAGTGGAGGCAAAGGGAATGCTCCAAGCCACATGCCATGGCACTAGGGTAGCTATGATGAAGGAAGCCCACACATTGGGTATATGGATGTAATATGCATATTTATAAAAACATTTTTTAGTCTAGTTTAGACATACAAAGACATTACTAGACTCTCTATGACATATATGAAGTGTGATAGACTGCTGAAATTTTGAGACTCGTAGAGGAAAAAAAAATACTTTCCTATTGGCTTTTTATGGTGATTGTAAGACGGCATTAGTGCCTCCCAAAGAAAATGGGTATATGGGGTCAGAAAAGACTCTCGAGAGGACAAAGTCAATGAGACAATGATGGTGGTAACACTCCAACTTGTAGGTTTACTTAAACCTTTTCCTTTTGTCCTATACTTCAAAAATTCATCAAATGGGAGATCACAAGTGAAGACAATCTCCAGGATTATGGGTTTTTGTAATATTCCAAATTAGAAATCAACTAATTGGAATAATAATTTTGATTTATTTTAGAATTTCTTAATGTTGGGCAGAAATTAAGCCAAATAAAGTCATTTCCTAAAGTCCCCAAGGGAAAATTGCGGCTCTAGTGGTGGGGTCGAATTGGCATTAGGTGGCAACGTAGAAGAGGCACAAAAAGGATGGTGTGGGATTTCCTAGAGGAAGGTAGCACATGATTGTTCAAGGAGAGGAAACATAGGCCAAGGTGGGATCCAAGGCATACGTTGGGCCTCAATGCATAAAAGGAAGAAGGGAATGCTCATTTTGCATTCATTCATTCATCTTATTACTCTTGGTCATTTTGACTGAAGCACGCTTGAGCCAAATAACCATGTATGTAGTGTTGTTTAGCACACGAGATCTTCAGGCAAAGATCTCAAACTCTACCTCGGGGGACTTCGAGTTCCCACTTAGGAGAGGAGTTCTGCATTTTGGTGGGGGAAATTACACAGCAGTAGCAACAGGAAGAGCGTAGCCCCTTCAAGACTGCGCAAAGGTATATTAGGTTGCACAGTGATTGCGTAGTTCAGCTCAGTGTGGGTGTCAGGAGTGTGGAGAGCAGCGAAGTTTCAGCAAGAGATTTGGAGGGGGTATTAGACACCTCCTACAAGGGATTTTGGTAGCTCTCCAGAGGCATTTTCCAGTAGATTCACTCAAAGGCTTGATTTACCCAGCAACGTAGTGAGCCAAGCCCGAGAGGACCAGATTCCGAAGTCAAGCTTTGTGCGAACCCTTTCTAGGTTTTTTTGGGTTTATTGATGAGAAGCAAAGATTAATTCGGTAGAATTTTATAGGCCATTTTGAGGCTTCAAACATACATCCTAATGTAGCCAGCAACTAGAGGAGTGAGAGGAAATTGGGCCAAAATTCCGGGGTCAACATCTGGCCAATTCCTTCGTGGTTTTTTGTGGGTTTGGTGAGTAGATTCCGGGGTTAAAAGACCATAATTTTATGAGCAGAGGAAGAAACCCAACCAGTAGTCCGAAGTCAGCCAACAACAACATTTCTGGGCTAGGTAGCACAGAGACTGAGCCACGCAGCAGCACTTTCAGCCAAATTTTTTGCTTGGGTTTGATTTGTTCTTCAAGCTTGCCTTGAGCAGGCCCAGGTGCAAACTTTTCAGCACCTTAATTGTACTCTTTCCCAATAAATTAATAAAATGGCCCGGCAGTGATTTTGTCTCTAGTTTGAGCTTGTAATGGTGTTTGCATTTTTGCTTGTCTATTTGCACTTTTATTACTGTTGATCTCCATTTGGGATATTACAGTAGTACCAAAGCATAATCTTGGCTCAGCCTGTGGGAAACCCTCATTCTATGACAAGACTAGAATAAAAAACTAAGAAATCATGGGATCCCAAGAAAGGTTAAACTCATATGCCATGGCAGTAACCTTGAATGAGGTGATTAGGGTGCAAAAAATTATGGTTAGTGTGGGGAAGAAACTGATTCATGCAAAAATTGGGAATAAAGACCATTCTCAATTATACAACAAATCTGCTATGCCTAGAATGGTGGATAATACATCAAGATGGCAAGGCATTATTGAAACTGATGTGGATTTATTGACAGCAAATTGGTGGGCATACCAATCATTGGGACATGACATTCAAGCATCCCTCTCTTTTTGGGAGTTTCGTGAACTAAGAGACATGCACAAACCAGGGGGAGTTTTGTGGAATTATGCAGGGATGGTGAGTCAAATTAAGGAATAAAGAGTAGTTGAAGGGGCCATGGTTGGCAAGGAGACAATTGAGCATACACTCGTTGTTGAGACGCCACCCATTGTTGAGGTATCCATTTATGGGGTATCCGAGGCTGTGACGGAGTTCTCTAATGATAGCAACATATCACAGGATGATTAAGTGTCGAGAGATAGCTCCACCATTGTTGACGAGCCGATAGGTAGAGAGGCCTCCAAGTCTACGATCGAATTGTCGAATGAAAATCACATGCAACTCACTAGAGAGCATGTCTTTCATGTTGGAGTGTCTATGGAGGAGGGTGTGCAACCATTCTGTGGGCTAGCCTTTGATAAGGCACTAGGAGATACAGAGGTATTGGACGATGGTCGCACACAACAGTTTCATTAGCTTCAGGCCGTCCTTCTAGCTTTGAAAGGAAAGGCCACATCAGTACGAGAGGCTATTTTGTTGCAGAACGAGGAACTGGAGGGCATGAGAGTGGTTATTGCTGAGTCAGCGACCAAGTTGGCCCACATTGGGGAAAGGTTGGATTCCCTAATGGTACAACTAGAGGGCACATTGGAGTGTTAGAGCGGCCCCCTTCAGGCATACATAGATAGGGCTAGCAATAATTTTGGGTCACCTCTTCCCATTGGAGAGAGAGAGAAGGAGCCACCTAGTCAGATTTCATATGTTGACCTGGATAGTAGGATGAGACGATCATAGTTGCACAGGGTGCAACATCCAAATGTTGAGGTTAGATGGTGGAATATTTTGAGTTGGTACCTGGTGGAGTGGGTTATGGAGATGGTGGTAGACACGAGTGTAATTCAGCAAGAGTTTCCAGGCAGTGGGAATATAGGAACCCCAGACTGGCATTGGGATGTAGGTGGGACTACCTATCATTTCCCAGGTAGGCTAGTTGACTATTTATTGGAGGGTATAGTTGGCCTAGAAATTGAGCATTCACATTCGTTAGGGGAGTTTCGGTCAGCTCTAGTGGCAAACCAGTTTATGGGAAGACTCCTTGGGTTGTCTTGGTATGACATTTGTACACAGGGTCATGGGGTGATCAACATACTTTGGCAGGAGCTTGTTAGAGGAGGTGGCATTGGAAAGCCACCAAAAAATTCCTTTTATGGAGCTAAGGATTCTTCACCTTTGCATGGGGCACATAGGTCGCAGTGAAGCAGAGCAGTGGTCCGACATGTAGAGACACAACTCTAGGCCATCACATCCAAGGATGTGTGGGAGCATCTAGCATTGAGCAGTGGACTACCGGTGGACATGGGTGCATGGTGGTGTACTGTAGTGTGTGGGACAGCTTTGTGGAGTAGGAGTGTCTTAAATCACATTGAATACACGCAAGGAATGAATCGTGCCAGGGAAAACTTTATGGGTGAATTTTAGCCCAAAGGCAAATTTTAAGGGGTTTTAGATTTTGGAGGGACAATTTTTTTACATAAAACCCATTTTATATAGTTTTATATATTTAGCCCTATAATTATTTTAAAAATAATTAATTATTCCCTGTTAGCCCCAAAAAATAAATGCGCATAAACATTAAAGGATGGATTCGCCTCCCGATTTTCTGGTTTGGAGTGGATTTGAATGGAATTCACCCACGATTTACTGGGTAGGAGAGGCATTGGATTTACATTTGCCCCATTTTTTGTTGGTTGGGGATTTTGGGATTTACCGGTTTTGGCTTCAATGCATGGGTATTAACTCTTCTGCAACCTCGCGTCGAAACTTTCAACAGGGCGAGAATTATTTGAAACAGTAAGAGATTCTGTTAATTTGCCTGTTGCACTAGGAATAACATGTAGAGGCAATCTGTGCATTTAAACTGCAAGTTTGTTCAAAGTGGGCATATTTAAGGATTGGCATGGAGACCCATACATTATGTAGTTATTGATTTTAAGCCTGGTTGGCTGATTGGGATGGTTGTGTAGTCTTCCTTTTAGCAATACTTGGATTAATTGAAATGTTAACAGGTTGTTTAATTTTCATGCAATCTATCAGTTTTTATTAAAATTTTAGTGAGGGGATAACTTCAGGTAGAGATTTTGGCTCCATACTATTACAATGCCTTTATTGAGATTCCTCTGCACTCATAACCAAGATCTAAGAATGCAGCGTGAGATCCAGTCTATTCTGGAATTCGAGCTAATTTTATTAGACAAAGTTGTTGGTCAGATATTTCACGGATAAAGATTACTAATTCAGAGGATTCATAGTCATGGCTTAGGATGCCCTACAAAACTACATGGTGAAGAGCTGATGATGAATGGATCAGAATATGACAGTGCCTCTTTAATAGTACCCAGGTTGAGAAAAATATTTCTCAAACTTGTTCTAACTTTATGGTTCAGAGTGGACAAGATGGTTTCTCTGACCCTCTGGTAGGAAGAAGGGGAATAACAAATGATGTTGTGGACAGTAAAGGAAATGGGTTTGCTGCCATGCGTTTCTACCAGAACTTTGGTCAATTCTAATGGACATAACACTGATGATTTCCATGTGTTGACTTTAAGAGGTACTCTTCCAGGGCTCAGAACCTTTTAGTTTAGTGGGTTGTGTCAACTTGATTAGCTCTATTTGTTGGGTTGTGCTTATTGAAATGGTTTAGTATATATACCCCATCCCACCCTCTAAATCAAGAGTTGTTGTGATAATGGAAGCCATTGTTATTGGTTTGGGTATGGAAGCCTTTCATTAATATTTGGGTAGATTTAATTGACAAAGAGAATCAAACCTCTTATGCTTTGGAGATAGTGTGCATTATATCAAGCAGCGTAGTAGCAGGAATTTTGGGTACAAAATATTTTGGGAGATGGTTTTTGAGGTATAAAAGGTGTCTTTTTAACTCCTATTAGCCTACATTAATTATCAATCCAGGTACGATTTTTTATCTCAAGAGTGTACTTAGTCTGAGGTGGCAATTTAATCTAAGAGTAATGCTCTCCAATTTGCAGTACAATGTTTCAAATACACGAGTAAATATATGCTTGAAAATGAAATCTTATTGCAATGATATGAAACTTAAAGCTCTAAAATCCAATCACTCACTTGGCAATCATCAGTCAAGGATGCAATAGTAATAACTCTTTCCTATGTCAACTGATGTAAATGAAAACAAGCATAAACAAGATCTCCAATCTAAGAACTTAGGCAATAGTAGCCAATGTCCTTTACAGTTGATGATCTTGCATTCCACAACACACAATTAATTGGAAATAATAACTAAGTTAAATCAATAACGTTGCTAATGGAAATAGAATAAACAAGCTTTCTGCAATATCATTCCAAAGCAAACCAAAGACTTACACGAAAAGAATAAATAGTAAAGCTAGTTATCAGAAATGAACAACAAAGCTATTTAATGTAAATGAACGGAAAACTATTTAATGGAAATGAATAGCAAAATATTTAATGAAATGAACAATAAACTCTAAAAAGTGAAGCTTTATATCTGAGAAGCATAACAATACAAATTACAAAGGAATAAATAATCTTGTTATGTGGAAAGAATAACAACGCAATTCATTCACAACTGATGGAACAAACCAATTTCATAAAACATTGAACAGTAAGCGATAAAACATGGAAACTATGAAGCAATGCGATTTTAAGGGAAATGAAAACTAAAGAAAACCATCACATGACTGGAATTGGAAAGTAATGGTACAGATAGCAGGTGGATCCACCAGGGCTGTGCCCTTAGCCGCTAGTGAAGCACTGCCGAGCTACTCCAATATCAAATAATGGAATGGCAACCAGATTATATATTGATCATATGTAATAGTGTTTACAAGCAATCACATTATGTTTTAACCAACGAGAGTCGATGAGAAATATTGAAAATACAACAGGAAGTCAAAATCATCATAATACATAATACATTACATTCTGATTTCTACAAGCGTTGTCCCTTTTATAATAGCCAACGGACGAAACAAGAAAGACAGATAAGCTTTGAGCAGTGATCCCTCAGGATCGAGAGATCCTAAGGGATTCGCTCTATCTTCCATC
This sequence comes from Pinus albicaulis, assembly GCA_034641835.2. Taxonomy (NCBI): domain Eukaryota; kingdom Viridiplantae; phylum Streptophyta; class Pinopsida; order Pinales; family Pinaceae; genus Pinus; species Pinus albicaulis. The sequence continues at coordinate 347,364,260 of CM076571.1, forward strand.
TTCAGTTATCGTTTTGTTTTCTTTCACTGATTCCGCACTGTTCCGTTCTTTCCTTTGACTGTACGCTCCAATTTTGACCTTTTTGTCTGGATATGGTCTTTTGTTGAAGGGACAACAGTTACTTCTGCTTTGTCTTTTTCTTCTAAATGGTGGCTTCCCACTTCATTTATTTTCTGCATATAAGAAAAAAAATCTTTAATCAATTTGCAATAATCACTAATCTCCTTAATTCTATTATAATTCTTCAATATATTACCATTCTAGAATATAAAGGAGTTATGATTAAAGGAAAAAGATAAAGAAATACATGGCAAATTCATTCCTTTTCCAATGCTCAACAATGGTAATATGGTATTCTTCAGGGCCTGGTTTGGATAAACTGAGAAATTGGTACATATCTTCTCTATGAAAATTGTAAAACAGATTTGAGATTTTAAGAATGCATATGGGTGAATATGCGCCGTGTGTAAAATTGGTGAAATTGGTACATATGCGTTGTGTGTAAAATTTTATCAAATTCATTCAAATCTAAAAGATTAGGTTTAGAAGTTTTGTGTAGGGAAGTCACATTCTGGAATGCAGTAAATAGTTACTGGACAAATCCGTTGATTAGATCTTGCATATCTGAAGATAACCAAGGCCGATGCATTAGATTCATGAGTTCAGATGGCCTAGATAATCACATGGCTCAAAGGAGGGACTAAGGATCATATAAGTATTATAAAACAACATTGCCTCCTCAATAGTGTTAAGCTTCACACAAGCATTAGCCAACCTTATACTACATGGATGGTTTGTGGATGGTCCTCTGGCTTTCTAGTACAAAGAAGGGCAATGAAAGAATATATTGTGGAGAGTTATGAAAGTGGGTTATACTGCCATTGAGTTCCTAACCAGAGCTTTGGTCAATTCTGATACTGGTAAAATCCATGCTTTCCAAGTACTAATCTTAAGAGGTGTTGTTCCACACTTTAGAAAATTTTCCTCTATAGTCAGTTGTGTCAATTGATTTGCTCTATTATTTGAGTTGTGATTATTTCTTTTGCAGGAAGCGCTGGCAAATGGGTTTCATGCTATACTTTCCAGTTCAACCTCTAAACCTAGTGTTGTTGTGATATTTGAAAGCCATTGGTATTGGTTTCGGCATGCACTGTTTACAGTTGTACATGGGGAGATTGCATTGTCTAATTACTTTACACTTGTTCCTTAGGGTGGTTTCTCTTAAGACTAAGAGGACGAGAATGAGTTTCAGCATGCAATATAAGATTGTAGTTTGAATGGAATATACAGTTTATTTATATAATCTCTATTCATTCTCACTTGATTGATATAATTTATCTTATGAGTGGTTTCCGTTTCCATTTGAATATGAGATCAGATGAATCAAATGCATTAAGAAATCGTCATTTAGGTAGTTCGACGTGTCAAAAATACAGAAAAAAGGCTCTACCTGAAGCTGCAATAGATGTAATTTTGAGCCTAATACCTTTTATGAATGTAAACATTTATGCTAAATATATGGATAAGTAAAATTTGATATATCGCCCTGGGATGCCTCTGTTGAACATATCTAGCTACAATAACTGAGCATAGGAGTTAAACAGCGAAAAGTGAAAACAAGAAAAAATAAAGACTATTAAGGGGAAAGACATTTAGAAACCTTGGGGATGACCTCACAGTAATCTAAGCCCAACCTATTGCTATATGTTTATGATAATCTAGAATTCTCTAATGTTGTTTTATTTGAATCAAATCATTGTTATTTTTTCACTGTAAAGGTGTTGTGTATCATGTATTTATGATTAGTATGAATATTATTTACTCTGTATGCTATGTTATCCTGAAGTACATAGGAACAAAGAGTACCCTTTAGGGGTTTATACCCCCTTCCCATCATTATAGGATTAGGCCATTACCCCCATACAAGTTAGGTCAGCTCTCAAGTCTAAGATTCCCCTAACGAGGTCACTATCATCGAGTATCTTGACCACTGCTCGGCGATGCCCTCAAGTTAGGTCACTGGTTATATTCCCCTAGCCCTCGGGAGATCAGGTATGTGCCATCCTATGATGCCTTCTATGTGCCACCCTACGTCTAGGTCCCCCATCGCTTTGTTCCTGTGTACTTAGGAAATTTCCTAAGTGCACAAAGAGCCCCCTTTAGGGGTTTATATCCCTTCCCATAATTATAGGATTAGGCCATTACCCCCATACAAGTTAGGTCAGCTCTCAAGTCTGAAATTACCCTCAGGAGGTCACCATCATCGAGTATCTTGACCACTGCTCGGTGATTCCCTCAAGTTAGGTCACTGGTTATATTCCCCTAGCCCTCAGGAGGTTAGGTATGTGCCATCCTATGATGCCTTCTATGTGCCAGCCTACGTCTAGGGTCCCCATCGCTTTTTTCCTGTGTACTTAGGAAATTTCCTGAGTACACAAAGGGCCCCCTTTAGGGGTTTATACCCCTTCCCATCATTATAGGATTAGGCCATTACCCCCATACAAGTTAGGTCAGCTCTCAAGTCTGAGATGCCCCTCAGGAGATCACCATCATCAAGTATCCTGACCACTCTTTGGAGATGCCCTCAAGTTAGGTCACTAGTTATATTCCCCTAGCCCTCAGGAGGTCAGGTATGTGCCATCCTATGATGCCTTATATGTGCCACCCTACGTCTAGGGCCCCCATCGCTTTGTTCCTATCTACTTAGGCAATTTATCCACATATTCTAATATTTAGTAGCAAGATATTTTATTCTGCCTGTATTTCTTTCTTTTTATTACGATCGAATTGTTCCCTTACATCTTCCATAAATTGGAGTTATGATACAATTTTCAATTCTTCATTTTACACAATTAATTGTGTTACAAAGATTTTTTATTGACCTCCTTTGTTACTGATTTAAATCCTTTGTGTCTTCTAGGTGATATAGAAATGGAGCCATGTTGTCTATATAATAAATCTGTATCAAACAACTCAATTACAAGTTGTTAATGCATACATGCCAATGATTATACACATGATCTTTTAACCCAAAAAAATCCTCTTAAGTAAAAATTTTGCCACTTTGTCTTTTGTTTCTTGTTCTTACATAATATACATCTGTGAACTCCCTAGGACGGAATTATTTTCCTGCCTCCTCTAGAAGATGCTCAATATTAATGTTTATGACCCATGTGCCCCTTATTTTTTCTCCATCCTATTTGCCTTTGCAAACTCTCATGTTCCTTTTCAACAACTCTCTCGGTTTTTCTCTGCTGTCCAATTCGTTGGCTATTTGATTAGGTTTAGTTATTTCTATAGTACTTGATGGCTCTCGTGAGAATTAATAATATATTTTGGTGGATTATAAATTTGTAATTTATTATTTCGTGAATATTTTATTTGGTCATCTCATATTTAGCCCTCCTGTTTTGCTTTACATTGAGAAACTTTATGGAATGTATACTAGCCATACCTCCTCTATTTGGGAGGTTTTAGGTTCAACACTAACTTATTATGTTGAAGAGGAGTGTGGTTTATTTTGGGTCATCTCCTCCATTAATATCACTTGGCTATGCTTAGAATTTTACCTTCTAAACCATTCTCTATACTTTCGGACCTAAATTTATTCAAGGAACAGAGATAAGGATGCCCTAACAACTTGGCCATATGATAATTATCATCATTTCATTTCAAAGATACAAACTCGACTTCTTGGTCCAACTATTAGGTTCTCAAGTCAGATGCTTTTCCTCTAACCTGTGCCAAACCAATATCAAAAAAGACAAAGATAAAAACCTCCTTCTTATTTTTGTTCCTGTTTAGTTCTTCTCATCTGAGGTATGTGAGGTTCTCTTGAGGAGAGATCTACTCTTGTTGGATGTATAATATTATACTCTTCTTAGTAGTTTGTCTTTTCAAGCTTAACCCATAGATAATTGTTATGGCCTAGCTCAGAGAAAGTAATATGAGTAGTCATGCATATGCATTGCCTTAGAGACATTACATGTCAAATTTTTTCCCTTTGCAACAAGAAAAAGGCCTCCAACTCTAGATCATTATATAGATGTAGTGTTTTGCCGTCAATTATTGCTTTCTGGATTTTACACCTTCGAAGAGTCATCATACATAAATGGTCTTATTGGATAAGAAATCTAACTATGGTCTTAAATTGTAGCACTAGAATTATCACCTCAAAACTCGGATTGCACACCTTACATATCTTTTGATTATCCTTAATCCCTTCAAAACATAACTCTTTGGAATGTTTTAATGCCAATTTGTAATTCCTTCTAGAGATTCTTAATCCCAATTTGTAAATTTGTATTTTGAAAAATATATTTATATCTTTGATGTCCAATGGTACTTCCCTTATGCATTCAGAAGGGTCCCTGCCACTCCCCTGGTCTATCAGGATGAAAATTGCATTGGGTGCAGCAAAAGGTCTGGCATTTCTTCATGGAGGGGCTGAAAGACAAGTGATTTATTAGGATTTTAAAACATCCAATATTCTGATAGATTCGGTTTGTACCTACAACTTCAAAATTATGAGACGGCTTAGTGTTACACTTTGGATTATCTTAAGTCTTTATGGAGAGATATGTACTTGGTGCAGGAATAAAATGCGAAGCTGACTAATTTTGGACTAACAAAAGATGGACCCGAGGGAGACAACACCCATGTTTCAAATCGAGTTATGGGAACATATGGTTATGCTGCTCTAGAATATGTAATGACTAGTGAGCATTTTAACCAGTTTAAAAATTGTGGGAATGATATCTTGGTGAGGAAATTTTAAGATTGATACAGATCAACAAGATTTCTAGCCTCTTTAAGGGTCTTGTCTAGTAAATGGGGCAAGCAGCAAAACTAACAAGTTTGTTCTGGGATAATTGTTCAAGTCTCTTCCTATTGACCTAACGTTGAATGTAGACCAACGAATTTTTAGGACTCGGGACAGTTTATATGAGGTTGAATTTTCCTTAATTTATGAAAAAAGTATCTAAACATGCATACGTCCCATGCATACATGTTTTATAGTCCATAAAAAATTGTTTCTGATGACTAAATACCCATACCAATAGAGATTTAGTTGAGGAAAGATCAAGGATTCAAGTATTTGGAAGGCCATTAGTCTGTCACTAGGCTTAGTATATATTTTGATGTATGCAATGGGGAAAAAAGTTCTCATCCTATGAATGCAAGCACTACTTTGTTTCATTTCTTTGTACTTGTTTTTGAAATCTAGTGTTAATAATACACTGCTCGACTTCTTGTCTCATTGGGAATTCTTCCATGGCATATTAATTGTATCTAGAAATACAATCAGCAAATAAACATGACCATTAAAAGTTAAAACCATCATTTTAATAAACTTGAATAATCACAATGCTTTGCAAGCATGTTTGGTGTCCCCTAATAACCTCTACATCGCATGCACTTAATATTGGTTTAGGTAATTGTATTACTTATCTTTGGAGGTGACTCATCTCATCAGGTCCAAAATCCATCAAACACACATCTTCATCATGCCTTCACGTCCTCATTTAGTTTGTTTCTCGTCAATTTCCATCACCAACCAGATTGGGTTTTTCCATCATCAACCACAGCAGGAGTCTTCCTTATCGAATTTTAGACTTGTGATTATACCAAATGTTTAGTATGAATACATTGAAAGTTACGAGCTTGGAAATGAAAGTGAGTCAGAGTCAACAAATAAACAATATGTGCCACACGATAAATAAATAAGAGAAAAATATTGAAAAATCCCAACAATTATGGTGTCGAGGCATAAAACGTATCTTTTTAACACCTATTTATCTCACATTAATTATCAATCCAGGAGCGACTTTTTATTTCAAGAGTGTACTCTGTCTGAGGCTGCAATTTATCCAAGAGTAATGCCTTGCAATATGTAGTACAGTGTTCGAGATACAAGAGTAAATGGATGCTTGTAAAGAAATCTAATTACAAGAACATAAATGGAAATGCTCTGAAACCTTAATTAAACCAATCTACAAAACATCGATCAGGGATGCAGTAGCAATAACTCTTTCCCTTAGAAATCGATGCAAGATAACCAATCTGGGAACTTGGAAGAAATAACCAGTGTCCTCTATAGTTGGTGATCTTAAAGCAATAGAAATGAAAGAAAAATATTCTAAACTAATTAATATGAAACGAAAAGAAATGTAAATGAACAGCAAACCGAAATTAAAGGAATTGAACAACAAAACTCTATTAAACGGTAAATCCTATTGAACAAAAAACTGAATATCGAAGCTTTATATCTGCACTCTGAAATGAACAACAGTTAAACAAAACAGCAAATGGAATGGAAAATCAAATGCCGAACAACGAAGCATAACAAGATAAGTAATTCGAGGATTAAGATTCTTGTTAAATGGGGAAGGAATGGCAACGCAATCCATTATAATAAAACAGTAAAGTAATATAGAACCAATATCACTTCCGCAAATCCAAAGATGTTCTAAGTAAGGCAATATGCTGTCTCAATTAACCCACGCTGTAAGAAATAAGATTCAGATCATACAATAATGAAATAACTCATAAACAGAGTGCGTAATACATAAAGACAGTAAAATGACAAACAACTAATGAAATAAACTCACAGTAACATGCATGTAGCAAATCGATCACACACTGCAGGAATTGGAAATATAACACAAAGGAGCAGTTCACGCTGCCAGGGGTCGGGCCCTTAACCACCAGCAGGGACTGCTCAAGCTACTTCAGATGATGCGAATGGAACAACAACTTTAATTAATCATTAAATTGGAGCAGCATTACAATGGAATTGTGCTTTCAATAACATAGCTTTTGATTAAGTTTACAATTCACAAAAGCAACAACTATGATCCCTCGTTCTATTGTCCTCTAATACACAATATATTCTCTCCTTTTATAACCAAAGAGAGGAGAAATTAAATAGTAAATAGGATCTCTCATAACAAAATTGAATTTTTCCCAACCAATTGATCAACAAGAAAATATATTTCCAACAATCTTTCAACAAGAGCAAGGCGAATTTGGCTTTGCAGCTGAGATTTGGAGGACGGACGCAACAACAAATATGAGAAAATTGTGCTCAAAGAACCCTGTGTTTCTCTCAATACAGGCCGAATTTGGGCAAACTGTTCTTCACTAAAGTTAATTGGGCCCGTTCTGAACAAAACCCATGTTCCGGAGTTTCCATATTCTTCTTCATTTTCTCAGAATCTCAACTGAAAAACTGTCACTTCTTATTCCAACGAATTTCTGAGTTGGAATATTTGATGATGATTTGGAGATCAAATTTGCAGTCTGACAAATATCTTGGAGGCTAAAATGGTGAATGACATTACAAAATATATTAATAAACCATCATTGATAAAATTATGCATAGTAATCATCAATTTATTAAAAATAAAGGAGAAGAAATAATATTCATCCATAAGAGCATAAATCATTATAAGATGGATTTATATGATAAATTATAATAAATGACATGATAAACAAGAGTAAAAATGGATGAAATAAGTGTTAAAAAGTGGTCGTTTTCATGACCCAACATACCCCCAAACTGAATATATTGCATGTCCTCATGCAACCCAAAGACAAAACCCATGTGTTAACCAAACATAGAAAAGTGTTCATCTCAACTCATGAAATGGATGGAACAAATGAATTTTTCCTTAAATAATGAATATTCAATTTTAGAAATATTGATAAAGGCATAACAATTTTTACAGTTGACTTTCAACTATATGTATATGAAGTTACAGAAAAATGTGACATAAGTAACAACAACCCTCATTAATCATTTTCTTAAAAATCAGATCGTTTTGATACACAGATCATGAGATATAAACAAAATGGCTGTAGGTGATAGTGCATAATTTTCAAAATTTTATGAACTAATTTAATGTGAAATTATCTGGATTCGTGTATTTTAATGATACCTCTTTGTTATCCAGAAATCACAATAATTCAGTTCATAGTTTTAAAGATATATGCAAAATAATTTTTGCAGTATATACAAATGAAATTGTATGCCTTAAATGAGAAAGAAAGTGGAAAACATCCATCATGTGTAGCAATTCTCCCCCCAAACTGAGGAATTCGCATGTCCTCATGCGATGCTATAAAACAAAGAGAGGTGGTTGCTACAATCTATTGAAATCTATGCTTGGTGTAAAACAACATGGAATAAGGGAGGTGTTGAGAATGAATAAGAATATCAATGGATGATAAAGAATATTACTGACATGGTCATAAGAAAGAAATGAAGGAAATCAACACTCCCCCAAACTGAAAGATGAGACGTGTCTAAAAAAATGGGAAGTGGTAAAGATGTGGAATGAATGATGATAAATAATGCTCAATGGATTTTCATGAAATTCTCCTAAATTCATAATAAGTCAGAAAATTATGCTTTTTTACCTCAAGTGTTACCTCCAAAAAAAAATGTGGAAGGACATATAGGGACTGCCTTTGTTGAAGGTGATGTAGGCTGAGCAGTTACTGAAAGTAATGCAAAAGGTGGAAGCCATGCAAGCACATCATGTCTAAAGAATTATGCGCATTCGCGAGCCTTTGCTGTTTAGTTGCAATAGTGATCATGCTGCGGATAGAATTTTTCCCATACTTCTTGTTCTCTTGTAAACAAATCACAATTGTGTATGCAATTTTCTTGAATCCATGGTTTTGGTTTTAAATGGCAACAGATAAGACGCATGCAAAAAAGTTCAAGAAAAACAAAAACTCTGTAAAAATGCAGTATCAATATTGTGGCAAATCAGCAAAATAGAAGAGCAGCATACTGTACAACAATTGTACAGCATGGAAAGACATACATACTTATGATACAATCAATAAATTATCACATTACTAAAATCCATGCATGTGATAAATCGTAAACAGATATAGAAGCGTTTTGTAATGATTCAAGGATAAGGAGAAGGGACAACTTAAGATAAACATAAGTACAAATGTGTTTATTACCCACTTAAACTAATGTGATCGATTTATGATGATTTTCATGTATAATAGGTTCAAAATCAAAGGTTAAGGATTCATACTTTCATCTGATATTTAAATAGAGATATAGGAAAAAGGGTTTAATATTACTATTGATGTGTATAAATGTGACTCCAATACCATCCGCAGAGCTCTGTTGCCCACAGGTGTCCATAACCTTGACAGAGTTGCTCTCTCACCCTTGGAACCATTGTCCTTTATTTATGCTGAGAAAGTGCTTGTTAATTTTCATAATGGAGGCCATTGTGCTGGCTTGGTGACCAGATAAATCACAATGCCATTCACTGGGAAGAAGTGAAAAGTGGGCAGGTCGGCTCGTGATGAGACCTCCTATTCCAAGGACTTTCTTAATTTTTTCAATTGTTCATTGGACCATATCCCTGGTTTGGTAGCCATGATGGGAATGCCACTTCACTTGCTTCCTTATGAACATGGTAGGTCGGCTCTTGATGAGACCCCCTATCCTCCATCTACAAAATTATAAATTTATTAATGAAATATGTAAATATTTTTCTTTTCATATAGCACTTCCCTATTTATTCATAAAGGATGGCTCAACACTCCTTAAGAGTAGGGATGGTGGAAGAAGTCTGAACAGCTCAATAGAAAAGAATATGCCCTTGTTCCTACTCCATAAGTAAAAATCAAAGAAAGTTATAAAATATGGGAAAGAACCAACATGATAAATATAATCGATCATATGAATTTAGTGGTAGTAAGACAACAAGATCATGTTATTGATTATGTCTCTTTTTCCTATTTCTTATCATTACTAAACAACTTTCTTAAAAATGACAATTTCTTTTGATTTGCTGATTACAGTAAGCTCTAATTTGTATGATTGTGTATCCTTTCATAAATTGTATGTTTGCCTTTCAAAAAGTCAAAAAAAATCCTCAAAAGTTTGTTCACAAACAAGAAAAATGCACTCAAAAAGTGTTGTTCCTTTGGAAAGGAATAGTAAAAACAATCTGCGAAAATGTTGTTCCTTTGGAAAGGAACAACAAGAATAATCTGTGAAAATGTTGTTCCTTTGGAAAGGAACAACAAGAACAGTCGGTGCTATTCCTTTTGAAGGGAACAACAAAACTGTTGTTCCTTTTGAAAGGAACAACAAAAACGAGTGGTGTTGTTCCTTTTGAAAGGAAGAACAAAAACAAGCGGTGTTGTTCCTTTTGAAGGGAACAGCAAAATCATGCAAAAAAATGTTGTTCTTTTCTTTTAAAAAGAACAACAAAACTAATTAGCGAGAATGTTGTTCCTTTTGGAATGAACATAAAAAAATAAGTACATAAACGCATTGCTTCTTAAGAGGAACGGCTATTGATCATTAAGAGGAACAATAACTGTCCCTTAAGAGGAACAACAAACAAATATAAACATGCAAAAAGGAAAAAAATAGAGGAAAGAAGAAAGCTAATATGAAATCCATTACCAAGCAAATCCAATCAAATAGAAAGGAAAGTTTATGTACAGATTTTAAGAAAAAAGTATTTTTATTTTTATTTTTATTTTTCACAGAATTGGTGCTGCCGAAGAATTACTTTCTGTAACTGAAACTTGCATGGTGGGGTCCTTATTGTTCAATTGCAAATAGAACGGAAACTACAATTTAGAGGAATCAACACCTGAAACACAAAAATATAAAAGAAATCAGAAAAGAAACAACACTTTATTAAGTTACAACAGCTATGATGTTATTTCCTAAGGGAATATCAATCTATTAATGGAAAAAAAATGATATTTTTGAAAAATGTTTTGGCAGCAGTAACATGAATCTTGAAATGGGAACCAATTCTTCATTTCTTTTTGTTATAAATCTGTCAGGTAATGAACTGGATGAAATGCCCTTGTTTTACTAAATTTTCAAGAATCGCTTGTTCATAAATTGACCTTCTTTATTCTTCTAAGACCTGCAAAAAATGAGTGTCTACCTGCAATAAAACATTAAATCATGGAGAAAGAGAGGTGAACAGGCTCTCTCAATCCAAAAATTATGCAAAAAACTAACAAGTAGTTACTCTGTAGAACAAATCCACGGAAAAATAAAACAAATTATATTTTTTCCCTGCGGGAGAGCAGTGCTCGACCATACTAACCAACAGTGTTTTAATCATAACTTATTTGTTTTTCGTCAATTCGAGTGATTCCAAAGCAAAATGAGAGCTAATTCAAATATTTATTTCCAATAGAAACAGGTTTTAAAAACTTCATGGAATGGTATGTTAAACTTGCTTAGAACAACCTACATAATAGAGTCATTTTCGATTTTCCAGCTCAGACCAACAGTTGGTATTTCAAGCATAAAGTATTCGTTTAATGGCGGATTGAACTCATTCAAATTGGAGATTAAATTATATTCATATATTGATCTCCAATAGAAACAGGTTTTGAAGACAAGAAGAATTGTGGGTCAAATATGCTAGGGAATAGCCGAGAAAACAGAGTTTCAAGAGTGCTGATTTATGGTAGGCAATCAGTATTGTGGTCATAAATTCCTCATACGATATCGAAATTGAGTGATTCAAATTGTTTTGTAAACTAGATTCATAGAGTAATCTACCATAGAAACATATTTTAAAAATATATTCATTTAGGCCTCCAAAAACTGACTGTCCCAACTCTGTTGTTAAGCTGCCTACTAGACACCCTGTCAATGTTTTGGTTCTAACTTTTTCGTTTCAAATCCAAATAGAGTGATTCAAATTGAGTTAAAAAGCAGACATCAAGGGATACTTAGGATAGAAACAAGTTTTCAAAATATTCAATTTTGGTCCCCCAAAACATGATTCTCCCAACTGTGTTTTCAGAAATTTCATCAAGTCCGCAAGCCAAAAAAATGATATTCAAGTAATTTTTTTCATATTGATGATAAAAATGAATATAGGTGTTTGTATAATTTTTATTTGCAATATAATTCATCTACATACACAAATAAATTAAAATATTTATCATCAATGTTGATTTCACAACGTGTTGCAACAAAAAAACAACTATTTTTACAAAAATAAATTAAAAAATGTGTTTGTTTTATTTCCTTATTTATTTTATTTTTCTACACTAGCCCACTCTGAATTGGAAAATGAATATGATTACGTATAAGAGTATTTCCACTGTAACCATTTTCGAAATAAGGCTTCAATTATGTACATACCCAAATTTGAAAAATGCATGTTAATAAAAATTAGGGTATGAGAAGCCAACTTCCCTTGAAAAGATGGTGCCAAAAATTGTTGAAGTATGGAGTGATGTTGCAAAATGATGGAGTGAAACCAGTCTTCAATATATCCTTTACTTCTTTGATTTCCCATAACTATCGTATCATGAAGTTCTTGAGCTTTAAAAATGGTTTGTTGGTGCAAACTAGAAGAAACCTCATTTTCTTTTATAACTTCTACAATTTTTGGATTTGATACATTCTAAGTCTCAGTGTAAGTTTTTTCCAATGGTACATGTGAGATAGAATGGGTGGGAAGGGTGGTTGAATTTTGCAGTTCAACACTGTAAGCATGTTGTACTGGTTTCTTATGGTGAGGGAGTGGAATGAGTTGAGCAAGAAATTGTATAGGGAAAGGAGCCTTTTGATGATGTAGTTGATTGGGTTGATTGGATGATTTTGATAGGCAAACAAGGTGTTGTGGAAAAGCTGGAATATGTGTTTGTACTACAAGATGAGGAAGAGTAGTCATGCAATCATAAGGTGAACCATGCCAAGCTTGTAGACAAGATTGGTGGTGGTTATATTGAGATTGGCATGGCTGCCCTAACATGTGAGTATTCCATAACGAATTATGCAAGTAAGAGAATGGAGAGGAAGTGTTTTGAACCATACCTGTAGGCCATGATTTCCATGGTTTTGACCTTGTTGCAGCTTCTCCATCTCTTTGATATGCTACTTTCAAATTAGATAAGGAAGAGTGAGTATTTATGGGATGCTCCTTTTGGTAATGAGGGAAAAACACTTCATCAAATTCTTGATTTCTCTGAACCTGCAAAACATTCAATTGTGAATTTAGAGAGATAATAAAATCATATTTAAAATTTTCAAATAAAACATTGATTTCAGCTCTTATGTCTCTTGTTCTTGTAGTAAATTTGGAAAAGAAAGAAGAAAATTCTCTAAATTTCTTACCAGTCTTGGAAATTCCTCTTGAATACCTTATGCACAATTCACAAACATCATCATATGATAACTGAAAAACATCACCTTTTCCTATCAGATTTAAGAGTTCTAAAAAATCATCTTTGATTCCTTTAAGAAGGAGTGTTTTCAAGATCTCTTTTTCCAAATGCTTATGCTTTGACTTTTGAAGGTTGTATCGAAATCGCTCCACATAGTCCTCCAAGCTTTCATCTTCCCCTTGTATCATACTGAAAATATCTTCATTGGATTTGCAATAGTCTTGGTACTTCTTCAAGAATATGTTCTTCATGTCCTCCCATGTTTTGATGCAGTTCCCACCTAGGCTCATGAACCATCGGAGAGCTGCTCCTTTTAGAGTAAGAGGAAACACTTTCAATCTTTGGTCATTAGTACAATAATCATATCCTCTACAAAGTATTTCGAACTCAAATAAGAATGTATCTAGATCTTCATTTGTCAGACCATGAAAATTTGGTAGAGACAATAGGGGAATTATGTGCATTTGTGTCACTCCTCCTAGATCTTTGTTAGGGAATTCAAAAGTTGCAATGTGAGCCATTTCTTACCATAATAGAAGATGTTCTTCAGGCGTTTCTTTGAGGATCCTCCTTCCAATGTTCCTGTCAATTGGTTAGTGAAATGGGTGGTGCTTACATCACCACTCGAGTGGAATTACAAGATTTTTTTCAAAAAAGACTCTACCTCTAAAATTCAAAAAAACGCAAGCATTCATTCCTACCTTAAGCTTTCACTCAATTCTGCCGTGAAGCGGGCCAGTGAACAAGTGTGTTTCTTGCTCAGTGCGCAGGTTCTTACCTTCCATCTTTAATACCCAATTCTTCCCAAGCAGAAAAAATTAAATATGCATCACTTTTCAAATGTAGTAGGTACTTTTAATAACCGTTTCAAAATGCCAAGGTGTTAATAAAAGTATTTTTTTAACACCATTTATCTCACATTAATAATTTAACTGGAGCAATTTTTGTTTCAAGAGTGTGCATTCAGTCTCTAGGTCAGACTTATCCAAGATACACTATCAAGAATATAGCACTATGTTCATAGATACAAGATAAATGGATGCTTGTAATCAACAGCAACAAAGAGAATGGAAATGCTCAACCTAATTAAACCAATTCACAAAAACTAGATCAAAGATGCAGGTCAACTCTTTCCTTAGAAAATGGATGTAAGAGGCAATCAATATGGAACTTAAGCAATAACCAATGTCCCTGCTAAACCGACTTCAGCAACTAAATGAAAGCAAAACTAAACTAATTAATATGAAACGAAAAGCAATGTAAATGGACAGCAAACCGAAATTAAAGGAATTGAACAACAAAACTCTATTAAACGGTAAATCCTATTGAACAACAAACTGAATAGTGAAGCTTTGTATCTACACTCTGAAATGAATAGCAGTTAAATGAAACAGCAAATGGAATGGAACATCAAATGCTGAAACTATCCAAGTCAATGCAAGATGGGGAAGGGACTCAGGATTAAGATCTCAAAAGCAAATGGGGAAGTAACTACAATTAACCATTATAACAAAACAGAAAAGATAGAACTAATATCACTTCCTGTTTCATCCATGATGTTCGCAAGGCAATATGTCAAGCTAGAATTAACCCATTCGTGAAGATGAATAAGATTTAGATCATATGAATAATGATGTAACTATGAAATGTGACAGTGTAATATACAGATGAAATGATAAACAATCCAAAATGAAAATAAAATCATAAGAATACGGCAGTAAATTGATCACATCACCAGAATTGGAACAAATACAACACAAAGGAGCAAATACCGCTAGGGCTCGCCCAATCCATCAACAGGACTGCTCAAGCTACTTCAGATGATGCGAATGGAACAACAACTTCAATTAATCATTAAACTAGAGCAGCATTACAATGGAATCGTGTTTTTCAATAACACAGCTTTTGATTAAGTTTACAATTCACAAAAGCAACAACCATCCCCTCTCTTTTACAAACGTCTCCTTTTATAACCAAAGAGAGGAGAAATTAAATTTCCCATAGGATCTTCATAACAAAATGAATTGTTCCAAATCCAATATGATCAACCAGAAAATATATTTCCAACAATCTTTGAACAAGAGCAAGGTGAATTTGGCTTTGCAGCTGAGATTTGGAGAACAGCTGCAACAACAAATCTAAGGAAATCATGCTCAAATAAACCTATGTATCTCTCAATACAGGCCGAATTTGGGCAAACCGTTCTATTATAAAGTTAATTGGTCCCATTCTAGACAAAACCCATGTTCCGGATTTTCCAAATTCTTCTTCATTTGCTTAGAATCGTAACCGCAAAACTGTCACTTCTTATTCCAGCGGACTTCTGAGTTGGAATATCTCATGATGATTTGGAGATCAAATCACCACAAATATCTTGGAGGATAAAGAGAATGATATTAAAACATATTAATAAACCATCATTGATAAAAATTATACAGAATCATACCTTCAATTTATTAAAAATAAAGGAGAAGAAATAATATTCATCCATAATAGCATAAATCATTATAAGATGGATTTATATGATAAATTATAATAAATGACATGATAAAGAAGAGTAAAAATGGATGAAATAAGTGTTAAAAAGTGGTCGTATTCACGACCCAACATATGGCATGATAGGAAATGTCATTAAAGCTTATATTCAAGTCATAGTCATATGTACACATATAGATGCAATCCCCGAAGATGAAGTTATGGTACATAACATACAATGCTTTTTTCTACACTTGTAATGATAACTCGATATTGGATAGACAATGGAGGGTATAAACAGTGATAAAACTACCATTAATCCAACTATAAATACCTGGTTTTCCTTGTGATTAGTTCATGTACAGACCTAAGATGTGCAACCATGCTATTCATTTAACTAGAAAATGCACACTTTTGATGAAGTGAAGTACGCATAGTGAGATCTGCTCAGGAGAATTTTATGACTGTTGAAGGCTCTATTTTACACATGAGGCTGACACCTATAGGGAATCTCCAGATTGATATTAAATGTGACATTGATTACACATCCTATTCATGGTGAAGACGAGCATAGCAGTTACGATTTACAGAATTTGTTTTGGGGATTGCAATTACTCTTATGACAACAGAGAAGAGCGTTGCCATATGCAGAACTGTTTTGATGGAAATAAAGGAGCTATTTCCAGTGGAGCGATGGCATATTTATATCATGCTAAGTGAAAGTCACATCAAGCACTTAATACTTGCGTGAGGGTGTTCAAGTGGGAGTTACAGAAAACAAGTCTAATGAGATTCCTGAGCAGCGTTAAACTGGAAGTTGCACCAACTATTCTAAGGGAGGTGCATTTGTTTGTAAGGTTATGTGTCATCCCAAGGATGGCACATGCATAGGTTATTACATAACAAAGGTGCTCAATAAGGAGTTACAATCATTCATTGCGGGATGTTGTTATGGCAGCACGTGGGGCTGACTCGAAGGAGTTACTCATACTCTTCTAAGATTGAGAATGGTGCTGATCCAAAATATTAATGAACAATGTGCTTGTAAATACTATAACATGTTTGATCATTGGAAGGAGCTTTAGCATTTTTCATCCTTCTTCCCATATTTTCTCATAATTCTGTCTTTCGCATTCTGTTTTTATGTTTATTGTTGCATGAGACTGATCCCGCACTGTACGTGCATCTAAATATTGTGGCTATGCTTATAGCTCACTTTGATATAGAAAATTGATTTCAAGCTTTGTTATAGTATAACTATATAAGTTATATTGACTAGACACTTCTCTAAAATTATTTTCATCAATTGAAAGACTTGAACTCTTTTGGTGGTGGATTCATGTTCATGTGTGTGTGTGAAGGCTCAGTTTTCTCTATTACTTTTCTTGTTTTCCAGTTGAAATCAGAGTGTCAACTTAGCTAGTTAGTTTCAATACATTCCTCTAACTTTTTTTCTTCTTTATTCAACTCCTTACCCCCTCACGAGGCACTAGATTTTATTGTACGATATTTGTTATAAGTTTTAAATTTATTCAACAGATCCTAAAAGTCAAAATATGCTATTATAGAGAAAAAGGTCTCACATCCCTGCATGTTTTTCATTGCAGTCTCAAACAGGACAGAAAAACCTCTTCTGAGCTTGAAATTTTTTTCCCAAGCATCCCGAATCTGAGCCCAAGCATCCCCTCCACCCCTTCCTCAAGTGGGCATGAATCAAACAGAAGCAAGAGAAAGAAGGATTAAGCACCCACATACTTTCAAAACATTATATTTGAGGCCTCACAATCTTCGGTGATATTAAAACCTTAATATAACTCATAATAGTTTTGTGTTATTTTCTATTTTAGAAACATATTCTTTCTTGTAATGTTTCCCTAGGTTAGAGTTATGGTGGTTAGTTTTGACTTAGTGATCCCTTAATGGTCATTAATTTCATTTATTATACACCACTAATGGGTTATTAATTAGTCCCCATTGGTTGTTAGGGTTACATAATCTAAGTCTGAAAGCTATAATTGAGGTTGTAATTCATTGAAGAGTATACTTATAATTAGCCCAAATGAGTGAAATTTTAATATATTTACCAAAAAAATAAGTTATTCTAGAATTGAACCTTTGGTAAAGGGGGTTTCTATGTATTATCTTATTAAAACCCTTTACAACATAAACGAAGAAAGGATAAAATAGAAAATGCCAAGCCACACAATTTATTTAAGGTGTTTTCAAAATAAATGTTCTAGTATGGCGTAGAGTGATCTCACAGTTCAACGAAAACTTGAAAGAGAGGAGAGGCTAGCCTTTTATAATTTACTTTTTAACAACTAGATAATAGCTAGTTCAAGCTCTCTCTCAAATAATATTTTACTTGTCATCCACATGTTGGAGACTAAGTAAATTATAACAAAATATATTTTTAATACAATAATTCGCTGAAACTATAAAGAAGAAGAACAGTATGACTGAAACAAATATCTATGAGTATGCCAATATCTCTGAGTATGTGGAATAAAGGATCTATGGGGATAGAGTCAAAAGCCTTTTTGAAAGTCTATGAAACAGCATTAAACTTTCTAGGAGCAATGTTGGGCTTCCTCAATTGTGGTCTGGAGTGTAAAGATATGATTAATAGTCTAGTGCTCAGGTTGGAATCCATCCTTTCCTTGAGCTCTATGTTTCCTCTACCCAAGCTCCCTAGAGAGTTGCAAGTGGAGGGATGCAACAGAGAGCTTCAAAAAGAAAATCACCACAAATAGGTCAGGTACATCATAAACAGTATTTAGTGGGAGCATGAGTGCAACTCCTATAAAAGGCATATCTAACTTCTGAGGTCAAATACCTAAAGGGTCAAATTATTCATCTAAGATATAAAATGCTACAAATTTGAGAGTCCCAGAGAAGAAAGGGGCCCTCTGAAGAACTTGAGAATCATGAGAAATATCTTGATTAAAGTTTTCCTAAAGAAAGTGATCAATGTTTGGAGGAGTTATCACCTACTAATTAGGGAGGACTAGGAGAAACTCCTGGCCTCTAAAACCATATTACCAGTGGGTGAATATCTCCTAACATCTGAAGCTAAAGTGAATAAT
The DNA here is from genome assembly GCA_034641835.2 of Pinus albicaulis. NCBI lineage: Eukaryota > Viridiplantae > Streptophyta > Pinopsida > Pinales > Pinaceae > Pinus > Pinus albicaulis. The sequence continues at coordinate 347,383,021 of CM076571.1, forward strand.
CCCCTAATGGAGAACTTTGGATAAATTGGAAGATCCGATCTTGTGCATATAGTCTGATCTTTGCAGAGACCTGGATCGGTGGGAAGGAGGGTGTCTTATGTGATTGTAAAAAGGGCCTGGACAGAGACACTATTGCAAGGGACTCATGGGTGGAGGTAAGGGGTCTCCTCGAGATCTGATGGATCTGCATACTAAGGTGGTGTTGCTCTCTACCTGTAGCTTATTTCTTCTGTGTTTGAGCTCTACAAAGGAGGGAGGTGATCATCCTGTTGTGTGGATTGATGGGAGTTATTCTAAGGCTCCTCCATTTGAGTCTGTTGTGGGTGGAAAGTCCAACAAGTCAAATTGTGCCATGATTGGATGAATTTACAGCATCAAAGCTTATTTATTCAACATAACAGAAAATCTATTGTTGCAAGTGATACTATTGTTGAAGTCATATATAAGGAAGCCTCTATGGTCTACATATTAGATAAAACTTATGTACAGTGCAAAACTTTGTAGTGATATATTTTGCTAATATTTGAAGTGTTTTCTTACACTTCTAACATCGACATCTAAAATTCATATAACTTATAAAATTCTAATAGAAATTCATACATTGTGGTGCTCTCTCTAAAAAAGGTTCTAAGAAATCCCTAAGCTCAGAAATATTTCCTTCACTGAAAACTATCAAGTCTCTGCATTTGAAATAATTTGAACAGGAATAGTTTTCCTTCCCATAAAACATATCGCTCCCCATTTTTTTAACCATATTCTTCATCTCATGGATCTATTTGCAGAGTAGCGGGGAGTTCTACTAATGCTGTAGAATCTAGATTTGCACAATAATATTTTTGCTAGAGTTTTCTCTTCATGGATTTTGTGTAATGGGTCTGTTTAAATTTGAATATTTTGTTGCCTTCATGATCACTAATTAAACTCATCACCACTACTACACATGGGATCATCACCAGGAGCTACATAAACATCATTTGGCTCAAAGTCTGAGGACTCCTAAAACTTCTCTCCAACCTCAATATCAGTGCTAGTAGTAGCATGAGCAACAACACTACACTTAGCAAAACTAGAAGAACATGTTTTCCAAACTACACGAGAACTACTTGCCTCATGAGTCCCCATGTGCCATGCTTGGTCTTAGTGGTTTGCTTCCTTCAACTCCTAGTTCAACTACCATATCTTCATTGTAACCAACACCTTGAACTCCACGAGACAATGATTCACCATTTTTTACTAGTGATTCGCCATTTGTACTGGTGATTCGCCATGATTTTACAAGATAATATAATCTTGTGAGAGATTCACCAAAAAAATTATATATACATATTATATTATTAATAAAATCACCTTCCATTTTTACTATGTATCATGGGGATTCACCCATTTATTATAAATATAAATTTAAGGGGGTTCTTAAAATTTTCCTTCTTGGTGCCTTTACATAGAAAAGGCATGAGACGGTACATGGTGGCACAATAGTAACAGGGGGTATCCTGCGGTGTACAGGGGTATGCCACAGTGTGCAGTGGCATGTCGAGGATTACATGGATGACCGGTGGTATGTGGGGGTGTATGGTGTTTCACAACGAGGTCTTAGAGTATTACCTCCAAGAAGATTCATGGACAAATATATCAGACATACCTTTGGGGGTAGTTCACCCAGGATCGATGGGGAGACAGATGAGAAATGCTTGACGATATCCATCGCTCAAATCTACCTCAGGTTGAAATGAAGTAAACTCAAGGCTACATCAAACCACGCTCAGCCTCGTAGCTAGCCCTACGAGGACAGGAGAGGGCTCTCTCCGTCAATCTCGAGAAAATGAGCAATAGGATGCGAGATGACTTACAATAAGAACTGATTTTAGGCTAGTAAAGAGATAGGTATGTTTGATTTTTTTGGTTTTTGGGTTTTCGCTGGAGAAAAGGGAAAACAAATTTTGGGTCCGGGGATAAGGTCAGACCTTTGCAGAGTTCGAGTTGGGGCGAGGTAGGTGAATATCTTGATGCTTTTGATTGGATATATGGACAGATTAGACCGACGAGGAGCTGAAGAGGGCAAAGAAGAACTTGGATCCTCTCCAAACAGCTGAAAACATATAGAACTAACTGAATTCAAAGGCCAAGCACCGTAAACAATGGATTCAACCTTATTCACTCATTCAATTTAGTTCAGAAGCATATGAAAGGATGGCATACATTAAACATGAAGAAACTTACAGTAAACAAAGAAGAAACACCATCAAGAACAGAACACCACAAGGATCCCAACAAGTGCCGCAAAACCCCCGATCTTTCCTTAGCCAAAATATGAAAAGTATGTACAATAGTATCAAAAGTATCCCAAGAGTCCAACCTCTCCAACCTCTGAAAATGATTGAGAAATTACAATATATAGATCACTCTAACACCTTTCCCCACCTCTAGGGGTCGAATTCCCTCTTCAGGGATCAGTTTCAACTAATTCTAATCATGGAACTACAATCTAGGCAGCTAACAACTTGCCTCTAAAAGAGTGGAAACTGATCCATTACATGATTTTTTACTCATTTGAGAGTGAATCTTCTAGAAGAGATAAAAACAAGCCAAAATTACATGCCAAACATGAATTTACATCACAAAAACCCAAGAATTCTATCCATAGGCAAAACTGGTCCAAAATAGGCGAAATACTGAGCTGGCAGCTGAAAACTCAAAAAAATCTCTAGGTGGGTCGCTCCTGAACTGCGTGGGTCGCTCATGTTCCAGGCTGATTTTGAGGTAGCTCCCGACATCCAAATTGCGCTCATAATAGCTCGTTGGAAAGCCCTGGATGTCTACTTTCCAACCCAAGTGGAATTTCGGAATTTGGAGTTGATTTGACCCTCCAAAACCTCATTCTCCCAGAGGTACTTCCTGCTGGTGCAAAAGGTGGCAGCAAGGTGATTTTCATGGTGTTTTTGAGCTATTTGACCATCCAGATTTTGTTGAAATGCTAAGTTGACTTCAGAGGATGCATAATTAACCATGAAAAATCCAAAAATGTAAAAATCTCCTCCAGCAAGTGTCTCAAAAAATGCGAGCGCATGAGCGCGCGACCCACGTAGCTGCAAAACCTGTTTTTAAGACCAAAAATTTGAAAATGACAAAATTTTCTCCGAATTTGCCCAAATTCGGAGCGGAGGTCCTCCATCATGTGTCTTGCTCAGTCAATGAAGCCTCGGCCAAAATCCGGAGTGGATCAGGCCTTTTCCGCCATTTTAGTGCTCTCCCGGTGCATGCAGTTCCTGTGATGAAAACACTGTCTCGGTTGTATGATGTGTTGTTGTCAGTCATGATGTAGCAATGTGTATGTTCAACCTGTTGAAAATAAAAAATGGGACCTTGGTGTCTTTGTCTCCATCATTATCCTGTGAATGTACCTGCGCTGATGAAGAAGGCGAGACCCCTTCCACGCCATGTGGAGATAGTACTCGCGTTGCCGATGAAGTCAACGAGACCCCTTCCACCCCGGGTGAAGATAGTACTCGTCGTGATGTTGAAACAAAGCTCTGTGGCTTCTCTGATATGTTACCACTACTGGTGCACTGGTATGCTCCATCTCAGTGCATCAACCTCAACGATTGAGTCACTGTCCGACTCCTTCTCATACTCTGACTCTGTCTCTGTCATGGCCTGGAACAAGATATTGGCACTATGTATACTGATATAGATGCAGTGAAAAGAAAGTTATGATGTGCGTTTTAACACCCAACAAATATTCTCCACCGTCAAAGCATCATAAGGAAACAAGCAATGATAATAGCTCTGTTTTAGGTGGATTGGAAAAGGCACAATCTCTGTGTTTAAATGCAAGTGAACTTTGATCAAAAGGAGCGGGCAACTTTCAAAATTTTGAACAAATTTTATCAAAGGAGAGCATGGTATCAATAGAATGTGTTTGTCTATGAGTAATAGCAACAAAAGTGTCAATGGGCAGTTTGAAACAAAGTCATGAGAATGTTTTTACATTGGGCAGTGAGACATAATACAACCACAGTCACCATTGAACAAAGGTTTTAAAACATGGTATAATAATAACAATGGTCACAATGGCATAATAGGCATGAGAACAATATGGTTTTGATATTATATGGAAGGCTGGACATATCACTGATATAAGATAAGCAACAAACTCATGCAACCACCCATATCATTTTAAAACCCTGAAAACGATATTGCCATGATTGTGGGGTTTAAATCCTCCATTTGAAATGTTTGAAACCACCAACGATGCCACCGGTGCATTTAAAAACATCAAGCAATTGCAAATAACCTGTTTGAAGGCCGATGAATCGATCCCAAGCAAGACTGGGCGCTCAAAATGAATTTTTGAACCTCTGTATCTGCGTGGGTCGCGCAGCCTCTGCGTGGGTCGCTCAGGCCCCAGGTGGGTCGCTCGGGCCCCAGGTGGGTCGCGTTTCTCTTGCAGGAAGCTTTTGGAGGCCTTACCAGTGTCCAAATCGGGCGTGTGATAGCTCGTTGGAAAGATATTGGAGTCTAATTTCCAAAAAAAGTGGAATTATGCAATTTGGATTCCATTTACCCTGTCAAAAACCAAATCTCCCAACACTAGTCAAAATGAGCAGAATGAGGCTGCCTCAAGGCAGAGTGCTGTTGCAGTCAACTTTTGAAGGTCTTCCTCAACTCAAAATTGAGCTCATGATAGCTCATTGGAAAGGTATTTCTGTCTAGTTATCATTTGACTCATCAAGCAAGTCATTTGGCCAAACATGCTAGGAGAAAACTTGCTTTTCGCAAGGTCACTTCAGAGGTGCATTCAATTCTCCTGAGGCAACGGAATTTTTGACATTTCTCTAAAACCATGATACCTGTGTAAAAAGTGAAGGAGTTTTTTCTTCCTTGGGATGTTTTGGACAAAAACCTCTCTCAGTTTTCCAAAATTCATCTTTTATTTCTCTGAAACATCTTTTGAGTGAAACTTACCCCGATGTGTGAAACAAGGAATTTTGTCGAAATGAAGCGAAATGAAGGGGATAGGGGGCTTCTAAATTCTTGGGGAAATTTTGGGAAGTGGGGAGGGATGTTAGGAAGCAGGGGAAAGTGGAATCACAGAGATTGAGTGAGGGGAAAGGGTCCAAAAGGGCAAAACACAGGCCTAGCCTAGGAAATTGCCAAGTTTTGGCTAGAAACTAGGGTTTGTGCAAAAATGAGGAATTTGGGGGATCTCAGTGATGGGAAGTGTTTAACGAGGTATATTAAGGATAGGGGAAGGTGTTTGAACATCAAGATACAAGTTTTTCCGACGATTTGACCATCCAAGAGAAATTACCTCCAAAACCCTAGGAGAGGGAAATGGACCTTACCTAGGCACAACTGAAGCATGAACAAGATGTAAAATGACTCAATGGAACTTGACATGATGATGACAACCCTCTGAATGATGGTACACTCAGCTGAATGGTGACATGGACTGACATTTGGACAACTTTGGAAGAAGTGAAAGCAAACCCTAGACCTAATGCCTAGTGATCAAATTTTGCTTGAAGACTCTTTGAAATGACAAAATTTGACTTTGACACTTTAAACTCACTTTGAAAGAGCATGTTTGATCACCGGAGGAAGGCTATAGCATGACCTCTAACAACGATATCCATGGGGACTCACACGCTTGAACCTCTTCTACATCACTCACGGGCACTGTCAATTTTTTTTTTGTCCTTTGACACTCTCGGCATGAGCAGCAGGGTATGTGAGGCTCACCCAAGATATTTGGATGACACTCAAAACACTAGGGGATAGATCTTCTCAGTAGTGGCATTGGGTCGCTGTACTAGTTAATAACCACAAGTTGGGGGATGAGATGGTCATATGCAGGGGTGGCATATCAGTCATCACTGAACCTACGCCTAGGGAGCGGGTCACGAGGGAGATATGCATCACTCTTCTCACAGGGCATGTCGATACCATGCATGAGTAGAGGATACTGGGTACAACCGAAGTAGCATCCCAGTATGTGTCTGGGATCTAGACAATGTATTGGCACATTATTGTGAGGGTGGATGGCAAATCCAGTCCCAGTATGTGTCTGGGATCTAGACAATGTATTGGCACATTATTGAGAGGGTGGATGGCAAATCCAGTGGAGATGGTTGGCAGGAACAAGAGGGATCCACATACCTTGAGCCGATTGCTAGTATCAGATATCCATCTATTGGTTGCATTCAAGGGGTGGCTATTTGTCACGTGTGGCTTCCAGTAGTCATCGATACTACACAGTGGTAGGCACAAGGCAGGTTAGCATGCATCAGATTTTCCCATGATATATGCACCCTCTATATTGTTCACATGCGGGGACTAGAGATGGGGCACAAAAGGATTCCTGCAATTTTCAGAGCTATGGTGCAGCAGGTCCTACTATGGGAGGAAAAGGTTCAGTTGATTGATAGACCACTCTGTCTTATGATGGTTAAATTTGGGAAAGCGAGTGATCTAGCTCAGTATTGGGTTGGCACTCAGAGGCCTCCATCAGATGGTGAGGTTGAATTTCTCTGTTGATGCATAAGAACAAAGTTATATGTGGAGGGGTAGATATTGGCATCAAAGTGATGCCTGGGAAGGATGAACTTGGCTCTCACCGACCTTCCACCACTAGGCCTCAAGAGAGGATGATATGATCTACACACGGTCAGGAGTATGCCATAATCAGAGTAGCGTAGCATCAGCATGGTGGCACCACTATGAGTTCGGCAGGGGGCCTGATCATCATTTCTCTTTACAGCTCAATACCCCTTAGGGATGAGATGGCTACCATAGGGGGAGATCCTGCAAATCTTCCATTGGTCTTTAGTAATTCCCTGATGGCGTGGGGAACCTCAATAACTTGGTAGGTGGGCCAGCAACATGATATACAAAGAAGCTCATGATATACGAAGAAGCTATCTTTGTAGGGATTAGGTGGTATCTTCGAGGGTCTCCTCTTGGAGTGCAAGAGATGAACTACTTGGTAGGGAAACTACATGAGGAGTGGGGCACAGTGCGATATCATAATGATTCCCTACTCACTAAAGGTGTGCAGAGGGATTCTATTACTTATGCATGGAAGGATGGTGAGTGGAGCAGGGGGATATTTATGTTGGACAGGATGGCTTGGGATCCTGGTATTGAGGGATCTCTTCATATTAGGGCAATGCAGAGATAAGGGATGATTCAATTACGCATATGGGACCCTCAAAAAATTTTCAGTGACCATGGGGGAGCGTCAGCTGGAGAGGATGCTTTTTTCCAGGAATTTCTCGAGGACAAATAATTTTTGGAGGGAGGACTGCAATATTCCAAATTAGTAGTCTGCTAATTGGAATATTAATTTTGATTTACTTTGGCATTTCCTAATGTTGGGCGAAAAAAAAGTGGGTAGGGGATCCACAACTAATAATTAAGCAAAATAAAGTCTTTTCTTAAAGTCCCTAAGGTAAAATTGTGGCTCTAGTGGTGGGTTCAAATTGACCTTAGGTGGCAGCGTAGAAGAGGCATGAAAAGGACAACATGGGATTGGATAAAGGAAGGCAACATGTGATTAGTCAAGGAGAGGCAGCATAGGCCAAGGTAGGACCTAAGGCATACGTTGGGCCTCAATGGATAAAATGAAGACGGGAAGTCTCATTTGGAATTCATTCATTCATCTTCTTACTCTTGATCATTTTGACTGAAGAATGCTTGAACCGAACAACCAAGTCTCCAGTGTTGTTTAGCACACGATATCTTCAAGCAGAGATCTCAACCTCTACCTCAGGGGACTTCGAGTGCCCACTTAGGAGAGTATTTCTGCATTTTGGTGGGGGGAATTACACAACAATAGTAACAGGAAGAGGGTATCCCCTTCAATACTGCGCAGAGGTAGAGTATGCTACACAGTGATTGTGTAGTTCAGTTCAGTGTGGGTGTCGGGAGTGTGGAGAGTAGCGAAGTTTCAACAAGAGATATGGAGGGGAGATTAGCCATCTCATACCAGGGATTTTGGTAGTGCTCCAGAGGCATTTTCCAACAGATTCAACCAGCGGTTTGATCTACCCAGGAACGCAGTGAGCCAAGCCCAAGAGGGAAATATTTTGAAGTCAAGCTTTGGGCATACCCTTTCTAGGTTTTTCTGGGTTTATTAAGGAGAAGAGAAGATTAATTTGGCATAATTTTTTGGGCATGTTTGAGGCTTCAAACAAAGATCCTAATGCCACTAACAACTAGAGGAGCGAGAGGAAATTGGGCCAAAATTCTAGGGTCAACATCTGGCCAATTCCTTGCATTTTTTGTTGGTTTGGTGAGTAGAGTTCGGGGTTAAATGCATAGAATTTTATGAGCAGAGGAAGCAACCTAACCAACAGTCCTAAGTCAACCAACAACAACATTTCTGGGTTAGGAAACACAGAGACTGAGCCACACAACAGCACTTTCATCTAGAGTTTTTTCTTGTTTTTTAGTTGTTCTTCAAGCCTACCTTGAGTAGGCCCATGTCCAAACTTTCCATCACCTCAATTGTACTCTTTCCCAATATATTAATAAAATGGATCAGTAGTTATTTTGGCTCCAGTTTGAGCATTTTAATGGTGTTTGCATTTTTTCTTGTCTATTTTCACTTTTATTAATGTTAATCCCCATTTGGGACATTACATTTTTGTATTGATCATGGACAATTTACTCATGCATTCAACCAAATGTAAAGAGGCATACAGTCATGTAAAATAATCAATGGAAATTACCAATAAAGAGAAATTGTGTTAGCTGATTTACCATTCCATAATCACCATCAAAGCCAATCGAAAAACTACCATTATTCTACAATGTATTCAAAGTTATGATGTGAAATGATAAGCATTTCTTTGAATAGGTCCATAAACTTTAATGATCTCAAACAGGTATGATGGAAAAAAAATGAAAAACTATAAACATGAACCTCATCATAAATACAAGTGACAAGGTTATGGTAGTGTAACAAATCTGGTTTTCCGAGACGAAGGAAGTTTGAGACCATGTCCTGACAAAAAAAAATAGGGGATGCACTCAAGGAGATTTTAATCAGGAAAGCATGAAAATGGTTATGCTAACCTGCACGTCAACTTTATTGGTGGTCAGATGAGAAAGTGTCATGATAGTCATGGCATTTTCCAATTATATTCCATCTATTTTCTTTCTATTTTTGGTCCTTAATATCTTTCCATGAATCTCATAACGTGGGAGGTTTCCCCATTTATAGAATTCACATTGTTTGCTTTATTTGGAGATTTAATCGGTTGTAAACTGACTGTTGAAATCATACATGCATGTGGTTGACATTTCCTTGAATATTATGGTATGGAAGAAACTACATGATATGCCTTGAAAGCAGCTACAAGAGGAGTGAACGACAAGGCAAATGGACTGAATAACTCCCCAAATTAGTAATGAGTTGACTTATTCTTATTAGTGAGGTTAAAAGGCAAGATTTTGCAACAAAATTCCATCTAAATAGCAGATCATAATACACTTGGCAAGCATGAAGACCTTGTCAAGCTAAGCATGTTTTCTTTCCTCTTCCACAAGCAGCTAAGGTGAATTACCCTTCATGCTTTGGGCCTTTGTATAGGAAAAGTTAAGGGGATGTAGAAGGGTTGAACTATATTCTTTAAGTAGTTTTAAAACAACATCACTCATAATTCCCTCACCTACCAATTCCAACAATCCACTCCACCAGTGCATGCTACTAGGATTATTGCGGCCTGTCATTTCTTTCACGTTGCAATGTTGTTATTGGAAATATGCTTGCGTTTGGGCTAGAAACTATGCTAGATTTCTTTTTCTCTGCAATATTTTTGTTGTCTATTTGGTTTTTTATGATAGAAAGAAATCTAACACGTGTTAGATTTCCTTCACCTTGGCAATGTTATTGGAAATGTGCTTGTGTTTTGGCTATAAGTTGTGCTAGATTTCTTTTTCTCTACAATATTGTTGTTGTCAATTTGGTTGTTTATTATATAGTGACATCTAGCATGTGTTAGATTTCCTTCACCTTAGCAATGTGGTTGTGTTTTTGTTAGAAGGAAATATAGCATGTGCTAGGTTTTTTTTGGCATGAAATGTTGTTGTTAGTAGTATGCTTGTATTTGTGCTACATGTAAAGCTAACACGCATTAAATTTCTTTTGCCTTGCGATGTTGTTATTGGCAATGTTCTTGTGTTTGTGATAGAAGTTGTTCTAGATATCTTTTTCCATGCAATGTTGTTGTTGGCAATATGCTTTTGTTTATGCTAGAAGCAAATCTAACATGCTAGATTTCTTTCACCCTACAATGTTGTTGTGTGCTTGTGTTTGTGCTATGTGTAAATCTAGTGTGTGTGAGATTTCTTTTTCTCTGCAATATTGTTGTTGTCTATTTGGTTGCTTATGATAGAAGGAAATCTAGCACGTGTTATATTTCCTTCACCTTGGCAATTTTATTGGAAATGTGCTTGCCTTTGGGCTAGAAGTTGTGCTAGATTTATTTTTCTTTACAATATTTTTGTTGTCATTTTGGTTGTTTATTATAGAAGGAAATCTAGCACGTGTTATATTTCCTTCACCTTGGCAATGTGCTTATGTTTTTTTTAGAAGGAAATATAGCATGCAATAGGTTTCTTTTGGCATAAAATTTTCTTGTTGGTAGTATGCTTGTATTTGTGCTACATGTAAACCTAACATGGATTAAATTTCTTTTACCTTGTGATGTTGTTATTGGAAATGTGCTTGTGTTTGTGATAGAATTTTTTCTAGATATCTTTTTCCATGCAATGTTGTTGTTGGAAATATGCTTTTTTTTTATGTTGGAAGCAAATCTAACATGCTAGATTTCTTTCACCCTACAATGTTGTTGTGTGTTTGTGTTTGTGCTATGCATAAATCTAGCACATGTTAGATTTGTTTTACTCTGCAATATTGTTGTTGTCTATTTGGTTGTTTATAATAGAATGAAATCTAGCACGTGTTATATTGCCTTAAACTTGGCAATGTTATTGGAAATATGCTTCTTTGGGCTAGAAGTTGTGCTAGATTTCTTTTGCTCTACAATTTTGTCGTTGTCAATTTGGTTGTTTATTATAGAAGGAAATCTAGCACGAGTTAAATTTCCTTCACCTTGATAATGTGCTTATGTTTATTTTAGAAGGAAATATAGCATGCACTACGTTTCTTTTGGCATGAAATATTGTTGTTGGTAGTATGCTTGTATTTATGCTACATGTAAAGCTAACATGTGTTAAATTTCTTTTACCTTGCGATTTTGTTATTGGAAATGCGATTGTGTTTGTGATAGAAGTTGTTCTAGATATATTTTTACATGCAATGTTGTTGCTGACAACATGCTTCAATTTTGTTTCAAAATAAATTTATCATGCACTAGATTTCTTTTTCACTGCAATATGGTTGCTGACAATATGCTTTTGTTTGTGCTAGAAGTAAATATATCATGTGCTAGATTTATTTTATCTAGAAATGTTGTAATGTGTTTGTGTTTGTGCTAGAAAGAAATCTAGCATACATTAGATTTCTTTCACCCTTCTATGAGTTTATTGACAATGTGGTTGTATATGCATTGGAAGGAAATCTAGTGTGCACTAGATTTCTTTTGCATTGCAGTGTTGTTGGCAATTCAATTGTTTGTGCTAGAAGGAAATCTAGTATGCGCCATATTTCCTTCACCACAATGATGTTATTGGCAATGTGCTTAAAGGAAATCTAGAATGTGCTATATTTATTTTGCCTAGAATTTTGATGGTAATATGTTTATGTTCATGCTATATAAAAATATGGCATGTGCTAGATTCTTAACCCCTACAATGTTGTGTGTTTGTGTTTGTGCTAGAAGGAAATCTACCACACACCAAATTTCTTTTGTCTTGCATAAGGTTTTTTTGACAATATGCTTGTTTGTGATAGAAGAAAATCTAATATGCAGTATGTTTCTTTCACCCTACAATATTGTTATGTGCTTGTGTTTACAAGAGAAGGAAATCTAGCATGTGTTAGATTTCATTCACCTTGCAATGTTGTTAATGGTGACATGTTTGTGTTTGAGATATAACTACAAATAACATGGTAGATCTAATCCACCTTGCAATATTGTGATTATAAATATGCTTATGTTTGTGATAGAAGAAAATCTAGCATGATATAGATTTCTTTTACCCTACAATATTGATGTTGCCAATATGTTTGTGTATGGTGGGAGGAATTCTAGCTTGCACTAAATTTATTTTGCAATGCAATATTGGTGTTAGCAACATGCTTGTGTTTGTACTAGAATAAAATCTAGTATGCAATGGATTTGTTTCACAATGCAATATTGTTTTTGGCAACATGCTTGTATTTGTGCTAGAATGAAATATAACCTGCATTGGATAATATGATTGTTGGCAATGTGCTATAAGTAAATCAAGCATAGGTTAGATATCTTCCACCCTGCAATGTTGTTTCTGGCAATGTGATTGTGTTTGTGCTATAAGAAACTCTAGAATGTGTAAGATTTCTTTTACTTTGCAATTTTTTTGTGAGTAACATGCTTCTATTTACGCTAGAAGGAGATTTAGCATTTGGTGCATTTCGTTTGCCTTAGACTATTGTTGTTGGCAATGTGCTAGAAGGAAATCTAGCATGTGCTAGATTTATTTGACCATGTAACGTTTCTTCTAGCAATATTCTTATGTTTGTAGTAGAAGGAATGATATTGATTGTTAGCTTTCATTTGAGGTGCATTATTGTTGTTCCAAATGGGCTTCTACTTGTGATAGAAGGAAAGCTAGCACACATTATATTTCCTTAATAATGTAATGTTGTTATTAGAAATATGATTGTTGTTATGCTAGAAGGAAGGTTATAATGTGTTAAATTTCCTTCATCTTGCAATGTTATTGTTGAAAATGTGTTTGTATTTGTAATAGAAGTAAATCTTGCATCTGTTAGTTTTTTTCACAATGCAACATTATAGTTGGAAATGTGCTTGTATTTGTGTTAGAAGGAATTATAGAATGCACTAGATTTATTTGTTATTTTTCCAAAAGGAAAACTCTCAAGATTTCACCCTCACCATGGTTAGTGCTCTGATATTGTTCTTGGTAGTGCATTTGTGATTATGCAAGAAGGATACCTAGTGATTACTAGTTTTCTTCTAGACACAATTACACTTATGCAACCAATGATCTAGGGGTGACATTGTCTTAATAATCACAATGGTTAGAGTTATAGCTTTTGATGTGCACTTTTATTGAATTTGGAACAATTTATGGAGATCAATGATAGTGCAAATGAATTGTATATAGATATATGTTGTTGTTGGCACTACATTTGTGCTTGAGTTGGAAGGAAAGATAATGGTATAGCTTTCCTTTTGGCACAAACACAATAATACAATCATAATTATTTGATCCCTGGAGAATAATGTGATATTTGTATAATTTTGAAGTTTATGAATAAATTTATTATTGAGATATACTATATTTTTCTTCCGATGCACATGTATGCAACTTTAAAGTAACAAGCACAATTTTTAGCATGTATTGTTTTTCTCTCTATTTTTTTGTATAGTTATGAACTTCCAAAAAAAAATTCACTAATGTTTGGATGCATAAGATAAGACTCTTCCTCATCAACATAAGAATGTAGGAAAACTCAAATCTACACTTTTCGAGGACCTAAAGTTAACATCCCTTTGTATCCATCCTAAATAGTATGTCCTTAGATGTGTATAGATAGGAAGTGCTAACATTGGAACTAAATATTTGTAAAATTCAATTTCTTTTCTTTTGAACTAAAAAAAAACTCTAGTTTGACTTTTGATTATGAAGTTCAAACATCAAGCATCCTCACTAAGTGAAAATATAATTTCTCCTTTTCATGGGGCTTTTAGACATCTTATGTAGCATCAATATTGGAATTTCTTAGATTTTCCAAAGGACCATGTTTTGGTTCTTCAACTTCTACAAATTTATTATGATCATTATTCATACACATGCATTAAGACTACAAGTGTCATTTCTTAAGTTAAATAGGAACTTGGTGGTTTGATGAGCTGATATTTGTCATTCAAAATTTTTATTTGGAGGAAAACCTCTAGTTTGGATTTTGATTATCAAGTTCAAACATCAACATCCTCACTAAGTGAAAATATAATTTCTCCTTTTCATGGGGCTTTTAGACATCTTATGTAGCATCAATCTTGGAATTTCTTAGATTTTCCAAAGGACCATGTTTTGGTTCTTCAACTTCTACAAATTTATTATGATCGCTATTCATACACATGCATTAAGACTACACGTGTCATTTCTGAAGTTAACTAGGAACTTGGTGGTTTGATGAGCTGATATTTGTCATTCAAAAATTTTATTTGCAGGAAAACCTCTAGTTTGGATTTTGATTATCAAGCTCAAACATCAAACATCCTCACTAAGTGAAAATATAATTTCTCCTTTTCATGGGGCTTTTAGACATCTTATGTAGCATCAATCTTGGAATTTCTTAGATTTTCCAATGGACCATGTTTTGGTTCTTCAACTTATACAAATTTCTTATGATCATTATTTATACACATCATTAAGGCTACAAGTGTCATTTCTGAAGTTAAATAAAAACTTTGTGGTTTCATATGAGCTACTATTTGTCATTCTATGATACTATCTACATCTCTAATTGCATGGTCTTCATATATGTTTTGTGTAATTTGGATGTAAATTAATTTTTGGCAGTTGGCACTAGATGGTGGGGAAAAATGTTTCATTACATACAATATGACTATCATACTACTTAAATTATTGCATCTATATTACTTTTTTGAAAGTTGTGTGTTTTTGCGAAAATATAAAATCATACTTTACATAGTCCAACCTTTTAATTACAATGTATGATTTAATTGTTGTTACATAATTGGTACAACCTATAGTGGAAAATATGATTTTGGAAAAAGGGGACTATGTTTATCTCCTTATTAATAATCAAGTCATTGGGCTAGGAAGGGTCAAATCTACAGAGTTTGGAACTTATTATGCTAGAGAAAGGGTTAATGCATGTTATGTTGCAATTTTGATAATTGATGTCACTCAACCACATTTGATTTAGGATGTTGATGAAGGGGAGATACATCCATGGAAGATCATGGATTTGAGGCACAACATAGGTAAATCAAAATATTGAAGCATGTGTTCAAATATTATTGATAGTATAATATTTTTTTTTGAGTAAATACTAACCTTATTTATATTTGTTTATAGGTGCAAATGTTTCTTCTACTTTTTCTATTGGAGATAAGGTAGATCTTATAGAACATGGAGTGAAAGTGGGTGAGGGATCCATATTTAATACAGAGCTTGGACATAAAGTGCATGGAAATATGGTAAAGAAAGGATGCATAGTGGTTAAAATTGAGAAGGTGTTAAAACATGATGTTGCTCTACCACATCCAATAGGATTTGAGCATACACTAGGGGGTGCATTGGAATTTTATTAGATTTGGCTACAATCATATTTGCAACCTCACTATCATGATCACGCCATAAATATTCCAAAAGATAGGGTTAGATTCATATTTACATCAAACATCCTCACTAAGTGAAAATATAATTTCTCCTTTTCATGGGGCTTTTAGACATCTTATGTAGCATCAATCTTGGAGTTTCTTAGATTTTCCAATGGACCATGTTTTGGTTATTCAACTTCTACAAATTTCTTATAGTCATTATTCATACACATGCATTAAGACTACAAGTGTCATTTCTGAAGTTAAATAGGAACTTGGTGGTTTAATATGAGTTGATATTTGTCCTTCTATGATACTATCTACATCTCTAATTGCATGGTCTTCATATATGTTTTTTGTGTAATTTTCATGTAAAGTACTTTTTGGTAGTAGGCGCTAGATAGTGGGGAACAATGACTACCATGCTATTTAAATTATTGCATCTATATTACTTTTTTTAAAGTTGTGTGTTTTTGCGAAAATATAAAATCACACTTTACATGGTTCAACCTTTTAATTACAATTTATGATTTAATTGTTGTTATATAATTGGTACAAGATAGAATGGAAAATATAATTTTGGCAAAAGGGGACTTTGTTGATCTCCTTATTAATGATCAAGTCGTTGAGCTAGGAAGGGTTGAATCTACAAAGTCTGGAACTTATTATGCTGAAGAAAGTGTTAATCCATGTTATGCTGCAATTTTGATAATTAATGTCACTCAACCACATTTGATTGAGGATAATGATGACGGGGACATACATCCATGGAAGATCATGGATTTGAGGCACAAAATAGGTAAATCAAAATATTGAAGCATGTGTTCAAATATTATTGATAGTATAATGCTCATTTTTTGAGTAAATGCTAATCTTATTTACATTCATTTATAGGTGCAAATGTTTCTTCTACATTTTCTATTGGAGACAAGGTAGATCTTCTACAACGTGGAGTGAAGGTGGGCGAGGGCTCCATATTCAATATAGAGTTTGGGCATAAAGTGAATGGAAATATGGTAAAGAAAGGATGCATAGTGGTTAAAATTAAGAAGGTGTTAAAGCATGATGCTTCTCTACCACATCCAACATGATTTTAGCATTTGTTGGGCGTGGAGCCTGATTATCTTATTTACTTTGTATCACAGAATTGGACCTATGTACCTTAAAAGGGGCGGCAACGCTGCCCGTAATTAATCGCTGCCGTGGGGGGTCCAAGGGGGGTGGCACGCTTTCGAGCCCCCCCCCCCCCCCCTTAGTAGGGGCTTGCAGCAGCGCCGAAGCTAAAAACAAATGTAAAATTGCCTTGTAAAAGTATAGTAATTTCTAGTCAATCTGGTTCGTTCATAGGCGGATGATCTGATGGTAGAAGTTATGTTTAGTTTAGGGTTTTTTTTGCCCTAGAAGGCAACCCCCTTGTATATATGAGGGTATTGTATTGTGGCTATGTATTATGTGTGTATTCTTAGAGAGAGAAATAGATAGGGAGACTGTGAGAGAGAACAGAGGATATTATAGTAGATCTGCTGTAGGTTTTGTCTCTTCAATTTTTGCTGGATAATAGAAAGGAAGGACTGGCTGTTCAGGGTGGACATAGCCCAAACTGGGTGAACCACGTATATCTGTGTCTCTCTGGTTTTATGTGTTTTGTGTGCTTGTATTTTTTGCATATTTTATGTGTTGCATTTCTCCATAATATATAATTTTCTAACAACTGGTATTAGATCCGAAGGTCTATTTGGCTGATAAACTCACAGGAAAGAATGTTTCTGGTTCAAGTGGGAGTAATGGTGGAAGATGGTAAATTTAGGGTCGAGAAATTTAACGGCCAAAACTTCCCGTTGTGGAAGATGCAGATGGAAGATTATCTGTATCAGAAAGATCTGTACCTACCATTGAGCGGAAAAACAAAGAAGCCGGCAGCCATGACAGACGCAGAATGGAACATTCTCGATAGAAAGGCACTCGGAACAGTACGATTGTGCCTTGCAATGTCAATCGCCTTCAATATTTCGAAGGAAACAACAACAGAGGGTTTGATGCAGATGTTGGCGAAACTATATGAAAAACCCTTAGCCTCAAACAAGGTATTTCTTATGAAACGATTATTTAATATGAAGATGTCGGAAGGTGGATCTATTGCAGACCATTTAAATGATTTTAATACAGTTAGGGTAAACTTTGATGATGAAGTTAGGGCTATTTTATTTTTGTGCTCATTGCCAAAAAGTTGGAATGGTTTAGTTATGGCCATTAGTAACTCTATCTATAGAACTAGTACTTTAAAGTTTGATGATGTTGTCGGTGCTATCCTTAGCGAGGAAATACGACGGAAAAGCTCTGGTGAGACATCGGGTAATGCTTTGAGTGCACAGTCTAGGGGAAGAAGAATGGAAAGAGGAAAGAGCTCGGGTTACTACAGTAAATAAAGGAAAGGCAGATCTAAGTCCAGATCGGGGATAGTGTGCTGGAAATGCGGAAAGAGAAGACACCTAAAGAAAGATTGTAGATCTTGGAAGGGAAAAGAAGGAGATGCACAGCAAGAAAACAATCATGAATCAAATGTGATAGGTGATGTGTTACAAGATGCTTTGATTCTTTCTTTCGAAAATGTTACTAATTCTTGGGTTGTAGATTCAGGAGCTTCATTTCATGCCACACCTGATAAGAAATATTTTCATGACTATGTTCAAGGAGATTTTGGACAAGATCGTTTGGGTGATGATAAACCCTGTAAAATTGTTGGAATGGGTAAAGTTCATGTAAAACAACAGAATGGAAACCAATGGCTACTAAAGGAGGTAAGGCATGTTCCAGATCTAAAGAAAAATCTGATTTCAACAGGGCAGTTAGGCAGTGAAGGTTGTGTGACAACTTTCACAAATAAAACTTGGAAGGTCACCAAAGGAGCGTTGGTAATAGAAAAAGGTGAAAAGGTTGATACATTGTATTTATGCAATGGTATTTATAACTCTGTTGATGTTTTAACTTCCAAAGGAGCAAATGCAAGAATATGGCATCATAGGCTCAGACACATGAGTGAGAAGGGAATGAAGATTCTTCACTCAAGAAATTTGTTGCCAGGTTTGAAGAATGTTGATTTGGATTTCTATGAAAATTGCATTTATGGAAAACAAAAGAGAGTCAGATTTCTCAGAGTTGGGAAAGAAAAGAAGAGCGAAAAATTTGAGCTTGTGCATACAGATGTATGGGGACCTGCTTAGGTATCATCTCTCGGTGGCTCTCATTATTATGTTACTTTTATTGATGATGCAACTAGAAAAACATGGATTTATTGTATTCAGAATAAATCTGATGTATTTGATACTTTCAAGAAATGGAAAGATTTGGTTGAGATTGAGACAGGAAAGAAGTTGAAGTGTCTCAGATCAGACAATGGAGGTGAGTATTGCAGCAAAGAGTTTGATAGGTACTGTTCAGAGCATGGAATTCGTAGAGAGAAGACAGTTCCAAGCACACCACAAGAAAATGGTGTGTCAGAAAGGATGAACAGAACAATCATGGAGCGTGCAAGGTGCATGAGATTGCATGCAGGATTGCCTTTACAATTTTGGGCAAATGCTGTAGATACTGCTGTTTATCTAATAAATAGAGGGCCTTCAAGTTCCTTGGATGGTGGTATTCCAGAGGAAGCATGGACAGGTAAAAAGGTAAACTACTCTTTTTTAAAGCCTTTTGGTTGTGAGGCCTTTGTCCATATTAATATAGAAAATAGAACAAAGCTTGAGGCAAAATCAAAGAAATGTACCTTTATTGGATATGGTGTTAATGATTTTGGATATCGCTTATATGATTATGAAAATCACAAAATCATTAGGAGCAGAGATGTAATATTCAATGAAAAGGTCTTGTATAAGAATCAGTTGCAGGAAAAGAAATAGGAAAAAGAAAGCAAGGAATACACGGTTCTTGATGAGATAACTGAAAAAGTAAACTTGCCTGAAAATAATAATAATCAACAACCACAGCAGAAACAACCACCACAACAGCAACAAGCACCTCAAACACCTAAAAGTGGTGTTAGAAGATCTACCAGGATAAGTAGACCCCCTGAATGATACTCTCCTTCATTATATTATTTATTGTTGATTGATTCTGGTGAACCCGAATGTTATGAAAAAGCAATGCAGGTTGAAAGTAGGAAGAAGTGGGAGCTAGCCATGGAAGAAGAGATGGACTCCTTAATGCATAACCATACTTGGGACTTAGTCAGGCTGCCTGCAGGTAAAACTGCATTGCATAATAAATGGGTTTACAGGCTGAAGGAAGAAGATGGAGGAAAATAGAGGCACAAAGTTAGACTTGTGGTGAAGGGGTTTGCACAGAAGAAAGGTATTGATTTTGATGAAATATTTTCTCTTGTTGTTAAAATGACTTCAATCAGAACTATTTTAAGTCTTGTAGCAGCAGAATATTTACATCTTGAACAGTTAGATGTAAAAACAACATTTCTCCATGGAGATCTAGAGGAAGAGATCTATATGGAGCAACTAGAAGGATATAAGGTCAAAGGGAAAGAAAAATTAGTGTGCAAGCTAAAGAAGAGCTTGTATGTCTTAAAACAGGCTCCAAGGTAGTGGTATCTAAAATTTGACAAGTTTATGTCTGAACAAGGTTATACTAGATGTCACTCTGATCATTGTGTTTATCTGAAAAGGCAAAATTATGGTAGCTATATTATATTGTTATTGTATGTAGATGACATGCTTGTTGCAGGGTCTAACATGCAGGAAATAAATGTGCTCAAAAGAAAATTGGAAAATTCATTTGCAATGAAGGATTTGGGAGCTGCAAAACAAATCCTTGGTATGAGGATAGCTAGAGACAGGAAAAATCGCAAATTAACACTATCTCAGAATGAGTACATAGAAAAGGTGTTGAAAAGATTTAATATGCAAAATGCAAAACCAGTTAGTACACCTTTTGCTAGCCATTTCAAACTTAGTAAGGAGATGTGCCCCAAGACCCAAGAAGACATGGATTATATGTCTAAAGTTCCACATGCATCAGCAGTTGGAAGCTTAATGTATGCAATGGTCTGCACAAGGCCTGATATTGCACATGCAGTGGGAGTTGTAAGCAGGTACATGAATAATCCAGGAAAAGAACATTGGATGGCAGTAAAATGGATTCTAATATATTTGAGAGGTACCACAAATCAAGCATTATGCTTTGGTGGTTCAAACATTGCTCTACAAGGATATGTTGATGCAGATATGGCAGGTGACAGAGATAAGAGGAGGAGCACTACAGGATATGTATTTACTGTAGGTGGAACAGCTGTCAGTTGGGTTTCAAAAATCCAAAGTGTTGTTGCACTTTCAACAACAGAAGCAGAGTATGTTGCTGCTACAGAGGCTAGTAAAGAAATGATTTGGTTACAAAGGTTTATGGATGAATTGGGTAAGAATCATGATATGGGCACACTATACAGTGATAGCCAAAGTGCTATTCATCTTGCAAAGAACTCAGCATTTCATTCCAGGACTAAACACATACATCTCAAGTACCATTTCATACGGTCAGTATTAGAAGATGGAGAGTTGAAGCTAGAAAAGATACACACTAGCCAGAATCCTGCAGATATGCTAACAAAAGTTGTAACCAGGGAGAAACTGAGAATGTGCTCAGTTTCAATTGGTCTTCAAGGATGATGATGAAGATGAGGAACAACTAGGTCCAAAGAGGAGTCATTGTCCAGCAAATGAAGCAGCGGTGGAGTTGCTACAATCAGTCTCCAAGTGGGAGATTGTTGGGTGTGGAGCCCGATTATCTTGTTTATCTTGTATCACAACGTTGGACCCCTGTATCTTAATGGGGTGGCAATGCCGCCCGTAATTAAACGCTGCCTGGGGGGCCTTGGGGGGGGGGGGGCCGCTTTTGAATAATGGCCCCTCGTGTGGGCCGAGGGCAAGGTTCTCGTTGCCGGCATGAAGAAAATTGCCTTGTAAAAGTATAGTAATTTCTAGTCAATCTGGGCCATTCATAGGCAGATGATCTGACGGTGGAAGTTATGTTTAGTTTAGGGTTTTTTTTGCCCTAAAAGGCAACCCCCTTGTATATATGAGGGTATTTTATTGAAACTATGTATTATGTGTGTATTCTCAGAGCGAGAAACAGATAGGGAGACTGTGAGAGAGAACAAAGGATATTACAGCGGATCTACTATAGGTTTTGTCTCTTCAATTTTTTCTGGATAATAGAAAGGAAGGACTGGATGTTCGGGGTGGACGTAGCCCAAACTGGGTGAACCACGTATATCTGTGTCTCTCTGGTTTTATGTGTTTTGTGTGCTTGTATTTTTCGCATATTTTATGTGTTGCATTGCTCCATAATATATAATTTTCTAACAGCATCCACTAGGGGGTGCATTGGAATATTATGAGATTTGGCCAAAATCATATTTGCAACCTCATTGTCATGATGATGCCATAAATATTCCCCAAGATAGGGTTATATTCATATGTACAAAGGTTTCTCTTACACATGAATGCATGGGAATAAGCATGTGCATTGCCAAATTCTAGTTAATGTCCGCGAGGATGACATTGTTGAAGGTTAAACACTAGGTGAAATGGAATTTGGTGTTTTTTTGGAAGAGATAGATGGAAATTGTGAAATATTCAAAATTGGGGATAAGTCTATACATTGTTTGGTTAGATGGCCAATAAATAAGTCGATGGACAACAAAGGTGTGATATTATGGGTTAAGGAAAAGTTCAAGGAGCCACCCAAGGAAATGGTGATATGGGATGTTATAGAGGACAAAAATCTCTTAAACAAATGGGATGGGTCTCTTTGTAATTAAAAATATAGAAACTCAATTGATATGCGTGTAACAAGGCCATATAAAAGGATTAAACAGTCTCTTTGTAATGAAAAAGATAGAAACTCAATTGATATGCATGTAACAAGGCCATAGAAAAGGATTAAACAATTTATGGCTACAACAAAAATTGTAAAATGTCAAACAAAAATGGATGAAAAGAAATAAATTCAACTTTTTGCAGCAGATGTTTGTTGTAGAAAATATTATCTTCAACATGTGGATAGGAAGGCCATTGCAGGTGCTAGAAGGGGTATGAGACAAATAAATATAAATGGTATTAGGGAATTTGTCTTAAATTCACTCATGTAAAACACAGTCATGTCAAGGAGCCATGGCCTTGGCCTAACACCTATTGCTAGAAATGTAAAGGACATGAGATTTAATGGGAATATTATTTGTAAGAAAGCATGGTATAAGATACATAATATTCCTCAAAGGACATTCTATAGCTACCAACATTATTTCCAACATGGACAGATCAAAGCTATTCATGGTAACACCAACACATGCAAAGCACGAGCACACACCGTGGCAGCCATATAAATATTTCACAAAATTGTAATGGATAATTCGGATTTTTTACCAAACCAAACACATCAAGTTGAAGAAGATGGAACATCTGCTCCTTTCAGATTGCTTCCTTCGACTTACACAAAATTCTTTGTTAAAAGAGATCAATGAGGCTCTTCAAAAGCTCAATTACCCATCAATATCACAGTAAAAAATGATCAAGATCTGGAATACTAAGTTTCAAGATGTGGCATTTTCAAAGAACACCAACTTTAGTAAATGTAGTAAATGTTTGTGTTGAAAGCACAGATGAAGTCAACGACTACAAAAGAGTTGGAAGAAAAATCACGAGGTAGGTTGGAGAAACATAACAAGATTGTTATGCATGGAAGATATTGCTACTATGGCCATAGAATTATGTCAGAGCGGTTTCCAAAGGATTATTTGAGAATTATCCATGATAAAATGGATAAAACAAAGACTTCAATCCCAAGGCTATGTGTCAAATCAAAATCTATCGTAGGAACAAATTTAGGTTTGTCATTGACAAGTGTGATAACACATGGGCATAAGATAGGAGTTTTTGGTCATTTCTCCCTACCATTTGTACATATGGGATCACAATTTACTATTGCATCCCTTGAAAAGTGCTTAAGGGACCTTGAAGACCCAAAAATTAAAGCGTATGGTGATCTAATTTATGAGAGTGGAAGTTCAAGAAACCCACTCACAAATGCATTACTTGACACCTCTATTTACTCAAAATGTCAAGTGTACAAGGATGATTTTATATCTCATGGATTTGTACAAAATGTCAAAATGTTGATTTTAAACCTCTTCCTCCACATTTGTTGTTACAGTTGGACAATGCAGCAAGTGATAATAAGAATCATATCTTTTCATGTTTCTATCACTTTTAACTGCACTTGGTGTCTTAATCACTATTGAGGTTGGATTCTTGCCTGTGGGGCACACCCATGAAGACATAGATGGAACCTACAGAAGAATGTCTTCCAACCCAAAATTAAAGATATATATTCTTTACCTGAAATGATGGATACATATCGCATAATTGAAGAAAATTGAATGTTTCCACCTACATTTATTGACAAGGTCCATGACTTCAAAATTTTCCTTAATGGATACATCGAGGAGGGGAAAATGTGCTAGTTGGACATCTTAATGTTAAATACTTTCAATTTCTTGTACTTAATGATATTATAGTACTAAGGTACAAAGAATCCATTAGAGATATTGAGTGGTCAAAATCATTTGAATTATGGAATATAGATGATGAAGGTCGACCTATAATTCCCATAGAGAACCCATCTTTATTACCTTCCAAAAAGAATGATGACTATTTAAAAGAACTAAAGGAAGAGATAACATCATACATAAAAATGTGGATAGACACTATCAAGAATGAGGATTCACCAATTGTTACAAAGGAATGGTAAAATAAAGTAGTGTACTGGGAAAGATTTCTTGATACATTAGATGGAATCTATAATGAACATAAAATAATAGATGGAAATGATTCATCTTTTGAGGATTTCTAGCGCAAGACAAGGCACATTATTGATGTTGATCGTAATGCACTCCATGTAATCTCAAGTATTATGGATGGAGATTTTGATAATGCAATAGATGAACCAATATACGTTGGACCCAAATGAAACAAGCCAAAGCCAACATTCAATCCAATGATTGATGTTGAGAAAGGAAAGATGTTGCTAGTTAGATCAGGAAATGAGGATGCATGAGAGATGATTTGGATGGAAAAATCCATCTCAGATATCTTTAGAGACAATGAAAGTGAGAACATTCATGTAAAGGTTGATTGGTGAAAGCCTATTTCTGGGAAATACAATGGAAAATTTTTAGAGAAATATTGGATACCAAATCCTGATGACACGGTACTTGACTCTATTCCAATTAATACCATAGTGTGGGCATGGATGCCAAAGAAAGAACATTGCAAGAAGAACAAGATAAATAAATATGGTGTAGAAGTTGTTCTTGACCTACTTGAGCGAATATCTTAAGATTAGGTTTATATTATTCATGAATGTAATTTTATTTTTGAAGGATCTATTAATATACATTTTGACACACTTTTCAATATTTGTTGTATATCAAATCTTCTCTTCATATTATTTTTGGAGAAGTTTTATATTATTTTATATTTCAATGTAATCATGTGGTGATACAAATGACATGACAGTGCCATAAAATATTTAAGTTTTCAAATCCTTTTTTGACCAACATGACTTCTCACCATATCAAATATGCATAATCAAATTCAATAATGCACTTAAAAACAACATCTTCTAAACTTGGTCTAAAAACAATACTGGAGTAGCTAATTAGTATTCTATTTAATACAAACCATTTAAACACTTAATGAAAAAAAATTAGACACTTGTAATAATGTTTGAAGTGATTTTTCCTTAATATTCCTTATTATAATTGATATAAATCAAATTTGTTGTTTCGTTGCACTCTAATTTATAAAAAAATGATTTTGATCATTGAACAACACAACTAGACTTATAAAATATTTCCTCTTATAGATTTTGAAGTGGTGCCAACATTGTACTAGTATAATAAATTTGTACTCAACATAGGAAAAGTAGTTAGTGTCAATTTAAAATGGTCAATTATAGTAACAAACACAATATTAATATATTGTTAAATCACTTTATACTAGGTAAGATTTTTTTTACAAAATCTATTATTCACGAGTCAAATTTAATACATAAATATAAATATTAATGATAATAGAAATAATGTAAGGAATCCAAGTTTTAGAATAATGTCAATATGTTCTTTTCAATATAATATCCTTAAACACTCCAGGAATAAAAAATAAATGTTTGTAATAAATAGTTTATTCAATTTTCTCTCTTTCCTCTTGTACTTGAAAATAATCAAATTGTATTACTTTGTTACTATTCTAATTCATGATTGATTTTGATAATTAAAATGATTAGTAATTGAGAGGCTAGACTCATTCTACAACCTAGTATGAGGGGATATGTAAGTTTGGCAGTTCTGTGCCCTTTTAAATTAAAAATAAAAAATAAAAAATATGTTCTAGAAAAACAATATTGTCTATAATTAAAGAAAAAATGAATATGTTGTAAGGTACTTAGAATTAAAAAAAATGTATGTAATTATGATGGTGATAATGATGATTATCATACACTAAGACCAAATATGGTATATAAGAATCCTTAAAGATATTACTCAAAATTCTTTAGAATTTTATTGTTATGCTAAAAAAGCATTAAAGAAGTGTTTCAATATCATCATAATTTTTTTTAGTTAAAAGATCAAGAAGGTTGGTAGCGCCACAAATACTTTGAAATTTAAATCTAATATGAGTATAAACTGGATGATTTTAGAGGGTTTTTCATCTTCAACCATATTACTAGTGTTGCAAAGATGATAGAATTTTAAATTGTGCCAACCTTGTCTTAGTAATAATCGTAACATGATATTTACTATATCAAGTTATAATTAAATGGCTTAATAATAGTAACATACACAATATTATTTTCATAAAGTTAATATTAGTAAGTTAGTAACATACACAACATTATTTTCATAAGATAACCTTAACAAAATTAGCTTTTAGTACAAACCATAAAAAATATCTAAAGAGATAATGTAAGGAATCCAAGATTAAGATGTGAAAGATTTTCTTTGTAAGTTTATATAAATTTGTTTTATATAGTTTACCATGATATTTTTTTTATCAAAAATGGTGAATATCTACATTAAAATTAGTAAACTAAGTGATTTTATAATTCCACATTTTGAAAAAACTTTATCTAGTTAAAGTTCTAAATTATAGATTGACGGAAAACTTCCAAATTTAATGAAATATGTGTTCCTTGAGCTATATACACAAGCACATGCTTGCAATATAGCGTCCAGGAGGCTATAGACGTAGGCATAACACTGCATCTCAGTGTCCAGGGAATCAAGTCCTTAGTTCTGTGTCATCGTCCTCAGGATTTGAGCCACCTTTTTCAGGGCCATAACCCAGTGCTCTGCCCATAACTTCATGAAAAGTTCAAAGATGATAAATAAAAACATGACAATGATACAAAAGAAATCACATCAATAATAACTCATCTAGAGCCCTGCTAGCCATGACAGGAATTTTGTCAAACATGTCACAAACATGAAAGCTATAGGTATATACAACAAAACAAAGAAAAGGGGTCTCATACTTATCTGAGAACTGCTAAGAAGCATTTCTCCCCTACATCATTAACTGCAATACAATCTATTTGACCATAGATACATTGTGTATTCACTTACAAGTAAAAATATGGGGAGATCCATACATCATCACTGTAAAAATACATGTTCATAACCAGCCTAATAAAAACATAAATACCATGGATAAAATACCAATATAATACACATATAAATCAGTACATTTGCATACAAAATAGCAAGGGAATGAATTTCACATTACTGAATGCAGAAACCAACTGAAGATGGGACTTCCACGTTCCACCTGACCATAGATTAGCTGAGCCAATTATCTTTTTAGCTAATCACCCGCATGCCATATCCCAAGCATGAATGTGGGATCTCATCAAACACATCAATCAAAACCAATCTAGGGCTTCCAGATGCCAAACCACCTCAACCCTCAACTAGTGATTCCACCTCATAGTAGGAAATAAAAACCAGTATGGATTGGTCTCTAATAAATCTCTATCCAAGTTGTTCCAGGGCTCTAGAGTGTTTTTTCCAACCAAGGCTTCCACAACTAGCAACTCAACCCCAACTATTACAGGGCTTCCAGAGCGTTTATCCAACCAGGGCTTATAGGAATAGTAACTTAACCCACCTAGGGCTTCCAGAGCGTTTATCCAACCATGGCTTCTAGGAATAGTAACTCAACCCACCTAGGGCTTCTAAACTGTCTTCCAAACCAAGGCTTCCACGACTAGTAACTCAACCCATAGTTGTCCGTCGAGCTTCCAAAGCATGTGTCCAACCCAGGCTTCTAGGAACTAGTAACTCAAACCATAGCTAAAGGAATCATGAGAAAAAACTATAAAAAAATCAATGGAAATAAACCCACAACACCATGACTATACACGAAATGGAAAGGCTAGGAAAATCCACATGCATACACCATGCATGCCAAAAATAGTGAGGAAAATATACATGCAACTTGATGCCTACAATCAAAACCCATTGTATTTATTGATCCCAATGTCCACTTGTGCTTTCCTTCTCTTCCTTTTCCTTCTTTCTCCAAATCACCAAGTATGAAACCCTCTCCAAGAGTGCTCCAAGAAAATCTAGGTCTCCAAAAGTATGAGAGAGAGAGAGAGAGAATAATGAGAGAGCTCAAAAAATGCATTGAAAATGGTACCAACTAATCCTCATAAGCCTTTTTATCAATGAGGCCTCTATTTTCTTCATTTTCCATTATTTTCCATCATTTTTATGCTCACATACAACCTATGACCTTTCATCTCCCTTTTCTCCTAATTTCCATTATTTTCATAAACAAATGTGCCAAAAATACTTTTTTCCTCTTTAATGCCTTAGCCATTTCCTTTTCCAATTTCCATAGCCATAATAAATCATGTGAACACCCGCAATAGGATTTGTTTCCCAACATTCATCTTGGAATACGTGTCCCATCAACCATGGTTATTATTTTAACTTTATTACATGGAATTTTCACCAGGACTATTACAGGTTGTATCACACATTACCGTGGTTTGGTTTGAGATACGGGCCAAAAAAACCCACATTACACTGTAGTTTGGTTGCATTACCACTAGGGTATAAAAAACCTTCATGTTGACTTTGGTTGGTGTGTTGCTAACTGGCCTTCGGGTCGGGGCTAAGCCCGCGCCCTGGACGCCCTCTGACTACAATCTCATGGGTGCGGGGAGACTGGGGACCAAGGATTAACCCCGGTCTTGTCCCCCAACTGCCCATTACATAAAGTTTAAATACAAACTCATGATGTAGTAGGTTAAGACGCACCCATGGCACAGAGGTAAGGTGTTGCGTTGCTTAACGACAGGTCCCATGTTTAACTCTCGTGAGGCTCGTTCAGCCCATAACCAAATTGTAATATGTCGTTCAGAGGCCACATGGCAATCGTCCATTGGCACACATGGCTTCCACCCATTGGACCAACTCAACACCTTATCAACCAATAAAATCACAACAAAAATTCTACCAATGTGGAGTGGACACTTCGCAGCATGCCATTGGTCCTAGAAAACATAGTCAACTTCCCAGTCACCCTGTCTAGTCATCATACGTACTACACAGTGAGCATACCTGCAACCAACTACACTTTTTTTAGCTATTTAGGAAAAATATCAGAACGAGATATCAGGAGAATACGATATTGATTTTGAGTGATTCAAGTTGCATTGGATTTAGGGTGGCAAGATCTACATTTTGGCACCATTTTAGAGAAATTTTGAACACTTTTCATCTTGAGCATTTTACTGATCCACTAGACCATTATATTGACGTAAAAATGATATTCTCATCCACATCCAAGCTTCTTTAAACTTGGTTGCTTGAATCAGTGGCCATGTGTTTCTTATCCTTGTAATATTTCTTCTTGTTCTTCGGGTTTAGCTATGGATGCAACTTCCAACATTTTTCCTATCACCATCGATGTCGCAATGGTTGCAGTGGTTTCTAGGATCTTTGCATTAGTGTGTTGTGGCTGCAGTCTTCTTATATTTTCTCACTTTTTTCTTCTCCTTCCCCTCCTTATAAGCACATTTTTTCTCCTTTTACTTTGGTCCACTTAATTTTACTCTCTTCAAGCCTATGTTGTCTAGGTAATGTGCCTATACACAAGCCTTGTCCACTGATTTGGGCTTGAATAACATCACTTTCTCACCTAGATGGTGGTGAAAACCCCCCAAATACTTTAGGAGTACATATGAGTTCTTTCAAGAGATACCCAACATTATAGCCACCTTTTTGAATTATGTGGTGTACTCCTACATGCTTTGGCCCGACTTTTTCCTAAAGTAATGCCACCAGATCCACTGATCCTCCATGTAGCTAATGGGATAAAACTGTAACTTAATAAGGGTTTTGAAATATTCCCACTTAGTCACATGAAGTTCTCCCCCCAACCTAATGTTTTATGTGAGGTTATCCCACCAAGTCAGCTCATGGCCCTCTAATTTCAGTCGTGTGAATGAAATCGTTTTCCCTTCCTAAATTTGATGGACACTGAAATAAACTTCCAGTTGCTACAACTAGTGGTTAAACTTCAGAGCATCAATCTCATCATGGTACAACTTGATATCGACTTTTGCTTCCATTTTAAAAAAATACTATGATTCCTTCATGAAGCTCAAACTAGGTTGATCTTTTTTTGGTTCTTTTTTCAGCTGGTTCTATATTTCTCCCAGTTCTTCTAATCCCCATTCTAATTTTTCATCTGCATTTGAACCCCCATCTTCTCCAAATATCCCAATCTTATTGTTCAGGTCTTCCATTAGCATGTTTACATTGCTATTATGCCTGCGACTTTTTTCTTCAGCTACAAGAACCTTACCTCGGAAGGATCATGAGGTTCATTTATAGATTCATCAGTCATTATTAGGGTTTTACGATTTTTGACCCCGCCGATCTAGTTCCTTGAAATCTCCATAAAATACCCAAATAAACCTGCTCTGATACAAAATGACCCGTATACTTCAATGGATATTCAACTAGATAGTTCATCACAATAGATGTGATAATAATATATTAAAATTTTGAATTTATACACTATTACAGTTTAGTTAAACCTCTATATTTGTAAATTTAACTGAAATTAGTGCATGCATGTGAATGGAAATTATGTATAAATGTAGAGAATGAAAAAAATAATCTCTCACACACACATAACACACAAAATATGCTATGGGAAACCCTGTTTGGAGAAAACCCAGCTGGAAGGTGAGGTCACTTCACTCTCTTTCTTTGTCTGGAAAAATAAGGTTACAGGTACAAAGAAGTAATTCTTGTGGGTTGTACACTGCTAAAATGCATATATGCTCTCTATTTTCTCTACCTCCTATCTCTCATAATTATATTTTCCCATCTATGGAAAAAAATCCTCTCGAAAGAATGGAATGCCTCTTCCTCCTACTGGCCCAATTATAACACAACCCAATAGCCTACTAGCGATTAAGTTTGACTGCATCAACTCTTAGGTAGAGTTACAAAATACACTATTCCAGAGTATTTTACATCACAAAGATGTGGCTAGGCCTTTTTCATTGAATAATGGGGGCTGATGCAACATCCTCCTAAACTATAGGTGTTAAAACAGGAAGGTTAACTTCTGAGTGGAATAACCTTTGCATACAAAATCTAATTAACACGTTTATTGCACCATTGGAAATATATTTGTGTATAGAATAGCATGAAATGGTGTGACTCTAAAGTGGCAAATTTTTACCCCCAAAAAACATCATTTGATGCCTCAAAATTATCCCAGAATCTTCAAGACCCAGTTTTGCCAAACTAGGTCTTGCCGGTAAAAATGGTCATGTGAGTTGATTCCTCCATTTTTTCCATTTTTCATCCATCTAGATGGATGAAAAACAATTTAATGATCTAATCTGGATGAAAACCCCTCCATGAGAAAAGCTCAACTGGAAGGTGAGGTTGCTCTACTCTCTTTCTCTGAATAAAAAATAGTTGCGGGTACAAAGAAGTATGGTATGTGGCTCATGGGATACTATAGTGAAAAACCCTCTTTATGTGCTCTATCTGCTACCTCTCGACTAATTTTTTTTCAACTATGGAATAAATGTACTCGAAATAATGGAACCAGTTTTCCTCATAGTGGCTTGATTATAACACATCTTGATAGCCTGCTAGTGCTTAGGTTTGACTACCTCAAATCTTAATAAAAGTTAAAATGTAAACACTTCTAGAGTATTATTCATCATAGTCACATATCTAACCCCATTTTAATGAATAATGGGGGCTAACGTCACATCCTCTCTGTTAGGACTCTGTGAATTATACTAGGTTGAGGATAGACTCACGAAGGTAACCACAAACCTCTTTGGGTTGAGAGTATGGTCTTCTCCGACCGGAGGGGGCTCCCTCACTCGACAAAAATAAAAATATAAAAGAATTTAGAGTGGAAATTTCTTAAGCAGAGACCAGATCTGAAGCGTTCTTTGAAATATTAAGTTGGAGATTGAAAAAAAGGTTTATGAGATATGGTGTAGGTGTAGTTGATCAAAGTTTATTAATAAGTTACACGCATAACCCTAGCCATTACATAGGTCTATTGTTGATACATTTTTTTTGAAAAATTAGAGTTCTGTAGTACAACAGGAAAATAGAGAAAGAAACCAATCTAGCCTACAACACATCTTAAAAGAAACATATAACAAATAGGTAGTAGAAATGCTTCATTTTCAACTGAAACATCTGGATAAAGTAAGACTAGATCAAAATTACTTTGAATTCTATAAATACTCAATTCCTCCTCTAGAATTTAAGAAAATTTAACACAAGAGAGACACAAGAAAAATTATATCCAAAATGTCATACCACAGTATCCTCTGCAAAGACGTTGGGAAACTCTATGCATATAAATTTTTCATTCATTAAACTGAAAGAACAAAAAAATACACCAAAGTATAACAATTGGTATCAATATTATCCAACACTCTTTCCATTCATATTATCATCTTATATAGGCATACATGGTATATTAATTAGTAGTTGGATACAATGTATCTTCGATCCATGGAGATGATCAACATAAAATAAAAAAACTGAAAAATATTGTTGCTTACAAACCTTTTCTGAAATGGTAAAAGGAAAAATAATGATGCTTATATTTATTTTAAAGACATAAAAATATCTATACAACTATCTAACTCTTTGAAGCACATCCATCACAACAAGGAAATAGAAAAATTATAAAAAGCTGACAGTAGATTGAGAGTGTTGCGCAGTGACTGGGAAGAAGCTAGATAGCACACTACCTAGTCATGTTTATCCTCACGAATGACACTTGGCTGATGGAAAATGGGTTGAGGTGGCATCCAAATGTGTAATGTGTTGACCCCTTTGACCTTTTACAGTTGTCACCTTTAGAACACACGTGAACATTTGTGGGCAAGGGTTGCATAGCAACTGTGCAGCACTTGCGTAGCAACTCCATAGCACACAATATGAAAATGCTTTCCTTTATCACTATACTCCCTCTTATCAAAAAAACAGCATGGTATACCCTTCATCATGCCCACAAGTACCTCATACTAACGAAAAAATGATGATGGTGACTTGAAAAAAAAATGTATCCCTGTTGTGCAACACAAACAAGAAATCCTGTAGATAATGGACAAAACTGTAAAAACATCAGAAACATGACTAGTACCTCTTGTTCCTATTGCTTTATACTCTGTTGGTGGAGGCACTGACCTTAGAAGCTTCAGGTACAGGATCCTTTTGCTCAATAAGCATTGGTTGAGGAGGTTTTGGTCTCAGGCTGAGCTCTAGATCTTGGTCTAGGTCTATCTCTAGGTAGAGGGATTCAGGCTTCTCTGTACTTTATAACCAATATCCATGACCTGTTTGAAATTTTATTCATAGGCCTCAATCATATCTTAAACACCAAGTTTTTTACATAAGGTTTTTTGCATTGTCTTCTTGCAGGAAGTGCCCATTTGAAAAAATGATTACATGTATCCAAGGTCTCAGAGGCCCCACGCACTTCTTTGTCACATGCTTTAAGAAGATGTTGAACTGATATTTCATAATCTTCATGATGTTCCATTATCCCCATCACCTACATTTGGCACTCTTCAAGCTCTTCTAAGTATCTTTGATACTCTTTCCATTGGTCAAAATCTAGCCTATTTGGTGATTCTACCACTTCCTTCATTCGTTGCACCCATGCATGTTTCAAATTTGTTGCTCTTGTAGTGGGTTTGCTGGATTCCACTTTGATTTTCTTGAACTGTTATTCAACCAAAGCTTGATTCCCTTTGTCTTGTTCAACATACTTGGAGGGTATATTGACATATATCTTTTGAGGAGCAGTTTGTTGATATTCTTCTCTCAGCTCTTTGTTTTTTTTTTCCAGAAATGATATATTCATTTGATGCTTGGAAAGAGCTTATTTCATTTATGTCATCTTGAGGTATTCTTCCTCATATTTCATTGTGCCTTCTTTAAGTTGTACCTAGTCAATATACTCCATCTCAATCTCTTGTTGCTCCTCCGGAGTTTCGACAACTGTTTGAGCCACTGTTTCTTCCATGTCTTTCTTAACTCTTGACCTAGTCCTGGGTCTCATCACAAATTGGTCACCCTTGACTTCCTCCCCTACTGCCACTTGAAACTTGGTGATGTGAGGTTTTGGCACTTCCTTCTTTGTCTCATATAGCTTATCTTTACCTTTTGACATTTGCTTCTTTCCAAGTTTCTTGCCATGTTTACCTTGTTTTTTCTTTTTGGGTTGTCTATATTTATCCTCAACTACCTTAGCTCTCATCACTCCTTGAGTGACTTTATCCTCATGCATTTCATCTGATTATTTTCCCTTTTCACAAGTTTCCATTAATGAAAGCTTTGTATGTGGCATTAGACTAAGACTGGATAAAAAATAATACCACTGAAGTTTTTTGTTATCCACGTCAAACTTGAGAATAATTTTGATAAGGGAAAAGTGAAATAGGCTGGACATGTGGTTGTCCCTCTAAAGCTTGACCTTTGTTCCCATTCTTTCTAGTATATTGAGCAAGAGGTAAGAAAATTTCATGGGAGTTTTTTTCTGAAATGTATCAGAAGCCTCAAATTGTATTGGTAACCCCTTCTAAACCTACCTTCACATGTAAAATATATTTGAATTATTCTTAGCAGCTCACGGTAATGGTCTTGAAGGTATGTTGTGGGGAAGGTGATGGAAAAATAATTTCTAAACTCAAGTTTATCAAATTATTTGAAAGCTGAGACATCTAACTTATCACCCTTGAACCATTTCTCACCTACTGTCGAGAGACATCTGGCATATGCAATAATGTTTTCTGTGATAAGAATTTCTGCATCTCCCAAATTGACTCTATCATCCTTGAAATTCATGGCAAAGATACTAGCAAGTTGTGTATGGCAGCCTATCTTTTGAATCCTCTAGAAGAATGGAATGCACCTAGCATTCTCAAAATCCACTCTGATTTCTGGGGAGGATTTCACCATGGATAAATTTTTTGGCTCAATGTGAACAAAATATCATCCCTTTATTCTTATAGTAGGATCCATTCAACCCTAAAAACAGGTGGAAAATAGACTTGACCAGCTGGAAACTATGTGTGCAAGGAAAGGAGCGGGAATCTTTCTTTCGATGACAACACACACTATGCTATGCAACTGCGACGCAGTGGTGACACAGGAGCCTTACGAAAAGGAATACGAGCAGTAAATTTTTGAAATCTAACCCATAAAATGCCCCAACTACTCAGCACGATATACTTTCTAGGGTTTGTACCAACAAGACTCGGTTTTGGTTCTTTTAAGTTCGTCCGTGTGCGTGGCAACACAGGTGTGTGCAACGAACTTGTTTTTGAAAATGAAATGACACTAAACTAAAAAACTCAATTGCAACTTTAAACAATAGCTTCAGGGAGTGAAAAGCAGGCTCCTACCTTATACCAATAGAAAAATCTTGTGCATTAACAGACAACTTCAATGAATGTGTTGCATAGTGGTTACGAAGTGCCCTGTGTAGAAATTGCATAGTAGACCTCCATTTCTCCTGCATTTACCTTTCGATCCTATGACTAGCCTCCAGTTTTTCATGCACCACGAACCAAATCACTCATCAGCAACTAGAAATCAATGAAAAAGGTGGCTCTTTCATGAAATTTTAAATTTGATGTTTTAATTAAATGGTGTGATAGACAGTGTTGTTTAATTCAACACTCCACTTTGATGAAAAATCATGTGGGATCATGTGAAATTAGGAATATTTCGAGTGATGGATATGAGTGTGAGGGGGTGGGTTAATTTGTGAGGATATGGGTGTTATGTGTCAATTATGTGTAATGATGATTTGTTAAAGGGAAATAGGACTAAGGTAGAATGGGGGATGTGATGGTTGGGTACATGGGATATGAAATAATTTAGAAGGGAATAAGGGGATAGGGAAGTAGAATATGTAGGGTTAAAGGATAATGAATGAGGATAAGGGAAAAATAAGAATAGGAGGTGGGGATTAGCATATGAATGGTAAAATTTTCATAGAATATGGGATGTAAGAAGCCGAATATATATATATATATATATATATTCAAACCATATTGTCTTGAAAATCATCCCTCTTACTGTAAATAGATGTCTATATGAACCTTGTAACAGACCAACATTTTGACACGAACCCCTCGACTCAAAATTTACAATTCCCTAAGACTTAAACACCATTTATTTTTTCTTGACCTGAGCTTTGACAACCAAAATCATGATGAATTTCCATACAATTCTTGGTAGAACTCATCACAGTAAGAGGTATTTTCGACTCATTACATGACAACGAATTTCATATCCGAAGACATTCAACGATTGAC
Source organism: Pinus albicaulis (assembly GCA_034641835.2). Classification (NCBI taxonomy): domain Eukaryota; kingdom Viridiplantae; phylum Streptophyta; class Pinopsida; order Pinales; family Pinaceae; genus Pinus; species Pinus albicaulis. Next base: position 347,419,473 of record CM076571.1, read on the forward strand.
AAACTGATTGACTCTAACATTGGCTCCATTAGGGATGGAAGCCTCCCTTCGAGGTGTGAAGAATAAAAACATAGACCATTAGCCTATCCATTGGGAAACGTAGTCAACCTACAAACTAAAAAATGACTAACATACTAAAAAATGTAATTGACTGAAATGACTAAAACTGACTATTGATTGTAAGAAAATATTTAGCAGGCTGAATGAATTATTTCTGAAAGAAAAATGTTGAGACCTTAGGGCCTTCACTTCGGGCTTCAAATCAAAACATAAAATATCCACACTTGCAGTATTCAAAGATTAAAATGGTATATACAATGAAATGATGCTCCAATAATGGAATTGGGTAAGAAAATTCCTGAGAAGCCTATCATTCACAGACCCTACTCCAACTGGTTCATCTGAAAAATCCTCAAGCCAATAATAATTGTTCTCTCTAAATGTGTCAATCTTGAATAGACCTTTCCATAAATTCTCAAACTTCCCATGTTTTCCCTTTTCTTCGCTCCTGGCATCTCATTTTAGTACTAGATCTCAAATCTGAAAATCAACATTTTTTTCCTCCTATCATATATTATTTTGGTTTTTTCTTGAATCAATTGTGTGTTATTAAACACTTCTTCCCTGTATTGTTGAACTTGAATCATTTTTCCAATCCTTCGCTACTTTTCATTCAATTCCACCCCTGCCTCTTGTAATAGCTTCAGGACTGGGACTCCTAATGAGGAAGGAAAGATAACATATGTTCCATAGACAAGATGAAATGGAGACATGCCTATCTTTTGTTAGGTACCTATATTAATAGTGTAGTCCCTTATTATGTTAGTGTAGCCCCCCTTATTGTTATTTTTGTACCCCTGTAACCCCAATTTTTTTATTATTGTGCCCTTAAATTATTATTGTTAGGTCGGCTAGGATTACATTATGGCCCCATGGACTCCTATATATAGAAGGAGGTTTTGGTAATTTGTATAATAGAAGAATTGTTCATTTATGTAATTTATTTGAGGTTTCCCCTCAAAGTGGCTTATTTCTAAGGTGTTGATATCTCTTTTCTTCTATTTTTGGAGCTGGTTACACAACATTTGGTATCAGAGCTTTGGATTCTAGGGTTTCGCTGCTCTAAACGGGTCATCGTGGAATTTTCAATATAATTTTTTTTCTACGAAGGTTCAGAATCTGAAATTTTTAGGGTGCAAAGAAGAAATCCTAAGGAAACTCGTCAAAAAAATTTAGAGCTTGGTTCACAATATTTTTGGAGATATGATCTGTGGAAGGGAGTTCTTTTTCAAGCTCCCAAATTTCATCTCAAAGAAGGTGATCATGGGAAAAGATTCATAATTCTCTCTCTGAGCATCGGATTTGAGTGCCGTAAAATTTGGTCACAAGTACACGGACTTTAGTTTCTTAACTATCAATTTTAGAGCCAAAGGACAAAACAGTGACACGTGGCAAGTCGTATAATTTCGCTCCACTGAACCAGTCCATAATTAGGTCATTGTGGGAGATTGGACATAACTTTGTCGTGGAGAATCCAAATTAGGTCAGACTTGTGGCATTTTAAATAGAATTAATAGGGCTAAATCGGTACCAAATTTCAGATGTTGAAGAGTTGTAATCACAGAGATAATCCAATTTCAATATCAAGCTCCTCAAAAGCAAGAAAAAGGTGTGTATTTTGTTTCCCGAATTGCATAAGTCTTGTTTGAAGAATCAATTTGAATTGATTACAAGGGCGTATTGTAGAATAGATATTAGTATCAGGTTCTAAAAAATGCCCCGTAAAAATAATTCAACACCCATTAAGCCTTCAGAAGGCTCTACTATGACTCATGAAGATGAAGAATTTCAACATGATGTATCAAAATTACAAGAGCAAGTGCACCAAACTTCACTCTCGCAAAGAGCAGCAAAAAATGAAATGGAAGTTTTGAAGAAAGGTGTGGAAGTGAAGATGGATGGTTTGAAGAAAGGCGTGGAATGTAAGATAGATGGCATGGAAGCTGGCATGGAATCTAAGATGGATGACATGGAAGCTAAAATGGAAAACATGAAGAATGATCTAAAAGTAGACATGGAAGGTTTGACAAAGTTGATACAAGAAATGTTTCCTAATGGTGAAAAGATAGTAGAGGAAACTCATGATGAGAACATAATAAATGTTAATCATGATTTCATAAAATCTAATGTTGGCAGGAAGAACCACCATATTCCAAAAATGTATATGAGGAAGTTTGATGGAAAGGATCCTGTAACATGGATACTACAGATGGAGCAATATTTTGATCTCCATAATGTGCAAAACACACAAAAGGTACGCATTGCAACTTTACATTTAGACAAAAATACATTTGTATGGTATCGATGGCTTTGCTCCCGTAAAAAAATTGTCACTTGGTCAATTTTTACGGAGGAAATGATAGCACATTATGAGGATACAAAGAGCAACACCTTCTTTAGCCAATTGATAAATCTCAAACAAAAGGGTTTAATGGGGGAGCACATTGAGGACTTCCAAAAATTGAATATAAGGGTAATTTATATTCTAGAGGAACACATGATTGATCTCTTCATAGGTACTTTAAAGGATAACATCCAACATGAAGTTCGCGTTTTGGAACCTGATTCATTGGAGAAGGCATTCAGGTTGGCAAGAAAAATTGAATGTAAAATTATGGTGATAAGGAAGCCTACCACTCACTTCTATAAAGAAGGAAGTGTTTCTACGCCTAGATTTCCACAACCTACAAGGTTGACACCACAACAATTGGAAGAAAAAAGAGCAAAAGGGCTTTGCTACAGTTGTGATAGCAAATACACTAAAGGTCATAGGTGTGCTGAAAATAAATTATTTACATAGATTGTGAACATGAAGAAAAAAATGAACAAGAAGAGGATATACACCAGGAACCAACCCTAGAAGAAGAAAAAATGAGTCTGACCATATCATGTCATGCATTGGCAGGAATTACCACTCCTCAAACTCTCAAGATAGAAGGACATATCAAGAAGAAAAAGGTAATAGTTTTGATTGATTCGGGTAGTACCCATAATTTTATTCTTTATAAGGTAGCCAAGGAATTGAATTGTTTCCTATGCCCAGCACTAGAATGTCAAGTGATGGTTGCAAATGGAGGAACTATAAATTTCTCTGGAAAATGCCATAATATTAAGCTATCCATGGGGGAATATGTATTGAATAGTCCAATGCTTTCCATCCCAATGGGAGGTGTTGATGTCGTACTAGGAGTACAATGGTTACAATATTTAGGGATGGTAGCTTTTAATTTTCAAGAACTTTTCTTGAAATTTTTTTCGGAAGGAAAGGAAATCGAATTACGAAGTATCACAGGGAAGCCAGGAAAGATAATAAGCTCTAATGTCAGGACAAAGCTTCTAAAGAAAGGACAACGGGGCATAATTTCACAATTATGCTCACTAGAAGTTCCAACATCAAAATCATCTATTTCTCCATATCTCCATAAAGTCTTGGACAACCATTCCATGGTGTTTGATACTCCCAAAGGACTCCCACCTATTCGTGATCATGATCATGCTTTTCATTTGATTCCAGGAAGTGTTCCTCCAAACATTAGGCCTTAAAAATATCCTTATGTCCAAAAGAGCGAAATTGAACGTATGATTGCAGAAATGTTAGAGGCTGGTATAATTCAACCTAGTCAAAGTTCCTTCTCTGCTCTAGTAGTATTGGTGCACAAAAAAGATGGATCATGGCACATGTATGCGGATTATAGGGAGCTCAATAAGCTCACTATTAAAGATAAATTTCCCATTCCTGTGATTGATGAATTATTGGATGAATTACATGGAGCAATTTATTTTACCAAGTTGGATCTTCGTTCAGGATATCATCAAATTAGAATGAAGACTGAAGATATTCCAAAAACAACATTTCGAACCATGAGGGTCATTATGAATTTTTGGTCATGCCTTTTGGCCTTACCAATGCACCTTCTACATTTCAAGGGTTGATGAATTCCATTTTCAAACCCTTCCTTAGAAAATTTGTGCTAGTATTTTTAGATGATATACTAATCTACAGCAGGTCTTGGAAGGATCATGTTGAACATGTTGACAGGGTGCTCAAACTATTGCAGGAGAAACAATTATATGCAAAAAAATCCAAATGTTTCTTTGGAGTACAAGAGGTGGAATATCCGGGTCATATTGTATCTCACGAGGGTGTTAAAGTAGACCCTAACAAAATTAAAGCCATTAAGGAATGGAAAGTCCCCACAACCATAAAGCAGTTGCGAGGATTTCTCGGGTTAATAGGGTATTATCGCAAGTTTGTTAAGAATTATGGGAGAATAGCAGCACCTCTAACAACACTATTGAAGAAAGATGCATTTTCATGGACTCCTGAAGCAACTAAGGCCTTTAAACATCTTAAAGAGGCAATGTGCCTAGCACCGGTCTTAGCTACGCCAGACTTCACAAAAACCTTTATTGTGGAATGTGATGCCTCATGAAATGGAATTGGTGCTGTTTTAATGCAGGAAGGAAGACCCATTGCTTTTGAAAGTCGTCCAATCAAAGGAAAGTATTTACAGAAACCTATTTATGAGAAGGAAATGTTAGCAATACCACATGCACTAAAGAAATGGCGAACTTACCTAATGGGAAGACACTTCAAGGTAAAAACTGATCATGATAGTCTTAAACACTTTTTGGAACAAAGACTATCTTCAGAAGAGCAGCAAAAATGGGTCACAAAGATGTTGGGTTATGACTTGAAATTGTCTACAAAAAAGGGAAGCTAAATGTTGTTGCAGATGCACTCTCAAGAAAGGATGAAGAGGTGGGAGCATTGCTTTGTGTCATTTCAATTATCCAACCAGATTGGATAACCGAAGCAAGGGATGAATGGAAGAAGGATGAAGAAGTGTGGACTCTCATTCAAAAGTTGCAGCAAGATCCTAGTACATCTGATACATTTAGTTGGAAAAATGATTCCTTATGTTACAAAGATCGCTTATATATTTGCAAGAATTCCAAAATAAAATAAAAGACTCTTTTGGAATTGCACACTTCTCCTTTAGGAGGACACTCGGGATTTTTAAAAACTTACCATAGGGTGAAGAAAGAATTTTTTTGGGATGGCCTTAAATATGATATTCAAAATTTTGTGGCAAAATGTTTGCCTTTCCAGCAAAATAAAGTTGAGACAATTAAGACCCCGAGTCGTCTAAAACCTTTATCCATTCCAATTCAACGTTGGGAGGAGATTTCAATGGATTTTATCACAAGTTTACCGAAGTCTGAAGGAAGGAGCGTCATCATGGTGGTAGTTGATAGACTTACCAAGTATGCACACTTTTGTGCATTATCTCATCGTTTTAAAGCAAGTACAGTTGCTACCACATTTATGGAAACAATTCAAAAGCTACATGGAAACCCGAAGATTACTGTAAGTGCAAAGATCCCATTTTTATAGGAAATTTTTGGACGAAATTATTTTCTTGTTTGGGTACTCAACTAGCTCAGAGCTCATCTTATCATCCTCAATCCGATGGTCAAACAGAGATAGTGAATAAATGTTTGGAAGCATATCTTCATTGTTTTGTATCTGATAAGCAAGCACAATCGGTCAAGTGGTTACCTCTCGCTGAATGGTGGTATAACACTTCCTTCCATACTGCAGCAAAAATGACCCCATTTATGGCACTTTATGGATATCATCCACCATCCATAACATCTTATTTAAGGGAAAATTCTAGGGTTCAAGCAGTGGAGGATCACATCGAGCATCAACAAGAAGTTCTCCAACTCTTAAAGGATAACCTAAATTTGGCACAAAATCGAATGAAACAATAGGCAGATCAACATCAAAGTGAGAGAAGTTTTGATGTGGGAGACTGGGTATTTTTACGGCTACAACCATACAAACAAATGTCCCTCAAGCAAGCTAAGAAGGATAATAAATTATCGCCAAAGTACTATAGTCCTTACAAGGTTTTGCAAAAGATTGGTACTATGGCATACAAATTGGAGCTTCTGTTTCCTTTCTACTTAGGTGCATCCATTTTTCATGTTTCATGTTGTTAAAAGGTTAAGGTGGGGAAACTTCCAATTAAAACAATATTTCCAATCCTGCGAGGTAGAAAAACCATATTCAAACCTGAAGCAGTCATGGAAACAAGAACTCGACAACTACGAAATCGATCAATTTCAGAGTATCTCATCAAATGGAAGAACTTACCCACTAAAGATTCTACATGGGAGGATGAGAATTTTATACAAAAGCACCCAGAGCTACTGCAGCGTTGAGGACAACACTTGTTTGAAGGAGAGGGGCATGTTAGGTCTCTATAGTAATAGTGTAGTACCTTATTATGTTAGTGTAGCCCCCCTTATTGTTATTGTTGTACCCCTGTAACCCCAATATTGTTATTATTGTGCCCTTAAATTATTATTTTTAGGTCGGCTAGGATTACATTATGGCCCCACTAGGATTACATTATGGCCCCATGGACTCCTATATATATAAGGAGATTTTGGTCATTTGTATCATCGAAGAATTGTTCATTTATGTAATGTACTGGAGGTTTCCCCCTCGAAGTGGCTTATTTCTAAGGCATTGATATCTCTTTTCTTCTATTTTTGGAGTTGGTTACACAACATCTTTTCTTAGTACTCACACACTCCACCCACAACTCATGTACCAAATTTTTGTGCCAATTCTTCTTGTTTTCCTGTAGCATTTCCTTGATGATGTTTACAAGACTTTTATTCAAGCCATTACCCTGAGGGTAATAGGTTGTAGATTGTCCTAGAATTCTTTTATATTTGTGACATAACTCTATCATATATTTTGACCTGAAAGCTATAGCATTATCTGTGATAGTATTTTGCGGATAGCCAAAACATGACAAAATGTTACTTTCCAAAAGATGTATCATTTATCGTGCCCATATCTTGCATGATCGGGAGTGATTCAATCCACTTGGTGGAATAGCCTATTGTCGTCAATATCCACCTGTGTTTTCCATAAGAAGTGGGATGAATTTTGCCAATAAAATCAAGTCCCCATTTCTGGAATGGTGACTTGACTGCTATGGGTTTCAGGGGCAATGAAAGAAACTTCTTTCTTCTTTCAACAATTTGACAATCTTGATAGCTAACCACCCCTTTATACACATCAGAAAACAAACTAGGTCAATAAAATCTAGAACTTAGAATTTTATTTGTTGTTGTCTTCCAATATTGGTGACCACCACAGTCTCCCTTGTGAAAGTCTTCCATGGTTTTCTGATCTTCTTCCTCTTCCAAGAAATTCAACAATATTCCACCAGGCTCTTTCCCGTATAAAAATTGATCAACAATGCAAATTATCTGTGCCTTTATTTTGAGAAATCAAGCCTTTTTTTTGGGCATATCAGGAGGTTCTTGTAAATTTTGCAACACATACTAAATATTAGCATACCAAAGAGAATTGACAAACCATTCCGGAAACTATTGGGAAAAGCTTTATGTCTCATCTTCTATTAGGAAAACCAAGGAATTTATTTGAAGTGACTGCAAACTCGATTAAGCCATCATTCGAACCAAAAATTTTCCTTCAATCAACTTTTCTGGCTTGATCTCGATGTTGTAGTCAAGTATAGAAGCAATCCATTCTCCCTTCCTCCCATTTGGATCATTATGAGTCAAAATGTATTTGATTGCAACACTAGGTACAAATGCCATGACTGACAAGAGCCAATGCTTGCTTCTCCATTATGTCATATCTAAGGGAAGCATCTCTGAGATTCCTACTGAAGAAAGAGATGGGTTTTTTGGTTCCCTGTTGATTTTTTTTCAATAGGACAAAAGTGATATTGTGTTTAGAAGCAAAAGAAAATATTATGAATTCACTTGTATAATCCAAGCTGATGAGTGTGGGAGCACAGGACAATGCAGCCTTGACCTCACTGAAATATTTCCTATTGTACTCACCCCATTTCACCTTATTGTCCCACTTTAACATATATGTAATATTCCGCATAGTTTCCTCCATATTTGGGATAAACCTTCTTAAAAAAATTATTCTGCCTATAAAAGACTGAATTTATTTCTTACTCCTAGGAATATCCATTTTTTGAATTGTTGCAACTCTATTAGGATCTATTTTGATGCCATCTTTCGAAATAATGTGACCCAAAAAATTTCCTTCCTCTAGCCCAAATAGTGATTCTTTGGGATTTAATGATATTCCATATTTCCTACATTTCGCAAAGATTGAACTTAAGTGATGTAGGTGATAATCATCAGACTGTGAATAAACACTAATATCATCAAGGTATATGAAAATAAATTTATCTTTTTCCTCTACAAAATCTATGTCCATAGCTCGCTAAAAATTCACCCTTGCATTCACTAGATCAAATGGCATCTTGGCATATTTGAAAGTGCCCTAGGGTGTGGTGAAGGTTGTCTTATCTTGGTCTTTGAAGTGAACTAAAATCTAGTTATACCATGAGAAACCATCCAACAAAGACATTCTTCTTTCTCCCACCACCTTATGAATAACGTGGTCCATCTTTGGCAATGGATAGTTGTCCTTGAGTGACACCACGTTTAATTTTTGAAAATCCACACATAATATAATTTTACCTGACTTTTTCTTTACCGGCAGCAACTTAGACAACCAATCGGAAAATCTAATAGGAACTATAATTCCAACATCATAAATATTCCTTACATCCTTCTTGATCAGGGATAGAAACACTGGATTTGTCCTCCGTAGTTTCTTCTTGAAAAGTTTTTGATCTTTTCTACTGGTATTGAATGCGGGATTATATTTTGTTTATATACTTTCAAGTCTTCATAACCCCAGGAAAACACATCAACAAACTTGGTCAACAATTCTAAATATTTTGTCTTTATTTCTTGGCTCAAGGTCTTGGAAAAATTTATCATTTTTGGGTGTTCCGATGTACCTATATTACATTCTTCAACTTATTCCCCCATAGGTGCAAGTTTTGGCCTCCTGGCCACATCATTCTGATCAAAGAGTTCTTCCAAAGGTACAAGCCCTATTGGAAGGACATTTTCCTTGAGCTGCAACACTTTCAACTATGCTCCTTTCTTGTCCAATTCCTCTTTTAACTGATTTATGAAACTTTCCTTGTCCAAATATTTTCATCCACATTCCCTGACCAGTTTCATTTTGACGAACTTCTCCTTCATTAGCATAAGATATTATATCTGCTTATCATTTTCAAATACCTTCCAATGCTTCAAATTTTCAGGGACAATAGGCCTATGTCTGACTTCCACCTTTTATTTTCCATTAACACTGTTGGACACTTCAAAATTAGAGGTCGAAGTATCTAGAGCATTTGAAACAACATTATCTTTCCTTGGTACAACAAAAAAACAATAATCATATTTTTTTTTTAAATAATCTAGGACAATGTTGCGATAAGAACACACCCGAGGATGTTTTGTCCGATATTCACCTTTTACTTGTTTGATAACCAACTTGGAATCCCCATTCACAACTATCCTTCTAGCTCTTGACTTCTTCAAAGTACGAAGCCCCAAAAAGAGTGCTTCATACTCCACTACATTGTTATTAAAATAAAAAAACTAATTTGAATAAGCATAACTTTGTCTTACCAATTTTTGGGTTCATTATCTAAACGCCCGCACCAACGCCTTCTCTTCTCGTTGCCCCATCAAAATGCATCATCCACACATGCTTTTTTATGTTCTTTTTCATTTATTATGGCCCTCAAACTTGCAGTTGTTTTGGGGACACCTTGACTGCCCTATTCCTCATTTTTTCTCTTGTCTAGTTTTCCCGTTTCATGACTGCCTTGTTTATAATTTTTGTTACTAGCACCTTCTTTTCCACTATATGAAAAATAATAATCCACTTTGTTGTCTCTCTTTTCTTCTGATTTTACTGTGTTGTCCTGCTCTGATTTTTCATCCCAAGTCTCTAAATTTTTATCCATGTCCCTTTCTTCTTCTATATATGCAATAATATCTTTATCATTGGGACATCCTTAATTGAACAACACAAATGATTCCAAATTAGATTGAAAATAATACATTGGATGATTTACGGGTTTATCCTTACTACTGATCATAAATACATGAGTGGCTCACGGTACAATCTCCTTGTCTGGAAACAGAAAAATGAAACTGTAATGTAGGACATCTCTGTTTTCATTTCTCCATTTAGTTTCATCATCCAGGACCTAGATAAGAGAATACAAAACTTGAGAGGTATATCCGCCACCACAATATCCATCACCATACATTTTGAAGGAATTTGAGTTGAGGACACCGCCACATATTTGATTAATCCCATGCACTTCACCTTGCTCGAATGAAATGAATAAAGGTGCTTGTAGGGTCTTGTAATATTTAGTCCTAACCTTTCCATGATCACCTTTGACATTAGATTGTGTGAATCCCTAGAGTCCAACATAGCATTGTGCAAACTATTATCATGCACATTCAAACTAACATAAAACGACGACACCTCTCCATCTTGTCCCTTATCATTGATCTTCGGGCCAAAAATAATAGCTGGATGATCATCAGCTACATTGACTGTATTATAAATGTTATCAAATTTCAATGCTCTCAGAAAATGGGATCTATACTGGTCATTTTTCAAAATTCACCAAGAGGGATAGACACCTTCAACTTAGCTAATTCATCTTCAAGGTTAAAAGGATTTGATACCTTTTCAGCCTCTTTATGGAAAACATCTTTCTTCCGCGACATCTTTGGATGTGTCTTCTTTCCTCTACAAAATTGTGATAGGAGTCTCCTTGTTTTGGCCACTACTACTGGGGATATGTTTCTTCACATTTTTGGCTGCCACCTCTTTCTTTGGTGCATTGTTGTTTGTTGTCTCATTCTTTTCCACGCTGCTGCCCACTGGCTCCTTTTTTCTACATTGTTTCCCACTATTCTATTTCTCAAATTATATTGTCGTTGAACATGCATTATGGCATTTTGATATCCTTTTTATACTCCTCGGATTCAGTCATCAATGCATCATTACGATAATGTGACAACAACAAATCTTCCTCCTATGTCACAAAATTTCCAAACTTCTCCTGCTCTTGATCTTCTTAGGTCAAATACATATTCTGATGCCCTTCATCGAAGAAAATAATTTGGTCCTCTTGAGATTGATCTCCCCCCTCATATTGATCCTGAGAAATTTTTTGCTAAAAAGGTGGTTTAATTTGTTGTTATGGATGCTTGAGACCTTCCTGTTCTCATGCCTTATTTGGCAGTTGCGGTTGCCTCTGGAAATTTGGGTTTCGAATTTGTGGACCAACTTGAGGTTCTCTGGATTCTTCCTAGTCAGTTAGAGAGATCTTCTCTATCATATTCTCCATGGTTTTAACCAGTGTATCAAAATTCGCATTAGAAGAAGTGGTGGTATCTTCCTTTACTATAACTCTTCTCTCTGTTTTCAACTTAGCCTTATTTGCCAACAAATTGGCCTCTACACTGACCACATTGCTTTGCATATCTTCAAGTTTTGTTTGATTCCTTTCTTTGAGTTAGTATGCCATATCAGGGTCAAAACAATTAGGATAATGGAGGAGAGTAAACCCAGGAAGAGGTTTTATTTTTGCAAGGATGGAGTTATAACCTTTATTAAACCTTGCAAAAAAATATTGAACTCATTCCCCAGGCTACCTTTCAAGACTTTTTTACTCATAAATAATTTGTAGAGGATTCTTTTTCTCGCCCCATCTTGCTAGGAAAGCATATTTTAACTCTTGATAATTAACATAAGAAATGGGGCGGGAATTCCTAAACAACTTCTTCACATCACCAGAGAAACTCTGTGCGAACAACCTGACTTTCACATCCTCATGGTCCACTTCTTCCATGTATACAAAATCTCTGATTTTATCCACATGTTGCTTTGTTTTGACCTCCCCTCTACCAACATACTAGGGAATTTTTTTACCGCACTTTTGAGGAACATCATACAATTGCGCAGGGAGAGCCAAAGGGGCATATCTTGCTGCCATAGCTATTGTTTGAAAGATAGCTACACTAACTATAGTGCTAGAAATAGGAATTGTGTGAGTAGCAAATTAAACAGGAGCTATACTATTGTATGAAATCATAGAAGGCACAGATGATGGGAAATAAAATGATGGGAAAGCATGCGAAAAATGATCAGTAGCTGAATATTGACTGTCAGATTGAAATGTTCCTGAATTCTTGGCAATATGAAGCAATTGATCCAACAAATTCTGAAAACTTTGTGACCAAACTAATGGGCCTGTAGGTGAAAATTATTTGACAGAGATGATGGGAGGTCTCAATACTGATTCGTCTAACACAATTTCAGAAATGAAATTTTCATATTTTTTCCTAAATAGAGATCTTTCGAAAACCAAATCGAATTCAATATCTTCCAAGGTAAATAATATCAAACAAGGAGTGAGATTTATTTAAAAATAACTGAGTTGATGAGGATTTTTGAGCGACCTTCTTTATATTGATAAGACTTTCAGGATTATCAATGGGCTTTGGAGGGTTTCGATCAGGATTTTGTATGGTGTGCCTCTTAGGAGCCATATTTCTGGCATGCAAATGACCTCATTAAAAGACTAAGTGGTTTTCACACTTTAGCCTATGATAAGTCTCTCTTAAGCATACATCTTTCCTAGGGAAAATTTAGACTCTTCGAGTCCTCGATAATGATGTCAATATGTTGGCACTCCATGAATTATACTAGGTCGAGGATAGGCTCACGAAGATAACCAAAAACCTCTTTGGGTTGAGAGACTGGTCTTCTCCAACTAGAGGGGGCTCCCTCATTCGAAAAACATCAAAATATAAAAGACTTTAGAGTGAAAATTTACTAAGCAAAGACCATATCCAAAGGGTTCTTTGAAATATTAAGTTGGAAATTGAAAAAAACATTTTTGAGATATGGTGTAGGTGTACGTTATCAAAGTTTATCAATAATTTTCATGCATATACCCAATAATTACACAGGTTTTTTCTTGATACACATTTTGGACAAATCAGATTTATGTAGTACAGTGGGAAAACAAAGAAAGTAACCAATCTAATATACAACATAACTTAAAAGAAACATATAACAAATAGGGAGTAGAAATGCTTCATTTGCAACTGAACATCAAGATAAAGTAAGACTAGAGAAAACTTTCTTTGAATTCCAGAAATACTCAATTCCTCCTCAAGACTTTAAGAAAATTTAACACAAGAGAGACACAAGAAAAATTATATCCAAAAGGTCATACCACAATATCCTCTGCAAAGATGTTGGGAAAATTTGCACATCTAAAAATTTCATTCATTAAACTGAAAGCATAAAAAAAATACACCAAAGTATAATGGATGGTATCAATACCCTCCAACCCTCTTTTCATTCATATTATCATCTTAGATAGGCATACATGATAGATTAATCAGTAGCTAGATACAATGTATCATCGATCCATGGAGAGGATCAACAAAAATTCAAAAAAAAAAAGAAAAATATTGTTGTTTACAAAATTTTTCTAAAATGGTAAAAGGAAAACTAATGATTCTTATATTTATCTTAAAGAAATAAAGTATCTAGACAATTATCTAACTCTTTGAACCAAAACCATCACAGAAAGGAAATAGAAAAAGCATAAAAAGCTGACAATAGACAAAGAGTGTTGCGCAGTGACTGGGTAGCACACTTCCCATTCATGTTTCTCCTCATGAATGACACTTGGTTGATGGAAAAATTGGTCTAGTAGGCGTCCAAACGTGTAACATGTTGACCCCTTTGACCTCTGACAATTGACACCTTTATAACACACATGAAAAGTTGTGGACAAGGGCTGCGTAGCACACAATCTGAAAATTCTTTCCTTCAACGCTACACTCCCTCTCATAAAAAACACAGTATGGTAGACCCTTCATCATGCCCACAACTGCCTCATACTAATAACAAAATGTTGATGGTCACTTGAAAACAAAATGTATCTTTGTTGTGCAGCAAAAACAAGAAATCTTGGAGATAATGGACAAAACTGTAAAAAATTTAGACACATGACTATTACCTCATTTTCCTCTTGTTATATACTCTGCTTGTGGAGGCTTTGACCTTACAATCTCCAAGTATGGGATCCTTCTGCTCAGTAGGCATTGGCTGAGGAGGTTTTGTCTTAGGCTGAGATTTAGATCTTGGGCTAGGTCTATCTCCAGGTGGAGGGATTTTGGATGCTTCTTTGTACTTTCTAACCAATCTCCATGCCCTGGTTAAACTTTTCTTCATATGCACCATTCTTCTCTTCAACACCAGGTTTTTGACATAAAGGTTTTTTCATTGTCTTCTTATAGGAAGTGCCCATTTGACAAAATTCTTACATATATCCAAGGTCTCGGAGGCCCCACGCACTTCTTTGTCTCATGCTTTAAGTAGATGTTCAACATATATTTCATAATCATCATGATTTTAAATATAAATCTTGCGGGAAATCACATAATATATTTTGGAACCGACGCGTTTCGAACTACCAACTATAGTTCATCATCAGGATCAACTATCCTGATGATGAAATACAGTTGGTAGTTCGAAACGCGTCGGTTCCAAAATATATTATGTGATTTCCCGCAAGATTTATATTTAAAATGTTACGGATCACAGAAGCTTGCACTCTCAATCATCATGATGTTGCATTATCCCCATCACCTACATCTGTCACTCCTCCACCTCTTCTAAGTATATTTGATACTCTTTCCATTGGTCAAAATATGGCCTATTTGATGACTGTTTCACTTCCTTCATTTGTTGCACCCATCCTTGTTTCAACTTTGCTTCTCTTGTAGTGGGGCTGCTGGATTCCACTTTGAGTTTCTTGAATTGTTCTTCAATTACAACTTGCTTCCCTTTGTCTTTCTCAACAGACTTGGAGGGTATCTTCACATATATCTTTTGAGGATCAATCTGCTGAGCTTCTTCTCAACTCTCATTTTTTTTTCCAGAAATGATATCTTCATTTGATACTGGGAAATAACTTCTTTCATTTCTGTCATCTTGGGGTCTTCTTCCTCATATTGCACTGTGTCTTCTTCAAATTGTACCTGGTAAATATTCTCCATCTCAATCTCATGTTGGTCCTCTGGAGTTTCAACAACTGTTTCAGCCACTGTTTCTTCCATGTATTTCTTAACTCTTGACCTATTCCCAGGTCTCATCACAAATTTGTCACCTTTGACTCTCTCCCCTGCTGCCACTTGAAACTTGGTGATGCAAGGTGTTGGAAATTGCTCCTTTGGATCTTGTACCTTATCTTTACCTTTTGACATATGCTTCTTTCCAAGCTGCTTCCCATGTTTACCTTGTTGTTTCTTGATGGGTTGTATATCTTTATCGTCAATTACCTTAGCTCTTTTCACTACTTGAGTGAATTTATCCTCATGTACTTTATGTCCTTTTTGTCCCTTTTCATAAGTTTTCATTGATGAAAGCTTTGTCTGTGGTGTTAAGCCAAGACCTCTGGCATCTGCAATAAGTTTTTTCTGTGATAAAAATATCTACATCTCCCATCTTGACTCTATCATCCTTGAAATTCATGGCAAAGAGACTAGCAAGCTGTGTATGGTAGCCTATATTTGGTATCCTCTGGCATAATGGAATGCACAAACATTCTCAAAAGACACTTTGATTGCTTGGGAGGAGTTCACCATGGCTAAATTTTTGGGCTCAATGCGAAGAACATCTCCTCCCTTTCTGCTTATAGTAGGAGCCATTCAACCGTAAAAACATGTGACAAAGAGACTTGACCAGCTGGAAACTACGTGTGCAAGGAAAGGAGTGGGAAGCTTTGTTTCGATGGCAACACACACTGTGCTACGCAACTGCTGCACATTGGTGATATAGGATCCTTATAGCAAGGAATACGAGCGGGAAAAGTTTGAAATCTAACCCATAAAATTCCCCAACAACTCAGTACTATACACTTGCCAGGTTTTGTACCAACAGGATCCGGTTTTGGTTGTTTTAAGTTTGACTCTGCGCATGGCAACATAGGTGTGCGCAACGAACTCTTTTTTGAAAATTAAATAACAGAGCACTACAAAAGTCAATTGCAACTTTAAACAACATCTTTGGGGAGTGAAAATCAGTGTCCTACCTTATACCAATCAAAAAAGCTTGTGCAGTAAGGGACACCTCCAATGAATGGGTTGCATAGTGGTTACGCAGTGCCCTGCGTAGCAATTGAGTAGAAGACCTCAGTTTCTCTTGTTTTCTGTGATCAAAATCCAGATTTTCATGCACCATGAACCAAATCACTCATCAGCAACCAGAAATCAACGAAAAATGGGGCTCTGTCATGAACATTCAAATTTTATTTTTTAATTAAATGGTGTGACAGACATTATTGTTTATTTCAGTGCTCCACTTTGATGAAAAATCATGTGGCAACATGTGAACTTATGAATATTTCGAGTGATGGATATGAGTGTGAGGGGGCTGGTTAATGTGTGAGGATATGGGTGTTATGTGTTCATTATGTGTAATGATTATGTGTTAAAGGGAAATAGGACTAAGGTAGAATGGGGATGTGTTGGTTGGGTATATGGGATATGAAATAATTTAGAGGGAATAATGGGATGGGGAAGTAGAATATGTAGGGTTAAAGGATAATGAATGAGGATAAGGGAAAAATAAGAATAGGAGGTGGGGATTAGCATACGATGGTGAATTTTTCATAAAATATGCAATGTAAGAAGCTGGGAAAAAAAATTAATGATTTTCAAATCATACTATCTTGAAAATCATCCCTCTGACTATAAATAGATGTCTATATGAACCTTGTAACATACCAGCCATTGGACACGACACCCTCGACTCAAAATTTACGACGATAGTTACCTAAGACTTAAACACCATTTCATTTTTCTTGACCCGAGTTTTGACAACAAAACTCATGATGACTACCCATACAATGCTTGGTCAAACTCATGACAATAAGAGGTCTATGAGTTTTGACTCATTACATGACAACACATTTCAGATTCGAAGACGTTCGACAACTGAGAAACTAACTGACTCTAACACTCTCGAATTATGGTGGTGCGAATAGGAAGCTCAAGTTTTGAGTGATACAACTTTCACATACATACTCTAATTAACATGATTCTTACACTGTTGGAAGGGTCCATTTGTGTAGAATATGAAAGCAATATTCCACACAAAAGCAGAAAATTTGTGTCCCCCAAAAAACATCATTTGATGCCTCAAAACACTTTGAGAAGGTTCTAGACCCTATTTTTCCAAATTGGGTCTGTAAGTAAAAATGGTCCTATGAGTTGATTCCTCAACTTTTTCTACTCTAAAAGCATAGAGATGGATGAAAAATAATATAATGGCACATTTTAGATTAGTTTATACAGTTGTTGCGTCATTGACACCAATACATTCTACTATTCTTGATGTTGTAGCATTCTTCTCTCTTGATGAGGTGGGAAACTATATTAATGCAAGGAGCGTCTCAATTCATAATGTGCACCTAAAAATTTTGAAATATGTAGAGAAGGCATTGTAACATTTTCTCCATGTTCGCCTAAACTAATCATTGGATTATTTGTTGCATTGGTTGTGGAAATACAAATCACATTGTAGTCCATTTGCTAGCCTCTAGGCATGCACTATTGGTATCACAATTCGCCCACGAGCATTACAAGGTATCTCTATCCTCATACCTTCATTCATCATTCTTATGGGTCACCCACAAACCCACAGTTATGGGTCCGCCACCAAAAAGCCCTTGTTACCAAATCTCATTTTCTAGGTCGCACACTCGCAGTATAATAGTTGGCCCACAAGCACAACAGGGTATCTATTTCCTTGGATCTTAGTTCATCATGGTTATGGGTCATCCACAAACCCACGGCTACGGGCCAACCACACAAAACCTTTGTCTTCAACAAAACATGGTTTTGATTCATCCACAAACCCAAGGTTATGGATAGACCACACAAAACCCTTATCTTCATTGGCTCACATTCAACAAAATCTTCTCATGAGGGAACTTCATGCAATGGGGACCATTGCTTCCTAAAGGGGGATGATTGATCTGAATAAAAAGTGGTCCATGGTATTTACCCATGGTATCTACCCATGGTATTGTAACTCAAGAAGGCTATAAATAAAAAGCTTCACTTTGTAAAAGGACAGATTGGTCCACCATGATGTAGGGAAACAAGATTTTTCCATTTTAATAAAGAATTACCTATTTTTCAATTATTATTAAGTATCACTGTATGTATTTATGTTCATTTATGTTCAATTTTTTTTGTTTCTCTTTTCTCTCCTCCTCTCTCTACATTCATAGCTCGTGGATCTTAGCCCCCTTGATCAAATCCTTTTAAAAGTTTTATCACTTGTAATCCATGGGCTCTAATACAATGAGCCACCAAAACCATGTGCCTAAACCACCAATGTGGAATGACAATTTTGGCTCTTTCTAGTCAAGTTTACCCTAATGTTCCCCCCTTTAAACTTGATTGAGGAAATCTACATGCTCTCCTCAGTTATCACCTAGGCCTTCTCCCAGATTTTTTGACCAAAGGTATGCATGTCTAACCAAGCCTTACAATCGTATGTCCGTATACATGTAATTTACAAATTTCATCTGCAAACAAATATTTTAATTATTAACCATCACTTATGCCTCCATTCTCCTGCTTCTACACACCTACTCACACCAAGTCCTCTCCTCACCAGGTATCACTCCTATGGTTGCATCTCACCCCTTTGGAGCTTAATTTTCTATCAAGAAATCTTCACATATGCTAGTCATATCTCAATCATGCTTCTCTATGTTAGCTTCAACGCCTATGCGTTTGCAATCATGACCTCCCGGTCATTTGTACAAGCCATGATCTGTTAACCTTATAATATTAAAGACAATGCAAGAGAAAATAATCATAGCAACAACACATAAAATCCTAGAAACCCCAAAACCTAAAACAATTAGCTAATAGATCTATTATTTTCTTATGTCTTAAATGCAATCATGTCTTTACTTAAAAGTAACTAACAACTTTGACTCTTTCATTAAATCACATTTACCTTCAAGTGAAAGAACTTCCATACCACCCATAATCAACTTCAAGAGTCTACACTTACATGGCATCTATGTTTAGATTTATATAACCAACCAAAAAATAACTTCAACCATAATATATGATTAATTAGGTAATTAATTCATTTAAGTGGAAGCTCTAATAAAATTTCAAATTAAACGAGGAAAAAAAATTATTTGTTTCATGTTTTATAGTCTCTATTCATTTAGAATTTCTCCAATAAGTTCTGTGGGATTCTTCCCAGGGAATCTCCGTCTCACATACTAGGTGCCGCGATGCAGATCTGACCGTCAGCAGGAAATCAATAAACGGCTAGGTTCCAGTCCGGGATTTCAGATGTGTTAGGCCCCACCATGAACTGTAATCTGTCGGATGGACTATTGGGATGGAGCAGTATAAACATTAGAATTTTTTTACTTTCTCGACAGAATTGATACAATTTTTTTTGTGGATCAGTAATTTGTTTATTTAGATTGTGAATTTAAATTATTTAAAATGTTGAGTATATAAATAAATTCAAGTCTAGAAAATGTTGAGGCATTTGATTTCCTTGAAAACTTATAATTATATTTGATTTGATTTCTTAGAATTATATTTTTGAAAACTTAAAATTCCAAAAATTCTCTACAAAATTTCAATTAAAACTTACCAGAATAAGGTTATGGATGTTCCGATGATGTAACGGATGCCTGATGCAGTCTTATAAATCCATATTTTTCTTTAATATAGCCTCTTCGGTTGATGTTCATGGTAAGATTGTGAATTTAAATTATTTAAAATGTTGAGGATATAAATAAATTCAACTCCAGAATTTTTTTGAAGTATTTGATTTCTTAAAATGATATGGAAGACGTTCTATTTCTTCTAATTATATATTTCTTCGAATTATGTAACTGAAGCTTAAAATTCCAAAAATTCTCAACAAAATTTCAATCAAAATTAACGCTATGGATAATGTTCAGATGATGTAACGGATGCCTGATGCAGCCTTATAAATCCTTTTTTTTTCATATTGCAGCTTACTTTTCTGTAAAATGGAAATGATCGATAAGTTGTGGATAGACCTCGATCCCAGCAGAAAATCAAAACAGAGTTCACAAAACAACAGTCACTCTCACTTTCTGGTAGGATTTGTTTTTAACTGAAATTTTTTGTCTCGAGTCGCTCACAGGATTAGATTATAAGTCACTCACAGGCAGGCATATATATATATATATATATATATATATATATATATATATATATATATATATATATATATATATATATATATAGCTCTGTTCAAGATTAGATTATAAGACTTGTGGACCAAAATTTACCTAATCATAGACCATATTTTCTCCTTTCCAAAATGTTTAAGATTATATTATAAGTCACTCACAGGTATATATAGTTGTGTTCAAGATTAGATTATAAAACTTGTGAACCAAACTTCCTCACCTAATTATAGACCACATCCTCTCCTCTCCTCTCCTCGATACATCTATTAAATATCCTGATTTAGGAGATCACAAAAGAGGATCTAAAACGTTACTGTGTTGAAACTGTAATAGTTTTTGGTATAAAAATGGTACTGTTTCTTAATCTTTACCCATTTCGACATAGAAATGTTATATTTTGAATGTGATTTGTAAGCCTAAATGGATTGAATGCGGCCGTTATCCATGTAAAAATTAGTTGGTGGATTGAATGTATTAATCGTTATTTTTGTAATATTTTAATCCAACCATGGATTTTGATTTACTTTTGGTTTGCTATACACCCACAAGGAATTAAAAGAAGAGGAGGGCACACGGCAGTTTCGAGCATATGGTAACCGTCAGAAGGAAAGGGAACGGCAATTTCGTTCTGTAATGGCAGCCATTACAGAAACAAATGCCGTCTGATGTGAAATCCAACTTCTAATTCAAGATATCGATACAAGTGCCGCCTGATCTGAAATCCAAATTCTCATAGCAAAAGTTGGGTTTCTCAATTTGGGTCAAGCGGATCAGGGCGCACACATGATAAAGGGGCCATCATAATTATGGGGAATTATGAATTGGGATTAAACTTCTCAACCAAGATTGTAAAGGCGACTGCAAAACTGAAGCCGGACAACGACAAAAGGCCTCTGTGGGTGTGCCCTGACGGGACAATTATTCTTGAAACCTCCTCCGAATTCTACAAGCAGGCTTATGAATTTTGCATAGCGATTGCAGAGCCGGAGAGCAGGCTGCAACAATTTCACCAATATAAAATCACGAGCGCGTCTTTGTATGGCGCGGCCTCGGCGGGGATGGATTCAAGAAAAATCATCGAGATCCTCAATCTGCTGTGCAAAACCGAGGTTCCCGCAGAGATGAGGACATTCATTCGGAAAAGCACTGAAAACGTGGGGAAACTGAAACTGTACTTGAAGGAAGGCAATGTCATTCTGGAGGGCAACACAGCACACGATGTTTCCACCATTCTGAGATACCATGAGGTCAAAAATGCCCTAGTTGGCAAAGTGAGTGATAAGAGTCTCCGGATCGATTCGACTAAACTGGTGCAAGTGAGGCAAAAGTGCAGAGAAATCAATTATCCTCTGGTCGAAGAATACGACTACAAGAACGATACTACTTGCCCCACTCTGGAAATAAAGCTCAACCCCAAGGCTATCCTTCGGCCTTATCAAGTAGGAGTCTCAACCGTATCAACTACTTTTATCTTTTAATCATTTTATAACTCTCAACTTTCTTTCAAAATACTTCATCATAAACCACAGAAAAACAAATTGTGCGCGACTTTTATCTGCAACTTCTTTTAATTTCCAATTGAAGAAATAAATATATTTTCAGTCACAGGACTTCCGTTGTCCACAGTGCTGCTTTCCATGAATGCTGTTCAGTTTTCAACATTGACAACATTCAAAAAGCACTGTGAATAATCTGAATCTTGTACCTACAAATACAAATTACAAAAAAAAATTACATAATCATATTTATCTTCTTTTTGTTTTTTATTTTTACATAATCATATTTATTTTTATTTTTTTATATGATTCATGGTCCCAGGGGACCAATCACTTCTATGTCCATGGAATATGATCACTTTCTGCTAGTTAAACCACTAAGCATAACTGCTAAACCGTCCCCCCAAAAAAACCATAACTTCTAAATAGCAAAAGTGCTGTTAAGGAACTAGCTAACCTTACCAAATGTATCTTCAGTTATAAAAGACCAAATTAAAATTATTCATTTCATTAATCAGAGTGCCCTGCTTGAATGATAACAGCCTTAATTCCTAACTTCAGGGAAAAAAATCTCTCTGCATTTTGCATTCATAAGCTGCATTTCAATTTCTTTTTAATTTTATTTCATTCATTCTCGAGAACTGATAAGCGTACTCTGTTAACAAGAATACCACAATTGACATAATCGATTGTTAAGGATTAAAAAATTTGGTATTTAATCTTGAAAGTCTGAGGAAAGTTCGTAATGAATGTCAATAGAATCTGTAAATCAGAGATTGCATGAATTTGATTTACAGATAATTAAGCAGAGATTAAATTGTAGCACACATTTATCCTGTAACTGAAAGCGGGTGCACTGAAAGAAGGGATGGCGCATGGGAACTTTGATGCAGATTTCCAACACCATTGAGATTTTCTGGGTAGAATGATTCCATTCTTAGTGCCAAACCAAAATTAGCCTTAGTTCAAGCTCGATGGTAGTTTGATAGGACATCACGAGGACTCCTCCTCACTCAATTGAATTTCCTAGTTATAAATTGGTTAATGGAAGATGTGATTTGAATCCATGGAAACGTAATTATTTCAACGAAATTCTATGCATCCTCTTTTAATTCTCAATTGTTTTTGTTGATCAGGTTAGGCATCTTTATCTGGATTGCACATTCCCTGCATTCTAAAGTAACCAGTGATATAAAATCAATTATTGAGGTTGTTCATCATTAGATCGGTAATAGACACCGGGATTATTGGGAGTATTCACACGTTCATAACAGATTTTGGGCATGCAATTAGTATGGAGCAAAGTTATACGGTTAATATTATTAGCATTTGAGATATTACATATATTTAGTTGTTTGTGGAGTAGAGTCATGTATGGAAACCATATTATTATTATCAAAAGGTGTTCCACATGTGTATGCATGGTTTTATCATAACTGATAATTACATGCCACTACAATTAGCATTTGAGATATTTTAAACATTTAGTTGTACTTCAGTTGTTATTATCACCATCACCATATATAGGTATACATGATATTTCTAGATCCAAGAATTGTGGATTTAGATTACTAAAAATAACTAGTACAACTATTAACCTTGAACTCACACAATTACAACTCAGGACAACTTGAAATACATATGACACACATAACATGGAAGCATTAATTCCAATACCCTCCCTTAATGCTTACATGGATAACATTAAAAATACATTTTACAACAATAAATAAATCCTTGTCTGACTCATCTTCATCAGCACCCACATCCACTCTAGAATCTCGCAAAAACTGCACTTTCACCACAACATCTTTGAGATGTCACTTGACCTCCATTTAAAATGTAACCTCCTCTCACCATCGTTGATGCAAGATCAACAATATTGACAACTCGGCTCGTCAGGGCTTTCGTGATAAGAACCGTCAACTGATGAACCATCTTATGGACCAACCACCATCTGTCGGATATTTCCCTTTCAGCTATCCGTCAGTTAATAGGACGACGGTCTGGATACTAGATGCATTCGAAAGTTGATCAAACAACTTGATCTTACATAGGGACTGATGTTCTGTCACCGAGGCTTTTAGTTTAAGAACTCTCAACCCTTTTTATAACCGGAATTACTAACTCACAAGAATTGATGTTTTGGACACCGGGGCTTCCAATTTAAGATACACCAACCTTTTTTTTACGAATAAAAACACAAACACCAACACCAACACCATCTCTCACAACTTCATTATAACATATAAAATAATGATATAACGAAACCACTTCAAACCAAAAGTCCCCCACAAATAGTCCTTCCAGTTCCCATATTTTTCCCTTTTGGTCCACACAACCAAACTCTTCGCTTTTGCCTTGACTTGTGTTCAGGTAAAGGAATATAAATTTGTTTGTCAAAATTTCATAATGTTCTCTCGGTGCACCATTTCTGTGGAAAGAATCTTTCAAATATCATTCTGTAATAGTATGCCTCCTTTGTCGTGGGTGTATTCTGAAGGTAAATGTACTTTGCATTTTCCATCATCATATTGGTAACATGATTTACAACATGTTCTTTCAAACTGTTAATCCAACTATAACCAACAATCCATTCAACATGTTGAAAAAGTCCTCCCCATATGCTTCATAAAGATGGGCAATAATTTCACAGTCAGATCTTGAACTTGTGAGATTCTTGTTTTGTCCTTAATTCCTCGTGGTTGTAAATCTCTCCATTTACCATGACAACTATTGTTTTATTCTCGTTATACAATGGTTGATTCTAAGATGTTAGATCGACTATGGCCAATCTCTGGTGAGGCAGAAAAAAAATTCCATGGTCGCTAATCCCACTCTAATCTAGACCTTTGTGCCTTAAGCTTCGAGAGAGTTCCAAAATTTGAGCTCGTTTGGCTTGAGATACATCAATGCAACCCAATGTGGCAAGTATTCCACACATGATTGGCCACTTCTACAGATAAACTCTTCCGATTATACATCTTGCAAGTACACTACACTGGAGAGGATGAAATGCAAAATGAATGAATGATATTCTAACATCCATGGGACTATCAGCTTCCATTATTTTTTCCTTATGTAATTCAATCCTTTTCTTACTCAAATTGATGACGAGTTGACCCAACCTTCTAACAATTTCCTCACTGAAAATTCAATGCCACGGAATTGATGCTAACATACTACGGTAACTATCCTTGATGTCTCTAAAAGCATCACATTCCAAAATCTAATGTTTTTCTGATTCCACTACCCCAGAAGTGCAAAATGTACATACACTTTCTTCCCAAGTTTCTTTAGGTCTCTTCCATTGTCATGTTTCACACCGAAGTTAATGCGAGTTAGTTCTTAATTGAGCAATAAGAACCTTTTCTCTCCATGGAATGCTAGCTCTAATGTACTCTTTTTGTTGGAGATCACAAGTGGGGTTGAATTCCTGAACATAATACTTCTTCTTTCTACCCAACTCTTTTCCCCATATACCCTTACGGAACTTCTCTAGTACAAAATTATTTAACTCCTTACTATTTCTGGGACATGCATTAAGGTAAATATTCCATTTTTGTATCCATTTGTTGTTTTGTCTCATCCATGATTTCTTTCTTTTACTCACACCTTCATTAAAGATAACTTTCAACTATCTACCTCCTCCCATTTTCTCAATTCTTTTTATATACCTTATAAGACGCACCATGGCAATTGCTTCGATGGGAGCTGCCCCTGTTTCACTCAAAATTATCTCATATGGAACCAAAATTTTTATTTTGAACTTGCTCATGATCAAGCGTTTTTGGATTTTTTCAATTTGTTTCCATTTTGAAACATGGATGCTCCTAGCCCACAATTCACACCCATATAATAGCACTAGACAAACTAGGAGTCCAAAAAGTACTTTGATCGTGTTCTAATTCCATACCTTTGTCTGTCTACATCTATTTTGAAGTGCATATAATGCTTTCCACCCTCCTCAAATTCTTTTCTTTCTGCAATCCTCCCAATTAAAATTGTTGTTGAAATCGATCTCGAGGTATTTCTATTCATTTACTTCTTCAAGAATTTTTCCTTCAAAGAAGAACATATTCTGGCTTTACTTCCTTAAAGAAAATAATTATTTTGGTCTCACTGGTATTGACTTGCATCCCCACTGCTTTATGAAAATGCTCAAGGGCATATAGGTGCATCTACAATCCATGGGCCGATTTAGCAACCGACACAAGATCATCGGCATATAGAAGAAGGTTTATCACAAACTCCCCCAATTAAGCACCATCCCTACCTTGCAAATTTAGTCACTCTTCCAGTTTCTTATATATAAACCAAAAAGAGTAGGGGATAAAGGGAAACCTTGCTTGACTCTGATGTCACTTCTAAAAATTTCTGAAATGCCTTCTGAAGTTCTAATTTTGAATTTCACCTCTTCATAAAGCCTATGGACATCAACTCTATATTCTAAAGGAATTTCAAGTTCTTCCATTCTACATGACAAATTATCCCTAGGGACCATGTCAAATTCCTTTTTGAATTCAACAAAGCAGCAAAATACTTCTTCTTTACTCCCCTGAACCTTTTCAACAATGTGTCTCATTGTGATACCATGACCTACTATAGAATGCTTCAGCCTAAAACATGCTTGCCCTTTTGTCGTCTTTTCTTTCACTTTTTCCCACATACTTATTCTATTTTCTACCATGCCATTGAAAATCTTTGCAAACAAAGGATTGATCATAATGGTTCTATAGTTGGAAGGATTATTAATGTCTCCACTTTTAAAAAGGGTAATCGCTAGAAAAGTTGTCCAATCCCTTGGGAATCCTTGTTGAATGATGTTCTTGAATATTTCCATGATGTGTGGTGCCAAAATGTTCATTCCCCACTTTAGATATTTTTCTTGAACTTCAACTAAGTCCTTTGCCTTCCCTGTTTTCAACTTTTTAATTCCTGCCTCCACCTCATGTACTGTGAAAAGCTTTGTAGATGTGTTGATCGTGGGAGGAGGATCAACCTCTTAATTCATTTTCATAGAGTTGCCTAGTAAAACCACTTTTTAGTTGTAATATTATTTTCAAATTTCTTCTTGGAAGAAAAACACGGTTGCTCGAAGCTTATGATTGAGTGGAGCTCTTGACAAAATTTCCCTCATTCAAAATGTGGAAAAGCTAAACCCGCCATCTTTTCCTTATTTCCCACACATCAGAAATAAAATAAAAATCCTCACAGCTCTACTTCTAAACTAGCAAATCACAACATCTCAACACCACGAAACAAACAAGATACACGAGAAAGAATTTAAAAACAATAGATCACACATTCTATTAGACTAATTTATTTGCAATTTATTTGCAGATTATCACTTTTCCTGGCTCTTTCATCTTCCTGGCCTTCCCATAATGGAATAAAGCCAGAATAGGCTCGGATACCATGTTAGAAATATGAAGAGAGAGCAAGATATTTTTCACACAACAAAAACCACATAATGATACTGTTGTGGCTCATTTGCATTTACCTTTGAAATATGTTTCAAAACACCAAAAAAAAAAAACTTATATGTTAGAAAATGTAAAAGTTTGTGTGTCATAGAATAATTTTGATTTATATGTCAGTACATTAACATTAGGTGAGATGTCAAGGTGGGTCGAGTCAAGCTCATTCACATGCAGAACAATTCAAGAGACGGATCGATGGGCACGTTCAGAGCATTACACGTTGAATAAGGTCAAGTCAGGCTCATTCGTAAGCTTAGGAGGGACCAGCACGATAGGATGTCGGATAAGCTCAAAAGGGTTACACCATGGAGCAAATAAACTAATTTCCCAAAGGCTATGAAAGGGAATATTTCCCTTGAACACTTAAGAGGTTTGGAGGACGCGCAAAGGGAAAAACGAACGGTCGAGATCAAAGAGTAGAACTCGAGTGGAGAGATAGATGACGAAGATTAAATCGCAAATCGACAATTGCAAGTTTTAAAGAATAAGTGTGGAGGTAAAGGTTAAAATCGTTGAAGTGCGATATGTGATGTGGTGGGTGTAGAAATTATATAACTTATATGTTATATGTCCAATATTCTCCTGATTTCACACTATTTTAACTTCATGCAAAATACATAATCTATTCCACCATTGATAATTTGTGGAAATTAAATCAAGATTGCAAATGCACACATGAAATAATAAAAATTCACACACATTAACACAATTGTTTAACGAAAAATCCTGAAGCTGAAAACCCCAACTATATGTATATAATATATGTCATAGAGATCATGTAAAAATCCTCATACAAAGCTGATCATATCAAGCTCTCAGCACAATACAATCGCTACACACTAATCAGGCCCGATCTTGCAAATCCATGCACCAAGATTTGCCACCTGCTAGCCTACCTCTACTGTGCAATCCATGCTGAAGAATGGCTTAGAATGAACTCGAATTACTCCATCCTTGCTCACGCAATCCTCATTGGCATCTCCACTGAGTGTTGGATGCAATCAATGCATCACTATAGTCACAACTGATAGTCACACTTGCTCTTTCACCTACCTCTCCACTGGTCTCCACTAAAACTGCCATGCACTGTTGTTAACTGATGTATTCTTCAGTTGATTAATGAGTTATTATTTTGTGAATTAATTAACTAATTAATTCACTCCACTCTCACTAGTGTATCATTCAGTTAGACTAGATACAACTATCTCAACTGAGCCTAACTGATTTAAACTAAATACAACTCCACCAACTACTTCTACAACTCCACCAAACTCTGTCACATGAGTTCTAACTAAATTCTTCTATGCATTAGCTCCAGTAAACCCTCAGGAATAGCGTAATTCCTTCTGTCAGCTTTTGTGCCACATCTGTGCACTTAACTGAAGTGCTCAAAGAGAATAAGATACTATTTAGAGTCCAAATGTTATTAAGAGCTAATAATTTTCAACATATCTATTTTTAGACTAGCAATCTAAAAATAGATTTCGCCCAATATTTCTAAAAATAGAATTCCATCTATTTTTCCAACTTGACCAACCATCCACAAATAGCCATCCTGCAACTCATAGAATATGATCGACATGTCTAAAAATAGACTTTGCGCCAAAAATAGCCTACGGGCCCACTTAGTGAAGGTGACTCTTTTCACTAAGCTCATCATCTTGTTGAATCTCAACAATGGGGCCCAATCAAAAATCACAAATCCCAAGTTTTAAAGAATAAGTGTGGAGGTAAATGTTAAATTTGTCGAAGTATGATATGTGATGCAGTGGGGCCCGATCGCAAGTCGGAAGTAGTGAATTTTAAAGGATAATCGCGGGAGATAATTTCTAAAGTCTTCGAAGTGCGATGTGCGATGCCCGATGGGACCCAATTGCATATCGCACATCGCTAGTTTTAAAAGATAGGTGTTAAGGAAAATTTAAAGGCAGTAAAGGGTGATCTACGGGTGGATGTGATGCGGTTTCAACAATGAACTCCAAAGTTTTTCAGATCTGGAGGTAAGGCATTTCTCGTGTTAAACCGTGTTGGAGGAAGAAAAGAGGGTTATAATGTAAAACCAATGAAACGCCTTGGTAATGAGAAATAGGCAGAACATGGTAGAGAAACTTGGGTAAGTGACCCAACGTAGATCAAAGGAGAAGAGGAAGATTCGGGTGGCAGGTGATATGATTAACAACATTTGAAGCATAGGGGCATAGGCAGAGTCAGGTAGAAAAGCCTACAATGACACTGTTCGAGGCACAACAGCTAGGTCAAATCGAGCACTGAGGAGTCGTTTCAGAGCTGTGAAACCATTGCATCATGACCAGAAAGGCCACCTTGGCACTTCGGGAGGATGCATCAGCAACAATAGATTCAACAAAACAAACTAAATATCCAGTTTTAATTTTCTTTCTCAAGTATGATTGCATAAGTAATCTTAACAGTTTAGGTAGCCGAATAGTTTCAAGAAGTTCAGCAGTTACTAACCACTATGATGTATTTAAGTAGATAGAAATAAATAAAATATGTTCCGAGTTTTGGACCTCTGGAGGACTGTTATTTTAGAACCAAATTCTCTAAGAAATTAATGAAAGAAGATCAAGTTTCCTACACCTATTGATGTTGATACATATTTCCTATTTTTCTTGTGTCTATTCCTCTTTGAATGAATTGAAGTAATGTAGTAGCTGGTCTCTTAACTAAATCTATGAGTAAGAGTTAAATCACCTTAATTTGTGCTCCTTCACCTCATCTCTTCTCTCTTCACAAACTCTTGATGAAACTTTAAAGTAATAGTTTTTATGATTTCAGCATATTATTTTGAGTTTCTTATTTTTCCATGAATTTCCTCTGAAACTTAGAAGTGGTAGATTCTTTGTTTTCACCATATCATTTAGAGTTTCCTTTACAGTTCTTATTTTCATTCTATTCGAATATTAACAGTTTATGGCATTGTGAAGGTTTCCATTATATCACATTATTGAGGGTATTAAATGATTGAATTCCAAGGGTGTTAAACAGAGGCCATTTGATATTGTAATTATGGCGTACATCTATGAAATGTCTCAAGCACTGATTCTTTACCACAGCTAAGGGATTGTTTCTTGAGATACAACATTTTCTGGCGTCGTTGCTAGGGACGAAGAAACGAAGTTTATTTTCCCTGTTTTTTTCGTATTTTTTCCTCTGGTTCTTTAGTGAGGAGGAAATATTTGGTTGTGTTTGTTGTTTTCAAAATTGTGGCTTCCAAAAGGCCTCACACGAGGTCAGATACCTCACAACATATAGTCCCTACTTTTCTAGATCTAGAAAGATAGGTTTCTAAAAAGGCTCAGAAACCTGAAACTCCTTTAATCCCTGATCCTGCATTCCCTTCTCCTGCCAGCAATTCTCATAACCCTTTGTTTGAAGATATTTCCAAGGAACTCCCTTTATTGGAACAAGATAACCCTTCCACACCCATTTATTTTCAAGAACCTCAATTAGAAGAACATTTCTTTGAGTCTATTTCTTTTACCTCCACTCAAGCTCAACCAAATATAGTTGTTGGTCACTCTATTATTGTCCATCATCTGACCCCCATATCAATTTTACCTCCACCTTCATTCACTTTCATAGCAGGTTCATCAACCTCAACTACCCAAGGAGCAGTTAACCAAGTCGTTATTATGGCAGCACCAACTTTCTTAATGGATAGATATGCACCACTAAATCTTATGCAACCAATGAATGTCATGCCTCAAGAATACCTCAAATTACTTCTTCATTTCACTGGAGAAGACGAAGTATCTACAGAACAACATTTACCCTTGTTTTTCACTTTTGCTAAGAATTTAAATGTAGAACATCTTGATGTTGTGATGAGACTATTTGTGTGGTCTCTAAGTGGAGAGGCTAGTAAGTGGTTCAAAGGTTTACCAAATGATTCCATAAATGACCGGGAAGATTTAGAAACTAAATTCACTCGGAGATGGGGATAGAAGAGAGATCATGGTTACTCATTAACAGATTTTAATGCGATTAAAAAAAATACTAATGATAACATTTCTGAGTTTATAAAAATATTCAACAAATTGTACAATAGTTTACTTGCAGAGATGAAGCCCCCCCTGTAGGAGAAAAGGTAGTTTTTTGGGGGGCTTTTGAAGTTGATTTTAGCTTTACATTGAGATTTTTGGGGGGCTTTTGAAGTTGATTTTAGCTTTACATTGAGAGAGAGAAGAGCCCCCACTGTTGAGCAGATATAGATAGATTATTTAGAAATTGAAGTTAATATGACTGCAGCTGGAAAGGCGAGAGGGAAACAACCAGTCCAAGAGGAGGGGAAGGTAAAAGAAGAATCATCATAAGATCTAAGGATTGAAGATATAGAAATGGTGATGAAAAATTTGACAAATAAGCTAGCTAAGATGGAGCTAGAAAATAAAAACTCCCAAATACAAGTACAAAAAAACCGAGGGGGGTTTAACCCTCAATTCAGAAGAAATCCCCTGAAAATTTTGTAGAGGAAAAAAAGAGATCAAGACCAGGCTCAAGCACTGTTGTATATGGAAGTAGCAACCACAGAGCCAACAGACAATGACCAAAGCAAGGCTGAGGATCATGTATCTTCTATGTATTCAATAGAAGCGGATGAAGAGGAAGATTGCGCGGAAGAATATGTTGAAGTTGAAGTTTATTTTGATCAAAATGAAATGGATGAATACTATAGGCAATTCAAAGACTTCGTGCAAGCTGAGTTATATAAAAAATATGATTTAAGGTCTAGAAACAGATCTAGAGTGCAGGATAATGTAGGTGAAGAACAAGGTTCCATTCCTCCTCCAATGGCGACTCGACAACAAAATGACTTTGTGAAAAAGGTCATTAATAGGAAATAACGTACAAACTCACTCAAGAGAACAAATGTGCAACAGGATGAATCTTCAGGACAAATCAGTTGACACTGATATTTTGGAGAGAGTTGCTCCTGTACCTGAACAAGAAGCATATTCTAGAAAGAGTGAAGAAGAACCTAAAAAATTTGTTAAGCAAACTCATGCCTTTAGTTTGGTAAAGGAGTTGGAGAAGATTAAAATTTAGGTACCTCTTCTAGAATTGGCTAAAATACCATCTTACAAGAAAGAAATTTCAGAGTTTATTAATCTCACACAGGTGGAAGATATAAGTGACAGAGTGAACCTTCAAGAAGAAAATCCAGTGTTCCCCTTTGGCCCTAATGTAGAATAAGTAGATCCTTTTGTTCCACCCTTTTATATTTCTCTGTTGCTTCATGATTTTACTCTACATAATTGCATGTTGGACTCAGGAGCGTCCCATAACCTCATTCCATTGTCTGTTATGAGGGAGCTTAACTTACAGATTACCAAAACTTATAAGGATATGTATTAATTTGATTCCAAAAGGATGAAATGTGTTGGGTTGATTAACGATGTAGCAGTTTCGTTGTCACAAATCCTAGGAAAGAGTATAGTCATGGATGTAGTGGTTGCTAACATCCCAGCCAGGTTTGGAATGCTCCTGTCATGGTCTTGGGGAGCTAAGTTGGGAGGTGTACTAAAGTTAGATTTCACTTATGCTATCATTCCATATTTTAATGGGGAATAAAGGATATTGTACAAGGAAACAAGGTTTGTGAAGACCACCTCTAAGAAATATGCAAGAAATTCCCCCATTTATAGTCAAGAAACATAAGATCTTCCTTGTTTCATGCTGCATGAAGATGCAGAATTTACTGAAGACATAGGGAAGCAACTCTCTTTAGCAGTTGCAAATAACGATCTGCACTGAAAGAAGATTTGGAAGTGCTACTTTGATGGAACCTACTCCAAGGAAGGCATATGTGCTAGATTCTTGCTAATATCACTAGAAGGTAACCTCATTCCATTCTCTTTTAAACTATAATTTGATTCGACAAACAATGTGGCTGAATATGAGGCCTTAATCTCAAGCCTTCAAGTTGCTAAATAGATGGGGGTTCGATGTATTTCAATTTATGGTGACTTTGATTTGATAATAAGGCATATCAATAATCATATCAATAATCATTGTCAAACCAAGCATCCGAGATTGAGATCGTATAGGAATGAAGTTTGGGATTTGATAGAAAACTATTTTGAAGCCTTAAATCTTCAGTATATTCCAAGGGAGGAGAATAGATTGGTCGATTCTTTAGAAATTGCAGCCAACACCTTCAAACCTCCCATAAATCTTAGGCTAAGGTACAAAATTGAAGTTAGGCATAGACCTTATATCACCGACAATGTGAAACATTGGCAGGTGTTTGATGATGATGAACAGATAAATCAATTCCTGAAAAATATTGGAAACTTTGAAGATGCTGAGATAGACCAAGAGAAAGAACAAACAGAGCAGAGAGTAGAATTAAGAAACCTCAAGCAGTCAATAGGTGAACAGAAGATTATCCAATTGAAAGATAATGTGCTCCCTATAGGGTTGGTTCCCCACGAAATATTGTTTGATGCCAATGATGTTGCTGTTGATTCGAAGAAAACACATCAAGAAGAAGAGATGGAAGATTGTAATTTGGGAAATCAACAGGTGCCCAAAATAGTGAAATTTTTAAAAGGGGTTCCCAAAAACTACAAACAAAGATACATTGATATTTTTAAGAAGTATATGGATGTGTTTACTTGGTCGTATGAAGACTTGAAAACATATGAAAAAATAATTATTCAGCATAAGATTCCATTGAAGGAAGGGCTCAAACCAGACAGACAGAATCTTAGATAGATCAATCCCTTGTTGTTAGCTCCAATCGAAAAAGAAGTGAAGAAACTGTTGCAGATGAAAATTATAGTCCATCTCAAATATTCAGACTTGGTTTCCAATTTGGTCCCTGTAAGAAAGAAGAATGGAGGGATAATATTGTGTGTAGAATTTAGGAACTTGAACCGATCATCTTTAAAAGATAGTTATCCTTTTTCGAAAATGGATTATGTGTTACAAAAGGTGACAGTATCTCACAGGTTGTCTATGGTTGAGAAATTTTCTGGGTATAATCAGGTAGCAGTGAAAAAGGAAGATCAGAAGAAGACTGCTTTCACTACGCCATAGGGCACCTTCATGTACGCAAAGATGTCATTTGGCCTTATGAATTCAGGTGCAACATTTTAGAGGGCCATGGACATAACCTTCGTTGGTGACAAGTTTTTAGTTATATATCTAGATGATGTAATTGTTTTCTTGGGGTCAGATGATGAGCACTTGGAGAATTTGCAAAAAAAAATTCAAAAGTGCAAAAAGTTTGGTCCGTCTTTAAATCCCAAGGGATATTTATTTGCCTTAGAAGAAGGTAAGTTATTGGGTCACATAGTTTCTAAACAAGGAGTAAAGATTGACCCACCAAGGGTGGAAGCCATTCAGACTATTCCTTTACCCAGAAGCAAGAAGGATATCCAAAGATTTCTGGAAAAAATAAACTTTTTGAGGAGGTTTGTGCCCAATTATGGTGAGATCATGAGAATTATAACAGATATGTTGAAGAAAAATGCAGAAGTGAAATGGGATAAGGAAGCAAGAGATGCATTTGTTAGAATAAAGGAAGCACTGCAGGAAGCTCCAGTTATGATTAGTCCAAACTATAAAAATGCCTTTCAAGTATTTTCATTTGCATCCCCCACTACTATTGCTGTTGTGTTGTTGCAGAAAAATGAAGAAAATAAGGAGCAGCCAGTTGCATTTTTCAGTAAAGTTCTAAGAGATGTTGGGCTCAAATACAATATTCTAGAGAAATAATTATACGCTTTTATCAAAGCACTGAAAGCCTTTAGGACTTATGTGTTGTAGTCCCAAATAACTTCTTATGTTCCTAATTCTACTGTGAAAGACGTGTTGATCCAAAGTGATGTTGAAGGAAAAAGGGGGAAGTGGATAGCAAAAATACAAGAGTATGATTTGGACATCAAACCCACCAAGCTGGTCAAGGGATAGGGTTTAGTGAAATTGTTGACAAAGACAAATTTTCAAACCTTGGGAATTAATTTGTTGGCACCAGCAGATGGAGTTGTTAATGAAGAAGGTCAAAGCAAGTCCAAAACAGGTATTCAATACAAATTTTTGTGCTCTGATTGGTATAAGGATATTGTGCACTACCTGTTTTTCTTTTCTTGTCCAACTTCACTAAATGGAACAAAATATAGAGCTCTCAAGCTCAAGTCTCAGCCATATGTTATCATAGAAGAAAAGCTATACTGGAAATATCTTGATGGTATTTTTCTGTTATGTTTGATTGAAGGAGAATATATTGAAGTCACCAAAAAATATCATGAAGGTCTGTGTAGAGGACATTATAGCTGGAAGGTCACTCCTCTTAAGATTCTCAATTCATGCTTCTATTGGCCAACCCTATATGAATATGCTTATAGACTCATCAAAAGTTGTCAGAAGTGTCAGTAGTTTGCTAAAAAGAAAAAACTTGCTCCATTATCTCTCATCCCAGTATTTATTGAAGAACCTTTTAGGTAATGGGGTTTGGATTTTATTGGAGAGATCAATCCACCATCAAGTGGAAAGTTCAAGTTGATTATGACTACCGCTGATTATTTTACAAAACGAGCTGAAGTAATACCGACAAAAAGGGAAAATGACCAACTAGTGATGAAGTTTCTGGAGGAAAAAATCTTCAGCAGATTCGGATGTCCAATCAAAATTGTGACTGATAATGCTTAGGTACTCAACTCTGGTCGTTTCATCAATTGTTGTCAAACATATAATGTAATTTTATCACATTCCACAACATATCATCCCCAAGGGAACAGATTGGCAGAGTCCTCAAATAAGACATTGGTCAGAATCTTAAAGAAGACAATCACCGAGAATCAGAAGGATTGGGGCATGAAGTTGAAGTTTTCCCTCTGGCCAGTTCAAGTCAGTACCAAGAGATCTACTGTAAAGTCCCCCTATGAACTAGTTTATGGAACTCAAGCATTGTTCCCTACTCAACTGGTTAAACTAGTGATTTCTTTCCTTCAAGAAGCTCAGGAAGAACCTAATGCTCTGGTAAGGAGATTGAGAAAAATAATTCAATCAAGTGAAAACAGAAACAAATTCACGGATAACTTGATTACTTATCAGGAAAAGATGAAGTCTATATTCGATAGGAAAGCAAAAGAGGTTCTCTTTCAAGCAGGAGATATGGTACTGAGATGGGACACCAGACAAGAAGACAAGGGGAAACATGCTAAATTTGATCCTCTCTGGTATGGTCCATACATAATCTCTGAGGCATGGTCAAATAACACATTCATTTTGGAATATCTAGATGAAGAGATAGTACGGTTTCCTGTGAATGGGCAGTATCTGAAGCATTATTTCCAGCATTAAAAGTCAACACTCCACCGTTGTAAATACTGGATCTCTCATTATTCATATGTCACCAAGAAATATTTGACTGCATGCCCAATGGATAAGGCACTAGTCTACGGTTCTTAGCGCTTCAGTGGAAGAAAGAACTATCCCCAGGTGGAGCTAGATGTTATAGCTCATTTGAATTTACCTTTGAAATATGTTTCAAAACATCCAGAAAAAGAATATATGTTAGAAAATGTAAAAGTTTGTGTGTCATAGAAGAATTTTTATCTATATGTCGGTAGATTAACATTACGTGAGGATATGTGAAGGTGGGTCGAGTCGGGCTCATTCACGTGCAGAAAAGTTCAAGAGTTGGACCGATGGGCACGTTCAGAGCATTGCACGCTGAACAAGGTTGAGTCGAGCTCATTCGCAAGCTCAGAAGGGACCAGCGCGGTAGGACACCGGATAAGCTCAGGAGGGTTACACCGTGGAGAAAACAAACTAATTTTCTAAAGGCAGAGAAAGGGCGCATTTCCCTTGAACACTTAAGAGGTTTGGAGGAGGCGCAAAGGGAAAAATGGATGATCGGGATCAAAGCGCAAATCTGGAGCAGAGAGATAAATGGCATAGATTAAATCAAAAACCACCAATCGAAAGTTTTAAAGAATAAGTGCAGAGGTAAATGTTAAAAGCACCAAAGTGCGATATGCGATGCGGTGGAGCCAAATTGCAAATCGCCAATCTCAATTTTTAAAGAATAAGTGCGGAGGTAAATGTTAAAAGCGCACCAAAGTGCGATATGCGATGCAGTGGGGCCCGATCGCAAGTTGCAAGTCGTGAATTTTAAAGGATAATCGCGGGAGGTAATTGCTAAAGTCTTTGAAGTGAGATGTGTGATGTGTGGTGGGACCCGATCGCATATCGCACATCGCTAGTTTTAAAAGATAAGTGTTAAAGAAAAGTTAAAGGAAACAAAGGGTGAAGTGCAGGCTGATGTGGTGCGGTTTCAACAGCAAACTCCAAAGGTTTTCGGATCTAGAGGTAAGGATTTTCGCATGTTAAATTGTGTCGGAGGAAGAAAAGAGGGTTATAATGTAAAACCGGTGAAACGCCTTGGTAATGAGAAATAGGTTGAATGCGGCAGAGAAACTCAAGTAAGTGACATGACGCAGATTAAAGGAGAAGAGGCAGAGTCAGGTAGCAGGTGATATGATTAAAAACATTTGAAGGACAGGGGAATAGGCAAAGTCAGGCAGAAAAGTGTATAGTGGCACTGTTTGGGGCATGACACCTCGGTCAAATCAGGCTTTAAGGCATCGTTTCAAAGTTGTGCAACCATTGCATAATGACCAGAAAGGCCACCTCGGCACAAAACGAATGAAATTTCTAGTTTTAATTTTCTTTTTCAAGTATGATTGCATAAGTAATCATAACAGTTTAGGTAGCCAAATAGTTTCAAAAAGTTCAGTAGTTATGAACCACTGTGATGTATTTAAGTAGATAGAAATAAAGAAAAGGGGTTCCGAATTTTGGACCTCTCCAGGACTGTTAGTTTAGAACTAAATTCTCTAAGAAATTAATGAAAGAAGATCAAGTTTCTTACACCTGTTTATGTTGATACGTCTTTCTTGTTTCGATATGTGTCTATTCCTCTTTGGATGAAGTGAAGTAATGTAGCAGTCGGTCTCTTAACTACATATACGAGTAAGAGTTAAATCACCTTAATTTGCGCTCCTTCACCTCATCTCTTCTCTCTTCACAAACTCCTGATGAAACTTTAAAGTAAGAGATTCTGTTATTGCAGCATATTATTTTGAGTTTCTTCTTTTTCCACGAATTTCCTCTGAAACTTAGAAGTGGTAGATTATGTGTTTTCAACATATCATTTAGAGTTTTCTTTACAGTTCTTCTTTTCATTCCATTATAATATCAACAGTTTATGGCATTGTGAAGGATTCCATTATATCAAATTATTGAGGGTATTAAGTAATTGAATTCCAAGGGTGTTAAACAGAGGCCATTTGATATTGTAATTGTGACGTACATCTATGAAATGTCTTAAGCATTGATTCCTTACCACAACCAAGGGATTGTTTTTTGAGATACAACAAATACTATTGATTTTATATACATTCCATATATAGGTATACATGATAGTTCTAGATATGATAATTGTGGATCTATATTACTAAAAATAACTAATACAACTATTAACCTTGGAACTCAGACAATTACAACTCAGGACAACTTGGAATACACATGGCACACATGACATGAAAGCATTATTTCTAACACTTATGACTACATTTTGAGTTTATTAGGACTAGACCCAACTGTCTTTAGTGCATATCTACATCTATCTAGATTCATTACTATGGTATGTAATTAGATTTCTATCTTATCATTTTTGTGCTTGAATATAATTCATTTATTATTTATCTCAACTTTCATTCTTTTTTACAATGTGCAAGTTTTATTCATTGGTTTCTAGCTACATCAATTAAGTGCAAGCTCAACTGCAATTTCACATTGTATTAGAGTCCATGGGAGCTAGAAAGGAGGAGCATAAACAACATTTTAATAGTTACCGAAGATTGGAGCTATTAGAGATGATGGAGTTTCCACCTCTCCCAATTTTCATGCCATATATCTATTTCGAATGGAACCAAAGGTTTTGCTTCAACTCAAAAGTAGAGACTTGTATTACATAGTTATGGGAACAAAAATTGAGTCAAATTCCATAGCTGAAATTTCTAATATTTCAACTACATGGACAAGGCTTTCATTCTCCAATGCTTATCGATTTCTCTAGAATTCAAGTTGAAGCGTGCACTACTCCAAATGAAGTTTGGATTACTTTGTACTCTCTTTAGGAAGCAAAGTAATATGTAAGGTCATATTTTTTCAAAATTAACTCAATTCATTACATCTAAGTAGTTTTAAAAATATTCAATATTTCTTCACAAGGTCCAAAGCCTTGCTTGTCAATTGAAAGGATGTAGAATCAACAAATTAAATGAAGAAAGTCAATTAAGCATTGCTCTATTCTCAAAATTAGGTTCAGAGTATGTTGTATTTGTTTTCATTGTGATACATTAGGGGAATTTTGAAAATCTAAAATGGGTTGCCTAAAGAAAATAATAAAATACGAGTTAAAATAATAAAATAAGAGATGAATTTTTAAGGAAAAAAAAAAAAGAGAAACTATATTTTATCATATTTTTGGCGTTATCTCCTTGTAGGTTTAACTTTCACATCCTATGAGTATGAGTATTCACTTTAGATTGTTTTAAGCACAACAACATAAAAAAATTAAAAATACATGAAAAGTTCTTGTTCAACATGTTTTGTTCAACATCAAAAGTATATTAATCCTGTAAATTGAGTAAACCTAAAAAAAATAACCTAAAATTACAATTAAAAATCAATAATTTTCTTGGTTTCATCCAAACTTCTTGGTTTTTAAAATTTGTTAGTACCTTTTCACTTTCCTCACACATTTTTTATTTCAAAATTCTCATAATGCTTGCAACATTTGAAGATGCCTTCCATCACTGGCTTTCCTATATTTCAATTCAACTATTGGTTTTGATTTTAGTTTTGGTTTTTCATACACACAAAGAAAAATATATATATAGAGGAGGGCAACCGTCAGAAGAAGAAAGGGAACGGCAATTTCGTTCTGTAATGGTAGCCATTACAGAACCAAATGCCATCTCATCTGAAATCCAAATTCTAATTCAAGATATCGACACAAGTGCCGCCTGATCTGAAATCCAAATTCTCACAGCAAAAGTTGGGTTTCTCAATTTCGGTCAAGCGGATCAGGGCGCACACATGATAAAGGAGCCATCATAATTATGGGGAATTATGAATTGGGATTAAACTTCTCAACGAAGATTGTAAAGGCGACTGCAAAACTGAAGCCGGACAACGACAAAAGGCCTCTGTGGGTGTGCCCTGACGAGACAATTATTCTTGAAACCTCCTCCGAATTCTACAAGCAGGCTTATGAATTTTGCATAGCGATTGCAGAGCCGGAGAGCAGGCTGCAACAATTTCACCAATATAAAATCACGAGCGCGTCTTTGTATGGTGCGGCCTCGGCGGGGATGGATTCAAGAAAAATCATCGAGATCCTCAATCTGCTGTGCAAAACCGAGGTTCCCGCAGAGCTGAGGACATTCATTCGGAAAAGCACTGAAAACGTGGGGAAACTGAAACTGTACTTGAAGGAAGGCAGTGTCATTCTGGAGGGCAACACAGCACACGATGTTTCCACCATTCTGAGATACCATGAGGTCAAAAGTGCCCTACTTGGTAAAGTGAGTGATAAGAGTCTCCGGATCGATTCGACTAAACTGGAGCAAGTCAGGCAAAAGTGCAGAGAAATCAATTATCCTCTGCTCGAAGAATACGACTACAAGAACGATACTACTTGCCCCACTCTGGAAATAAAGCTCAATCCCAAGGCGATGCTTCTGCCCTATCAAGTAGGAGTCTCAAACATATCAACCACTTCACCTTTTAATCCATTTTATTGGTCTCCACTTTCTTTCAAAATACTACAACGTAAACCACAAAAAATAGTTGTATGAGACTTTTACGTGCAAGTTCTTTTAAATTCCAATTTGAGAAATGAATTTATTTTTAGTGGCAGGACTCTGATTATCCACAGTGTTGTTTGAATGCTGCCTATGAATGCTTTTCAAGTTTCAAATCCTGACAACATTCAAATATCACTGTGAATAATCTGAATCCTGTACCTACAAATACAAACCACAAAAATCTTTAAACATAACAGACTTATTAAATCTCTCTGTATTTCAATTTTTTTGTTTTTTAACGTTTCATTCTCCAGAATTTAACTGATAATCATATATACTCTGTTAACAAGAATACCACAATTAACATAACCGATTGATAAAGATTAAAATATTTGGTATTTAATCTTGAAAGTTTGAAGTATGTCTCTGTTTTCCTCCCTCTCTTCGTAATGAATCTAAATAGAATTTGTAGATGAGATATTGCATGCATTTGGTTTACGAATAATCATACATACATTAAATCAGATATTACATATATTTAATTTTGCTTCAGTTAGACTAGTCGAGTAGAGTCAGGTGGGGAAACTATGTTATTATTACCATAAGAGACTTTCAAAAGTGGATGCATAGGTTTGACTATAATTTATGACGCCAAGTAAATAGGACAAGTGTTAGTTTTTTTTGAATGCATGTCTCGATTTTAGATTCACTATTATGACACATTATTATGGCTATGTATTACATGTAATTAGTATTATTATGGCTATGTATTACATGTAATTAGTATTTTGTTTTGTTTTCTTTTTCTTTTTCTTAATTTTCTTTTCTGTTTCAATTTGTAAGTTTTGTTCATTGTTTTCTAATTAGATCAATTATGTGCAAACTCAACTACAATTTCACATGGTATGAGAATTTATGGAGCTAGGAAAAAGGAGAATAAACAATATTATATTTTTGTAGGTAATAAGGATTAGAGCTATTGGAAATATGGAATTTCCACATTTCACAATTTTTAGGCCATATAATTATTTTGAATTGAAGAAAAATATTCTTTCAACTGAAAAGTAGATGCATGTATGTGATAGCCATGGCAATCAAGATTGAATCAAATTTCATAGATGACAAATCCAAATATTTCAACTACATGGACAAGGCTTTTGGTCTCTTATACTTATCAATTTCTGTAGAATTATTGTTTCATGTCGAAGCATGCACCAATCCAAATGAATTTTGGATCACTTTGGACACTCTATTTAGGAAGTAGGATGAGATCTGGGGTCATATATTTGACAATGATATCAAGTCATTAGATTTAAGTATTTTTTAAAAAAATCAAGATTTCTTCACAAGCCCCAAAGCCTTGCTACTCCAGCTGAAAGGATGTGTAATCGAAAAATCCAAGAAAGAAATATAATTAACTATTGCCATATTTTCACTCTTGCAACATGAAGACAAGTGCTCATGTGGTTTACATTGGGGAAACTAGAAGATCCTTCAAAATCAGACTGAAGGAACACATTGTAGACATCAAGAATGGAAGAATTGGATTTTTCAGCACTTCTAGAACACTCTTTTAAAATGGTCACCTTATATGTCTGGAAGATGTGGAATTAATCTCTAAGGAGAAACATTACTATAAAAGGAAGATATGGAAAGTTCTAGAGATCATAAAACATCTTAACAATTTCAACAGAAATAGTGGAATTGAGGTTAACATAAACTTGATACCCCTACTTACACAAAAATACAACTTATAATTTTCATCTATCTTTCTTTCTTCTTTCCTTAACCATTAGCATCCTCTTATTCTTACTTAATATCATTAGTCATTAATGATATTAGTTAAAGAATGGAATAATTTAATACATAGTAATCATGCGTGTAAAAAAAAATTCGGTGAAAAATCACATAAAAGAAATTAGTGTTGACGCGTTTCGAACCAGCCACCAGCCAGTGTAGTTCATCATCAGGACAAGATACATAGTAATCATCATATTACATTAATAAGTTACTTAACTAAATTAATATACATTAATTTAAATATATTAATATTTGAACAATACTTAAATATATTAATTTATTTAATTTAACATTTAAATATATAAATATATTTAATTTTATTAATATATTTAAATTTAAATTTAAATATTAATACATTTAAACATATTAAAATATTTAAAAATTAAAATTAAAATTAAATATTTATATATTAATATTTAAATATATAAATGTAAAATTAATACAAAATTAAAAATATTTAATTCAATATTAATTCATATTAAAATATTAATTAATTTAACTCGATGCATTTAATATATTTAAATAAATATTTATATATTAATCTCACTTTCAATATATTTTTACTAAAATCATATTCTCGGACTTTTTTCATTACATAATTTTTTAATTTATATTATAGCTTTTTATTTTCTTCTTCTCAACCTTTGTCTTGACAATACTCGAAACCTTGACAATTAAATATGTTTATTGTGGAGCAATTTTCGACATCACAATAATCAACATCACAAAAATATACAAACGATAATAATTATTGATAATATCATTATCAATATTAATATTGGAGATATTACATACATTTAGTTTTGCTTCAGTTGATTTTTCTAGTATAGTCATGTG
Source organism: Pinus albicaulis (assembly GCA_034641835.2). Classification (NCBI taxonomy): domain Eukaryota; kingdom Viridiplantae; phylum Streptophyta; class Pinopsida; order Pinales; family Pinaceae; genus Pinus; species Pinus albicaulis. Next base: position 347,463,254 of record CM076571.1, read on the forward strand.
GGGAAACTATGTTATTATTACCTTAAGAGCTTTCCAAAAGTGCATGCATAGGTTTGACTATAATTTATGACTACAAGGCAAGTAAATAAGACAAGTGTTAGTTTTTTTGAATTTATATCTAGATCTCCCTAGATTCACTATTATGACATATTATTTTGGTCATGTAATTAGTATTTTGTTTTTTTTGGTGTTTGAATAGAATTTATTTATTCTTTTTTTTCAATTTTCTTTCTTCTTTCCAACTTACAATTTTGTTCATTGTTTTCTAACTAGATTTATCATGTGCAAGCTCAACTACAATTTCACATGGTATGACAGTGCATGGGAGCTAGGAAGGAGGAGAATAAACAATATCTTTGTAGGTAATAAGGATTAGAGCTATTGGAAATATGGAATTTCCACTTTCCATAATTTTCACGCCATATAATTATTTTGAATGGAATCAAAAGATTCTTTCAATCCATGTATGTGATTGAGCCAAATTTCATAGTTGACAAATCCAAATATTTCAATTACATTGACAAGGCCTTCGGTCTTTCATGCTTCTCAATTTCTGTAGAATTATTCTTTCATGTCGAACCCTGCACCACTTCAAATGAATTTTGGATCACTTTGGACACTCTATTTAGGAGGTAGGATGAGATGTTAGGTCATATATTTGATAATGATATCAAGTATCTGAGTATTTTCGAAAAAAAATCAATATTTCTTCACAAGCTTCAAAGCTTTATTATTCCAGCTAAAAGGATGTGAAATTGAAAAATCCGAGGAAGAAATCTAATTAACTATTGCCATATTGTCACCTTTGCAACATGAAGTCAAGTGCTCATGTGGTAAATGTTACATCGGGGAAACTGGAAGAGCCTTTAAAATCAGACTCAAGGAACATATCGCAGACATCAAGAATGGAAGAATTAGATCCTCAGCACTTGCAGAACACTTTTCTAAAACTAGTCACTTTATATCTCTAGAGGACGTGGAATTAATATTTAATGAGAACCATTACTATAAAAGGAAGATACAAGAATTTCTAGTGATCATAAGTCATCCCAACAATATCAATAAAAATGGTGAGATCGAAATTAACATGAACTTTGTACCCCTACTTACACAAAAATACAACCTATAATCTTCATTTACCTTTCTTTCTTCCTTCCTCCCTCTTCCTTAACCACTTGGCTCCCTCTTATTTCTTACTTAATATCATTAGTCATTAATGCTATTAATTAAAAAATAGAATATTTTAATACATAGTAATCATCATATTACATTAATAAATTTACTTAACTAACTAACTTAATATATATTTTAATTAATATACATTAATTTAAATATATTAATATTTGAACAATATTTAATATATTAATTTATTGAATTTAACATTTAAACATATAAATATATTTAAATTATATTTAATTTTATTAATATATTTAAATTATCATTTAAATATTAATATATTTAAATCAATATTATATATTAATATTTAAATATATGAATCTAAAATTTATTAAAAATATTTAGTTCAATATTAATACATATTAAAATATTAATTCATTTAATTCAATATATTTAATATATTTAAATTAATATTTATATATTAATCTTGTTTCTAATATATTTTTATTAACTTCATAGTGTTGTTTTCATTATGGAATTTCTCTATTTATATTATAGCTTTTGTATTTGCTTCTTTTCGATCTTTGTCTTGACGATACTCGAAATCTTCACAATTAAATATATCTATTGTTTAGTAATTTTCGACATCACAATTACAACATCAACACCACAAAAAAAAATATGCAAACGATAATAATTAATGTTATTATATAGTAGTCAACTTTATTAATATTAGTATTATTAAATATTAAACTTTTTTCCCAAACCCTAATAATATTATTAACATTATTATTATTATAGGATTCAACTATTAATAATGCATTTAATTATATAATAATAATTATAATAATATAGACAAACTTAATAGTAATATTATTATTATTTTTATTATATGTAACCTTTATTAATATTAATGTTATACGGTAGACCAAGGGTCAACTATTAGTATTATATTCAATCGTACCACATTGGTTGGCCATAGTTCCAATGGTTTATTTTGATTGACCATAGTTGATGTTGGTATATTCTCATTGTGATTCAAGTGGATATCAGTGGCCACCCACCTATTCCATTTGGATTCGCGCCATCAATTCTTGCAGCTTTTCACTTTTAGCACAACTTACTATTTTTAGCAGGTTTTCGGGTCCTACACTCCCAGAGCCGTTTTGGGGCCTTAATGATCCATGTGGATATTGGTAGCCACCCACCTATTCCACTTGGGGCCCATCATTGTCTCTTTCAGTTTTTCAGTTTCAACACAACTTACTATTTTTGGTAGTTTTTGAGGTCCTGAACTTCGGGACCTATTTTGAGGTCCTAAACGACGTTTTTTGGGAAAACTGAGAGTGACATGGATAGATATTTCTAATGAGATATTGAGCACGTATTGAGCACGTTAAACAGAGATCGTATGTCAAAGTTACATCCTCAGGAAGTTGAAACACCAATTTACCCGAACGGGGCCCATAGTTTTGCGCTTTATCTCCTAGGGTTAGGTTTTTGGACGTTTGGAGATTTCCATTGTTTCTCAATAATAAATAGGCCCTCGAGTCTCATTGTAACATAGTTAAGAGGTATGTAGCCACCACATCTCTTCTTATAAATATGCTACCAACACCCTAGCTATTTTTATTTCCATTATGTCTGTAAGCATATTTCAGTCATTTGTTATTAATAAAATGAAGCATTGTGTTCCTGCATAAATCTGGATCACATTAACCATAATTGATAATGATTTATCTTGGTTGACCATGGTTGATGTTGGCATATTCTTATTGACCATGGTTGACTATAGTTGACAATTATTGATCATGGGAGACCATGGTTGACCATGGTTGACCATGATTAACCATTATGGTTGACCATATTCAACCATAGAGACCTTGGTTTACCATTTTCAACCATTCTAACCATAGAGATATTGATTGACCATTATGGTTGATCATGGTTGACCATGGACGATCATTGTTGGCCATGGTTGACCATATTCTACCATTCTAACCATGTTCATATTGATTGATCTTGGTTGACCATATTTAATCTTAGTTGACCATGTTTGACCATGGTTAACCATGGTTGAGCTTGGTTGATCATGGTTGCCCATGGATGACCATGGTTGAATGGTTGACATGGTCGACCATTCTAACCATAAAGATCTTGATTGACCATTATGGCTGACCATGTTTGGTCATGGTTGACCTTAGGTTGACCATGTTTGACCATTTTAATCATGTTGATATTGTTTGACCTTAGTTTACAATGGTTGACCATGGTTAAAAATAGTTGATCTTGGTTGAACATATTTGAGCATCCTAACCATAGAGATCTTGATTGGCCATTATGGTTGATCATGGTTGACCATAGTTGATCTTGGTTGATCATGGCTTACCCCTATGTTTAACCGCAGTTGATCATTGTCGACCATGGCTAACCAGGGTTGACCTTGGTTGACCATGTTTGAACATTCTAACCGTGTTGATCTTGGTTGGCATTGGTTGAGCACAATTGACCATGACCAGTCGTGGTTGAACATGGGTGACATTGGTTGACCATTCTAAACATGTTGATCTTAGATGACCTAAGTTGGCCATGGTTGATCATGGTTGACCATTGTTCGCCTGATTAGCCATGGTTGATCATGTTTGAACATACAGACATTGATTGAACATCATATTCAGCACGAAAGACTTTGGACAACCAATCTAACCATATATTTTGATTGCCATTGACCATAAATATTATTTTTACAATCTAACCATATATTTTGATTGCCATTGACCATAAATATTATTTTTACATTAATAGTATATTTATGTATAATTAATATAATATTATTAATATAATAAATTATTAATACAAAATATTATAATGACTATTAATCTTATTATTAATCTTATCAATATTTTTCGAAAGAAAATAGTAATTGACATTAATGTATATAATATTACAAACATTTTTATTATAAACCTAATAATAAAAATGAAGATTATTATAAATAAAACATGTCATAAATTAATACAAACTAAAATAAACATGCCTCAAACGTAAATAATAAACTAATAAAATCTAAAATAATAAATCTAAAACCCAAAACATAAACCAGCTTTTATACGGAGTAATAAACATGACAGATAATAAACCTAAAACTAAAACATAATAAATCTAAAACATAAATATCATAAACATTAAAACTATTATAAAGTTGACTTAGTGTGAAACTAAAATCTGAAAGGAACTACTAAATATTATTATTAAGACAACAAGTAAGTATAGTTATCTACATAACCCCTCTAAACAAAGTGCTTGATCCACATCATGAATAGTTGTGATTATGGGAAGTGTAAACATAAATCTATTTGTAGATTTTTCCTTCAGGTTGAAGCAATGTGGAAATAAACTATTTTTTTATCATTACTCTGTTTTTCATCTCTACCAGAAATCTATGATGGTCAATCAACATCATTAGAAAATAAATATGAATGCATTGTTTGAATGATCATTTATTGTATGGTTCACTATGTGTTGACTTGGTATTGCGTGCAATTAATATGTGATCTGCACAACAATATGCATTATTAAGTAGGTGTAATGTGTTTTCTGGTTAGAATATATAGAAGAGTTAAAATGTAGGTTTAAAATAAGTTATGCTTTATTTTGAGTGTGCAGTATGGAGGTTTTCACGGTGTATGTAAAAATATAGTTTCACTGTGTGAAAGAGACTCACATGGATCTTTGTAAAATCTTGATCCTACTAAGGGTAAAAAGACGATACGTTTTTTTTCATAATTTCTAAAATTTTCATAAATGTACTTACACTTATGAAAATAAAATTCATATATATTGTTGTTGCGTACTTTATTTTGAAATTTAGTTTTTATTTTATAGGTTAGTTTATATAGTTTTGTTTTAGGAAAAATTCATAATTTATATTAAAACAAAATTACATGTTATATGTGTTGGTAATTGTTAATTAACACAAACAAGTATGTTGCAAATAAAAATCAAACAATGGGAGAAAATTAAGATTTTCTATCTTTTTTCGTTTCAACTTTATTCTAAGCATCTTGGGTTGGCGTGGTTGCGATATGGATGGTTTTCTTCCATGTGTCCTCCAATGTCCTTATATGAGTTTGATGTATCTGAAGTATGTTGTCTTTTATTCCCCCTGTTGTCTAGTGCCCCAGGCTCTGAATCGTGCTGAGTCGTGGTGGTGATGTTAAAGGGATCTTTCATTTCCTATTCTTGTGTACCTCGAGAAGTAGCAGCTTGTTTACTCACATGTGGGATGGGATCTTCCTCTTCTTCGTCTGTCTGTTGTTCTGGTTCTTCTGAAGGAAATTGCCAACCTTTGGCAGCTTTACTTTTCTTCTTCTTATTCTTGGTATCTCGTGTTGCTTCCGGGCATGTGTTTTGTAGGTGTCCCATGTTTCTACATATTCAACACCTAAATGCTGTGTTTTCATAGTCTAAATGTTGTGTCCATCTTTGTTGTTTGTGATTCAGCTGAATGCACTCTGGTAGGCGTTTTCTAAGATCCACTTCCACACAGATTTGTGTGAAAGTGTAAATGTGCTCCTCCAGACATTGGGTATCTATTTTTATATATCTACCGAGAGTGTTCCCAATGCCTCCTAAGACACTTTTGTTCCAAAATTGAAGCAGGAGGTTGTATAGCTAGACCCAAACTGGCATTCTGGTCACCTCCATAGTGTTGGCGTCAAATTCAGGAAACATGGTGTGATGAAGAGTCCAGTGGATCCCCAGAACCACGGTCTTTCCCTCAGTATGATATCTTTAGCTTTCGATGCTGTGAACTTGACGATGAAGAAACCCTTTGAACATAGATGGATTTCACAGTCCATCGTCCAGTTCGTAAAGGTCCAATGGAACAGCTCCATTGGTTTGGGCCAGAAGAAGTTGAATTTTCATATTATTGCTTAGGCTTCAAATGTGGTTTGGTGCTCATTTATTTCTAGAGTGTCTATATTCAGTTCGGGCACATTATTTTGTTGCTCCACAATGAATGGCTTGGGGGAGCACTCTGCTGGTGCAATTGCTATAGTTGCTTTCATTTTTTCCTCCCTGTAAAACATTTATGTATGAGGGTCCTTTTTTATTTTTCTGTTTTGGAGGTATTGGCTCCCCGGGTATGTCCCTGGGCTCTATTTTGGCCTAACTTTCCCCCCGCAGTCTCAGTTTGAGGCAAGCAGAGAATCCAGAAATGATGGTATATGATTTAAGAGTGTTGGAATCAGATAATGCTTTCCCTCCATATATCAATTACTGGAGATGGAAAAGGTATCCTGCAATTGGTTGGATTTGTGCCTTCATATATGAAATTGAGTCGGTGTTCCGTACCCAAATAATAAAATTATTTCCCACTCGGGGCTTAATGAAAATTTGGAAATGAGCAGTGCCTATTTGTATTTCGTTTCTAGTGATAACGTCGCGACTCATTTTATCATTCAGTTCTTGCTATCTTAGACGGTGTACTTTCGGGTTCATATCGCCGAATCCCCCATAATGGAGTTGCAAGCGCGTAGCCGTCACAGAAAGGAGTTGTGCGCTGATAGCCCACTGGTCTATTAAGTTGGCTCCTCCAACAGAGAGCCACCAGTGCAGGTTCTGTGCAAGAAAACCCAACGAAATTACAACTGCGGGCTAGAGAGTGGGACCAGAGCACCATCGCATAAAGCCATTGAAAGTGATGGTCGTCAAACTCAAATTGAGGCTAGAGACCAGAGGGGTCGAAAGGAGAAATGTTTGTTGCCTCTGAGCGCAAAGGGGCAAACCCGTGTAAATCAACTTCCTGACACAGCTCATGTTCGAGGTCAAATAACAGCTCTGTTATGAGGTTCGGCACATCTGGTGCCCATCCATAGTTTTTCGTCGCCGCAGAGTTCAATAATCTAGAGCAGTGCGCCTTAGGGTTTCCACCGACTGCCATGTTGACTAGTTTCTCCACCCTTATTCCTGCCCCACTTTTTTTAGTTGATCTAGCTGTTTTTAGTTCCTCACAAATTTTGTAGGATGAACGGATCTATATCTTTATTAGTTAGGATAAATATTTGAAAAATCTCATAAAATTTTATATTTATTGTATCTCACTACTTTTTTATTTGTTCGAAATACATAAAGTTGGAGAAACATTTAGTTGGTAACATAAACAAAATGCATAAACTAGCACAACCAAATTAGTAAATGTGGCTGATATATATCGACTAGTGTTGTTTTTGTAATCTCATTTGTGTATTAAAGGAGGAAAATGACATAAAGTATATCAACCACATTTATTAATGTGATTGTGCCAAATAATAGATGGTGGTTGACTATGGATAAAAAATAATAATATTGTCAATATTATTGATAATATATTAAATCATATAATAATAACAATAATAATAGGTATTTTTATTATTATTATTATTATATACTCAACCTTAATATTAATATTAATAATAATATTATTAGTTGTCAACTTTATCAATATTAGAATTTATGCTTCTATGATCTATATCTTTACTAAGGATTTTTTTTTTGTAGCTAATCACATTGGAATTCACATCAAAATTTGAACCATCCAGTGTGGTTCATCATCATGACAAGATTATTATTATTAAAAATTATTAAATATTAAACCTTCTTTGCAAACCCCAATAATATTCTTAGTAGGGTTTGTGAATAAGGTTGGTCAACCCTATAATATTATTAGTATAAGGTTGCCTAAATTTGATCATGGTCAACTATTAATAATATTTTCAATCATATAACAATAATCATTAATAATATAGTCAACCTCAATAGTAATATTATTATTATTATTATTATAAGTCAACTTTATTAATATTAATATTAATGTTATAGGCTTCAATAGTGATATTATTATTATTATTATTATAAGTCAACTTTATTAATATTAATATTAATTTTATAGGCTTGATGAAGTTTGTTCATGGTAAACTATTAATATTATGTTCAATCATATAATAATGACAATGACCATAGTTGACAATGGTTGATCTTGTATGACCATGGTTGACGTTGGCATATTCTCATTGACTATGGTTGACAATTTTTTACCATGGATGGGCATAGTTGTTCGTGGGGGACCATGGTATACCATGGTTGTCCATGGTTGGCCATAGAGACCTTAATTAACCATCATGTCTTACCATATTCAACCATAGAGACCTTGGTTTACCATGTTTGATCATTTTAACCATAGAGATCTTGATTGACTATTATGGTTGATCATGGTTGCTCATAATTGACCATGGTCAATCATGGTCGATCATTGTTCACCATAGTTGACCATGGTTCTTCATGGTTGATCATGGTTAACTTTGGTTGACCATGTTCCACCATTCTAAGCATGTTCATCTTGGTTGATCATGGTTGATCTTGTTTAACCATGTTTAACAATGTCTAATATCGGTTAATCAAGGTTGATCATGGTTTACCATTGATGACCATGGTTGATAATGGTTGACCATGTTTAACCATTCTAACCATAGAGATATTGATTAACCATTATGGTTGATCATGGTTTACCATGGCACACCATGGTTGGTTATGATTGACCTTGTTTGACCATGTTTGACCATTCTAATCATGTTGATCTTGTTTGAACTTAGTTGACCATGGTTGACCATGGTTGGCCATGTTGATCTTGTTTGAACTTAGTTGACCATGGTTGACCATGGTTGGCCATGTTGATCATGATTGAGTGTGGTTAACAATAGTTGATCTTGGTTGACCATATTCGAGCATCCTAACCATAGAGATCTTGATTGACTGTTATTGTTGACCACAATTGATCACAATTGACCATGGTTGATCTTGGTTGATCACGGTTGACCATGGTTGATCATGGTTGATCTTGGTTGATCTTGGTTGATCTAGTTAATCAAGGTTAATCAAGGTTAATCATGGTTAATCAAGGTTGATCATGGTAAGAATATTTCTAATTGATTTTGGGTTGAAGCAATAAACACTACAGTGTATTTGAAAAATAGGAGTCCTACAAAGAGTCATGAATTTAAAACTCCTTTTGAAGCTTTATTAGGATTTAAACTTGCAGTTAAGCATTTAAGAATTTTTGGATCCAAAGCCTTTGCCTATGTGCCAAAGGAGGATAGAAAGAAACTAGATTCAAAGGCTATCAAATGTACCTTCGTTGGGCATTGTACAAAATTTATAGCTTACAAGTTATTTGATCCCTCTACTCATAAAGTTTTTGCGAGTAGAGATGTAGTGTTTCATCAATAGGTGCATGATGGAAACAATGTAAACAACAATGATGAATGGGATATTACTTTGTTGGTGGAAGAAGGGAATGGTGAAACAGGAGAAAGCCATGAGCAGTAGCAGCAAGAGCAAAAAAAGGAAGAGGTAGAAAATTCAAAAACAACTATTGAACCAAGTCCATCAAGGGATAATCAGAATAGGTTGGTTGCCACTCTGACGCCTAGGAGATCAGGTAGGCAAACACAACTTCCAGCTAGATATAGAGAGAATTATTTTATAACTAGCATGTTAAGTGTTGTTGAGCCCTCTGGTTATAAAGAAGCGAGTCAAATTAATGAATGGAGGGAAGCCATGGAAGAAGAAAATGATTCAATTCTGAAAAAAAAAACTTGGGAGCTAGTTGAATTACCTTAGGGTAAACAAACCATAGGCTGCAAATTGTTATACAAGCCCAAATTTAAAGTAGATGGGAGCATAGATAAGTATAAATCTAGGCTTGTTGCAAAGGGGTATTCACAAAAATAAGTTATAGACTATGAGGAAACCTTTGCCCCCGTTGATAAACTTAATACTATCATAATGTTAATTGTCTTATCTACTAAACATCAGTTGGTGATGCACTAGTTGGATGTTAAATTTCTTTCTTGAATGGGGAATTGAAAGAGGAGGTTTATTTAGAGCAAGCTGAGGGGTTTGTCAAACAGGGAAAATAACATTTAGTCTATATATTAAAGAAAGCTTTATATGGACTAAAAGAGGCTCCAAGATCATGGTACGATAAAATTGATTCATTTTTCCTGTAGCACAACTATAACAGAAGAAAAAATGACCCCAATCTCCATTTGATGAAAAGGCGTGAATTTTTTTTATTTCTTTATATGTAGATGATCTCATCATTACAAGAAATGCAGATAAACTCATTGAAGAAATCAAGGTGCAAATATCACAAATGTTTGAGATGAAAGACCTCCGTGAGCTTCACTACTGTTTGGGTCTATAGATCTAGAGAGATTCAGGACAAAATTTTCTAGCACACAATAAGTATGTCAGGAGTCTTCTAAAAAGTTTAAGATGGATCAGTGTAAGGTCGCAATAGTGTCGCCACAATAGAACACCAAAATTCAACGTGATGACGGTTCAAAGGAGGCAAATGCAACATTGCACAGGTAGTTGGTCGGGAGTTTAATCTACTGGACCACTACTAGACCAGATTTGGCTTATGCAGTCAGTGCATTGAGCCAATTTATGTCCAAGCCACTTGAAAGCCATTGGATTGTAGCTAAAGGCATCTTAAGATATCTACAAGGAACCTTAGACTATGGCATTTTGTATAATGATTCTTGTGATGTGAAATTGACAGGATTTTCAGACTCTGACTAGGCTGGAAATGTAGATGACAGGAGATCCATAACAGGCTATGCATTTAGCATTGGATCTGGGGTAATAAAATGGAGCAGTAAAATGAAGAACATAGTTTCCTTATCTTCAGCGGAAGCAGAGTAGCAAGCGATGTGTGCAGTGACTTGTGAGGCAGTTTAGTTGTGGCAACTTCTCCAGGATGTAGGAGAAGAACAGGAAAATGCAACAGTTATCAGATGTGATAAACAAAGCTTCATCAAAATTGCAAACAATCCGGTGTTTCATAAAAACACTAAGCACTTTGATACACTATTCCACTTCGTTAGGGAGAAAGTTCAGTATAAAGAAATTCATGTTGAATATTGTAATACTTATGATAATGTTGCCGATATTTTTACTAAGCCTCTTGGTAGAATTGAATTTGAGATGTTTAGGGACGTGTTAGGAATATTTATGAACCCCTTGTCCATTAAGGGGGAGTATTGAAGATAATGGAGAAACTATATTAGAGAGAGTCGGCTCACCTGAACCTTAGATTAAGAGTTTGTTCCTATTTCTTAGGTATTGGTTCTAACTTCCCTATTTGCATGTAACCTATAACCTACATATTGTTTGATCTCTAATGAGAATGTAGAGTGACTTGCGGATGCAATCACTCTTGGTGTAGCCTCTCAGAGTAGAGCTAACCAGTAATGCTTTCATTAATTTGATTCTGCCATATTTTATCAGTAGTTATTTGTATAACACCACTAAAGGAAGTGCTTGATCCACATGCACAATGAGCAGTTACCTATGTAACACCACTAAAGGAAAAGGAAGTGCTTGATCCACTTGCATGTAGGCTTCTTTAAACATGGAGGAATGTGAAGGGTAGACTATGAAAGTGCCTCCATAAAGGCCTATATAATCCAATACATTAGTTTTTATATACAATCCAATACATTAGTTTTTAAACCAATGTTTAGATTCAAGTAATGATGGTGAGAAATAAATTTCAATCATCAAATATATCATATATTACTTTGAATATTTCTTTCATTTTTAATCTTAAATATTTATTTAATAAAAATTATAAACTTCATAAAATTCCTTAAATTTCATTGAAAATAAACCAAATTTATCAATATAATAATTTACACATTATTTATTTCGGAAAAATTAAATTTAAAAAAAAAAATCATCAGTGAAAATTATTCCAAAATGATTTTATTTTCTTGACCTCTTGACCAATCCGTGAATAAACTTTGATTTTAATTTCTTGATCAAACCAACCAAATAAACATTCACAACTGAGTACTTTTAGAAGAAGATTTTATTTAATGACCTCTTGACCAAACCAATGAAATCAAATCTGATTTATAAACTATAAAGACAAAAGTGAGATATCTCACTGCCATTTAAAACCATCATCACATCCAAACCAATAAGTACACAATTACATAGTACGAAAGCTACATCAAAACTAATAAATACACAACTACATACTACCAAAACTAAAGATCCCAAAACTATCACTATTATCCGGAATACAATGACTTATTTACTATTAAAAAGGAGAACAGGGAAATGAGTAAAATACACTTTGCATCTCTGTAACCGCACTTAAGTTGCTTTATATAAATAAATAAAAAATCTTTAATTTCTACGAATAAGATGTATCAGTATAAAGATATTGATGTAACAGGTATGGAGTTAAAGCTTAAATTGTTCTTGTTTCATTAAAAAATTGTCCGTACAATATAAAAAGCTTTTAATGGTAATGAAAAATCTGAAAAATCTTCCTTATCTTACATAACTAAATTTTATAAAATCTGAATAACAAAAACTTATATTACTATCATTAGCAAATGTTCTATTGATTTTATGATCGTGTGGATGGTAAAAGGTATAATTAAGTAATTTAAAAACGCAAATGGTTACAATGATTTTTTTGATGCCGTGGATTATATAAAGTATAATTAAGTAATTTAAAAACAAAAATAGTTCCAATGGTAAGAAGGGAAAAAAGGCAGTCTGAGTCCTTACAAGTGATGGTCGACGTTGTTCAGAAATATTTAGTTAATTGGCATTATGTTAGTTTTGCAGCGCCCGAAATGAGTGAAATGTCCGGACTTTGAATTGCTATAATTGCATTATAGCATTATTGTTTAAGGTTTATATTAAAATTTTAAATGCATTGTATTAGCAAACTGACTCATCTCAAACGTTTTAACTATAAATACATCTCAAATATTTAATAAAATTTTAATTAAAATTATTATTAAAAATATATATTTAAATTATAGTTATCGAGTTTGAATTCAAATTTGATAAGATACATAAAAGTTTGAATAAAATTTATTTGATTAAAAAAAAATTGACTTTACATCTTAAAAATTTTGGTTGTTATTAATGATGATGGTGATGGTGGTTAACTTACACTCACACCAAGCTTTCCGAGCTCACTAAATTTTGACATGTTAAAAGGCAAGGCACACTAAAAGGAAGTGATTGTCATATTCAATGTTCATACATTTCCACCCATGGTGTTTTAGTAAGTGCCCAACTAATTTTGTTTCACTATGGAGCTCATGAGAGTTAGTAAGATACTTTTGATCTTCTAAAGTAGGGTTGATGACCTCTTTATAATATCTTAATTTTCTTTTAGCCTCTAAATCTTTCTCACACCACATTTTCTCTTTAAACTTAGAAGTAACAATACTTTTAATGTTATTAATATTTTGCAATGCAACATTTTCATGGATCTCCCAATGGCTTAACCAAGCCCTGGTATCTTTATAGCAACCTCATTTGAGGCTTAGGTGGTTTTCACGGGAATTTAAAGCTAACTTAGGAAGTCTATGGTCTCCCATGTTATTTTGAATTAAAAACCACCCTTCTCCCCAAAACTTCTATTCCTTTGAAAACTGAAATCTTAAATGCCTTCTGATTTAAATTTTTTTTTTTTTTTTTTTCTAAGTATGACTAATTCTACTATGTATAAAATTATTGGTACAAAACTGCCACAACGTCAGCTTGGTGAGCCTGAGCACTAGGCTTGATAAACAAGCTAGTCAAAGAGTTTCTAGACTGCCCAGGATGGGAAACTAGTCCTTTTAGCCACAAAGTCTGAACCGCCCTTGAGAGGGAAACTGGTTTTAAGTTCATACAAGCCAAACTAACATGAGTATAAATACTAAAATTAGAAAGCTGCTTTTTCAGCAGAGCAGTAAAACTTGAAAGCATAAGATTCCTACAGTGACTGATCAAAAAAACCTGAATAGCTTTGCAGAGGCTAACCATGTGTTGGAGAGGGAGGTTCCTCGATGATTCTGTAGGCAAAAGCGTCACTGCTATCCTCTTGTCCATCATTGAGAGCGCTCTCCCGACCGGTACGCCCCATCGCCAAGCATTGCTTGTACTGAGAAGGAGGAGCAGAAGGAGCTGGAGCCGCGCAGGGTAAGCCAGAGCTTGGAGGGGAGAGAGGAGTAACAGAACTGGGCGAAGCCAGATTTGGAACTTCTTCACGAAGAGTTACAGTAATAAAAGCATTGAGGGTGGCGCTGCATGACGTGCAATCAAACCGGAGCTTAGCTCGCTGGGAGGTTTTCCGAATGGTGGGTCGAACGGGGCGAGGAGAGACAGGAGGGACCGGAGGGAGAGAAATGCAGGGAGACTCACGAGCTGAGGGAGGAAGGGCAAAATCATCGACGGAAGCAACGCAAGAGGCAGGAGCTTGAGCTTCGTCTTCCTCTGTTGAGGTAGAGACAGAACCATGGCTCATATGAGGACGACGTTGATAAGTATGACCACGAGTGGGTCCGTGCCTGCACCTCATGCGCTCGCGGAGACGAGGCATGGTGACAGACGCTTGACGAGGAGGACCAGGCCCAGAGAAACAAACAGGAGTAGCAGGGGGGAAGTGAAAGGTCGGGACTCCACAGGGATAAGCGAAAGGAGTTGAAACCAGACAATTGAGACCATGACCAGAGGGAGAATTGACACTGCACCAAGGACTGTGAGAAAAATGAAATTCCGGATCCGGTTCGAAGCAAGCAGCCAAAGAACAACGCCGCCTAGTGTTCGTTTTTACACTGGCATCTGCATAGCCTGGTGAGAAAATCCCTTGCAGGGGAGAAGGAAATCCATGCCCGTCCGTCGTGCCAGTCGAACCATCGCAAATGTGCTCCATAGTCCAGAGAACCGCCATAAACAAATGCCTGGTGAGCAGACCGAGAGAGTTAACCTTCGCGCGAGGTGGTGAATTAAGAGCGTTATTAATGCCAGTACTGGGAGCCATATGGGCTGCCCATGTAAACGCCATTGGGAAGTGCACAGGTGCCACGTCCCATGCTGCGCATTAAAAATCCGCATCCGGAGTAGCACGATCTTTGTGCACCTGCATGGTGCAATTTTGTAGCAATTCTTCATCATGGATATTGTGGAGAGGGCCATGAGTGAGAGTGCTAATGCTTTTCGTTCCAAAATTGGCCAAGAGGTCTGCAACTTTGTTGCCTTCCCTCCTAACATGGGTGAAGGAGATGGCCCTGTTAGTGGTTAACCAGTTGTTTAACCTGTTTATTCGAGTAGCCAAACGCCATTTGTGGGACACCTTTGCTGGGTTGGTGCCCCATAGTAGTCGGTTCACTATGTTAATAAGAACTTGGGAATCTCCTTCTATTATGGCCGAGAAGAAATTGTAATGTTGGATGAGACAGAGACCCTGCCAGAGGCATTCTAATTCAGCCGAGTTATTAGTGTCCCATCCTACAGAGCCATAGAAGATAATTTGAATTTCTCCCTTTGAATTTCTAACAATGCCACCAAAACCTGCTGGACCGGGGTTTCCTCTGGAAGCTCCATCAAAATTAAGCTTAAAGACTCCATCTGGAGGAGGAGACCAATGTAAGGGAGGATCGGGGGCTGTTCAAGTCCTGTTTGTTGAGGAGATTGCGATTTTGAGATTCCAATTTTGCCAGATGGAGATTTCTTTGGGGTCTTTAGGAAAATCATCTTCCTGCCAAGATTGGAGAGCGAGAGTTTCCTGAAGATTGTTGCAGATTGAGGACCAAAGGGTGTCCATAGAGGAGGCTTGATTTTTGAAAATACGTCTATTTCTTTCTTTCCATAGAGACCAAAACACAAGCCCAGGGAGAAGCATCCAGAGAGCATTGAGAAGGGAGGAATTGTAAGGGCATTTAGGCCAAGTACGAAGAATATTGGTTATATCTCCCTAGGGTTTGACCCTTTGGCATCGAAAGCTGCATTTTTCCCAAATAAGATTGGCTAGAGGGCAGGACATCATGAGGTGATGGGTGGTTTCAGCGTTTTGAAGGAAGTTAGGGCATTAAGAAGGGCCAGTGAATCCCCGTTTGACCAAATTGTCCCAGGTAAGAATTCTTCTATGACTAAGAAGCCAAAGGAAAGTGGATGTCTTAGGCCAAGAGGTCCTGTTCCATATCATAAGCCAAAGAGAATCGCGAGGGAGCGGGATGGGGTGTAACAAAGAGAAGGCCTCTTTCGTTGAGAATGTACCTTTGGTAGAATAACCCCATCTGAGAATATCTGGCTCCTCCGAGCTTCTGATTTGCCTTCTCTGAAGCTCATGGCTGAGCTCTTCCAAATCAATGCCTTGGGCTTGAGGTGCTATAAGATGAGGAGGTTTCCAGTTCCTGAAACCGTTACTGTTGGAGGCCGTCCACTGATGACAAAATTTGATTGCATTCATGTTGCTATTATCTCCTGTATCGATCTGAGGATAAATATCAAGGAGCTTTGGGTTCTACTGCCAGGAGTCAGACCAAAACCTTGCCGAGTTTCCATTACGAACTTCCCAGAAACTGTGCTGTTGTATGAGCAAATGATGTTGTTTGGCTGCATTCCAAATCAAAGATCCTAATTGCTCCGGAATAAACCTTATTAAATCAGTAGGAGGTCTGTTATTGGCATATTTGGCTGTCCACAGTTTAGCCCAAGGGGAAAGAGGGTTGGACATCCATTTCCACCAAAGGCGAGTAGCCATAACCTCATTGTTGTGCACGGGATTGCGAAGACCTAGTCCACCAGCTTATTTGGGGGTGCAGACAGTGTTCCAATTGACAAGAGCCCACTTGCGATTACGGCCAGAGGATCCCCAAAGAAAATTGCGTTGCAAGGCTTTGATTTGCTTGAGAGCCCATTTCGGGGCTACCAGAACCGAAAACAGATAAAGGGGCATCGATTGCAGAACAACCTTAATGAGAGTGAGTCTGCTGACCATATTGAGAGCTCTGAAGGTCCAAGAGGAAAGCCGGGATTCAAGTTTATCGAGGAGCTTACTCCAGGAGGAATGCTTGATAGCAGAGTCAATGAGAGGAGCACCCAGGTATTTGTCAGGGAGAGAAGCGATGGAGAACCCCAGGATACAAGCAATGTTAGCTTGGGTGAGAGGGGGGGTGTGGAAGAAAAAAATCTGAGATTTTGAGTCATTGATGGATAATCCAGAGGCAAGAGAGAAAAGGTTGAGAACTGATTTGAAGGAACGGGCTTCCTGGACCGAGGGGTGACCAAAGAGCATGTTATCATCCACAAATTGCTGATGGGTGGAGGTAGGGGCGCCATGAAGGGAGATACCACGCAAATGGTGCGAACTGACCTCCTTGTGAATTAAACGGCCCAGACCTTCAACCATAATGACAAAGAGAAAAGGGGAGAGAGGGTCCCCCTGCCTAATCCCTCGAGAAGGATAGATAGGGGGAGAAGGTATCCCATTGACCAGAATAGAGAAAGAAGGGGAGGCAATGAGGCTCATGATCCATCTGATCCACATTTGATCAAAACCAAAAGCGCTTAAAATTTGTTGTAAGTAACTGCAATTTAGCTTATCAAAGGCTTTGGAGAGATCAATCTTGAGTAGCATACCTGGCTTTTTGCAGAATTTTAATGAGTGTATGATCTCATGAGTTAGGATTATGCCATCCAAAATTTGCCGTCCTTCTACATAACCAGTTTGTTCCGAAGAGATGAGCAGTGGTAGGAGCGGCTTGAGTCTATTTGCTATTACTTTGGAGATGACTTTGTAGATCACATTGCAGAGAGAAATAGGCCTAAATTTTTCCGGTTTGCTGGGCTATTCTTCCTTGGGAACCAGCGCAATGAAAGTGGTGTTGAGTGAGGGCAAGAGCCAGTGCATAGTTCTTGATTCCTCCACCAGTAGCCAGACTTCATGTTTAATGAGGTCCCAAAAGTGGTGAAAGAAATTAGAAGTAAAGCCATCATGTCCCGGGGCCTTGCCATCCTTGAACTGCGCCATAGCTTCATCCACTTCTTGGGGGCAGACAGGGTGAAGAAGCATTTGATTATGCTCAGCAGTGACCAAGTTAGGGATGAGCTGCTTGATTTGATCTATAGCTGGCTGTCTGTTTATCGGCGGTTCTTGCTGAACGCCTTTAAAGTAGTCCACTAGTTCCCGTTCCATATCTTCATGACTCTCCAAACACTCTCCTTGCTGATTGATGATATGACTGATTCTGTTTTGCATTCTGCGCTGAATGGTAGAGCTATGAAAGAATTTGGTATTTCTTTCTCCCTCCTTTAACCAACGAATTCTTGATTTTTGCCTCCAGAGGATCTCTTCCTGCTTATATCTTTCCTCCAGCTGGTTTTGAAGGTCTTGCTCCTTGGAAGCAAGGGAATCTGACAGTCCCTTAGTGATGATTTCCTGTTGCACTTCAGTCATTTTTTGCTCCAGAATCTTTTTTTCCAGAAATATGTTCCCAAAGACGGTTTTATTCCAATTCTTAATTTGCCCTTTAAGGAATTTAAGCTTCTGTTGAAACTGGTACATTTTTGAGCCCTTTGGTGGAGTAAAGCTTTTCCAGGCGGCATGTATCATTTCCTTGAAGGAAGGATGAGTGAGCCAGAATGCTTCAAATCTGAACAACTTCTTTAATTGAGACCCTATATTTTGCCATTGTAACAAAATGGGCCAATGATCCGAGCCAGCGAAGGGAAGAATTGAGCTTGTGATGTCCCCTCCCATATGTATGGTGTTGTCCGATACTATGAATCTGTCTAATTTAGAAGCAATTTGCTGACCACCTGCTCTTCTATTGTTCCAAGTGAAGATGCCGTTGGAGAAGGGAGTATCAATGAGCTAGTTATTGTTGATGAAATTTTTGAAGTGAGTACTTTCTGGTTCCAGTCTAGATCTTCCTCCAGTTTTCTCATCCATCCTCGTGATCATATTGAAGTCTCCTCCAACGATCCAGAGGGGATGGGATCTATTCGAATTAAGATGCGCCAAAGTGTTTAAGAGCGCAATCTTGCTATGTTGCTCTTGTGGGAAATAAACATTGGATAGATGCCCATGTATATTAGTGCCAATAGGATGGAAAGTGGCCTGGATAATATTATGCGCTGCATGAAAGTCAGATAGCGTCATGGAATGGGTATCCCAGGCTATTTCCAGTCCTCCAGAGGCTCCAGAGGCATCCACTGCTACCGAGTTGCTGCTGGGCCAAGCCTTGGACAAGATAGTACCAAGCATTTGACTGTTGCATTTAGTTTCTTGAAGAAAGAGTAGTTGAGGTTTCTCTTTTTGAATCATGTTCTTAATCATCCTGTACTTTCCTTGGCTGTTAAGCCCTCTTACATTCCAAGATACCAACTTCATGGGGAACTATTTGCGAGAGGTTTGAAGAACCGAGTCGACTTGGGATATCGCCCAGATTCCACCAAGATTTCCCCTAGCTTGATGGTTCTCTGCCATTCCGGTTTTCTTCCTCTCTTTCTAGTCTCTTTTAGCACTTTCAGGCTGTCCCAATGGCTGCCTGGCTGAATACCCAACTTCCTATGCTGATGAACTTTAATGAGGACCTCCTCAAGTGTGTCTATTTGTTGTGGTTGGATCTTATCAAATTCTTTCCTTTTGCAAGCATCTTCTAGACCTATGAGGTCCAGTTCCCCTAGATCGAAGCTCTCTGAGTCGTCCTCCATGAGGGAGGGCTGCTCATTCTTAGAGAAATATTTGCCTTCCTGACTAGGGTTGGTGGGAAGCCCGTCCAAGTCCATGAGGTTGGGATCCTAGGATACGTGCTTCTGCTTTGAGGAGGGGGCGAAATCTGAAAGGGAGACCGTTTGCGAAGCAACCTGAGAGGGCCCAGAGGTGGAAGAGTTGGGCTGAGTCGAGGGGGGGTCAGAAGGAGCAGAGGGGTTGGGGGCAACGGGGGTGTTGTCATTTTGTGGGTCGGATTGGTCAAGGACGGCGAAGCTGTTGCTGGTAAAGGGGGCAGAAGCAGAAGAGATAGGTTTTTTCCCGGACTAAGTGGATTTCTTGTTGTTTCTTCTTTTGGAAGGAACTTTGGTGAACCCATCCGCTTCCTCCTTGTCTCCATTATCTTGACTCCTGGTTTGCGCTGTTAAAGGGCAATCCCTAAAGAGATGCCCGTGAGCATGGCACCTCCTACATCGAAAAGGGACATGTTCATAATCCAACGGCTGAATCCATTCATAATCATCATGAAATAAACTTACCGCATCAGGTAGTGCTCGATCCAGCTGCATATAGACACAAATGTGAGCATAGGAGGTGTACCTTCTTAGCTTAGTTTCTTCTGATATTTTTATGAATTCGCCTAATCCTTTTCCAATTGCTTGAAGAGAATCCTCATCCCAATATTCAAGAGGCAGTGAGTACAGACGTATCCATACCAGTGCCCAGTTGAAGTTTTCTTGGTCTAGGTTGAATCTTTCTATCCAGTTCCGAAGATATAACCCTGCCGAGTTAAAGAAATAAGGGCCCCCGTCCATGACCCTGTTCCTGTCCTCAATGCAGTTAAAATCAGCAGTGAAGAAGCCTTTTGGTCCCAGTTGCAACGTAACATGTCCCTTGGGCTTCCATTTGGACGCAATCCAACCTTGTAAGGCTTTTTCAGTTGGCCAAAACCCAATAAATTTCCCAATGAGTGCATGATCTCTCATATATTGAATCCTAGCATTAATCCGATGACTTGGAAGGTCGATTTTGGGTCTATCTGGAGCTATAGGCTTGCAGGTCGATGACGTAACCTACGACTTTTCTGTATGTGTTTTAGATACTGATTTCTCAGCCGTCACAGTCTCTTGCGAAGTAGCAGAGTCTTTATTCCCCAAATCTAGTTCTCCTGGTTTCGCGCTGTCATTGGCAGGGGGGGTCTGACTGCCCCCCCCATCTCCGGTGCCGAGATGGATGAAAGAGCAGTGAGTGCCATTCGGCTGTGTTTAGCAGATGATGTGTTGTTTAATATCGTGTCAGAGAAAACAGCTGCAGGTCTGTGGTCGAAGCTTGAGAAGCTCTACATGACGAAATCCTTGACAAATCAAATTCTCCTGAAGCGACAGCTTTATGGTTTGCGAATGAAGGAAGGTACATCGATTACTGATCATTTGAATGTCTTTACTACTCTCCTGGTACAATTACAAAGTCTAGATGTAAAATTTGATTCAGAGGATAAGGCAATAACTCTATTGTGTTCATTGCCCGAATCGTGGGATCACTTTGTTACTTCCATAAGCTTTAGTACTGCAGACATCCTTGAATTTGATGATGTCGTCGGAGCTTTGTTGTCCGAGGAGACCAGGAAGAGGTCGAATGCTGACACCTCTACATCAGAGGCAATGATGGCTAGAGGTTGTTCTAGAGAAAGACGCTCTGGTAAGCACAGCGACTCGCGTTCAAAGTCGAAAGGGAAGAAGAGTAAAGTAAAGTGTTGGTTTTGTGGCAAATCGGGGCATTTGAAGAAGGACTGTTGGAAGAGACAACAAACAGAGAAGAAAGAAGCTTCATCGACAGAGAAGAAGGAAGCAAACACGACAGATACAGGTTCAGCATCTGGTTCAGGTATGAGCGACGAAGTGTTGTCTGTTAATATGTCAAAACATGATCAACATTGGTTGTTAGATTCCGGGGCATCTAACCACATGTGTATCCATAAATACTGGTTTAAGACGTATAAATAAATTAATGATGGCGTCATGTACATGGGTAATGATGTTACTTGCAATATTGTTGGGATAGGAAGTATACAACTGCAAATGTTTGATGGCACAACTAAATTGTTAACTGATGTGAGGCATGTACCAGATTTAAGAAAAAATTTGATTTCATTAGGAGCACTTGATTCAAATGGATATAAAACTGTAATTCAAGGTGGAGAAATGAAAATTTACAAAGGCATTTTACTAGTTATGAAAGCTAAGAAAGTAGGAAATCTATTTCAGTTAGAAGGAGGTACAGGGTCAGATTTTGTGTCTACTGTGTCTGAACATGACAGTAGTTCCATTCACTTATGGCATCAAAGATTGGGGCATATGGGTGAAAGAGGGTTGAAAATTTTGGCTAATCGCAGGTTACTTCCAAATCTGAAGTCTGGAAAGTTAGATTTCTGTAAGCATTGTCTGTTTGGAAAACAAAGTAAACAAAAGTTTAAAACAGGCAAACATACTAGTAAAGGCATACTTGATTATATCCATTCAGATGTTTGGGGACCAGCCCCTACAACCTCATATGGTGGTTCGTCTTATTTTATATCATTTATTGATGACTTTTCTAGGAAGGTGTGGGTCTACATGTTGAAAAGAAAGTCTGATGTTTTTTCAGTTTTCAAGCAGTTTAGAGCATTGGTAGAAAACAACACTGGTAGAACAATAAAATGTTTAAGAACTGACAATGGTGGTGAGTTTACTTCCAAGGAGTTTGACAACTATTGCAAGGATGCAGGGATCGAGAGACATAAGACCACGGTTTATACTCCTCAGCAAAATGGAGTTGCTGAACGCATGAACAGGACTCTTCTAGAGAGAGCAAGGAGTATGCCGAGTAACGCCGGGTTGCAGAAGGAGTTGTGGACGGAAGCTGTGGCAACAACTTGTTATGACAAACCCATCTCCACTAACGGTAATAGACTGCAAGATTCCGCAAGAGGTATGGAAAGGACACCATTGTGACTATTCTAAACTCAGAGTGTTTGGTTGTGATGCATATGCTCTAGTGCCTAAACATCAGCGAACTAAGTTAGATCCAAAGTCTAAAAGGTATATTTTTGTTGGGTATGGTGTTGGAACAAAGGGATATAGATTGTGGGATCCTACTACCCGCAAAATCATCATCAACAGAGATGTAAAGTTTAATGAATCCTCTCTTGTACAGTTAGATGTAGATAGTAAATTGAAACAGGATGATGTATTTGATTTTCAGCACATTCAGTTTGATAGAATTTCCAATGATAGTCATGATGACCATAGTTCAGATACTAGTCATGAACAGGTTTCAGAATCAGATGATGAACAGGGTTCAGGTATAGAGCGTGAACAGGTCTCAGATGCTGGTCATGAAGAAGTTCCTGCAGAGGGCAGTCAGCAAATTGTGGAAGCACCAGAAACAACTTTAAGGAGGTCTACAAGAATAAAACGTCCTCCTAGAAGGTATGATGATTATGTTACTTCAGTTGCTTTGACCGCTAACGATGATGAACCTTTGTGCTATCAGGAAGCTATAGAAGGTTTGAAAAGTGATAAGTGGAAAGCATCTACGAAGGAAGAAATGATGGCCTTAGGTAAGAATGGCACATGGGATCTGGTTGAACTTCCAAAAGACAGGAAAACTGTGGGATGCAAATGGGTTTTCAAGGTGAAACGGGGAGTGAATGATACGGAGGACAGGTACAAAGCGAGACTGGTCGCAAAAGGATTTTCTCAGAAAGCCGGTATTGACTTTCATGAGATTTTTTCACCAGTGGTTAAAATTGTTTCAATTAGAATTGTGTTAGCATTAGTGGCTTTGCTTGATTTAGAGTTGCAACAATTAGATGTTAAGACTGCATTTCTACATGGTGATTTAGATGAGGAAATTTATATGGAACAACCGGAAGGGTTTGTTCAGCATTGCAATAAGAAATTTGTCTGCAGGCTCAAGAAGTCATTGTATGGTCTGAAGCAGTCGCCTCGACAGTGGTACAAGAAATTTGATTCTTTCATGTTGAGTCAAAAATATATAAGAAGTGAATATGATCATTGTGTTTACTTTAAGCAATTAAGTAATGGCATGTTCATTATCTTAGTGTTGTATGTTGACGATATGCTTTTAGCAAGCAAAAGCATTGAAGAAATCAACAGGTTAAAGACTCAGATGGCAAGGACGTTTGATATGAAAGATCTAGGAGCAGCAAGACACATTTTGGGCATGGAGATTTTCGCAGGAGCAAGAGTAGTTTGGCAGCTGTGGGTTATCACAACAGAAGTATATTGAGAAAATACTTGTGAGGTTTGGTATGAACAATGTGAAGCCTGTTTCAGTCCCTTTTGCTTCCCATTTTAAGCTTTCTTCCAATTTATGTCCTAATACAGATGAAGAAAAGGATTATATGTCTCGAATTCCATATGCTAATGTAGTAGGATGTTTGATGTATGCGATGGTTTGTACTCGACCAGATATTTCACATGCAGTTGGGGTTGTCAGCAGGTATATGGCAAATCCAGGAAAAGAACACTGGTCAGCAGTGAAATGGGTGCTTCGGTATTTGAAAAATTCTTTATAGTCAAGAAGCCATTACACCCATAACAAGAGCAGCAACTCATTGTGACAGTGATCCGATCTTTTATGTGATTTGGATAAGAGAAGGTCAACTTCAGGGTACGTCTTTACTCTTGCAGGTGGAGCTATCAGCTGGATGTCAAAGCTACAGAACATTGTTGCTTTATTCACTACTGAAGCAGAATACATTGCTGCTTCTCATGCTTGCAAAGAAGCGGTTTGGTTGAAAGGTTTGTTTGGTGAATTTGGTAGGTTGCAGGACAACATCAAGTTATTTTGTGACAGTCAAAGTGCAATACATTTGGCTAAGAATCCGGCCTATCATAGTAAATCAAAGCATATACCGATCAAGTACCATTTTGTAAGACAAGTTATCACTGAAAGGGGAGTCTCTCTTGAAAAGGTGCATACAAAGGAGAATTGTGCAGACATGTTCACGAAACCAGTTTTGTTAGAGAAGCTACGCTGGTGTTTGGTTTCTCTTGGCTTGCAGAAGAGATAAAATAATAATAACAGGGCATCAGGCTAATTGTTGTCAAGGTGGAGATTGTTGAGATTTTCTGTTTTCAATAAAATAGGCAAAAATCTCAGTGTGTGACAACAATAGGAATTAGTTCCTAGATTAGCTCCAGTTTGTTGGGAGGGAGTTAATGCATCCTAAATTTGATGTGAGAGGATTTATGAGGCAGTTAGATTTTTCTTGCTATAAAACAGGTACCCATACGGATGGTTTGAGAGAGTGTGAGAGTTTGTAATCTCCTGTTTGATTAATAAAGAATTGCCGATGCCTATGTTGTGTGGACGTAGCCCAGATTGGTTGGGTGAACCACGTTAAACCTCTGTGTTTCCTGTGCATGATTTATTTGCTGTGTATATGTTTTTTGTCTGCTGTGCAATCTTGGCTCTAACAGGTGCCATATCTTCGTTCAGCCCTGTGCAGATTGAGAGAAGGTGCGTCTTCAGAACCTGGCGGAGTTGCAGAGGAAGCTAGGGTTTCGGCGGAGCATGAAAACTAGGGTTTCGAGCAAACTAGCACCAACATATGTGAAACCTGATTTAAAATTTTATTTATCTAAAACCTTCATAATAAATAAAAACATAGTTAAACAGTACTTAAAATCCTAGAAAATCAACCACTCTTTTTAAAATTAACATTTATTACAAATTAACAGTCCCCTATTTTTTTTCTTTTATATTTTCTTTCCTTATAGGTGGAGTCCATCTCATTACTATTGATTTGAGTAAATATTGCTATCCTCATCTTATGTTGAATGAAGAATTTTTTTTCTTTTATATTTTCTTTCCTTATAGGTGGAGTCCATCTCATTACTATTGATTTGAGTAAATATTGCTATCCTCATCTTATGTTGAATGAAGAATCCATCTTTTTAATAAACTACTAACTTCTTCACATCTGTGAGCATCAATTGAAGCAATGGGTGATAAATGGACTATTCAAAAATCATTAAAAATTAGTGAGTAAGGACTATCTCTCATGAAAATGGTCATGGATGAATGACTTACTTGCAGTTGAATCCCAAAAATAATTTCTAAACTACCAACTACCAAAATTTTAAATAATATTTCATAATACTACATGAAGAGATAAATTTTCGAATTTGTAATTATAATTTAAATGTTTATTGGTTTGGTTTGTTGTTCTAAAAGATAGATTATGAATGAGTTTGCTGTTTTAGAAGTAGATAATATTAAGTCGTAGTTAATTTCTGAATTTACTCCGATATTATAATTCTTCATAACTTTATTATTGTGTATGTTATATATGACCATGATGTAACCTTACTGTTCCTGAACTGATTGACCCATGTCCAATGCATTTCAGAAACGCAGCGTGGACAAGATGTTCGTGAGTGGGAAAGCCAGGTCGGGAGTGATCGTGCTACCCTGTGGTGCAGGAAAGTCTCTGACGGGAGTGTATGCCGCAGTTCGGTTGGGGAAATCCGTTCTGTGCTTTGCAAACACAAGTGTATCGGTTGAGCAGTGGGTATACCAGTTCAAGCAGTGGAGCACTCTGCCGGAGAAGCGAATCCAAGCGGTGACGAGCGACAGCAAGGCCACAGAATTCAACCCAAAGGCGGACATAATGGTGACCACATACAGCATGTATGGGTACACGGGTCACCGGTCCAAGGACTCGGAGACCATAATGAAGGTCATCGAGGGCAAGGAATGGGGTCTCGTTCTCATGGACGAGGTGCACGTTGTCCCCGCTAAAAACTTTCGCGACGCCGTTGCGCGCACAAAATCTCACTGCAAGCTCGGCCTCACTGCTACTCTTCTCCGAGAGGACGACGCCATCAACGATCTGGAGTTCATCATTGGCCCCAAGCTGTACGAGGCCAATTGGCAGGACTTGGTTCAGGCGGGCTACTTGGCAGATGTCACGTGCTACGAGATCTTGTGCCCTATGCACAAGGATTTCCTCAGAGAATATCTGGAGCTCTTTCTCTTCAGTGGATTTGGGAAGGATGACAAACGCTCAGTCCAGCACACGCTCTATAGTGTCAACCCCAACAAGCTCATGGCCTGTGAATATCTCATCAAATTTCACGAGTCGCGCGGTGATAAGATCATCGTCTTCTCGGATAATCTGTTCGCCCAAGAAAAAATGGGCATCATGCTCAAGAGACACATGATTCGGGGTGACACCTCGCACGATGAGAGGCTAGAGGTCCTCGACCATTTCAGAAAGGCCACCGGCGGCTTCACAGTCTTTCTTTCCAAGGTTGGTGACCATATTTTAGATTTTCACTCTTTCTTTCCGAGGTGACGATATTTTAGATTTTCGGAATATTTTGTAATATAAAATCATTCCAGTAGATTTTGAGAATATTTTGGAATATTAAATCGCCATATATCTTTTTAACAAATTTGTGATTCAAGGTGGGAGATACCTCTATTGATCTTCCAGAGGCAACGGTGGTCATACAGATATCTTCTCAGGGCGCCTCCAGGAGACAAGAAGCGCAACGTTTGGGTCGTGTGTTGCGTCCGAAATTGATGTCAGCCAACGGTATCATGAGCGGTGGGTACGGTACATTCTATTCTCTTGTTTCCCAGGACACTGCAGAGATGTTATACGCCACCAAGAGGCAACAGTTCCTGGTGAATCAGGGCTACACTTTCAACACCTTTACTGACGTACCACCTCCTCCAGATCGAGCAGACCTCGTTTTCAACAACCCGGAATTGCAAAAGCAACTGTTGAAGGAGGCTCTAAGAGACAAATCGGACATGCCCCCTCCACCGGTGAAGAAGGATCCCCCAAAGAAAAAGGTCCATAAAAGTGAACTATTCAGGAAACGAAATAGATAGAATTCAATATCTCCCTTCGTTTCGTTTTGATTCTCTTGAGGGGGCAATCTTTTTCTTAAAAATTGGTACACCTAGATTGAGTTGCCAATTACTTTTACTTCGACCTTCAGTCGAGTGATCGAGTAAGCCCAAGCTGTCGATTAAGATTAATATATTATTCCATTTATATAATTAAATGATTAATAAATATTGATAAGTTTATAGAGGTTAAATTATTGATATATTATAATAATAGATATAGTATTTAGTATATAAATGCAAAAATGAAATATGAATTAAAAATTAAAAATAATTATAATTTTTTATTTATAAAATAGAAATAACTTAAATTAATTTATAGATTTCCGGAATAGCATTGAATAATATGAATGATCGGTTGTCTCCGTTCAACATTTCGAATAATAGATTCCATCCATCATCAAAAATAAAAAAAATTATATGAACTGGTGTTAGAAACTTCTACAAATGATTAGACTTCCAATCACTTACAATATATAAATATTAAACAATAAATATGTTTTCTTTATTAAATCTACAAGATATTTATAATATTTATTTAATTCTTTTATAAACAAACTGAATGACATAATCATAAAATATATTCCACTCATCTAAACCTTCATATATGTCATGCCTATGGCACATCGTATGCAATTATGTTCTTTCATCTTAATATTTTTTAAGATAGCTTAGACGTCATGCACACATATAGTTACGCCATGTAGAATGAATATTGCGTGATATAAGCAACGTAATGTTCAGCAGTATGTTATATACCATTTTTTATATGAGGATTATACAATTGATTTGTAGTATTTTTCGAAGGTAAAGTAACATTTTAGTGATACGTGTTCATGTAAGATTTTTTTTTGTAATGGTTAAATAAATTGAAAAATTAAGAATGATGGTTTTGTTTTTTTTTTGGAAGAGGATTAGTAAATGAAGATAGTGATAGTTTTTGAAAATTTGTAATTGTATATATTTTATTTTATTGATTTTTTTATTTAGTCTTTTTGAAACTGCTAAAAAAAAGGAAATTAGATGAAAAATATCATATGAATTTGAAACTGTCAAATTCATATGTTATTGGATAGAGAATTATTTCATGAATCCAACATGATCAACTCCATCAATAAAAGACAAATTATGTTCTAAATCTGCTAGGGTACAAAATGGTGACTATGATTTTTAGGACCTTAGCAGCTAGATCGAGTGCTTGAGTTTTAAATTCAAATAACTCAATCGAGGGTTAAAGAAACCCTCAATTGAGCCATTATCGTGGATAACCAATGTCTATATCATTTAAAAATTAAGCATGCATCAAATTATATTAATGTCATTGATGTGAAATGCTATGGACTAGGAGCTTGATCGATTGAAATTCTTTTGTCAACCCAAAAAAAGGAAAACGGTCCAAATTCGAATGCATGAGAAAATAACAACAAACATTAATTCATAGAAAATTATCTTACACAAGAATTCACAACAAACATGGGAAATTGGAGATTTCAATCTTGAAAAGGAAAGAAAGTCCTAAGCACAGAGGAAATGAGAGAAAAATAAGAAAAATATAAACAAAGGATGAGAACATTGAGAGAATAACAATATCATGCAATTTAACAAATTCATGAAAATACAGGTAATTCTAGTTGTCTCACTTCTCATATTACCTGCTTCATATTGTATGCTTAGATATTATTGAAAACAAGAAAAAAAGGGAGAATGAAACTATAGAACTAAGATAAAATAAACATTGAAAGTAATACCATAGAGTTAAAAATTGAGATGTAACAACATATAAATAAAACCATTTGAAATCATGCAAATTATTGGAAACTACTTGAAACCATGGTTTATTGGAACTTTCTGAAACCACTTGAATTCATGCAAATTATGAAGCACCTTCGAATTGTAATGGTTTAGGATAACTCACAAAAACTAAGAATGTGATTTAACCCAAAAAAAAATATTGTTACATTTTCATATATTATTTACATGAATTACGATTCATGGCAATTTGTTTGCAAGAGGGATTAGCATAAGTGGTTGTCACATAGGTGTTCCAAAACCTATAAACATTAGTTTGATTGATGTTTGATATCCTTGTAGGAATTAAAAGAGAGGAAATGCCCCAATGTGCATGTTAAGAAGACATTCTCTGTTAAACATATAACAACATTAAATTTGTGTGACATTCATCATCATATATAACATTTAATGGTTCTTTGAATCCTAAATGATGATCCCTACCTTTGAAAACCTCACAAGTTTCTTGTTTCAGTCCTCACATGAAGGTTATGAGAGTTTTTTTAAAGAGAGCGTGTTTTTTAAAGGCATACAAAGTGTAGCATATATTTTTGCATGCAAAAAAGGAGTGTATTATTAAATATCACTATAATTCTCCATGAAAGGCTCATGTGATTAATCAATATTAAATTCATAAATAATAAATGCAAAAGAAATAAATTAGCATGCATGTATTGTTGATATACTAGAAATGTTTACAATGTTAATCTTCTTAGATTGTGGCAATCTAATGTCAACTAAATTCATTTGGTTTTTTCTCAACATGTAATTGTGAAATATTTTTCAAAGTATGGTTCAAAAGTAAAAAAGAGGAACCTTATTTTAAACTTTGTCAAGATTTGATGAGAATAATTGAAAACATAAAAGACATTGGATATCCTTCTTTGCACATGCATAAAAAAGGTTCCTTGTATAAAAATATTGTTTTTTAAATCCTTTTACCCCTTCTTATGACCTACTTGATTGTTGTGCTAAAATTTCCATATACATTCTCCAAAAAAAAAAACACTCAAAACACTTGTGCCCCTCTTCACCACAAATTATAACAATGTGCATCCAGTGTTGATATGACCTTCAAGCATTTTCCTTGTTATTTGAATCCACTAAAACCTCTATCTATTGATTTATTTTTGTTTCCTTATCAACAATTTCAATGGTCTTATCATACTTATCATCCCACATTTCTTACACTTTTTGTTTGAAATTATGAAATTCTCTATAGTCATGATAAGTTTGTCCTTTAAGAAAGTTTTGCTTACTATTGTTTTATGGTAATTTTAGTTACATGTTTTAGAATGCTAAATGATATGGTGCATCTAATGAGAAAAAAATTTCCTAACTAGTTTGATCTTGTATAGTATGCTTTCAAATGTTAACATACTTAAAAACTAGTTGAGTAGGTTCCTTCGTAATCATAGAGTGTGTATTTATTGTATGGTTTTTTAGTCACAAATTATCTTATATAATTAATTTTGTATAAATTTATAGATACATATTATTTTCTCTTATGAAATAAACTGACCCTTCAATTTGGTAATCACTAGCTTGATTTCTTAAGGATCTCTCATTCAGTCAAATTCAAAAGATTCTCCATGTCATTAATTTTGTAATAATTCCCTCTGAAATATGTATTTAGACTTCCTATATAATAATTTAAATATTAATTTATATTATCCTTTAGTTCAACATACTTGCAAATTATTATACAATATCTTCTTCATCAACTTTGCTAGAAATTCATCCTCTTCTCATTTTTGAGCCACCCTCTTTGGTTTCTTTAGTAAACTCTCCAATTCTTCTAGTTTTATTCCTAACACCTATTATTTTTTAATCATTGAAATCTATTTCATTATCTTCTCAAAATCCCCTTTACTTGGCATTGGATTTTGGTAAATGATATATATGAACAAAAATATAATACCATCCTTGTTACAGTAGGAACCACTTTTTGTTTGGGATTTATATAGTCTTTTAAAGAAATCTGAAATTGTTTCTAAGAAGAATTTATTTTGAGAAATGTCAAATGCTTCACTTGGTAAATGTGATTTGTTGTGAAAGCAAACAAAGCTTCAAACCTAGATTCACTAGTAAAAGTTTGAGGTTATGTCTAACAATAGATCACCTTTATCGCATACCCTTCAATCATATGACCAAGTGGTTAAGTTTTAAGTTTTATTTTTAAACATGTGTTGGGGAGCGAGTGAAGAGAGATTATTAATTGTGGGGACAGATTACTTACAAAATAGGTACGTTGACAATTTATTCTCCAATTTTTCTAAATTTATTATTAGCACCTATTCTTCTTAAATCATTTTTCTCTTTCCTTATATTTTCACAATCTGTTTTAGTAGGCATTTGATTTTAATTCAAATGTTTGGTGCATGAGATATATATGAACAGAAATATAATACCATCCTTTTTGTAGAGATCACTTAGTTTAGGATTTATATAGTCTCTTGAAGAAATGAAAAATTGTTGCTAAGCAGAAGTAAATTTTCTTAGTCTATGAAACTAGAAATCAAAATTGTTATCTTTTTTAGTGAAAAAATATATTATAGTTTTTTTTTGAACCAGCAAAATAATTAATAGATCCATAAATTTAAATTTAATGGATGCCCATAAAAAATATTAATAGACATCAATAAACTAAAATAATGAATGTATAAAAAGAATTTCTATATGAAAATATATACAAATTACATTAGATGAACATCCATAAACTAAAATAATGTTCATAAATCCATAAAATCTCCACGCATGAAAATATTCAAATTTTATTATCACATGTGAATGTGTTCTATGAAATGGGCTTGAAAATATACAAACTATCTATGATCCACTCTAGAAAGTATCACTTATAGAACTCTTATGTGAGTTTTGTTGTGCAAAGTAAGTGCCCATGATCTAGTACTGTAATATAACACATTAAAATTCATTATAGAACATTATTTGTACAAAATAAGCAATCTGGAAATAAATGATTTCTAATTTTGAATTTAATTAGTTTCCTTCCAATGTCTTAGTCGAGTGAAAATGGAATTTAGGTGGGATAGGTGTTGAAAATGCACCAAGATGATGGAGCTTAGTGAAATGAAGTCGCCTTCACTAAGTGGGCCCGTAGGCTATTTTTGGCGCAAAGTCTATTTTTAGACTATGTCTATTTTTAGACATATGGAGCATGGTCCAGGGGTTGCAGTATGTTATTCTTGGAGTATTGGTCATGTTGGTAAAAATAGATGGACCTCTATTTTTAGAAATTTAGGTCGAAGTCTATTTTTAGACTGCCTATCCTAAAAATAGAAAACTCAAATATTATTTACCCTTAATAATATTTGGACTCTAAACTTCAGTTTACTCTCTTGGAGCACTTCAGTTCGAGCTACAAAAGTGGCTCATGCATCTGACAGAGGAATTACGCTATTCCTAGGGGTTTGGTGAGCTCATGCATGGTTGAATTTAGTTAGGACTTCAGTGGCAGAAGTTTGGTGGAGTTGATGAGACAGTTGGTGGAGTTGATGAGACAGTCGGTGGAGTTGTGTTCGGTTTAACTTAGTTGAACTAGTTGAGATTAGTTTAACTAGCTAATCAACTAGTAATGAGTGGAGTGAATTAAATATTATTTAATTCACTAATTATTAACTCATTATTCAACTCAAGAACACATCACTTCACTACAGTGCATGGACAGTTCAGTGGAGACCAGTGGAAGAGGTAGATGAAAGGGTTGAGATAGCTATCAGTTGTGACATTAGTTGTGCATGAGATTTGCACCACACTTGGAGGAAATTGCCCATGAGGATTGCGCTGTCAAGCCAAGGAGATTCGAACCTTGGATCTCTCATTAGACCAGCCTTGATTGCGCAATAGAGGCAGGAAATTAGTGGATGTGTTTTGAACCTGTGACTTGTTCAAAACCAAGCTAGTTTGTGTGTAACTTTAGGAGATAGTACTGAGTACTTGTGAGGAGTATTATGCTATGTACGGTTACATGTTTTCTCCATTATAATATACATAATAGCTGAGGGTTTTTCAGCTATAAGATTTCCCCATACATACTGTGTAATGTGTGTGATGTTTTGATGATCTTTTGATCGCATACCGCTTGTTTTATTTCCGCATGTGTGATGATCTGAGTGGAAGAGATTATGTGTTGCATATTAATTCGAATTGATATGTGATCAGGATAATCTCGGTGGATAAATCTTCATTATTCAGCAAATTTCTACAATAGGGGTTTGATCAATCTGAGTTTAGTGCTCCTATGTCTGTGGATTAGTCGAGTGAAAATGAAAGTCAGGTGGAATGGGGGTCTGATCAATCTCGGTTTGGTGCTCCCTTTCTTACAGCTCAAATATTGGTGCGTGCATCGATAGACCCACATTATATATGTCTCAATACCAAGCATCTAACTCATGTGTCCACATAACTACAACATTGACACCACTCTGCATATGGGCCTATGTACAAAATGGTAAATAAAAATTATAATTTTTCTACAAATTAATTAGCATGCATACATGTAACTTAACAAAAATAAAATGTTGAAATTTTAGGATAAAAAAGCTTACCTCAATTGTTGGTCCATGTGGTTGTACATAGTGACTCTCCTCCACATAATTTTTATGAGGTGGAGGTGGAGGATACTGAGCCATGGAAATATGCACTGGAGGAGGCTACTCTAGCTAATCAAGTTCCCCCTCGGATGATCTTGAAACTCATCCATGTAGTTAGGTTATGTATGCATGTTATCATGAAATTATTAATCTAAATAAAATTTTATACAAACTTCTTAATATAAATAATGCATAATTTGATGATAAGAGTCAAAATTTGTGTATATATGTACCTAGCCTGTGTCACGTGGGTTGTGCACCCTCCAAGTGTCACAAATGTTATCATGACATGCACATGCATATGAGAAACGTTGGTCACACTCTAGACTCTCGAGATATGAAACATCATATAATGGAACTAGTGGGTCATGAGAAAACCAAACGTTGGTCACACTCTAGACTCTCGAGATATGAAAAATCATATAATGAACTAGTGGGTCATGAGAAAACGAAGGTGGTTTTCTCATCTCTCCACACAATGTGACACTGGAACTGGCTAATTTCCTTTGGAGATTATTTGCAATGGTATGCTCGGTACCTACGCCAAGTTGCGACAAATTCTCTAGCTTCATCGAAAATACCAAACTCCAAGACAGTCGTGGGAAAAATCTTAGAGGTGGTGCTACATGGGTAGGGTACCTACATGCCCCAAAAATATAATAGCTATGTCCCAAGGTGGGTCCATAAAACGCAAATCCAGTTTTGCTGTAATGGTGTAATATAACCTCATATGTAAGGATGAAATCTACATATATATGCTTTGTGAAGTAAATGGGGACATAATCATGTTGGGGAAGTTAGCCCCAAGGTCTGATTAATCTATTATAAACAAAAGGAGTTGAATCAACATTCTTAAAATATTTGAGGGGAATCATACCAACATGTCTAGCAAGATAGTCCAGAGGGATGTCAAAAAACTCCTCACGAACATCAATGTCCTTGGTGGCATATTTCATTACCTCCCATGTATGTGGGCCTCTAACCTACAACCTCCTAATCCTATGTATGGAATCTAGGAGGTGGTTATGTCAGTCCACTCTATGGTATGTATCGATCAACCTATTGATATTTTCCAACATAAAAAACAAATTACGTCCAATAGGCGAACTAGCATATATTTTACCCAGATCTCATGGCATCCACGTCTATTGGGCCCTAACATTCTCAAATGTGATACTAGTTATATTGTTATTCCATAGAGGGATCACCATTGCACTGTGATCCTCAGCTTCTCCCTGTTGAGGGTTTGAAAATAATAAACATAGTTTAACATATATAACAAACAAGAAGCATAATAACACATACATTAAATTCAAACACATCAATTAAAGACTATTTAAAAATTAAAGACAATTTCAATATGACATAAACACAAAGTTTAAAGAGGATTTAAAAGTGCAGGAGGTGTACCTACAACTGATGAAGAAGGTCCATTATTTGTAACAAGAACATCCATAGAGAAAAAAAAATTGTCTCCAACACTTTGAATAGTTTCAAAGCCAAGATATATGAGTGGAACATGACTATGATTGGGATACGTGATTTATCTTGAGCTTGACCGTGTACAAAAATCCCACTATACTCAGATGACCTGCAGTTGGGGGGTTGATCTAAATTTTAATGATAGTTTTGTTGTGCTAATTTCATCTTTAGATTTAAAATTTATTTTCCGATCTTATGCTTTATGTGCATAGGTTTCCTTGGTGTTTATGAGTTTCAAACAGGTAAATAAGCTAAGTTTTTAAGTTAAATTCATGAGCATAAAACATGAAAAACAATGTTGAATATAAGTAATAACAAGTACAAAAACCATCACAATTGATCCATTAACACATTGTTTTGATGAAGGAGTTCACCCCTCATGGGCTACATCTCCTTGGTCCAACTTCCATGGATTGGGCCTTTGTATTAGCAAAAAAGTGTAAAATTTGCAATTAACATTCACCTAGAGCTCCTGAAAACTAATTCAATGAGTCCAGAATGTCCAAATCTATTAGAAATGACTCTTCTTGCTCTCAATTTGGTCAAAAACTTCAAAATATATGGCCAAAACAAATTTTCCTAGTAAATTGCCTCCAAAACTAGAGAAGACTCCAGTTAGCACCACCAAAGTTGGGGGCGACTCCGAATTTAGGGGTACTACCGAAAATTACACTAGTTTAAACTCTGGTTAATTAATATAAAGAGCGGGATTAACTGCGGATAATCTCGAGATTATGGCACATAAGCGCGTTTAATGGGAGCACTTTGATAAGGTTACGTGGTAAGGACACATGGGGAGGGGGTTGGCCCCCTCCTTTGTGACATTGGAGTAACCGTGACCAGTCAAATAAAATTTTGTGGCTATACATAAGAAGGACTACGTCGCAGCCTATTGGTAATCCACAACACTATTATTTGGGAGGTCGTGGGTTTGAGCCCCAACCTCCGCCCAGTCTTGTGATAAAACTTTTGCCACAAAGTTTTAACCCAAAGTATTCAGACTTTGGTTAATGAAAATTGTGCCCATGATATATATATATATATATATATATATATATATATATATATATATATATATATATATGCTCAGAATTTATATATTGATCAAACTACCCACCTTTGAACCTTGGGTTTAAAATTAATATGAGCGCCCACCATGTGACATAGTTGAACCATGGTATATAAATATGCAATTTGAACCATAATGTAGAATGCAATTTGAACTTTGCAGAGGGTCCACCAGAGGGGGAATGTGGCGGCCCTTGGCTGCACCATGTGTCAACCTCTGGTTGGGCTATCCCCAACCATAATATATATAAAAAAATCAAATTCAACTTTAGGAGCAACTCATAAAAAAATTTCACCTTCAAACCAAACTGGCAAATCCTGCAGTGACACTTGTCTTAATGTCATTGGGAAAACTGAAGAATATTCCAAGAATATTTTTTAAATTTTCTGAATCGACTGCCATGTCACCAACCTATCACTTCTACAAAATTTTTAGTTGTTTATGAAAATGAACAACAGGCTCTATATTCTTCATCCAGGCTCCGTTTTCGATGAAACAAATTGTGCTAGATTCCTAGCGACAATTTCTTCGTCATCGTAGTTTCCAATCAATTCTAAGCACTTCAATTTTTGAGATTTTACACTGAGAACCTGATCATTTATCCCAACTAGAAGCCTTTCAGACCCCAAAATATTTTTCATTACTGGTCATGTGGATGAGGGTAATGTTCCCTCACCCTTCCAGTGCCTATCCACTGAAATTTTCCCATTTTCATAAAATTGAGCTTTTCACTAAAAGTAAGCTTTTTCCTTGACTCTTGTGACCCTATCTTGTTGTTGTTGAAACCTTCATGCTATAATTTCCATGAATTTGCAGAGCAGCAAGCTATTCTTTCAGAAACACACTTGTTCCTACCTTGGTCATTAATGAAAGGAAACTTAAAAATTGTCTCACCTTGCACATTGTCGTCATGGCGATTCTTAATTAATATTTCTTTGTACTTGCATCGACTCCAGACCAAGTATCTTCACCATTTCCATGTACCCTTTGGAAACAAAAAACAAGCACTTATGGAACCTGTTAGCCACCTATAAATTTTTTGTCAGGCAAACAAGTGGCTAAAATATTTTTCTGAGCCTTCAAGAGACACATTTCCTCTGAAAATATCTCATCCTTGAAGCCTCTGTGTGCCCTTTGCCTTTGAATAGATATTCACTGCTATTTCCATCAAGAAATCCTCACTGTCTGTGAAAAAATTATGCTCAGAAAAACCTCCATTCGCCCCTTTGTATCCCTACAAAATTCCCCATTTTAACCCTCTTTCCCTTCCCAAAGTTTCCCCTTTAACCCCCAAAATCCCTTCCTAAGTCTTCTAAACCATCCAATTCCCCTTTTCAAACCATGTGAAATCCCTTCATTTGGTGAAAAACCCCTTTTTCCCGTTACGGGAACCCTTCTCTAAGCCTTAAAAACCCTCTTTTTGTCTTAAACAACACTTATTTTCTCATTACAGGCTTTAGCCCCTTTCGGCTAAACCCCTA
Source organism: Pinus albicaulis (assembly GCA_034641835.2). Taxonomy (NCBI): domain Eukaryota; kingdom Viridiplantae; phylum Streptophyta; class Pinopsida; order Pinales; family Pinaceae; genus Pinus; species Pinus albicaulis. The sequence goes on from CM076571.1 coordinate 347,501,291, forward strand.
ACCACTTCCCCTCCATGAAACCCAGTGCCAAGACCAGGCGCTAAGCCCTTGAGTGCTTATCACATCGGAAGGTTGGTCAGGGCGTTTTTTCCTTTGTTAATATAAAAGTTCCGATGTGAGAAGTTTTTGTTCTATGGAACACGGGTGAAATATCCATCGTTGATCTATATAAGATCTAACGGTCCGCGTAGAACTCATCATGCTCCGCATCATTCCTTTGTTACCCTCCAATGGCCATCTCCACTATTGATTCCCCTTTAAATCTAACAACCATCGCACCACTGCGCCGATCGCCAATCGCAAAATTTTATTGTGCCACCCTATGATTCCTCGATTGGCTAATATCCGATTTAATCCTGGTCGTTGAATCCACAAGAACCAATGGCCAGGATTGGCTCTCTCACTGCTTCTGTGTCCCCGATTGGCCATCCTCGATCCAATCACAACCATCGATCTTCCGTCGATCCGACGGTCCATTTGTAATCGCAACATCATACCATCGGAGTCTTTGGCCCCTGCCATCCTCCGGTGCGATTAAATCTTAGCTGTCCATCCCATTCGATCCAATGGCTCATATTCTACCCACCCATTAACCTTCCCCTCTACCTTCACGTTTCCTCTTCAGATCTCATCTGTTCATTCCGCTGATCGGACGACCCATATTAAAACCACCATTGACCTGTCCCCACATTATCGACTGCGCAATTTTCCGTATCGTGCTCCATCCACCACCATTAGACCTCGTCGCCCCACATCTGACGGCCAACGCGCATATCGTGTTTTTTCTTCGTCTGGGCTTTAACATTTCCAAATCGCGCAACATAGGCGGTTTCATTTTGCCACGTGTCAGGCGGCAAGCGATATCGCATTTTTTTGGGAGATTTTCGAAACCACTCCCAAACAATGTGAAAACAGTTGTTTTCTACTAGAAACCACTTCCCCTCTTCCACCCCTGAAATCCCTTCCATGCAATCCTAATTGTTGATCTCTATAGATCAACAAACCTCATTCTATCGCGCATTTCCTTCATATTTTTCCATCCGAATTTCATAGAGTTCCATGGGATGATCTCAGCCGTTGATCTCCTCCTGAGATCTAATGGTCCACAATTAATCGCCCTCCGCCCATGCTGGTCCCACCATCTGAAGCCTGATTTCACTTCATTTTCATACATTCCCTTTGTATTTGGCCAAAGTGTAACTTTTAATGTTTTACATTAAAAATTTTGTTCATTCCATCTGACCCTCTAAGGCCACTCCATCAGTTAATCATAACTGTCGATCACCACCACCAGATCTGATCGTACGGTCCACAACCATTCCTCCATTAGACCTTCATCAGGTCATGTTTCCACCATTTCACAGCATTTTTCAGCCGTTTTGCACTACATCCACCACATTCATCTCTGCTGCGCTGCCATTCTCACAATCATCCACAACATCCATCCTCCCTCTCGCATGTATTTTTTAACATTGTTTGTGTCTTTATGCAGGGTTACAGATGGTGAAAACCATCATTTTCTACACAGTCATTGTCATAATGACATAGAGCATAGAGAAGGCCATTTTCAGAGCAAGAGATTGTAGAGTGAATGCCTGGGAAGGTTTTCGAATGAAACATTCCATTAAAGAACCAATGTTTAACTCTGTAAAACCTCCAGCACCATCAAAATTACATTTTCACAGACAAAGACAATCACGGAAGTGGCAAAGAGTATTAGTGAATAATTAAAGAGGTTTAAAGCCTGTTAGTGAAGATTTTAAGCTCTAATTCAATGTTTAAATGGCGAATAAACCATATTGAAGGCCTTGTGATTAACATAGAAGGCCTAATGAGGGCTAAAGCACAGAAAAAAATCTTATCAGTGTCTCACATCAGCAGAAGGTTCTTTCCCATGAAAGGAAAAGTTCCCATACTGTTTTTATTTTACATCGAGCTCCTGAGAAGTTTTCCACCCTGACAGAAGTCCTAATGTTGCCAGAGCATTTGTTATGCAGTATGGCAGACCTAAAGGTCATTTATCTATCTTTTTCTTATCACCAGAGTACTACAGAGTACTACAACCGAAAAGTACATCAAAGAACATACCCACGAAGTTAATATCAGCCTGTCGAAGACCACTCTTTCATCTAAAGAGTACTGAAGATAAATGCATAGACATTAAGACAGAATGGGCCTCGAGCCACTCTTCTTCCTCTGTTTTAATTTTTCATTAAAAGTTCTATCTACCTCCTCTACCTCTCTTTAGCTATAAAACTCATGAGAAAACACATCGTAAAGGTTTTTGATCAGATATCTGTGAATTGTAAGCTGTTTCTCTTGAGATATATTTCTGTGTGTAAAGTTGTAAAATAGGCTGAGGAGATGATTTCAGACTGAATATCAAGCTATTGGACAGCGTTGCACATGAATAGTGTTTCTCTTTAATATGACAAGCAATTTCTTTGGATCCTGATTTAAAGCAGCGATGATGTGTTCTACCTTTGTCTCTGTTTTCCTTCTGTAATTCATTACATTTCATTTCTCTGGTAAGAATCAGAAATTTGGCTTAGGATATACCCTTGCATGGTACCCTAATTCTCCTGCTCTTCTTATCTTTGATGTTTTCTACTGATTGTGCTATCTGAGAACTAATTCAAGATAATTTAACCAGTGTAGTAGTTGTTATTCACTGCTAACTGATGTATGAGTTTATCAATCTGTTCTTAGATGTTCTTGTTTGGTTTTAATTGAAAGAATTGGGATACTGGGAGTTTAGAATGCTGATTCTGTCTCACTAGGGTCTTTTCAATCAATTAGTGAAAGTTCAAAGCCTTTCTCTGATCTCAGGCTTCACCTTTGTGTTTAAATCTTAAGTGTTTCTTGTTGTCTGAAGAGTTAGCCTTTTAGGGATTGGATCATAGGTGTTTAAGGCATGCCCTGTCCCTAGATCTGCTTCCTAAGTGGTTACCTCAGAGGTTTCCTTGTCATTCACCTTCATTCCTTATCATTTCATACCACACTATCATCTTTAAAGATCCTCTGTTTTAGATGACTAGCCCAATTGAAAGCCTTGGATACTGAATAACAAGTAAACCCTTTTATGACTCCATTGCCCAATGGTCTCGAGTGTTCCCTGAAGTATCTCTCCTTTGCCTAAAATCCTCTTTTCTAAATATTTATATTGTATTGAACCCTTCTTTCATGTTTCCCAACAACCAAACAAACAAACAAATCAAAACAAACCTTGTGCCTTATAACTAGCCTAATATCTTGAAACTGAACTTCAAAGACATATACCTTTGCCTTTATAGAGAGATCCCTCTCTGGACCCAAGAGGGCTAGATCCTGAGGTCCCAAAGTGGTTTTGATGTTGTATTATCTTTTGGTAGAGCCAAACCTGCCAAAACATAGGAAACCCAACAGAACTCGTGCCTTCTTTGTCGCTTTATCTTTGACCTTTACACTCTCTTGCACCAGAATCTTGTTTCCAACACTACTCAACACTCATGTTGACTACTGCAAATGTTTTACATCTTGTTGAACTCCTTTAAAAGGAAGCCTGTTAGATTCCTGAACACTACAAGGAAAAGATTCTCTAGTAGATGTTTTTGAGGAACCCCTTATAAAAATACCCAATACATCTATTTCTAGTAGAGGTTACTAGAGGAGGTCGGTGGGTGGAGGGTTTTGCAGATGCTTTCCGCTCGGTGCGCATATCATTCAACATCTCACTGGTACTCCTTACAAGAGAAAGCACCAGTGCACACAAAACATTGGCACACCGAACACCATGCACTCCGTCCACACCCGCCCGATGCATCATATTACTGTAGAGAATTAGTGCTTCACAACTCTTCCATGTCAGTGCATCATAAAACACCATGCCAAAACTGAAAACGCCTGGTGTGGTATTAAGAACCTGCACCGGTGCATCATAAAACAATGCGCCAAAACACAAACTGACCAATGTGTTCATTAGAAAAAGCACCGGTGCACCTATAAAGCATGCGCTCTGGAAAAGGGTTAAAAAAAATTATGGCAAAAAAATTGGATTTTTCACTTCTTTCAGTGCTCTAGAGCTCTCAATTACTAGTGCGCCCTACAAGAGAAGCATCGGTGCACATAAACTCTTCTGCACTGGTGCATCAAAAAACACTACGCCAACACATAAGCAGACCGATGTGTTCGTATAAAACAACACCGATGCACCTATAAAACACGTGCACCGAAAAATGGTTAAATAAAAAAAATTACGGCCAGAAAACCACATTTTTCACTTTTCTTCTCTCAATCATCGGTGCACTCTGCAAGAGAAAGCATCAGTCACACAAACATTGGCACATCAGACACCATGCACTCCGTACACACATGCCCGGTGCATCTTATTAATGTAAAGCACCGATGCTTCAAGACTATTCTGTCCCGGTGCATCATAAAACACCACGCCAAAACTGAAACAGCCCAGTGTTGTGTTAAGTAACCGTCCCCCGCGCATCATAAAACAACACGCCAAATTTGAAATCGCACGGTGCGTTCTTAAGAAACCGCACCAGTGCACCTATAAAACCTCGCACACAGGAACAAGGTTAAATAAAAAAAAATTAGGGCCAAAAGACCACATTTTTCACTTTTCTCAGTACTGCATAGCTCTCAAGCACCGGTGCAATTTCTCCTTCTCTGAGCCACCCTGACATCAGTGCTCCCATTGCACGCATTACATGCACTGTTGTTGTGCATTAACCACCAATATCCAGCTTTCATTTTGTAAAATGGTAGGAAAATTTTATTTTGCAAATTCTACAGCCAATATGCCTCTTCGATGGCAAAATGTACAGGTATTAAGCTTTCTAGCTGATTAGAATTTGAAATAACCTTAAAATTAACCATTAAAAAAGAAAAAAAATATTATCGTGCAATGCACATGAGTTGTTCGGCTTGCACCGGTATGCAGTGATGCATATAAAATTTACAGGTCGCACCACAACTAGTGTTAATGCTATCCAAACCGTTTCCAGGGTGGTACTGAGAGGCCCCTCGCATTATTTAAAATTAAAAAAAAAAAAAATTGTGGTGCAGTCATTTAGCTGGGCGCACCATTGATCATGAGAATAGGAATGCGGTGCGTTGACTGATATATTTGCCCCGATGTCTATCAACGCACTTCATTCATCATTCCAACAGGGTCAACAGTGCAGTTGAGTAAAAGACCACACCATTGACTATATAATTTTTCAGGAAGTCGGTGCGCTGACATGACTATATGCGCTGGGGGGTATATTTTAGTCAACACACCGCTCTTCTAACACCATATATAGTCAATGGGGCTTGAAAAAATTTCAGGCGCATCGCATACAGTGCATTGTATGTCATCTGGGGCATCGCCTCTGGTGCTCTGCAAAAAACAGCCGCATCGTAACCGGTGCATGACTATTTTTGTGGCACACCGACTGGTCTATTTTATTTTTCCAAAAAAAATTATATATGTATATTCCTAAATACATGTCTTATTTAATTAAAAAAAAATATTTAATATGTCAATGATTCAGAGACAAGAGGAGGAACAACAACAACAACAAGCGGAGCAGTATGACATGCTTCACCAGTGGGAGGCACGAGAGAGGGAGAGAGATATGTACCCTCATGCTATTACAACAGATACCCAGGGGCTCCTAAGGCAGGTAGGCCTCCTCAACTTCTATGAGGAGGCTACTTCCATAAAGGCCCATAGTGTCTTTTTGAGACATCTTATCTGTAGGTGGAATGCCCACCGACAGGCTTTCCATGTTGGTCCTGACTAGTGGTACACACCTACTGAGGAGGATATTTATTTCATTACAGGGCTATCTAGGAGAGGGGTTGATTTTCCCTCGTTCCCAGAGGTTCCAGTTGGTTGTGTAGCAAGGAGTCAGTTAGTTTTCTCCTAGAGATACGTTGGAGCAGATGTACTATCTCCTTTAGAGTTTCATGTCCCTGGAGGTCAGCTACCATTAGGGGAATTTTGAGGTCTAAAATGGGCCTCCTAAGAAAAATGTACAACTAAAATAAACTTTATAAGAACCAATAGGATTCAAGATGATGATGTCAACCATGGGGGATGATTCACCATTTTTTAAGTAAAAGGGTGAAAATACTAAAAAATAATAAAATAATAAAACTACTTTTTCAACTCGTATTTCCAACTTATCTCCCAAAGTTTTTACTCAAATTTCGAGTGTGAGTACTCATTGGATGCAAAATTTAATTTCTCAACCAAGGACTACCCATGTTGCATACTTTCGATGGACCCTACTATGTGAAAAATGAGAAATACATAAAAAAACGTGATTGCAATAACGTTTTTCATGTATTTCTCATTTTTAGAGTAGCAGGGTCCATCAAAAGTATGCAACATGGGCACTCCTTGGATGAGGAATTAAATTTTGCATCCAACGAGTACTCTCGCTCGAAATTTGAGTAAAAAATTTGGGAGATAAGTTGAAAATACGAGTTCAAAAAGTAATTGTTTTCTTTTTTCCCTCTAAAATTTGATGATGACATCAAATCTTATTTTATTATTTCCACTATTATTTTATAATTTCCTTAGGAGGCCCATTTTAGACCTCAAAATTCCCTCAATGGTATTGGTGCATTTGGTAGACATGACATGCAGTGCCTCTCACTTCTCATTTCGACCATTTCACACAACAACAGTGACAGGAAACACATTAGTTGTCTGCTTCTACATTATGTTGATTCTTTAGTACAAGAGCCATGACTTGTCAACTGGTATGCCATTTTTTTGCTGTAATTTTGTATGGCCTTAGATAGATGTCGTGCTCATGCACAGGGGAGGGTGAACTTCCCTTTTTCTTTAGAGCTTTTTTGTTTATTTTTTGAGAGGTTTCTAGAGATGAGGCCTGCTTTTGTTAGGCAGCCTCGTAGGCTGATGTTGGAGGTCTGGATGCACATGTGGGGGCAGATGATTACCAAGAGGGGAGAGACTATGTTTCTAGCCAAGATATCACATGATGCACTGGACTTACTAGCCAGTGTTAATGAGTCGCATCCCTTCATTATGGTCCCCTTTCCTTATGTTGGATTGGATTGGTGAGAGTGTGCCAACATGCTCTTCATAGATGATGAGACACCATATTATAGAGGTAATATTACTGTTTTATTTATATTTATTCTAACATGTCCTTTAACTTGTTTTTATTAAATTGTGTAATGAAATTGTCTAATTATTGTTGTGTACTTGTATATATTTTGTAGACATTGGCTCTTTTGATGGCGAGAATATGTCGGAACCACCACATAATCCAGGTGTGGATCTTGATGACGATCAGGAAATGGCATATGCCGAGGATCATGATCAGGAGGCCAGTGGAGAGATACATGCTCCTCATGCAGGTGTGTCGGTACCGCCTTTTGCTAGGCGCGGTCGACCTAATACTCGATACAGGATGGAGTTGGGTGACCAACTCAGTGCATTGATTGTTGAGGCAGGCATTAGGCCTGCTCATTACAGAGACATACAGGCCGATGATAAGCTAATACAGATGTGGAGAGGCATGCCGTGTGATATGTATAACCTAATGTGGCATGTCATAGGAGCTACGACAGTTGTTATGTGACTGAGGAGGATTATTGCACGTTATAGGCATGGTCGAGCCGTAGCACGTGATGGACAGTTCACGAGCAGGGACTCATCTCATGATCATTCACTTTGCACTGCACCTGATGAGCATGAGGCTCCACTAGCATCTAGCAGTCATCATGGAGATGAGGCTGGACCATCGGCCAAGTCCAATCATCAGTAGCCTACATCATCCATCAGTACTAGTCATGATCATGAGCAGGCTGGACCATCAAGCGTCGAGGTTGCACCATTGACTGAGCATGTCTCCACTAGTACTGCTTATATTGATGTTGTACTACCACCAGCTGATCCATTCATCAGTACTAGTCATGATCATGAGCAGGCTCGACCATCGACTCTCGAGGCTGCATTATTGACTGAGTAGACATCCATTAGTACTGCTATTGATGTTGTACTACCACCAGTTGATCCATGAAATTTATATTTCAGTTGTATATTTTTAACATTATATATATATAGTCATAGTCCATGTATTTTATGTTCATGTTGCAGTTGTACTTAATTTACATGTTGGTGATCATCACAATGTGTATATTGTTAGGTCATGGTAGATATGTTCATTTAATGTTTAGCTTGCAGGTAGATGTGTATGTGATAGCATGAGGTATTTGACATGAGATGTATATTTGATGTTTGTGTTGTGATGATGTTAATATATAATGTTGATTTGATGTTTGAATGTGTTTTTTAGTCGAATATGATGTTTGTACGATGGTTATCCTGATTGTGATGTTTATTAATTAATTTAATATTAAATGACCATGATATTTATTAAATATTATGTCGTGATTGTAATTTATATTTAAATTTAAATTGTATGTAAAATTATAAAATTGTATTTGTATATGTAATTGTAATTTTAACTGTAATTGTATGTAAACTATTTAATGTAAAATTTTAATTGTAATTGTAAGATTTAATTTATTGTGAAACGATTGTAATTGTAATTTTAAGTGTATTTGTATATATGAAAAATTGTAAAATTGTAATTGTAATTCTAGTTGTATGTAAAATTCTAAAATTGTAATTGTAATTCTATGTAAAATATTTGTAAAATTGTAATTGTAATTGTAAATGTAATTCTAATTCTCATTCTAATTGTATATAGTAAAATATTTGTGAAATTTTAATTGTATTATTGTGAAATGATTGTAACTGTAAATGTAATTGTATGTAAAATTAAAATTGTAATTGTAATCGTAATTGTATGTGAAATTGTAAAATTGTAATTGTAATTGTATGTAAAATTCTCAATGTAATTGTATGTAAAATTAAAATTCTAATTCTAATTCTAATCGAAATTGTAAAATTTTAATTGTAATTCTAATTCTAATTCTAACTTTAATTGTAATTGTATGTAAAATATTTGTAAAATTTTAATTGTATTAATGTGAAATGATTTATTAAAATATTTAAATTTTTAAATAATTGTAAAATAATAAATCTAGAATAATATGAATTTTTGTAACATAAAAAAGTTTAGAAAATAATGCAAAGAAATTCATGTACTTTAGAATTATCATTATTTTATTATGATCTTACATACAAAAAAAAAACTTTATACAGTCTGGTGTGCTTATCATCATAACACGCACCAGTGCGTCTTATTACTCCAATGCACCGGTGCTTCAAAATGCTTCCGCATCAGTGCGTCATAAAACACCGCGCCAAAACAAAAACATCGATCTTACAAACCGCCCCGGTGCACTTATAAAACAACGCACACCAGAACAGGGTTATTCTGTCAAGTGAAGTATTGGAGCAGTGGAGGGTTCGAATCGTGGGCAAGAATTTTTTTGAGGAGATGAGGGTTAGAAAAGAAGAGAGTTCGAATTTCGGTTGAGAAGTTTATAGCAGAGGAAATGAGTGATTAAAATAGAAAGACAGACAAAGACGCTTACAGGTATGCAGAGGGCTACAGAGCTCGACAGAGTACAAGAGGAGTACAGGTCGAGACTGGCAGAGAGCATTTGGTTAACGCTGACGATAGGGTTAAGAGGTCCCATGATGGAGAAATGGAGAGCAGAGTTGATGGAAGATAAAGATCAATCAATGCAGTTGATAAAGACAAGAGGCACCATGAAGGGATGGATTCTCATTCCCTTAAGGACAACATAGAAATATCAATTGATGTTGTTGATCGGGCTATTAGTTCTCATGAAGGGAAAAATTCTCCAGAATGCATTTAAAATCAGTTGGGGGTATTGTCCGAGCTTCGGTTGGCTTACATAAACTTTTACCAGCAAATATGACGTCACATAAAATCACATCTTTGGCTTTCAATTAAACCTGAATGGCATCTCTAATTTGTCTAAGCTATGGTCTTGTGGATGAAACCAGTGAAAAGTTTGCTTGTATTATAAATGGAAATCCAGTGACCATTTACGTGGGAAGAAAATCATAGATACCTGTAGTTACCATATTTCTACCTGCAAATCGGTTTCACATTGGAAACAATAATGTAATAGAATATTTTGCAATGTGTTTCCTCTGCTCAAACCTATACTCATTTTCTATGGGAAACCATTGCCTCCACTTGTAATAACTACATTGTCTAGTCGAAAATCGGTCTTCTTCTACTAACAAATGCATAATGAAGGATTCGTTGTCATTGCTCCCAGGACATTACCCTTATGCAGATTATATGTACTCATTGCTGGTAGGTCATCCGTCTATCTGCATATTATATAATTATAAAAAATATTGGTATCACATAGATAAGTTCCAATTATAATAGGTTCACATGCCACAATTTCCCACTTGGGCCTTGTAGTATTGCATCTTCACATGCCCCACATTGCATTCTCTCCACATAATCAGTGGGGACCTCCTGCAATAAACAAAAAACATTGGAAGAATAGTTATTTCCATCAAGAATTTATCCAATTCCAGTTCTCCATTTTAATTCTAATTCTAATTCTTAAGAATAAACAAAATTATAATTCTCAATTTCTATGGTTGGAGTTCACTAAGTTTTGGTATACACACCTAAAAGTCATTTAAGTGCCAAATTGGTGCTACTGTACATATAACCTCACCGGTGTTGGTGCTACAAAATGATGCACTGGTGTGGTGCTATTAAGTGATGAACCAATGACGAATAAACACAAATAAAAAAAAGCACAACTCTATTTTCTTTAAGTGAAAAAAAGCAGAAAATATGGGTGGAAAAATATTTTTGAAAATCTAATTTCATAAAGTAATTCTTTAAATACTAAACACTTTTCATTATTTCACTATTTTTGCTAAAATTTTCAGCCAGATATTTGTAGGAGACATACCTAGAGCAAGAGAGCACGAGGGAAATGTGGAGCAGTGAAATACGTTTGAACAGAAGTATTCAAACAATTAGAAATCAAACCTCTGGTGATTCAAACCCTGTATCATATAATTTCAAACCATATTGTGATTAAATCTGATTATTATTTTTTACTTTTTTGCAGTTTTTTAACCTTTTTTCTGCAGTTTTATCCATTTTTACCCTAAACCCTTCATTTTTTGTTTTTTCCCTTTCTTCTCCCATTAGGGATTTTCATTTTAGATTGACATCCAACCCACATGACGACTTGCATAGTTGGATCCCAATCCATTCGGCCATTGCGTGAATTTTTAGAAAAAATGGGTTTTTCTTCATCGGTGCGCCCAACGTAACCTAGCACACCGGTGCACTTGATTATAAAGCATACAGTGCAAGTATTGTGTAATAATAAATTTGGAAACAATTTTTTTAAATTAGTGTGCCATATCTGAAATAGGGCACCAGTGCTCCATGTTACTAGGATAGCACTGTATGGTCTATTACACTGTTTGTGTGGTGCGTTTACAATACCCCACGCACCGTACAGTCTATTATACTATTTTGCGGTGCGTTGGTAATACCCCCATGCATCCTCGGCGGTGCGTACATCAAGAAATGCGCACCGGTGTCTTGAAGTTTATTTTTTACCTGAAAACTTGACAATCTGTTTATAAATATATTAATGAATGATATGGTATAGGTTTCAGATTGATAAAGAAATGACTGACAAAAGATCAAGTAATAAAAATACTAATAACACATCAAGAAAAGCAAAAAAGGAATGTTCTTTGTAAATTATTTATAAAAAATATTATTTTTGAACTATATGTAAGTTTAACTAATATGTATGGTTTACTGTGTATCATGTAGAGCCACAAAATGACGAACCTCGATAAGATTATTTCTGATCTAGGACCAGAAGAGCATAAAATCTTGATGGAAAAATTGCAAAAGGATGAATCAGGTGAATGAAAAAATACTATCCATCCAATATGAGTTTATTTTTTTAATTATCATTAATAATATACTTAAAATTTTTAGATAACATGTGTCAAACAGTCTATTAATTCACATATGTTTAATGTTCTACATGGACCAACAACTCAGAAAAGGAATGTTGTTCTAAGAAAAGAAAAAACATATAACATGCAAATGAAAATGAATTTCTCCTTAGCTCATCTGGAATGGTGCTGGAAGTTAACAAAAGGGGGAAAAACTTTTATAAAAGTTTGAGGGATCTTGTGGAACGAATGTAGAGACGTTCTTTCCACTTACAATACAAAAATCAATCCAATGATTCCAAGAACCAAATTTTATCTAAAGTACAGGAAGCGTTTCTAGAGAATTGGTCAATGAGACATGTCATACTTTTAATAGCAAAAACGTACAAAAATGAAAAAGAAGGAATGAAAAAGTTATATTCCTTTAAATGTTTGTCTAGAATTTTTTATCAATATCACTTTTGTTATACTTACTTTTCATAAAAAATAAATATTTTATTGTCATGTTACATTTTCAGGAAGATTATGAAAATATCAAAATATGAAAGGGATGATATCAGAAACAAGGAATGTCCAAAAAGGTGTACAAGAAGATGGTCAAAGAAATGGACAAAATTACATCGCAGGAGGAGCCATCTCAACAACTATGTGCTTCAAATGTAATATGTAATCATTGAATTTTTCAATCATTAGGTACAATAAGTAAACAATTTAGTATTAAATATTAATTCTCAAGAATTTTCTTGCAGAAAAAAAATAAAATGGAACCCATTCAGTAGATAAAAAAGGAAAACAAGGAAGAAAAGGGTTGATATCTAAGTTTGTGAGTAATTGTTACTTCCTTATAACAACTTAACTATATTTCATTTTTGTATTTTTTTAAGTTGTTTTACAAAAATCATCATTGAATGTCTTCAAACAGGTGCTAACATACAAAGAAGAACCATCAAATGAATTGATTAAAATTGCGTTAAATATGAGTTTTGAGTATATGTTGGCATATCAGAAATTAATTGTGGAATTTGTAATCATCTATCGATCTTGTTTTACTTAGCTCTATCTATAATTAATAGAACAAAAAAATCTTTTATATTAAATATATTATTTGTTATGGGGTATAAAACTTGCAGGAAACAAATTATGGAACTACACCAACAGATGAAATTTTGAAAGATGGCATGGTGCATGGTTTTGAAACAATGTGTATAGTTTATGAGTCAATTGTTGCTATGGTACGTCATTTTTCATTTCGATTTACATTGATGTATATTATTTAATATTTAAATTTTCATTATTCTCACCAATGTATATACACTCATTTCAGTTTGTTTTTATGTTTTTAGATGGAAGGTGAAGAAGAAGAAAACAATCAACATCATGAACAAAACATTCCTGAAAATAACCCAAGTCATGGAAGTAGCTCTAGCAGTGACAGTAGTTCAAGTGAAGAATGATGACCACTATGTTTGGATATCAAAGCAAGGCATTGTATTTTTTGAAATGTATCTATGAAATCAGACTTTTTGTTTAATGTAATGGACATAGTGTCCTAATTGAAATACAAAGGGATACCAATAATTGTCCCTTTTGTATGATAAATACTATCTTATTCATATATATTATATATCATAAAATATGTTTTAATTTATTCTATTGCATTCTGCATTGCTGTTCTCAAATACACTAATAAAAATTTAATTCATATGAATATTGTTATGATGTTGGGAAAAATACAGAGAGGGGGGGGAGGGGGTGAATCAGCATTTACTGCATATTCAAAACTTTTACTTTTTCCTGCTTCTAAAACCCATACGCTACTTTCCTGAAACAGACTCGCGTATATACGCAGATACCCTTTATGAAACTTGCGTATACACAGAAATCTAATTATGTCATTAGTTCTTCACTTAACTCATTCCATCATTCATTCATCAGATGTTTAATAAACAGTAAACATGTGCAGTAAGAACAGAGTAAACCATCACACAAAGCATCACACATGAACACCAGGATTTTTAGGTGGAAACCCAAGTCGGGAGAAAACCACCGCTGCAGTTGCTCAGCCTTCAATATTTTATTATAGAGAAAACATCTTACAACATATGTGCGGGCGCAGACTCTACCAGCACGCAGGCACCCACCTGCGCTCGTTTACCAGCCTCTCCTGGAAGGGAGCTCCAAACCCCTGACTCGTTTACCAGCCTCTCCTCGAGAGAATATGACCCCACTGCTCTCGTTTACCGGCCTCACACGGAAGGGGAGCTACGACCCCACGGCGAAGCTACAACCCTCGGCACCACCTTGAACACGTTTCATCAATTTTCACACGCCCCCGGATCCAACAACTTGGGAGAACACAACTTATGAGCCACATACATACATATTTACGATGGACCCTTTCCATACTTTTAAGCACGATCAACCATGAAACGGATACATATAACTCACGGCGAGATATCGGTAAACCGGGCGAACGGATCGGACATTTCTTACCACGGACTTCGGCCGACTCGTTTGCATACGCCTTTCCTTTCCGCGAGTGTCGCGTATATACGCGCTTTCATCATCGACCGGCGTATACCTTTGTATATATTTCATTGCGCATACGTGCTTTATCTTCAGAGAAGCCGCGTATATACGCGCTTCCTCTGCGACGAAGTAGCGTATATATCTTCAATCATTATAGAGCAGCATACTTCTTCAGATCAGATGTTCAGTTCAGATTTACCCTTTCACTTCAGACAGATGTTCGCCTATATGTTCGCCTCATCACAGATCTAAGCCTTCCATAATCAGATCTAGCAAATACGAGTGCAATTCAGATCTAGATCCCCTTCTTCATCATTGGTGCATCATACATTCAGATTTATCATTCAAGTGTAACCCTTTCCATTCAGATATACTTCAGAGAGAAGTATTCATTCAAGCTCGGACATCTTGCACCCACACTCATGATTTGCACAATGAATTTCTTCTCCTTATATAGGTTTACCCTTTTTCAATACCATGAGCCAAAACAATACCATGAGCCCAAAACTACATTACTTCCGATGGTATTCCTGGACGGGGTCATTTAGATGAATCATTACCCAATACAATGGGTCAATACCATGGTGGTTACCCATGGTTTTGCACTTTATGAGCGCTTTCCCATACGCGGCGGGCACGTTCTTTTCCGCGTGCATACGCGACTTCTCTTAGACATATCGCGTATGCCTTAAGACTTCTCTTTTCACCATAGATTTGCTTTGTCTTTAATTCCTTTCTTCATTTCCATCTTGTACTCTTTGTAGATACATCGGTTGCTTCATCGGGAACATATTCTATCAAGCACAACTTCCCCATCATCCATTTAAGGACAACACTTAGCACCATATTGCTAACAAACATCATATCACATCAGATTTACATCATTTACCAAGTTCATCAGGTCAAGAATAACTTCATCAGATGGTTTTCCATCAAGGACAACACATGTCAACAGTCTCATGTCTTCATCTTCATTCGGTGGGTTGCCATCAAGGACAACACTCTGCATCATATTGCCAACAATCTCCCCCTTTGGACTTGATGGCAACCACGATGGTGTTTGGTTACCACAACAGATAGGTACATTAAGAATATAAAGACACCATGTCACTTTCTCCATTTTGACACCGTTCTTTCTCTTCATTCAAACACCATGTCACTCTCCCCCTTTGACATCAAGGGCAAAGGGCGGATCAAAAACTAGCGGATCAAAACCAACACACTCACCCCCTTTTCTCCTCATGTAGAAGAAGCGTTCTGCAGATCTGATGTATACTGAAGTGACCAAGCTCCCCCTGAGTTCATGCTGAATCATCAAACATATTTTCTAATGAAGTACATGACTGTATGACTTTCCTATCACTAATGACTCATACTTACATCTAAGATCCATCCAAGTGGATTTACATATGAGACTCAAGTACCCAACCAAGTGGGTTTACAAATTTGACAAGTCCTTACATGACTGAATATTACAATTTACATCATGGGTCTTAACAAGACCTTTTCATCAAATTACAAATATGACTTTAAGACCACCACCAGAAATACCAAACAATATCAGAGATACCAAACAGCACTGCAGCTGTGCTGAAGAGAGCTGAATCCAAGCAAAAATTGTCAGCAATCAGACATACGCGGTTTTCTGTGCAGGAACTCGCGTATATACGCGACTGTGTTTTAGGAAACCCGCGTATCCAATGTCATCTTCTAAATTTTTATACCAGATCTGATCCTTTGTGAGCAAAAGACAATGTTCAGCTTCTTTCTGAGGTATTTATATGCTTCCCAAGATTACAGATAGAACAGAGTAGTTGTGTCTTCAAGCGTCATCCAACGTTTGTAGCATAAGCACATTAGTGACCAAGCCTTCAGATTATTTGCAGCATTAATACAATCTTTCCAAGAGAGATTATCATATCAGAGCAACATCTTCAAATAAGCAATCATCCATGTGGTCCAATATCACCATGATCATGAAGTAATATATGTAGGAAAAAGATCTCAACCATAGTAACAAAATCTGCATGATTTGTTTCTGAATCAAACGACTTCCAACTCATCCATGTGTAAGCAAAAAGATACTTATCAGCAACCAGGGCTCAAAAATCTCATCATAATAAACCATGTACCAAGTCAACATCATTTGAGCATGAGTATCACAAAAACCAAAGAATAAGCAGTCATATTGCCAACAATGCAATCATTAGTATTCAACCTGCTTCTCCCCCTGGACTGGTGCTCCTTTTAACTTGAACACGTTCATCAGCAACAATCTCTGCATGGGCTGCTCTTATCTTCGAGTTATAGGACTTTCATCTCAACAATGAATACTCTTCATCAACAAGCAAACAGGACTCATCCACAATCTTCAACACAAGAAACCATATATCATCAATATTTAGAACTGAGAAACTAAGCTGATACAGAGTCAATAATACAGTTATTAACAATCAGACCGATGCTCCCCCTGAACCTCTGCTCCAGATCTTCAGCTATCATATAAATTCTCTCATCATCAATAAATACGCGACTGTGTCTGCTGGAACTCGCGTGTATACGCGACTTTTGTTAATATAACCTGCGTATGGAAAGTGAAGCATAGAAAATTTTCATCTTCCTTCATTTCCTCCTGAGCTTGTACCTCCTGTACCTGTCCTTTCCACATCAGATGCGCTTTCAGAAGTAAACATAACCAGAATAATCAAATCAACCATGAGAGTCATCATGCATTGCTCCCCTTGTGACGATACATTACTAAATCTCATAATGTATCCCACATCATTCCTGCAGTCAATAAGAAAAGTCAGCTTCAGAAACAGATGACTGCAGTAGGGTCAGAATTCCCTATGTTTCTGATCGGTTCTCCATCTTGAATTGAGTTTTTTCTTCAAGAAAATCATTGTCTTCTAGAGCATCCACAAAACAATCCTTTTCTTCTCTAGATTGATTCTTATTCGATCCCTCCATCTTTTTCTAGATTTGTTTAAACTTTCTATTTGTGTGCTGGAAGTTATCCAATTTCTCATATCTGTTCAACCTGCATTCCTTTTCTACATGTCCATACTTGTTACAAGAATAACATCTCATGTGTCCAGAGTAATAAGAATTATAATGAGTATTTCTAATCTTCCTTCTTTTACAATCAGCTGCTTTATGTCCATACTTGTTACATGAAAAACAATATCCCTTGAAGAAACCAGAGTGCCTTTCTATATAGGAACTATTAGTTTGAGGCTGAAATGATCTGCTCCTGCAATTTGCTGCAACATGCCCATAATTATGACATTTAAAGCATTCAACATCATTGACTGATTTCCTTTCAGATTTCATCATTGTTGGTTGAACGTTTGTCTCTTTCAACACTTCAGGTTTTGCATTGACACCCTCTGAATTTTTTGCACTTCCTTGTGAGCTAGATTCTCCTTTAACAGTTTCATGGAAACCAAGACCAAGTTTGATAGCAGGAGACCTTTGATTACTCAGAATATTGTCCAAAATATTAGTACTATCATGAAACCTCAAAAGTTTAACCTTTTCTTCTAATTTACCTCAACCTCCAAGTCTTGACATTGCTTTGTCATGCTTTCTTCTTTCCTTCTTCCATCTTCTACTTGATCCTTTAGATTTAGAATCTCTTCTTTCAATCAATTTTCGTTTTCTTCACATGTTTGTTGCAGCTCTTCATTCTTCCTTTTTGATTTTTCAAGATCTTCTTTGAGAGAGATGATTTCTGCTTCAAGGCCTTCCTTCTCAAATGGTTGTAGAGGTTTCTTATTCTTCTTACTTGATGCCTCAAGATCTGCTTGCAGAGAGATGATTGCAGCTTCAAGTCCTTCATTCTTCTTGCTTGATTTTCCGAGATCTGCATTTAGATTGTTGATTTCTACTTCTAGTTCTTTAATACGATTGGATGCATACGTATGAAACCTTTGATACTTGTCCACCTGACCATTCAGCATTTTTGTTTGTTCTTTCATTTGAGAGATCATCTCTTTGTTGATAGAATCTTTCTTATCAATTTCTCTTTGTTGTTCTTCATTTTTGATCTTGAGAGCTTTCTCTATTTCCAAAAAACTACTTTCAAAAACTTCATCATCATTGTTTGTACCACGAAGATCGTTCAAAGGATGACCCCAATCACTATCTGATTCATCTTCTTCAATTTCTTCTAACCATGTTTTCTTAGAGATCTCCTTGTTTCGAGTAGGCTTCTTCTTTTGCTTCTTTGCCATGAGCACTTTCAGATCATGGTCAGAATTTTCTTCATCTTCACTGGACACTTCATCATCATCTTCTTTTGCATAATAACTCTTTCTCTTTTCAAATTGTTTCCCTTTACCATGTTTTTCTCTATAAGGACATTTAGCAGCATAGTGACCAACTTTTCCACACTCAAAACATTTTAAGGGAAGCTTACCTTTGAATCTTCCAGTACCTAGTTGGAGCTTTCTCACGAAATTCGCTTCTTCTTCATCGGATATATAGCTGGATTCTTTGACAACTTCCTTTTCCTTTCCTTTTGTAGATGTCTTAAAAGCAGCTTCTCTTATTTGAGAAGGACCTCCTTGTCTCATTTCAAAAGCAGTCAGAGTACCATGTAATTGAACAATAGTAAGCGTTTGCAGATCTTGCCTTTCTTCAATAGCCGAAACTTTAGAGTCAAATTTTGAAGTCAATGATCTTAAGACCTTTTCCACCAGAGTAGTATCAGTTATGGTTTCACCCAAATTTCTCATCCGATTTACAATATCATCCAGACGAAGAAAGAAACTGGCAACACTCTCATCACTATGCATCTTCAAATTTTTATATTCAATTCTAAGAGTTTGGAGTTTTGCACTTTTTACCTTTGTGTCTCCTTCATAGCTTAGAATGATTTTGTCCCATATATCTTTAGCTGAATGTAGCTGCATCACTTTAGCAAATTCTGATTCAGACATGCTTCCCAATAAGACATTCACTGCTTCGGCATTGATTTCATACTTCTTTCTTTCAGCTGCATCAGTAGGAATATTTGCCGGGTATTGATAACCTTCTTGCACGATTGCCCATACATCTGCACCAAGACTTTGCAGATATGCTTTTTTTCGTACCTTCCAGAATATCAGATTGCTTCCATTGAATAGAGGTGGCTTTATAGACATCACTCCTTCTTGACTTCCCATTGCGACGAATCTCCTTCAAGCGATCAAGCTTCTGCAGAAGGACCACGCTCTGATACCAATTGTTGGGAAAAATACTGAGAGGGGGGGGTGAATCAGTATTTACTGCATATTCAAAACTTTTACTTTTTCATTCCTTAAAACCCATACGCTACTTTCCTTCAGTAAACTAGCGTATATACGCGGATCCCCTTTATGAAACTAGCGTATACACAAAGATCTAGATATGTCATTAAATCTTCACTCCTATTATTCCATCATTCATTCATCGGATGTTTAATAAACAGTAAACATGTGCAGTAAGAACAAAATAAGTCATCACACAAAGCATCACACATGAACACCAGGATTTTTAGGTGGAAACCCAAATCGGGAGAAAACCACCGCTGCAGTTGCTCAGCCTTCAATATTTTGTTATAGAGAAAACATCTTACAACATATGTGCTGGCGCAGACTTGACCAGCACGCAGGCACCCACCTGCGCTCGTTTACCAGCCTCTCCTTGAAGGGAGCTACGACCCCCTGACTCGTTTACCAGCCTCTCCTGGAAGGGAGCTACGACCCCCCGATCTCGTTTACCAGCCTCACCTGGAAGGGAGCTACAACCCCCTGACTGAAGGCTACAACCTTCAGCACCACCTTGGACCACGTTTCATCAATTTTCACACTGGATCCAACAACTTCAATAGAACACCACTTGCAAGCCACATTTCATCATACTTTCAGACTGGACCCTTTCCATACTTTTAAGCACAAACATACATCACCAACAGATATTTATCAACACAGATCAGATAGCAGAAACACAGCAGAACAGATCAGATATTTCATACCCTTTGCTTCAGCAAACCCTAGTTTGCATACGCGCTTTCACTTCACCGATGTCGCGTATATACGCGCTTCCGTCCACACAAACCAGCGTATACCTCAGTGTATATTTTATTGCGCATACGCGCTTTCTCTTCGCTGAAGCCGCGTATATACGCGCTTCCTTCGCGGCGAAGTAGCGTATAGATCTTCAATCTTTACAGAGCAGCATACTTCATCAGATCAGATATTCAGTTCAGATCTACCCTTTTGCTTCAGACATATGTTCGCCTAGATGTTCGCCTCATCACAGATCTAGGCCTTCCATAAGCAGATCTAGTAGATACAAGTGCATTTCAGATCTAGATCCCCTTCTTCATCATTGGTGCATCATACATTCAGATTTATCTTCAAGTGTAACCCTTTCCATTCAGATCTACTTCAGAGAGAAATATTCATTCAAGCTCAAACATCTTGCACCCACACTCATCATTTGCACAATGAATTTCTTCTCCTTATATAGGTTTATCCTTTTCAATACCATGAGCCCCTTTTTCAATACCTTGGGCCAAAACAATACCATGAGCCCAAAACTACCTGGACGGGGTCAATTAGGCGGATCATTACCCAATACAATGGGTCAATACCATGGTGGTTACCCTTGGTTTTGCACTTTTTGAGCGCTTTAGCCCATACGCGACTTGGCACGTTCTTTTCCGCGTGCATACGCGACTTCCCCTAGGCCAATCCGTGTATACCTAGAGACATACTCTTTTTCATCATAGAATTAGCACATGCTGAATTCCTTTCTTCATTGCCTTCTGTTCACACTGTAGATTCATCAGATTTCCTTCATCAAGGACATATTCTATCAAGCACAACTTCATCAACTGAGTTGTCTTTCAAGGACAACACTCCGCATCATATTGTCAACAAACATCATATCATATCAGATATACATCATTTGCTAAGTCCATCGAGTCAAGAATATCTTCATCAGGTGGATTGCCATCAAGGACAACACATGTCAACAATCGCATGTCTTCATCTCCATTCAGTGGGTTGCCATCAAGGACAACACTCTGCATCATATTTCCAACATATTTATCTTGGGAGTAGAAGATAAGTCCATTCCGTTAATTCCTTTGCAAGGGTTGCAAAGATTACATGTTAACTTTGTTAGTATTTTAAAAGGTCTATCTAGCTCTTATGCCCAAATAAGGGTTAGTTATGGTACTTTATTTTTAAAAGATATTTTCTTGAATATATTAAGGAGGGTAGCTCTTTAATATAAATATTTACATAATATGGTATAAGCAGGAAAATAGAAAATGCATGATCTGTAGTTTTAAAAGGACTTTGTACTCATTTAAATTATGAAGTGATAACAAGTCCAAAGTATTTTTCTTGAATAGAGTGACTCTTGAAATAACTTCTTGTACAATGAAGAAGAAAAGCGAAGTTTTCTCAGATTTATATTCGTTAACCATGTTGTAAATAGTAATGAATTAATATATATCCATGAATAGTTACCATGATAGTGGTAGAGGTTAATGAATTAATAAATCCATGGATAGTATTCATAAATCCATGGGTAGTTTTCCATGGTGTTGATGGAGATTAATTGTTTCATAAAACCATGGGTAGATTACCATGGTGTTTGCAAATATTAGTTATTTAATAAGTCCATGAAAAATTACCATGGTGTTGGTAAAGTTAAGTTATTTAATCAAATTCATGGTTAAAGGAACTAATCAGTTTTATTCCTTAGATGAATAAACTAAGTGATTATTTTACATTAAGTGATTATTTTACATTATCATGATTATGACGTTAAATTCCTTTTGGAGGAAGATCTTGCATATACATGCAATATATGTATTAACTTTTATTGAAAAAGAATATACATATATGTATGTAGAAAGATAGCTTGTAGTATTAAAACTACATTGAATATGATTGTTAGTATAATCATGAAAATGAGACATGTATTTATATTCTTCATTGCGTATTTTTACTTACGTTTACATGCTCACTAGCATTGAGACTTTCTTTGGAAAGACTCGTGAAGGAGGTTATGTGCTTCGTTGTGTAAGCACTCCTTTAGGGAGAGTCTTTTGGAATCGGTATGCATTCACATGCATGGAAGAAACAATTGTTATGTTAACTTGCATTCCATGCACTAAAGGTAATAACTTAAGGGTTAGCTATTTTTATTAAATGTATGTAAGTCACATGCATAAATATCTTAGCTTATGTATCAGTTTATTTTAAGGGAAAGCTTGGGAGATGTAGCCATTGTCTTGCAGGAATGTGTGCTTATGCGACGTAAGCATTAGTTATTGTGATGTCCTATAACTAGCACATATGAGGTATGTGTTATTAAAGAGAGAATGACAAGGTACTTTACTTTCTTGTCAGGATTATACATGAGTAGATGGAGAAACTACTATAGTGATTAATACTTATGAATCTTGACATCATTTTATGTTGAAGGCATCATAGCAGGGAATGATGGTGACATGTACAGAAGAAGATTATGCTTGACATGGTGGCAGGTAAATAATTAATGTTTGTGCATACGAGTGCGAGTTTGCAGGAAGGTCCAATGTATGATGATCCATTGTAGGTACATCCATGCCACCCACATGTGAAGATCTGAAGATATGAAGACCAAAGGGTAAATGGTATCATATTTATTGTAATGGCTTTAAGCTAGATATTTGCATATTTCCTTGTAAGATTATGTAAACGATGGTTAAGGGATGGTCTCCCTTATAAGCTATTTAGTGATGGGCTGAACACCCTCACAGGCGTTTAATAATAAAATTAAACCTTTGCTGGTTTTCACCCTACGGGGTTTCCAGGGTATATTGGTGTTCAATGGTGTGATTGGTTATTGTGTCTAGATGATGAGGTTGATTCCTTGCTTGTTATGATGTTCATAATGGCAATTATGTGATAAATATATGAGTAATGAGATGAATGGATGGTTACATCATATAGTATTAAGTTAATATACTGTAATGGAGGTTGTTAAGGGTTAAGGAGTTTACTATTCTTACTTATAAAATTACACTGTGAACTGTTAAACATTCTATGTAATGATGAGTAAGTTATTAGCAAATTTTGTTGAGTAATTAATGTAAAGTTGAAATAAAAATTAAAAAAATACTATGTTAAAATAAAAAATTTATTAGAACTTATGGTATTCATGTGAAATATAGTTTATTTAAATGATTAAATTAAACTAATGTAAATCCATCTTAATTCCAAATTTACCAAACACCTCATTTTTATTATCTTTCAATTTATAAATAAAATTAAACTAATGTAAATCCATCTTAATTCTAAATTTACCAAACACCTCATTTTTATTATCTTTCAATTTATAAATAAAATTCACGTTTTTAATATTTTTCTATTATTTTGATTCTAAATAATTTTATTTATTTATTTATTTTTACTTTCCTAAACCTCATTCTATTTTAATTGATATTAATCATATTCATTATTTTTATTTTTATATAAAAAATTATAATTTTGCGATAAATAATGTTTTATTTTTATATTATATTATAGTTCCCATATTTTTAGAATTGTGAAGATTATATAACGCAAGGTTGAATATTATATTATGTTTTGTTCGGTTACCTTGAGTAATAAGTTATGTTGATTTGGTCGATATTGATCTACTATATCAACACATGGGATGGAAGCTTTTATATGATATTTTTACACTTTCGGATGGTTCATGTATTTTTGATGATTGTGTAATAAATTGTGAAATGTAACCATCCTCCGTTGGTAGGATGTTAATTATAAAATTGTTAAGAAAATTATTAAAAATGTTTCTAATAACTTTTTAAAATTTTAGAATTAAAATCCAAGAAGATAAGCAGAAGGTTTTAATTTAAAAATAAAAGTGTCAAGTTTCTAGGAAATTTATAATGATTCTTTTAATTAGTTCTTAAATCACGTTAAGTTAAATACATAAAATGTTTAATTAAAAATATACTTATATATATTATATAAGTAGAAAGAAAGAGTGGTTTTTTTGTTTACTTAAATTTGATTTTAAGGTTTAGAGATACATTATAATTAAAAAAAAAAAAACATGATTTCATTAAATGAATAAAAAACAAAAGCAAAAATTACATAATTTCATTAAATAAGTAAATTGTTATTTTAGAATTTTTTACAAAACCTATAACACCATAAACACTTTTCCAAATATTATTATTAGGGATGGAGGTGTTTTTTTATGAAAAATATAGGCTTTATGGATAAGAGGTGTGCAATTAGGAAAGAAAAGATTCCATATATCCTAGATTCAATGTAATAATCAAGAAAAGATTTCATATACTCTAGATTCATTCTAGCATTATTTTTTATTTCCATATCTATATGAATAGTAGTATTTGCTTGCAGGTGGAGGATGTTGATTTGCCTAGAGAAAGTTTGTGTTTCTTACAAGATGTTGTGCAATTAGGGTCTTGACAAACAAGTTGTTGGCTTCATGTAATTGTCTGAGGCACTAATTCAACCTTGATGGCAGGTGCATTATTAGGTAAATGAACATTTAACACAACAAATGAGCATCTTCAACCTGTTCGTCAGCCAACACGGGCCACCATATCCATGCAACACATTAGAACAACTTTAGGGTTTCCAACAACCCTCTGTATTCTCATCACAATTTCCCTTCTATCAATATGTACATATTTTTCATCATATTACCCACCAACTATGCAGAAATAAATTGGCAACGCAATAGTCATTGGATATGAGAGAATGGTGTGGAAGGTCAAGAGTCATGAGAGTAGATGAAAGATCACAGGAATAATATGAAAGGCCACCCTCCTCACCTCTATAAGTATACCCTCGTGCCTAATAATTGGGGGGCTTTTAGCACTTGAGCTTAGACTAGGAGTACATAGTGAATCTGTTTTTGAAGAGCTAAAGGCACTCAACTCTTGGAATCTAGTAAGATGATTTGTAGCGAGGCTAAGGTTTCAACTTGGATAATGGTATGAGCAACTCGTGTTCCACTGTTGGGATTTTATGAATTGCAAGATATGTACCTGTATTTTTAGCAGCATTAGTAAGTTGTTCTTCATTTTTTACAATGATTCCCATGCTTACACATAGTGGTTGTACTATTTGTATGATATTTTCACTGTATTTTCATGTGTGCTCTCATACAGACAATATGTTATCGGTTGGTTTGTAGTTGTTGCATGTATGTTTTATTTCAAATTTGTGCTTCCCTGTTCCACGCCCTGTTGGTGACCTATTGTGAACTAATTTTTAATTAAATTTTGGAAAGTTTTTTTCATGTATGTCAGAGGTGATTTCGGATCACTAGTCCTTCTCATGGCATAACTATTCTTATTGTTGTTGTGATTTTCTTGTACCTCTTTCTGCAGTATGCCAACTTTGGGTTTTCTTTGTCTCATTATCCTAGCATTTCATGCTTTCCCTCACTTTGAAATCTTTTCATTTGATAGGCAAGAGAAAAACATTCATGGTGGCAATCAAACCCACATATTGGATGGGGCTCCCATCAAAAATGGTGTGTGGTCTAATTGGTACTTCACACTGGGGATACCCCATAGCTGTTGGCGGTACATTCCAACTCGTTAACACGACTTTAGCTCATTATCTAGGAGCTTGATCTAGAAACAAGTAGTACCTTGCAACTTGGAGACCTTAGTGGAAAAATTCCTAATAATCAATTGTGGGTTTACCTCATTGAAACATGATCAGTTGATTCCTTGATTTTTTGATGTCAACTCGTTTATTCATACTTAGTGGAATGTGTTAGGTACCTTGGGGTCCAATGTCATCATTGGTGGGTCCCCTCACATCTGTTAATGGTATACATTAATGATTGATAATCAATCGATTTCTACCATACTCAACATCAACTCATCTATTCGCCTGGCATAGATTTGTACCATTGGAGTTGAGTAGAATACCTTGGGATAGGGACATCTCACTCTTATATGACACCTTTCTCAAGCTTCATTAGAGATATGTATCATTTTATATATTTTGAAGGCTATGTTGGGGCACCTCTCTTATATAGTGTCGATAGTCTGATCCAGGTGGATATTGCTGGCCACCCACCTACTCCACTTGGGGCCCCACCATTATCTCTTTCATTTTTTTCATTTTCGGCACAACTTACTATTTTTAGCAGTTTTTCGGGTCCTGAACTTCTAGAGCCATTTTGAGGCACTAAACAACTT
This sequence comes from Pinus albicaulis, assembly GCA_034641835.2. Classification (NCBI taxonomy): domain Eukaryota; kingdom Viridiplantae; phylum Streptophyta; class Pinopsida; order Pinales; family Pinaceae; genus Pinus; species Pinus albicaulis. The sequence goes on from CM076571.1 coordinate 347,527,966, forward strand.
TTTTTGGAAAAATTGGGAGTAACATGGGTCCATGGACCAATGTTTCTCACCATGGATTGATGTTGCTCACTCAAAAGTTGTAGTCCTTCGATAGATCTTTCTAACGAGGTATGGTTCGCGTCAAACGAAGATTGTATGCCAAAGTTACATCCTCGGGAAGTTGAAACACCAATTTACCCAAACTAGGCCCATAGTTTTGGCGCTTCATCTCATAGGGTTAGGGTTTTGGATGTTTTCCATTGTTTCTAAATAATAAATAGGCCCTCGAGCCTCATTGTAACTGAGTTCAGAGGCCTGTAGCTGCCACATCTCTTCTCAGAGATAAGCTACCAACACCCTAGCTAGTTTATTTCCATTACGTTTGTAAGAAAATTTCAGTTCTTTGATATTAATGAAATGAAGTGTTATTTCCACTGCATCTTTGTATTTACGGTTATATGTTTATTCTATTGTGTTCCTGCATAAATCTGGATCATAGTCCTACTCATATATGTTGTGACAGAGATACACATTGTATTTTTTGGTGGATATGATCTCTATTGATTTGTCACATGGATTCACTATGTATAGATTGTGTACATGCTCAGTTTCTCCTTATAGTGAGAATGAATATGCTTGAATTGAGGATTTTATCAACATGGTTGAGACTTCAGTATTTTAGTTTCTCTTCTTCAATTCATTGGTCTTGTCCATTTCCTTCCATTTTGAGCTCCATATTTTTGTAACAAATTTTGGCCATCAATTTCTCTTTTGACCTTATGCATTAGGAGGAATATATTATAACCCTATTATGCACTCCACTATAGTGAGAGAGACCTAAGTCAACATACCTCGGTTGCTTGCTAGAATGTATCCCCTTTCACCCTTGCTTTTAGTTATATGGGTCTTACAATGGAGTTATTACACGTTAAAGGGGTGAAATTACATAATTGAGTAATTTCTCATAACTATGTTGTTACAATTTCATAATTATGAAATAATAATTATTTCATAATTAATAAAAATCTCAAAATTGATAATTTGTTTTCTAGAGTTTGTCATTCCCAAGGAGGTCGCTTGACCTACTTATGTATGAGTTAGCTAAGGGTTCATTATTGTAGACGTCTCCTAACTTCTCATGCTCCTAGGTATCTAGATACATTCCCCTAGAGGATAGAATGAGCCTATATAATCTCACCCTTTCAAGAGAAGAAGAGTTAAATTTAAAGACACATAGAGAGAGAGCTTATTTACACTTATGTTTGACTAGAGACTATCCATTGTCTAGGAAGTGGCCAGGATTGAAGGCTAAGGAGGAGTAATGAAGTGTTAGGTATAATGTACCTCTTTTGATTGTTTAATAAAATTTTATGAGTTTCCTTCCATATATTTTGTATGTTTATGCAATTATGGTTTGTACATGCTAATTTTCCATTTTTGGAATGAAAAAAATTATTTTTTTGTTAATGGTTGTGTATAGGAATTTCGATAGGAGTGGCTAGGAGTCAGTTCAGAAGCAAGTTCTCCATCATCAACTTCAAGTTCAAAAATGTTCACTAACCTGCTATCCTTGTATTAGGAGCTTTTCTAGTACAATAGAGATTAAATCCATACCATCCACCTAATAATTATTGATAATTAAATTAAAATTATGGAAGTCATGTTCCAAAGAAAGCATATCATTATGGAATCATTATCCTAAAATGTACAGAGCTATTAGCATAATTAGATGGATGATAATTGAAATGGATTTAACCTTCATAGAATATTCAAGAATATTCATAATAATTTGCATAAAGAAAAGATTGAGATTTATTTACAGAGTAATTATGTCATTTTTATCTTTTTAATTATATTAATTGATTAAAAAATACTTAATTGATAAAAAAATTATATATACTTCAACAAAAACAAATTGTAGATGCATGCTATATACTTCATTATTCTCATGACAAGGTGGAGAAGCTAATAGATCTTAATGAATAAAAAGTAAAAATACATCATTGTCAGGAAATAGCCATTAAAAACTAGCCAAAACATCTTAATATATCAATAATAACCACACTAAACTATAACAACCACCACCATTCCATTCAAGTATACGGTTACCATTATGAGTATTGCCTTTATTGTCCACGAAGATATATAAACATTGGCACCCAATCATTATATTTATATACAATGTATCATCGATTCAAAGCTTCACATAAATCACGCAAAACTTTAAAAAAAAAGTATATCTCTGTTACCTTAATGTTCTGCAATTTATTATCATTATTTTTTTTTGTAACATACATTAAACTGCAATCAGAAAAGCTGAGACTGTATATAGAGATTCATCCTAACACAATTACATCAAATAGTATCTGATTTCTAATAAGGCACTAATATGGGGCATAGAGATTATTTATCCTCGCTTCTATACATCAATGTGTAGTTTTATTGGAGGTTGTGTCCCATCAACAATGCACAACTTATTTAATATTTAATTCCATCTAACACTTCTCTGCTTTTATATATATTTAGTGTTAGGCAAGAATCGGAAGGGCCTGAGAGAATATGTCTGTGGCGATGATACTGTAAGTTTTACTGGTCCCATGGAAAGCATCCCAAAATACATATTTGGATGGGTCCGGGCATATTGGCGTCGTGGGGTTGCAAGCTATAGCTGACTCCACCGTACCCGTTCCGCAGCAACCTCTCTTCACTTCTTCAAAGCCTTCCGTACATTAATTTATAAATTATAAACAGTTAGCAAGCTCTGCCCATAAAAATAAAAGCAAAAGTAGTGAATCTATTGAAACATGAAGGGGTCAGAAAGAGATAATTTACCGTATTTAGTGGGATTTTTTATGATGTCAAGCAGCTTATCATATACGTTAATATAAGCAATTTTAAGACCAGGAAGTGCAGGCTTCAAGTTCTCCACCAAAGATGCAGCTTTTTGATTAAATGAGATGGCAGCATCATTAAGCTCATCAACGCATGCGTCTCCAGTCAAATTGTGCAGAGTGATTTGTGAAGGCAAACAGCCGAAAGGAGGAAGAACGATGAGGCCAAATAAGGAGGCACCTTCGTTGTAAATATTCTGTCATTAGCGATCATCATAGACAAAAGTCTAAATGTTATTTGGAATCACAACAATGTTTATATTATCACAACAACGTTTATATTGAGCAATAAAATTATTTTCTTTCTGTAATAAAAAAACATAATTGTTTTTACTGATGTTTTCTATACTTCATATAATTCTTTCAATAATCAAAAACATAATTGTGTTTACTGATGTTTTCTATACTTCACACACACATATATATATATATATATATGAAGTCTGAAAGTATAATCCCTCGGTGTTTTAAAAAACATTATAAATGAAAACCTAAATAAAAAAGTAATGATTAATATAATAAAAATGCAAAAATAATATTTTTCGTTATTATTATAAAATATTAATAAGTTTTTATTCTAATTCAATTTGAAAGAGATGTCTTAAGAATATTTCATTTTTATTTTCAATCATATATTGTAATTCAGTTTGAAAGAGATGTCTTAAAAATATTTCAATTTTATTTTCAATGATATATAACAACTCAATTTGAAAGAGGTGTAATATTCCATTCTCAAACATATATTACAACTCACTTTGAAAGAGATATAAAAATATTTCACTTTCACTCCCAAACATATATCACAACTCAATTTAAAGAAAAATAATAAATAAAATATTTTAATGTGCATGTGAAATAACATAATTATAAAGTAATTAAAAGTAAAATAAATATTATATTTTCACTTTTTAAATGTGAGAGAAAGCAACATCATTTTTATACATTTTATTTTAATATTTGAATAGCCAATTTAAATAAATTTATACTTATTTTTGAAAATATTTGAATAGAAAACTTAAATAAATTAGTTGAATATCTATGTTAATTAATTTATTATAATATCAACTATCTGTATTAAATATAAGGAGTCTAAAAAAATAAATAAATAATAAAATATTTAATATAATAAAATATTTCAATATCTATGGAAAAGAAGTTATTAAAGTAAAAAAATATAAATTACTTTGTAATAAAAATAATAAGGAGATGTTCAATTTATCTCATTCATAATATAAAATTAATATGATGTAATTAAAAAATGAAAATATTTAATTTAGAATGTAAATGTAATATTTCAATATACAATAAATATTTATGTGTATATAAATATATATTAATAAGCACAAAAACATTTTAATATGAAAAATATTTGAGTGTAAATTTCTGTGATTTAGATATATTTATAAAAAATTTCAGAAAAATCACATTATTATAAAAAAGGCCTAGCAAAAATGCAATGGTCATAATAAATAATTAATGTATGTGAACATTAAGAAATAAAATGACATTAAATATAAAAATTTAAGTCAAATGAAAAATAATAATCATAATAATATAAATGATAAAATAAAATACTAATAATTGTAAAAAATAAGGTGAACTTTAAGAAATTGAATACTTATTATAAACTAAAAATAAATCAAGTAAAAATTAAAATAATAATAAAAGAATAAAATAGTAACATTAATAATTAGTAAAATATAGAAATAATGATAAATAAAGGAACCTTGACACAAAGAAACCATAAAATCAGTTAGCCAAAAATAATAAACAATTAAACATAACTTAATAGAATAAGAAAATTAATAAAAATAAAAATAAACATTAAAATTAAAAGTAATAAAAGTAATATTAATAAAAATAAATTAAATAAGAAAAAACAAATAAGAAGGATAAACCACAAAATTACAAGAAAAACAGAAGAGAAGGAGAGAAAAAACCATAGACCAAAGAAAAGAGTCTATAGTAAATGATTACAGACCTAATCCAACAACTACTTATTTTCCATCAGTCGTCTCTTATTGACAAGTATGAAAAATATGGTTAATAAATAGAATATTTATATCATTTATGGATAAAATATTAAAAAATTGAATAACAACTCTCTCATTTTAATATATATATATATATATATATATAGATATAATATTTATATATATATATATAATTGGATAAAAAAATGATTTTAGTTAAAATATTTTAAATAATATATATATTTTTGTTTATGAGTTTTGGATAGACATTATTTAATGTGAAATTATTAGTTTAATTCTCTTTATAATCGAAGTAATATATTAGACATGATGAAATAAAATAAAATAAAATATATGTTTTATATTTTTTTAAATTATATATATATATATATATATATATATATATATATATATAAATTTAACTGGTTTTAAATAATATTTTCTAAATTTTGCACCAAACCATTTAATCTCTAAACGCTAACTAAATCAGTAATTAAAAAAAAAATTATTAATATGAATCTATACGATCATAATCTAAGTTACAAAGTTAAATTGATGATTACATTCATTAGGCAATACGCTCACCTGGATAAATTTCGAGAGAGACTGGAGAAGGAAATCCTGGTACTGGTTAAGGGTATAACTTGCTCTTGTAGTGGGATTGATAAAATAATTATTGATAAAGTCATTGCTTCCCATGCTTAACGTAAAAAGGGCTCCTGCTATTACTTCGCTGCTATTTTCCGGGCCCAACATACTCACAAGCTGTTTTCTATAATGCTGGAAGTTTACCAGAAATACAGGAACACAAAATTCTGGTGATGAAATGTCCATACCATTTTATAATCTAAATCCTTATTACGTTAGAGCATCACATATACTAACAATATCGAGTGACGTAGTTTCATCGTATCCAGAACCAGCTGAAGCAAAGCTGACGCCGGTTAGAATCTGCTGTCCTTGAAATTCAGGGTCCAAATATGCGGTCACTGTATCAGGAAGGCCTAATAATCCAGCTGTATACAGTAGAAAATATTAAACATGAATATTATTACAAAATGATAATAACAAGAATACTAGAATTAGCGAGAAGTTTTCCGCAATAATCATTTATATAAAAAATTTCTAGGTGTTTAGAACCAATCATTATGATTTATAGTCAAATCAAATTGGTTGTGTTTAGAACTAAGCAGTATAAAAAAATAAGTCAAATAAAATTGATTGGTTAGTTCAAACTTTCCAAAAATATATATATATATTTTTTTTATTAGGGTCAAAATCTTCTCAATAAATATGGATCACAGAAATTTAAATTTAGAAGAAATATTAAAATTTGAAAAAATAACAGAAATTTAAATTCAGAAGAAATATTAAAATTTGAAAAAATAAACATAAACAATACACATACACATTAGAGTAATCTATCTATCATACGTTTAGGAGGTTTTTTTAGTTATTTTCTGATCTAATTTTAACTCAACAAACCATTTTTAAATAACAAAAATGAAAATTTTAATAAATAGTTTTCTCCATTCCAACACTCAACTCCAAAACTTATAATGATTAGAGAACACTACCCAAAGATCCAAAAATATCCTCCAATATGATTATTGCCAGAAGCTTTTCAATAATTCAGTATGGATCACAAAATCTAAATTCAAAAAAATATTAGAATTTGAAAAATTATAAATAAACAATACACATACACATTCCATTCCAGTAGTCTATCTATTATAAATTTCGGAGATTTTCTTGCTTATTTTCTGATAAAACTATTTTCGTTCCATTCCAACCCTCAACTCTAAAACTTATAATGATTAGACAACGCTACCAAAAGATAATCACAGTTTATTTTCGTGAAAATTGCACTGGATCAATAAGAAGCACTTAGGAATTACCCCTATTAACAGTTACGAAATTTATCTCTGCAAACCTAGCCATGATATATTTTCATTCTACAATAATATGGAAAGCAAAAAGTAAGATTAAGTAGCAAAGTACATAATATATCTGTAAATAATTTTCCATCAGTAAATCGACCGGTGGGTTTTCTGCCCACGAAATCTCTCCCATATGGAGGAAAGTTGGCCTTCGCAGTCGTTTCGAGTGCATTGTTATTGCCGGGATCTGAAGTAGAATCTCCAAATATGTACACCGCTGGCACCAAAGGCCTTGTGGCATTTGTATTTGCTGCATGCATTAAATTTTGTATTTGCTGCATGCAAGTAAAATGCTGAGACATGTTACAATACAAACATTAAGGCTCTCCTCCATGGCTATTAGTTCGTCTGAATTGCTCGCAGATGTTCAGAGAATTATGCTGGCACGCTCTGATAGATTTGCTGTTCGGGCGTTTGATGCCAATCTCTTAAATAGCGTCGCAGCTCTACTTAGATAATTTCTAAAATCACAATTTCTGTTGTTAAATGGTGATTTTAATGGACTAGATCACTAGTAGGTGAGATTTTAATGGACTAGAGCACCTAGTTGGGGAAATATTCGTGAATACCGGAAAGGCCATAACCTTTTTAATTTTGTGAAAGTAATATAAATAAAAATTAACTCTTGATTATTTATAAATTTATATTATATATGAAAATATTAAAAATATAAATTTTTAATTAATTTTATAAATTATAATTATATATTAATTTATGAAGTAGTCTTTAGTGCAATTTTTTGGAGTTTGTTGATTTCTGTTATTTAAACTAGTTTTTTATTGTAAATATAGATTCAGCACCCTAAAAAATCCCTAGGACATTTCGATTGTGCTAGTTATCCATCAAATTTATGTTCTCAATAAATTCTTGCAGGATTTTTAAAAAATTAGACTTGAAAAATCCACGGAAAAGCCTTCAAAAAGCCCCACTAAAGACAACTCCTTAATTTATTATTATTTTTTTTACTTAAAACAATATAATTTTATGGGCATGCATGTTCTTTTGAGTTTGTAGAATTTTAATTTAATTGTTAATTATTTGGTAGTTGGTAGGAAATTAACCAAGAGGAAATATTCTAGAATATCATAATAGTATATACAAATCAAAAGTTGAGATTTATTTTCAAAGTGGTTATGGTTTTTCCCCCCTTTTAACTAAATTGATTAATTAAAAAAATTATGATATAACAAGTGTGGTATGAAACTAGTTACGATTTTTGGAACAGGTGGTATTGATAAACTATGGTATTGGTCCATGATATTGTAGCAAGGTCTATTTATGAGCATGTGGTATTGGTAAGCCATGGTATTGGTCCATAATATTGTATCAAGACTTATTTACACATTAAAAGTGTTCATGGTAAAGTGGAGATAAATCTCATGTCTTTTTAAATGTGTATATGTTTAACTTATATATCAATATTATTTAAAATTTATAATAATAATGAAATTTAAAATAAAGTTATAATTTAATTAGTTTTTATAATTTTTATTTATTTATTTAATTTTAGTAAATAGAGATGTATAATCAAATATGTATTTTAAGCTTATAAGGACTAAGATGTTCTACTAGCCATTTAATTTATTTTACTGCAATGGTATAATATTTATGTAACTTCAATAAAATGAAACTTGAACACCAGTGCATATATATATCAAAATTAATACACAAAATATTAAAACTCACATTATATTAATAACTTAGTCTATTTTATAACGAAAAATCTCTAAACAATTTAAATTCATGTTTTTAAAAATTTCTATTAGATTTTGATCAAAATTAAACAGAAAAAAATGTGACAAAAAAATCATTTAGTCTATAAATTAAATTAAATCTGTATTAATTTATTAATCAAATAATAATTGAGATTTGAATATCACTTTTATTAAAAAAACTATAAACTGCCATTTTACATATTTAAATTATAAATTATAAATTTATATTAATTTTTTTATTAAATATTCACTAAAATAATTATAAAATATAATATGATACACAATTTATAAATTACAATTTTACATGAGAAAAAAACATACAAATTAATTCAATATTAAATTTAAAAATGTTGATAAATTTATATCGAAAATTGATAAAAATGTAAGAGAAAAAATCATGCAAATTAATTCAATATTAAATTTAAAAAAAAATGTTAGAATTAAAAAAATGTTAATAAATTTATATGGAAAATCAAGTTTTATTTAATGAAATTTATTACAATTTTCATTTTTCAAATCTATTTGATATTTCTATTAATTAATTAAATTAAATTTAAATAATAACAAAAAATTAACTTATAAATTTGAAAAAAATATTATAATAATCCAATCAAATTAAAAAAGAAAATGATTTAAAATATTAAATTTTTAATAAATATAATATTAAAATCTAATAAAAAAAACTACTAATTTCATTTTAAAATTATTATTAATATTAAATTAATATATATATATATATAATTGTAAGAACATGAAGAAAGATTTAAATACTTTTCGACCTAAGGCACTTTTTAATTCGAATATCCCGAATATCCCGTAGCTCTCTGTTGCATATGAAACCCTGGCTGGGACGTACCCACCCAACCCTTTACAGTTCAACATCACGAGGGAGCTGACAGTTAAAGAAGGACTACACATATCTTAAAAGCACTGTACGCATCACGAGATAGATTTAGAGGTAGAAGGATCTGGACGCAAAAATATGTTTATATTGTACTTTATGACGGTTTATAGGTAACTTTTATGGGATGTATAATTTTTCCATACTAATGGAGAAGTTGACACATCGTATTTAAAAAATATATATTAATAACAAAGATAATTTAATATTTTTTTTATAAATAAGTGCTTTTTATATTTTATATAAGGTGATCCTTTTAATATTTATGATGGATATGACAAATGGTATTTAGTAAAATATTACTAACAAAAAATATATATATTTTTATTAGATAGATAGGTACTTTCTTCATTATTGGTCAAAGTGAGATATGTAATTTTTCTTATTAAGAAGACATATTGATTGGTGTAAAAATTTAGTAACCTCTCATGAAAATGCAGGGAGTTAGAAAATTTTTACACAAATTACTCACTGGTAATTATCTAAATCATTATTCTAGATTTTCCATTTCACCATTAGATAGAATGTTCATTAGAACATAGAATAACGTTAGTGGAGGAATATCGTAAGTTGCAGTGATTCGAGATTTCTCATTTAACCATTAGATAGAATGTTCATCAGAACATAGAATAACTTTAGTAGAGGAATAGTAAGTTGCATAACCATTAACAACCATTATTGTAGTATATTAACATAAAGTGTATGATGCAATCTTGCCTCCATTTCATGATTTCTTTAACCAGATTAATTAATCACATACTTGGCATTATGAACATCACATCAGAAAAAGAATCAACAACATCAAATTGAAACAATAAACAATCACATCATTGAACACCGATATACCTCGAAACCCTATAGGGTGAAAACCAGCAAACGTTTAATTAAAATTAAATGCTCTTGAGGGTTTTCACCCCTCACTCAATGGTTTATAATAGATTTCATCCCTCAAACATTGTTATAAAATATTACAAGGAAATATCATTTAAATACAAAATATCTAGCTAATAGCTATTACAATCATTATGATAGCTTTTACCCACAAATCTTCAATCTTCATAACTTTGTGACAAGGTTGTTTCTACAGTAGACCATCCCGCAGCTCACACTCATATGCATGGACTATCAATCATTTACCTGCCACCATGTTAAGAAAAATATATCCTTTGCACAAGTCACCTTCATTTCCTGCTATTGTTTTCGTCAACATACATTGATGTCAAGATTACATAAAGTATTAATCAACCCATTCATAAATTTATACTAGTGGTGCTTCTCTGTCTATTCATGTACATTCATGACTTGTAATAAAAATATCAGAACATGCTTCCTTTAACAGCACCACATATGCGCTAGTTATAAGCATGTAACCATCAAAGAATGTCTATAAAATATATATTATATTAACTAATATTTCTCTCTCATAAGCACATATTCTTGCAATACAATCGCTACAAATGTCCAAACATTTATTTAAAAGAAACTAATACATTAGTTACAAACCCTTCAACTATTACTTTTGGTGCTACTGTAACGTCTCTATTTTCACATCATTTTTTTTTCTTATACTATTTCCTATTAAGGTAGATGATTCTTCATCATACTTCGATGTATTTTCACCACCAACAATACCTTTCTATAACCATTTCCTCTTCTCATTTATCTATTTAACTCTTATACTAATAGTTGACTTGACTATATCATTGCTATTTTATTTATGAAACCCTCCCTTTACAAAATCTCCACAGCACACATAAAAGTGGGATTCTAAGGTTGAGGAATTAGTCCTTACTTATTCTCCATGGTAATTTTTTATTTTAATAGTTTTTTTCTTTCACTAACTATTATTAATACTTCCCAACCTTCACATCCACTTTAATTGCAATTAACAACTAAATTTTATAATACCTTCCTTTATCTTTCATTAACCAATTTAATATGAATAGAAGATATGAATCGAATCCTTTATACGACTCTTTCAAGGTCTTACAGAGTTAAACGTGTTTAACACATTATGTTTAAAACATATTGTTTATCTCTTAGTTTATCACGAGAACTCAACCTTTGTAACGTTGCCACGTCTCTCCTTACAGTTAATCTACCAAGTTATAAGAACACGTTAACCATTGATATGACGCTGCCAAGGTTTTAAGTATGTGTTATCCCCTTTCATTTAATTCCTGATAAGAACTTGTAGCCCTTATTAATTCGTCTGTCAGATTAATTATCGAGGTTAGAAGATCGATGGTTTTAGAATTTCGATGACCTAGTAATTAAATGCTTCACCGTAAATTCATAACACCAAATCACTGTACGTGATTTCCCTCAGGATTTACTGGTCTTTAATTTATGGTACTTAGTCAGATGGGCAGTTTGGTGACCGTATTAACCATTTCCATCTGCGAGAACATTTAGTTCAACCACATATTTACACCAGGTGGAGGGCGAGGATTGATTCTAAGTTAGGGTTTTTGCATTCCCGGTAAATTATTTCATTTTTTATGGATGTCTATTTTCTTTTGTTCTGTTCTGTTACACCTTTCCGGCTCTACGGGGACTCTTAATACCTTGAATGAAATATGACAGCTCTTGTATTCCTCATCTCACCATGGATTAATGGAACTAGTATTCATCAATTTAGGAGATGGACCTAGTCGCAAATCGGCTATTCCATTCAGGTAACGGTTTTGTGTGAGAAAAACCTTATGAGTTTACCTTCTAGTTTTTATCTTTGACGCATACTGTTTGCAATTCAATTTATAGTTAATCTTGTTGGTTTATTTCCCCAGATTCACTACATCAGGGTTTCGTCCCTCCATGGACTGATTATTGTCAAATATTTCCTCCTTTTGATTCATTACGGTAAGCTCTTGTTCTACTTTTCGTTTTATTTACCCACAAGATGGCTTCTGCGTTTCCTTACCTCGTTTATGTAGAGCGCATACTCCTAAGAACTTACGAATTGAAACTCTGTTACGACGCTTATGGTTAAAGTATGTTTATCAGTTTTCGTTGTGGGTGTTTTTACTTTCTAGAATTTTCCACTATTCGAAATAATACCATATGCCGAGACAGTTTGCTGGAAATTTCCCAGAATGCATAGTTTATTGGATTCTTCCTTTGTTTTATCCTAACTACGTTTTCACTGTAATTTATTCAATGGTTTTGAATCATTCAGATATTCTTTTTTCCTCACAGCTAAGTTTTTGTATATGGTAAATATCCTTGCCACATTAATATTCTTACTGCGGCAATATGAACCCTGGCATTCTCCTCAGAACTCTTGGTTTTGTACTCAGAGGCTTTTCTACAAGCTACAAGAAACTAAAGTAATGTTCGTTTCTAGTACTTTCACATTTCTTTTAATTTAGTTCTATTATTTATTTCTACATTTTGGTTTTTTGTTTGAAATCCTTGTTCTCTTCCAATGGAAAAGCTCGGTTCTATATTAAATCAAAATCATTAAGTTTGTTATTCGTTATTCCAATTTTAATTTAGTTCAAATACCACAGGGATTTCGATTTCCATTTTATTTATATATATATATATATATATATAATTCCAACAGACTAGAGTACCACTTCAATCTGTACATTTTTTATATGCGTTTACATTCATGAATAGGGGAAATCGATTTCCATCCGCATTATGAAATTCCCTATTCATATTATTCTGTGATTTTGTTTTTAATGGTTTTGGGATTAAATGTATGGTTGGAGACGTAATGTTATGATTCCATGAGGCCATTTTCCTTAAACTATGAAGCAAGAAAAAGGGCAAATTGAGTTCTTCTTCTAGGAAATGCATTATCAACCGAATATGATAGACATAGAAAGTACCATATCTTCCTTCACAAGTGATGAATTTTTTCAAGATAAGCAACATGTTCCTCCATTTGTTCTTTAGTGCAGAGCTAGGGATACCCTTTTTAAAAATGGTAACATCCATACCTGGTGACTTGAGTATCTGTTTCCATGCTTCGTTATGAAATTCTCTATTCTTGAACCACCTTTCTCCTTGTCTCGGCAATTCGGTTGCTTCTGCAATGAAGGCTTCAGTAATGGTGAATTTGATATCTCCTATCTCGACCTCAGCTCCATTGAAGGATCTTGCAAACGTTTTGGTCACCTCTTTGTGAAAACCACTGAATTTTTCAAAGAATTGCAACCACCATGCTTGCTGCAACATTTCTCTGATTTAGGGATAACCTTCCAAGTACTCTGTGCCAACTGGTTCAGTCCTCACTATAAGACCCATCACTTCTATTTCCAACCTTCAAATTGTTGCTCCTCTGTTCTCGGTGACAATGGTTGTTTGCCCCACAGATGTTTCCTCTGTTTTACAGACTGAAATGGTTAAGAGTTGGCTACGGGAAAGAATGATATGGAGTGATTGCGGAATGAATATAATGAGGTGAGGATGATGTATATGAGTTGAAAGATATCACAGAAGAAAAGACCACGGAGATATTTTGTAACGAATTCAAAATCATCATTAAATGCTTTGGCCTAGTGACGTGACTAATCCAATCACTTCAGCACTTTAACCGTTTAGATTTTTTTTTGAATGATGATCGGATATGGGATTTGAAATGGTGGAATAGAAGGAGTTTTATCCAAAGTTTTTGCGGGAGGTTTGTTAGGCATGATCAATAAAATTAATTAAAACAACTTTTTGAATTATTCATAACTTAACTATACTAAGATCTTTCATGATATGTTATTATAATCAGAACTTTTACCTTTGCCTTTCCTCTGATTTTTTCTTTGTGATCTTCATATGCTTTGTTCTCTCTTGAAAATCATTAATTTTTGAGTCTTCATAACCTTCTTGATTTTGCTTGTTGTCATGGATATGCAGGATCATTTTATTGCAGATCAGGTGATTACTAGACAGTGCCTTCAGGATCTCTGGCTGCAGAATGTCTGTCTGGATGCAGAATATCTGACTGGCTGCAGAATGTCTGATTGATTGCAGAATGTACCTGTAGAGAACTTGAAACATGAAATGGAATGGTTTGGAGCATGAGTGGAATGTTGTATGGAATGAGTGAAGATTGATAATGAAATATGATGTAATGGAATATGAATGAAGTAAATAATGGAGTGGAATGGATCACAAATTATGAAATGGAGTGAAGTATGAGAAGTGGCTTGCAATTCATGATATGTATTATTCAATTGTAGAAAGACATCAAACTTTAAAACAAAAAAATCTGGAATGGAAATGAGGTGGACCATGGAGTGAAATGAATGAAGTGTGGATGAATGAATGAAATGGAGTATGGATGAATGAATGAAATGAAGTATGGATGAATGAAATGAAATGGACCATAAGTGAAATGGATTTGCACTTATGATTTTGTAACAACTGCTTGCAGAAAAACAAATTTGAAAAGCTAAAGTGTCAGAAAGATTCTGATTTTCACTCTACCTTTTCTGTATAAACATGCTAATCAGTGATTAGTTTTCATGTTTATACTTTTTTTTTTTCAATAAAATGACTTCAGAAAATTCAATTAAGTTGATGAAGAAGAAAGATTCTTCTTCATTAACTTCACATCACTGTTTTCCTGGTACTTCTTGACAAATTATTCTCTTGAAAGTGGCTTATGATACAGCTTCAATATATGACCATTCACAAGAAAAGTGACCTCTTCTTCATCTATTGTTCTAATTTTTATTGCTCCATTGTCAAAAAATTTCACAATTTCATATGGCCCAAGCCAATGTGTTTGGAATTTACCTTGAAAATCTTTAAACTTTGAATCAAACAAGAGAGCCCAGTCACCTTCTTTGAACTTCTTCTCTTTTATGTACTTATCATGCCATCTAGTCCTTTGCTGCTGGACTATACTTGTTTTCTGAACTGCATCTTGTCTGATTTCATCCAATTCATTAATCTGTTCCAATCTGTGTTTTTGTGCCTCTGTTAGATAAAGTCCTAGCTGAACTGCCATTTTGAAGGTTTGAATCTGGAACTCTATGGGAAACAAAACTTACTTTCCATAAACAATTTCATAAGGAGTATGGCCTGTTGTGCTTCTCCATGTAGTTCTATAGGCCCACAAGGCTTCAGGAAGCCTATTTGCCCAATCTCTTCTATGTAAATGAACAGTCTTTGTTAGGATCCCTTCAATGACCTTATTAGTAGATTCCACTTGACCATTTACTTTTGGATGATAGGGAGTAGATTTTTTGTGTCTAATTTTGTACCTCTCCATCATTTGTTCCATTAGCCTTGATGTGAATTGAGCTCCTTGATCTGTAACAATTTCCCTTGGGACACCAAAACGAGTAAAAATATCCTCAAAAAGAAAATTAACTACAGATGTTTCAGTAGCAAAAAGTAATGGCTTGGCCTCTACCCATTTGGTAACATAATCAGTGCAAACTAATATATATTTCTTTTATCTTGATGGAGGACTAATAGGTCCTACAAAATCCAAAGCCCATTTTTCAAAAGGTTCAATATGTACCTGAGGCTGCAATGGCATCTCACCTGAAGGAGAAGGTTTCCCTACTCTTTGGAAACTGTCACACCTTTTGACATACTCTTTAGCATCTTCAAAAAGGGATGGCCAATAATATCCTAAATGAAGGACCTTATAAGCTATCCTCTTATCAGCAAAGTGTCCGCCACAAGGTTCATCATGACATGCTTTAAGAATCTCAGGCATCTCATCTTCCTGAACACATCTCCTAATGATAAAATCTAGACCTGTCTTGTACAACTCATTAGCAACCCATGAATATTTTGCACTGCCATAAATGATTTTTCTTTTATCTCTTGCATTCATTATTGAAGGAAATTTTCCTAAAACTAAATAATTAGCAATGTCAGCAAACCAAGGAGTTTGGGTAGAAATTGAAAAAAGATATTCATCAGGAAATTGATCTTCAACTGGAGT
Source organism: Pinus albicaulis (assembly GCA_034641835.2). Taxonomy (NCBI): domain Eukaryota; kingdom Viridiplantae; phylum Streptophyta; class Pinopsida; order Pinales; family Pinaceae; genus Pinus; species Pinus albicaulis. The sequence goes on from CM076571.1 coordinate 347,544,275, forward strand.
GTCATCTTTGATGTTTTGGAGTCTAGATAGGAAATCAGCTACTATGTTTTGTTTTCCAGGCCTATCTAGAATGGTAATGTTGAATTCTTGTAAAAGCAATAACCATCTTATGACTCTGCCATTAGTAATTGATTTGTTCATTAAGTATCTAATTGCAGAGTGATCTGTGTGAACAAAAGTTTCATAGCCTGTGATATAGTGTCTAAATTTGTTTATGGCATGAACAATAGCTAAAAATTCTTTTTCAGTTATAGTATAGTTTAACTCTGAAGGAGTCAAATTTTTACTGATATAGTAGATGGCATAAGGAATCAGGTCTTTTTGTCCCAATACTGCTCCTAGAGCTGTATCAGAGGCATCTGTTGAAATATGAAAAGGTAGCTTCCAGTTAGGTCCCCTTAAAATAGGTGCTTCAGAAATTTTTGTTTTCAGGGTCTCAAAGGCTAACTGGCAGTCAGAACTCCATTTGAATTCACAGTCTTTGGTAAGTAATTTGAAGAGTGGAGATGCTATCTTGGTGAATTTTTCTATAAATCTTAGATAATAGCCTGTAAATCCTAGAAAACTCCTAACATCTTTTTGACAACTTGGAATAGATAAGTTAGAGATGAATTCAACTTTTGACTCATCAACTCTAATCCCATCCCCTGAAATGTGATGTCCTAAAACAATTCCTTCAGTAAACATCATAAAACACTTCTCATGACTAAGTGAAAGATTTGCTTCTTTACATCTTTTTAAAACTTTTTCCAAGTTTTTTAAGGCTTCTTCAAATGTGTTTCCATAAACTGTGAAATCATCCATATATACCTCTACACAATCATGTATTAGATCTGAAAATATTCCTAGTACTACCCTTTGAAATGTTGCGGGTGCATTGCATAGTCCAAATGGCAATACTCGGTAAGCATAGGTACCCCAAGGACAGGTAAATGTGGTTTTGTCTTGATCTTCCAGTGCTACTTGGATTTTATTATAACCACTAAACCCATCTAAAAATGAGAAGTACTTTTTTCCAGCTAATGTATCTAATACCTGATCTATGAAAGGTAGGGGAAAATTATCTTTAAGAGTAGCTTTGTTTAATTCTTGGTAGTCAATACATACCCTCCATTTACCATTTTTCTTTGGCACAATTACCAAAGGAGAAACCCATTGACTATCTGAAATGGGATAGATGAAGTTGACATTTAACAATTTTTGCAATTCTTCTTTAACAATCTCCCTAAGATTTTGATTCATCCGTCTTTGAGGTTGTCTGATTGGTTTACAATTTTCCTCTATATAGATGTGATGAGTGCAAGTCTTGGGGCTTATCCCTTTCATGTCAGTGTATTCCCATGCATATGCAGAAGAATGTCTCTGTAATACTTTGACTAACTCTTCTTGTTGAGATTTTTCTAGGTTCTTGTTTATATTCAAAGTTTTGCCTAGAAATATCTCACTTGTAGAGCTGCCAAATTTATCCATAGAATGAAGAGACATTTGTCTTGATGACAAAAACTCAATGTTGGATCCCTCTTGAAATGGTTCATGTTTGTATTCTGAAGGGGATTCAAAGTTTTCTAGAGTATTCAGAATTTGATTATCTTCACTAATTTCTGAAATTGTGAAGAGAGGTTGTAAGTATTCTTCATCCTCTATCCATTGAGTATCATCTAAATCTGTAATTGTCCTAGCTGGAGGATACAAAGTGAATTTCTTAGTTGAACTACCATCAGAGATATACATATCACCGGATCTACAACTAATAAAAGCATCAGTTGTAGCCAACCAAGGTCTTCCTAATATAACATGATGGCCTCCTAGATTATTCTTAGGAGTTAGGATCATGAAATCCACAGGGTACTCCCAAGAGTCTAGGGACACTGGAATGTCTTCTATTACCCCATCTGGTCTGATCACAGATCTATCTGCTAATTGTAATAGTGTGGGTGTAAAGAGAAGATTAGGAAGTTTCAGTTTGTCCATGAGTTGTCTACTCATGATATTTATTGCTGCTCCTAAGTCAATGAGTGTGTTTTGAATTTCAATTCCATTGATGTGAATTTTGACAACTGGATTTCCTGGGTCAAGGTACTTTGGAATAGTAATCTTACCCATCATAATGTATGCTATTTGTCCTACCAGTTGAATTTTCTTGGTTTCTCTTATTCTTTTCTTTGTTGTCTTCATACTCAACTCCTTTATTGTTTTGGCTAAAATTGGGATTTCCTTGATGGCTTGCAATAATGGAATTTTAATGCAAACATTTCTCAATTCATCCAAGAAATCATAATTAGGCACCATTATTTGTTTTTCTACACCCTTGTCAATTTGTAATCTTTCCGGAAAGGGAGGTATAGAAGTAGATGTGGATGGTTGCTCTAATACTGGAGTTGGGCTTATTGGATCTTTTTGTTTCAGTTTTTCAATGTTTTGGCCTTGAAAGGATGTTTCTTCCTCAAGACTTTTATTAACCCGTAGGGAGTCTTCCTCAGAATTATCTTGTTCTTGTATGATCACGGAAGGTTTCCTCTTCTCAAGTATCCTTCCAGACCTAAGTTGAACATCACTAAGGTCTAGAGGAGTAATTAAATAAGTTGGAAATTGTTGTCCTTCTATCATGTATGTATTCCGAGGGTTCTTATTATTGGGGTTTGGTATGGGTTGAGCTGGAAATTGATTGGATTTTTGAGGGAATGGTAGTGGAAGTGGTTGATTTTGATGAGATTGGTTCGGATGATGTTGTTGAGGATTTTGTTGAAGATTTTGAGGAGAAAAATGTGGGTATGGTGGATAGGATGGTGGATATTGATAGTACTGAGAGTATCTTCCATAGGGATTTTTTGCTCCTTGTGCCTAAGTTTGAGATTGATTTTGGAATTGGGGCCAAGGTTGCTGCCAAGAATTCCAATTTGGTGGGGGTTCATTATACAGCTGATCATGGAATATTTGTGTTTGAGGTCCTTGCCAAGGCCTTCTAGAGACAAAATTGAGAGATTCTATGGAATTTGTAGGAGTTTCTTCTTGAAATACAGCTTTAAGACCAGGAAGTGAAGGACAACTCTTGGTCTCATTTCTTTCTGAACAAATTACACAGGTCTTTACTACTTTTGCATCCAAAGGGCACTCTCTCAAGGCGTGCTTCTTTCTACATTTGGGACAAAAGATTGCTAAGGCATCGATTGACTTTTTGCTTGTTTTGTAACTCAAGGGTGTCTATTTGTTCACTAAGACTCTAAGATATATGTCGATTTGAATTCATCATAGCATATGCCCTATCTTTTCCCTGCTTACTGTCAGCGGACTTGCCATGAGAGCGGTCTCTTGGGCCTTTTACAGTTTTGGATTTCCCTCTTGAAGGTTAATACATAACTCAGATATTTCAGGTAATATGAGCTGAGATATATCCCCTTTTCCCATCATGTTAAGGATATCCAACCATTCATCCCTAATTTTCTTCAACAAGAGAGCTTTCAAAGTGTCTTGATCTAAGTTCTCCATTTTTGCTCTTTTGATGTTGTAATGAATTCTCTCCAAAAAAGCTTCCAGGTTTTCATCTTCTTTTTGTAACATCTTAAACACTTCCTCCTTATGATTGATTGGCCTACAATAATCCAAATACTTCTCTAGAAATGCTTGTTTCATGTCTTCCCATGTCCTAATAGAACTGTTGATCAAACTCATAAACCACTTCAATGCTGTTCCTTTCAATGTTGAAGGAAATAGTTTAAGTTTTTGGGCATCTTGTAAGTAGTCATAGGTTCTACATAGGACTTCAAATTCAAATAGGAAGGTTTCAAGATCTTCAGTTTAAAGTCCATAGAATTTTGGAAGGACAGAAGGTGAAATTTTTTTCATAGTTGTATTGGTTTCTCCATCTACTATAGGGAACCCAAAAGAGCTTCCCATTTCTCTTCTACCTCTTCCTCTACCTCCTTCTCCTTCTGCACCTCTACCTCCTTCTCCTCTACCTCTACCTCTACCCCCTCCAAATAGTGTGTGTTCTCCATTAAAGACTCCTCCTCCCCCTTCTTCTGCCATAGTTTATTCTTCTGTGGAAGTGGAAAAGTTTATGTCTCTAGCTAGGGTCCCTAAATCTTCTTCTAAGACAGTTTAAGTGGATGAAGGTTTTTCTAATGGAATATCTAATCTTAAGTCCTCTGGAAGTCTACGATCGGTAAAGGATGGAATGTGGAGTCTGAGTTGGAGGGTCAATGCGACTCTTGGTCTAGGTGAAACAAGTGGTGTTCTAGGAATCAAACTTCTGCTTCTTATGAATCTACCCCTTGAGTCTCTCTCTCTACACACATATCATTGTTTTTGGAAGTTAAGAAACAAGGTTACCTAGTTACCTACACCGTGATAGCTAGCAGAAATGTTTATTACCCAACCTAGTGTCCTAAATTGAGTTCATTAATTGTCAACTGGGGCTAGTAAACTGCTGAAGTGCGGTGCAATATATGTGCCTAGGTATTTGTTTCTCACTACGTTGCGCTTAGTGTTTTGTGATGTTTTTGGTTTTATGGTTTTATGTTTGAAAAGGGAAAGAACTAAGTGTTGGTGAAAGAAGCTACTAGTTATTTAAAACATAACAAAGCCTAAACTATGGATGACAAACAACAAATGCAAATCTTGATAATGACTTCATTGCAAGAAAATAAATCACAACATGAGCTTTAACTTATCCAATTCATTCATTAAAGGTGTGTTGGAAGATCTTGAGAAATGGACAAGTTAAGTGTAAATGAAGTTCTCCTAAATAAACAATCAACTCACAATATTACAAAATGATTATTTGTAACACAGTAAGGTTTTTATTCTAGATTAACCTATGATGCTGAAGTTACCCTATTCTGCAACTTGACTTATCACTTCTAGACCTTATTCATAAGTTTTGAGATTTTCTAAAATAATGCTTGGGAAAAAGGCTATAGGTGAATTTGTAAAATATTTGCAGAGTGATCAAAGCCTTAAACAGATATTGCTGACCCCTGTTCATGTGATGATGTATCAATATAAATTCAAAACAAAAGTAAGTTGTAAATAATGAAGTCCGAGAGACTAATTTTGACAACTAGTACTACTTGAAACACAATGGATAACACTAGGCTAGAAAGCAGTCTATCAATATTAAGATACAGTTACTACAACTTAAACTAGAATGCCATTAATCTTTTCTTGAAACAAAATGAACTGAGACTGAACTAGAGTGCTTCTAATCGACTTGAAGTACAGTGAACAAAGTTAAACCAAAATGCCATTATCAAACTGGAAATGTAGTGACAGAGCTGAACTAAATGCAATTGACCTCCGGAGTGTTGTAACTAAATTAACATGCAGCTAGTCTATGGAATTCTACAGCCCATCTCGTTCAATGTGAATGATATTTTGGAAGAGTTTGTAGGAACAAGTCTGGTTGTATTATTCAATGCAATTGAACATAAACATAAGATTTGAAAGAAAATACAACTAGGATCTAACTTACCACAACTATTTCCTATTCATTGTTAATGATGTTTTTGAAGAGTTTGTAAGAGTAAGTCTGGCTGTGACACTTAGTGTAAACAAGCATAAATCATAAAATTCGAAAGGAAATACAACTAAAACCTACATTACCACAGCTATGCCTTATTCATCATGATGATATTTTGGAAGAGTTTATAAGAGTAAGTCTAGCTGTGATAATTAATGTAAACAAGTATGGACATAAACTTTAGAAACTTGCCTAAGCTAGAAATGAAAACGAGACTAAAATACTTATCTAAACCGTATAAACAAGGCTGCTCAGGTAGAAGGGGCCCTCTACCACTGGAGTAGCACGAAATCTACTTAAAAATTGACTCAACGCTTTCAAGGAAATGATGCTTCTTTCATTAAAGAGGAATTACTTCAAAACAGAGTATTTTTGGACTTCTGAAATCTAGCAATCAACCACAAAATCTAACCTTGTCTCTCGGTTTCCCGAGCCACATTTATAGAAAAATTACATAACTGTCTTGGATATAACATAGGGATAATTGTATTTTCAAATTAAAATCGAACTAGAACTCTGATGGTGGTTTCGTAATGTGATGAAGGACATCTGGACTATCCTTGTCCTATTAGGAGTCTATCTCCTAGTTTGAGTTCCCACGTGCATAACCACCTACAGAATTCTATTCAAACTTCATGGAGAGAAACAAATGCTGAGGGCATGATGTGGAATACGACCATGTGTGGTTTTCTCTGAGATGACACCTAGAACCTGCGTAGACATGAAGACAGCTGCAGAATCGGCAACTAGCTACAGAATGTCTGCATTATGTAGCTAGACCTAGTTCAAAAAGTACTACAATGAAAAAATCATAAAAACATAGCAAGTTAGTCATGATATATATTCTTAAAGCAATTTTAAGTAATTCTATTGATCATTTGAGCCTATGATTAATAATGGACAAAGGAAATGGAGTGGAATGTGGTGGAAGAGAGAACATTTTTGGAGCTCAACGGTCCTACATACGAGATTCACAAGAAACATGGCTATCCACATGTGCCAGATAGGAGTTAAACCTCTCCATGAATAACCTCTGATTATTGAGCATCCTCTTGACATCCTCAAGTGAAGTAAAAATATTATATCCCTCCACTTGCTTCTCCCTCGACACCAGTCCCAATAAGTTATTCATTTCCCAATGAAGAGCCTCCAAGTTTAAATATTTCTTCCTCCTTCCCTTGGTGTGCCAAGGGTCTAGAACCAAAGCTGACATGTACTCTAAAACCTCAGAATCTGAAAGGGATTGCCTTTCCTCCCCTGTTTTACACTTGATCTCACGAATTTAATTACGAGTATGAAACATAACTACATTAAAGTATGTGGCTGGTAAGTCATGGGCAAACAATCTTTCCCCTTGTTGTAATAGCTAAGTCCTAACACATCCTCCCCTTATACACCTCATTTGTTGTCTTGGTGGAATTACAGAGTGTCAAGGAGTAGAATTATTTTCACTATAGTGATTTCCTCTCCCTACAAAAGAGTAAAATGACAAACTCAACCCACCTTCTATAATACTAGGGAACTAGCATACCAAATAATCACAATAACCGTAGACAACAGACTTAGCCTTAATATAGGACCCACTAAAAAGGGCAGAGGATGATTATTCCTCAACCAAGGTCCATTCACCCTTGACCATCAAACAAGAAAAGAAAAACACTAGGACCAGAATAACTATACACCTAGGAGAGAGAAACTAGACACAAAATTACATCAACAAACACTTATCTTGCCATGAAAATAAACCAACACAAGTGGACTCTGACTATTCACTCTATATATGACTTGCAAACCCCACCTTAAATTAGGAGAAGAAATCCCAAGATGACCCATAGCACCAAAATAAACATGTTGTAACCACCCTCCTCCCACATTCACTAAATCTAACTTGTCCACTAGGGTTAATATGTGATGAGAGGCTACTATGATGTGAATTAAATCCCCATGTACAGTTAAGAAAGTGGAACCGACAAAAAAAACCAATGTGACCTTACTGAGGAGCTACAAACCCTTCTGGAGGCAAGAAACTCTTCCACGTGCTTAACCCCTGAGACAAATTTTCATTTTACTGATCCTAAATGCCAGGTTCTCCCATGACAAGCCATGCATGCAATTTAGGCCTTTTATTTTCTCCCACAATAAGGCATGCCAGCGACTGTGGAAATTTTCAGGAATTTCTAAGTCAATGACCTTAGATTGTGAGCTATTTTTTCAGGGCTAGGTCTTAGGCCACTTCCCAGAACTTCCTAATACTTTTGGAAATGATACATAACCATGAAATCAAGCTACTAATGCAAAAATTTGATAAAGGAATTGAATGGACCCCTACTATTCATGATAGGAATTTCGTCAAACATATCACAAATATGTAATCTACAAGTCATAACAGCATATTTGAGCATAGGGGTCTCATAATTATGTGATATTCATAAATAAAAATTAATGCCTTATCACAATAGCTGAAATATGTTCTATTAGTTAATATATTCATTGTGCATTCATTTTCTAATCAAAAAATGATAAGAGTCATACATGAAGTTTGTCATGAAACATACTCATAACCATCATATAACTAACAAAAATAACAAGGATGTAACAACCATAGAAAACACATATAAACGATTACATTTACACATGAAATACAAAGTAGAAGGAGTTCTTATTAATGAATGTATAATACAACCAAGTCAAGGACTTCCATGAACAACCTGACCATAGATTGGGCTGAAGAAAATATTTCTTTCATCCAATCACCCTTGTGCCATATTATATGCATGAATGTGGGATCTCATGGAATAAACCAAACAAAAAAAAAACAAGGCTTCCAAAGGCCAAACCGCCTCAACCCTCAACCAATCATTCCACCATACGGTCAGACATCACTAACCATCACCATATCATTCTCTACCCAATTTGTCTAGGGCTCTAGAGAATTTGTTCTAGGACTAGTAACTCAACCCACCAAGGGCTTCCAGAGTGTTTTTCCAACCAATGCTTCCAGTACTAGTAACTCCACCCAAGATCTTACACGGATTCTAGAGCATTTGTCTAACCAAGGCTTCAAGGAACTAATAACTCGACCCACAACCATAAGGAACATGACCACCAATTAGGAAAAAAAAAGGTAAAATCAAAACACCATCACTATCCAGGAAACAAAAAGGCTAGGAAAAACCATGATCAATCCAGTAAATCCTCCATGCCAGTGAAAAATCATAAGCCAAGAACCCACATGCATGTGCTATTCATACAAAAACTAGCAAGTACATAAAAAATGCAACTCATTACCTGAAAGAAAAACTTGTTGTAGTTGTTGATCCTTATGTAATCTTACACTTTCATTCTTTCCCTATTCCTTCTTGATCTAAATCCCAAGTATGCCACACTCCTTCAAGAGTGCTCCAAGAAACGCGAAGTGACCAAGAGTATGAAAGACAGAGAGAATAGATAGAGCTCCTAAAATTGAACTAAAAAAATGTTAAACTAACAAAAGCCATGAACTCATCCTCATAATCCTTTTATGAATGAGGCATCTATTTTTCTTCAGTTTCCATGTTTTTCCTTCATTTTCCTCCTGACATGCAATCTATGACCTATCACCTTATTTTTCTCCCAATTTCCATTATTTTCATAAATAAAATGTCAATAAATGTCTTGTGATTTTTACAAAGCCTTTTCTATGTCCTTTGCGATTTTCCATACTGATTAATTAATCACAAGTGATCCCCATCACTATGTTTTGCCAAACATTTAACTTGGAATACGTGTCCCATGACCATGGTTATTATTTTTCCTTTACTAACTTTATTATATGATGTTTTAAACCAACGTTGTTACATACGCCTCCCCCTTATGGGAACACCATCCTTGGAGTTCAATAACACCTACAACTAGCAAAAAATGTTGAAAAACAAAAACATGCTTCTTATGGAGCTTTAGAACATAGCTTGATGCAGTATTTACAATGAAAAACCTGTTGAAAACATAACCAACATGAAAAACATAAAAAAAATGACACCCATTCCACTTATTGGAGCTTTATAACACATCTCGTGTTGGTATTTATGTGAAAAATCCATTATCCAGAATCCTACTACAGTAAGTAATTAAACTTCTTCCATTTTTTTAACTGAACAAATTATTTAACGTATGCTACAGTAAATATTGAAATAAAATATACTGTAACCTTCATAATAAAATATGCAAGGAAACATACTAGCATAAGTGTACACACATTAACACCATTAATTTTGGAAAATTGTCCCCAGAAAAACCCAATGCGGGAAACTATAGAGAAACTGACAAGTAAAATCTGTCAAAATATATAGAGAAACTGACAAGTAAAATCTTGTGAGACAAAACTTACTCTTCCACGGGACATCGTCACTAATCAAAACCCAAAACGAGCTTCACTACACTGCCTCTACATAGTGACTGCATCACTCTGCATAGCATTTGCATCACAACTATAGTTTCCTCTGTCTTTGTGATGGATCTCTCTGCTGGTTGGAAACTGGAATTTTTTGTCCTCCAGAAACTATCACTGATCCTCTGTTGTCCTCTCAACAGAAAAATGAAGTCCCTCTGCATATTTGTGCATTACTATCGTAGCCTCTGCGTCACAGGATCTGTGCAACTATCTGTGGATTTTACTGCCTCCTTTGCTATGCACTCTCTAGATCAGGAATTCTTCCTCCTGGAAATTATCCATGCCCCTCTCTATGAGAAACCCCTCCATCGATCTTCTCCCTCAGCACTAGTCACTAAATAATTTCGATCTCTGGATTCTTTCTATGTCTTGATGTTTTTTTTCGAAATGACCCTTCAAGTCCTTCTTATAATCTTCTCGTTGAAACTTCAACGACTAAGATTAAATATTTAATCAAGGACTAAGATTGAATTTTGACTTAATCTCCACCTTTTATATAACATTCATAGTATATTTTATTAATACCCTTGAATTATTTTATTCTCCTAAGTTTAGACTTAGGGTCCCTTTAAAAATAATTAACTATTTTAATAAAAAAAAGTATGAGTTGAATTTTCAAAAACAATTTATGTGTTCTCTAGAATACATGTTTCTAAGCCTCCCTGCCAATTTTTATGCTTAGAGCACATCCGATCTACCCAAATAAACAATCCCTCTTAGCGAGGAATGTGCTTTGGAAATACACCCTATTCAGTACTACTCTGATTCTGCAATATCTCCCTTTTCACCGCTGATGTCTAACAATGATGCCCACCAACTCTGCGCAAATGTTGCATCTGCACTGTTGTTGACCCTACTTACTGCTACCAACTTATACTGCACTGAAACTCTATGAAATCTATTGTTGGCGTAACTGAGGATCCATTTTCTACTAAAACGAGTTCTCAACCATACCCATATACTCCCTTAATTGAATGAATTTAGCTTTTCCCAGAGCCTTTGTGAGTACTTCTACTACCTAATCTCCTGTGGTGACATACTGAAATTGTATTTTCCCACACTTAACATAGTCTCGGATAAAATGACATATGATATATATGTGTTTGGACCGATCATGAAAAATTGGATTCTCAAAGAGATGGATACAACTCTGCTTGTTAGAGGAAACACTAGTTGGTTCCATCCTCTTTTTGAACAATCTCACAAGAATACTCCTAAGCCATATGGCTTCGCACATTTTTGTGTTGGCTTCCATATACTCTGCATTAACTGAGCTCAGTGCTATCGAATTCTGCTGCTTGTTTCACCAAGAGATCATTCATTATCCAACATTGAAACAATGCTCAAAGGTACTCTTTCAGTCTGCTGAGCTTTCTGCCCAATCTGCATCTATAAACCACTCAATCTGAGATCATCTCCCTGGGTGTATTTCAACCCATATCTAACTGTTCCACGCACCTATCTGAGAATGTGTGTAGCTTCTGCCCAATGTACCCTTTTCAGTTCCACCATGAACTAACTAAGGGTCTTGAAAAAAAAAAATATATATATATATATATATATATATATATATGGCCTGGTGTTGACCAGATACATGGGTGACCTAATGAGTTGTCTATAGAATGTGGGGTTCATTTATTTCTCCCCTGATGCATCTATTTTCTTCTAGTTAGTTATCATTGACGTTTCCATGGACCGATAATCCTACATTCTGAACCTCTTCATAATTTACGTGGCATATCTTCCTTACCCTAGGAATACCTCTCCATTCTTCTGCCTTACTTCCAACCCTAGAAAATAATGCATTAACCCCAAATCTTTCATCTTGAATTCTACTTCAATATTTTTCTTACAGTCCTTTATGAGTCTAGATGATCCTATAAGAAAAAATCATCTACATATAATACGAGAATCAATGGCTCATTCTCCACCATAAATTAGGATAGATTAAGATATGCATCACTCTTAACGAAATCCCAATTGCTACAAGTATCCATCAATCTGACCATACCAAGCTCTAGGTGCCTACTTCAACCCATACAAGGCTTTATTTAATCTGCATACATGATTTTTCTTCTCATGGGTTTCAAAGCCTTCAGGTTGTTCTATCTATACCTCCTCTTCTATCACCCCATTCAAGAGTGTTGTCTTGACATCTATCTAGTCAATCTCCCATCCCATCTGAGCTGCTAGGGATATAAAAAATATGATAGAGGTGTATCTATCTACAGGGGAGAAGGTATCCTCATAGTCAATCCCTTGTTTCTTCTCATACCCCTTTGCTATGAACCTCGCCTTGTACTTCTCTATGCTACCATATGTAGCGTACTTGATCTTGTAGATCCATCTTGATCCTATAACTGATCTATCCTTAGGTCTAGGCACAACTTCCCAGACATTATTTTTCATGATAGAGTTGTACACTTCTACCATGGCATCCACCCATAGTTGGTGTTGTATGACTTCCTGAAAACTGGAGGGTTCTTCTACCGGTGCTACCAATGCTTGGTACCTATTAGGTTGTCTACACTAGCTCTTCTGAGTTCTGGGAGCTCCAACGAACATATTGAATATATTTTGCAATCTTGGTGGATCTGACCTCATAATTTCGATATCGCATTTCTCTTGGCAAGAAACTTCGTTTGAAATTTGGTTTTCCAGAATTCTCCAAGCAATGGTTTCTCTCAGTGACTGGAATCTCAATATCCTCGATTCGACCTTGAAAAGGATGTGAATAAAAAGGAGCTTGGTAGGGATTGTCAGTCGATCCAACATTCCTACTAAATCTTTGAGACAATTTATATAAAGGAGCGGAACGAGGGTTATCCCACAAAACTAACCGTGAATAACTATGTAGAGGAAACACTAAGAAAAAGATCATTTAAATATCCATACTAACTAATAATAATTTTATTATAATCAAATATAATTAATTAATAAATACTTATTTAAAATAAAAAACATCATTATTATTAATTATTATTAATGACCATAAATTATTATGCCAAATAATAAGATATTGTATTGGGTTTTTGGTGCAACTCATATTAATTTAGGGTTGAAAAAAAAATTATAAATTTTCCACAGTTTAACTTTATACATTCAAATTTGATATTTTTCCACAATATTTTAATATATTTTCGAGTCTAATTAACTCTCAGGTTGAACATGTTATTGCTCAATGCATTTTCTTAATTATGTCTAGTGTTCTGTGGCCCTACAAATAATTTATGTATTCTTTAACGATCTCCTGTTTTATCTCTCTACAACTAATTTTTTATTATTCTAGCTCTACATTTTTTATTGAAATAATAGATTGTCTAAGTTGTCAAAGGTAAAATGTGGCATGTGAAAATTCACCATACAATGAAATTCAATGAAATAATGAGAAATTTGAGCATATTAGCAGCATAGAAAATAGACAAATTAACGTTGTATTCTTTGTATGGAAGTTTTTACTCTCACAAATTTTAAAACTTAATGAAATTAAAAAAAAACTAATTGTTAAATTTCATAGATTAATTATTATTTAATAAATGAAATATCTAAATAAATTTAAAATTTCGTATAATTAAAATTTAAGATATAAATCTTATAATTAAAAATTAAAAATTAAAATTTTTATATAATTAAAATTTAAAATATAAACTTTATAATTAAAAATTAAAAATTAAAAATTCAAGCTTACTCTAACCAATTAGAAAAACTTACATGCCCATAATAATTTTACTTAGATTATACGGTTTATTATTTTATTCATTTTACACCATCCTTGTTTTGATTGTATCTTACCCCTACCTATGTAATATGTGTCGAGTGCATTGTTAAATCCAGCTAAAAGTCACACTTAATTATGGGACCCATCAAACGCAACAAGAAAGGAAATTCATTTCTTTGTTTTCAGCACTTATCACCCTGTTCTCGTAATTTTTTTTTCAGAGTGGAGTGTTTCTCTTGTTATATATATATATATGGTTGTTGGGTGTATAGTGTTTTTCAAAATAAAATTTGACATTTTAATTAGAGTGATAATTATATTGTGTGAATATTAATTTTTGATAATTTTTTTAAATTTATATATAAGTTAAACAAACTATTTTTAATATTTTTAATTTTTTAATATAAGTATTTTAATTTTATGTTTCATTTTTTAAATAATAAAATATTATTATTTTTAACATTAACAAATTTTATTTAAATTAAATTAAATAATAAAGTATTAGTTTTTCCAAATTATTTTTGATAAAAAAATATTAGCATTTTATTTCACTTACTAAAACCTTATAATTAATAAAAAATTATTCAAATTTGCATATATTAATAATTCATTTTCCTTGTTCACATTCTTATAATGATAGATATAAGGAAGGTCGGTTCTTATTGACCTATATTTTTACAAACATAATTTTAATTGTGAAATTAACCACACTTATTTTTTAAAAACATAGGGCTAATAACCACTTCATGTGTTTATGTTATTTTTCTTTCATTGAAATATTTATTGACAAAATGTGCATAGCTTAAAGATTGTATAATCAATGTTATGACATGGTTCATAAATTTTCTATATAAAGAAGAATTAAATTTTAATGGGAAGATACATTTTACAACTACATTTACAAAACATGCTAAATAAATCTTTTAATATATAACAATTGCTATCAAATGTTTTTGCTATTTTTTTAAGAAGCCGCAGATAGAAGCTACTATGTAACACTTGTTATTTTAAAAATTTAAATCAATTAAAATACTCATTAATAAATATATAAAGTTTTACCCCTTATCAATCTTAAAAAATAATCATAAAGATTTATAAAAACTCAAAAATGTTCATAAAAATTTATAAAAAATCTCAATCTTAAATTATTAATTTATTTCTTTACTTTACCAAAATATAACTTTTAAAATCATCGAAAGAAACTACCATATAATCTTCTATCCACAAATCTTATTGAAAAACTAGTAGTGAAATTTCTTTTACGGATAGTTTATTGTTGAGCTTAATATGGATCTGTGTTATTGGCTATCCTTCTTAGTACATAACTAGTCTTTTCCTATATGAAGCTTTCAGTAATGATGGACTTGAATCTGAACATGACATTGCGCTCACCTCTTCGTCATTTGCTTGTCGACTCTCAACTCGATGAACTTCTACTTCCTCAATGGCTAGTTAAGTTTGAAAATAGAAAAAGCAAACTTCAACGTGATAGTTTTTTGTAAGTTGATCCAATAACATAACAACTCTCAACTTAATGAACTTCTACTTCCTCAATGGCTAGCTAAGTTTGAAAATAGAAAACACAAATT
The DNA here is from genome assembly GCA_034641835.2 of Pinus albicaulis. Taxonomy (NCBI): domain Eukaryota; kingdom Viridiplantae; phylum Streptophyta; class Pinopsida; order Pinales; family Pinaceae; genus Pinus; species Pinus albicaulis. The sequence goes on from CM076571.1 coordinate 347,559,529, forward strand.
TCGACGTGATAGTTTTTTGTAACTTGATCCAATAACATAATGTGGAGTGCTCCATGCACTAATGCTATCTTTGGAAGGGCAAGGTACCTTAAATGCTCTAAATGTTTCCTTCTCTGACAATACAATGGACTAGAATAAGACCTTGAACACATCATTTGTTTTGAAGTTCCTTTCCTATGTGTAATCCCGTACATATTAATCTAACCCCGTGTTGATGGTAAGAAATGTCTGGCCAATAGTAAGGGATCTCCCTGGTATAAATTCACAATTAGACTCTAAACCATTTGTGATAGGGATCCCATCCAGGGTGTCAGTCTAGCTACCACTGAATATTCCTTTTCTCAGACACAAACGAGCCCTGCAGACCTATGAACACACAATTGTTCGAACAATAGAAGAAAAATGGTTGATGAGTCTCAATGAACATAAAACACTAAAAATAGCAAAGTGAGTTAAATTATGTAGCCAAAGGAAATGTTGTTAGTAGCAAATAAATAGGGTCATGCTTTTAAAAGCTATTCAAACCACAAAAGAAATATTTCTTTATGGTCAAAACACCCTTCAATTCCTCAAGTGTTTACAAAAATAAGACAATGTTAATAACAAAGTTGCTAACATCTCTCAATTAAATAACCCCATACCATTAACACATTAAGTGAGCTTAAACGTAAAAATGATACAAGCAGAAAACACAGATCAATTAATCATAAAAGATATCCGATACATGACATAAAAATATTCATAATGTTAACACATGAGTCCTCATCAGATCCAATAGTGGAATCAAAACATTTGTTTGTATTCATTCTCAGAAATATGCATTCAATGCCATACAATTCTCTTTGCTCCGTTGGAGTCCCAAAAAAAGATCTTTTACAATTCCCTGGAGGGAGTATTTATAGAACAAAATCGACCCTTGGGTGTCCCTGAATCTTCACATTCCTGACTGTTGACATGCTCTGCGACCTGAGAGACATTTGTGACTTGTGACCCCAGCTTCTGATGCGACCTACAACCCCCTATCTATTGCGACTTGCGACTTCCTACCTGTTGCGACCTGCGACTTGTGCCTTTTCCTTGGTCATGGAAGCAACTGTGTGATTGCGAGGTCTAGTACGCCTACTTGTTGCTAATCTTTGAGGTACTTTTACCATGCTTGATAATCTGCAGCAACCAGAGTTACCTGGGGAGTATCTTATTTCATTCTATGAAAGCATTCAAGAGCATCCGGGATCAAGGTGCGCCTTTTCACTGCAATATGATTGGATAGCGAAGCCAGCTTAGTGTAGATTCAGACCAGAGTGACGAAAAATTGAATAAGAGTTTCCTGTCAGGTCAGAAGATCCTGAGACGCAGCTGCTTGTTTCATGGGTTGCAGGAATGTTTGAATTTCCTAAGCAATCTCTTCTCTCGTTTTCTTAGTGTCCAATGCACCTAGAGAAGGAATGTGGTGAATTTTGGCCATTGAATTGAATCCACTGATTAGATGTTCATATGAAGACATTACCTTCTCTAGATCCTTTCCAGCTTATCTTTGGACTGTATCTTCATTCGAATCTGAATCTTGTCATTCTGGGTCTAGACCCAGTTCATTCTAGGCAGAGTGTCAGGAGCCTGCAGGTATATGCTTAACCATTCTAGAATATTATCCAAAGCAGTGGATGCCTTCTTTAGATGTGCAGTCCTCCTTTTGGTTTTCGCTTGTGCTTTTAGTAATGGAGCGACTGTTTGTTTTATCATGAACATCTCTTCGTACACTTGTTTCATGGTGGCTTCCAGAGTGCCTAACTCCCTTTGAATGGTGAGTGGAAATTCATTGGCTTGGGCGGTTGTGAAATGTAGCCTCTAAAATACTTCCTCCAGCCCCCTCTTATCCTGTTCTGCCTGAGCTACTTTCTGCTAAGAAATTTGTAGCCTGTTTTGTAAAGAGACAATCTCTCTACTCATTTTGCTAACGTTTTCTTCTGTGGCTGCTGCAAAGGTGGTACCAGCTAATGCAATCATAATTGGATTGGTCCTGGTATCCAAGACTATGTCCTTTTCCATTGTGGCTGTGAGAGGTGCGGCAGGGCTCCGCGCTAGACATCTTCTCTTCTTTTTCCTGATCTTATGTGTGAACCGGTCATAGGTTAGCCTTGTCAAATCCAAGACTTCATCTTCCTGTTCCTTAGAGGTGCCAAGTTCTGAGAGAGGAAAACACACACTTATCATAGGGGTTGTCTGAGGTACATCAATGTGTGGTAGCTCTGTCTGTTCCCCTATCTCTGGGGGTGGAGTTTTTCTTCCCCCTGCTTCCTTGGAGGGATCTTCCCGCGCCTTTTGACTTTCTTCTTTCTTACTTCTCTCTTCTTTTAGCTGGTGCTCAGCCTCTGCCTTATCCTGCTCTTCCTTTAGCTGGTGCTCAGCCTCTGCCTTGTCATGTTCTTCCTTTAGCTTTCACTCAGGCTCTTTCCGCTCTTCCTCTTCTTTCCTCTTTTGTTCCTCTTCCTCCTTTTTCCTACGGGCTTATTCTGCCTACTTCTTCTTTTTCTCTTCCCTTAGTTGTTTCTTTCACTTATCCTCCTCTTTCTATTATGCTAGGGCATCTTGGGTCCTTTTCAGTTCCTCTTCTTTTTCCTTCTCCTCGGCTTCTTGCTCTGCCTTAGCCTCTTTTTCTCTTCATTCTTGTTGCTATTTAGACAGAATACCGCCCATAGCAGTCCTTGGTTTCTTGGCTTTGGAATATGAGGCTCCTCCTAGCATGTTGATTCTTTCCTCTACAGTTTGATCATCCTGTTCCCATTGATAATTTGATTCTTCCGACGCAGCCTCCCTATCCTTGTTGTACCATTTCTTGATTCGATCTTTAGCAGGGCATTTCGTGTGCTGGTAAATCCATTTGAATTTGGCCTATTTTGAATGTGAGGGGATGATTCTTTTAGGATCATATGACCTATGTGATAGGGGTGGGAAATAAAAACCCTTTGTTTCCTCAGCCTCTGCTTCTACTTCTCTGAAATATATGACCGTGTAGGTGTCTATAGTAAGCAGGAGAGTAGGGCATGGTTTTTTCTTGCCCTTGGTGAGAACCTTGAAAAACCCTCTCTTCATCTGGTAGCACACTTCTTGCAAGAGAAATTGATCAGTGATGAATTGAGGCAGTGCGTGGGGAATATTATACGAATCAAAGACCCTAATGAAAGTACTATCTATAACGGGAAACTAGACATGCACGGGGCATCCTTGCCAAACAACTTTCCGTAGAGCGTGGGGATGAAGTTGTGTGAGATTGAATCTATATCTTGTTTATACTTGGAGACCCAGAACACCTGTAACTCCTTATGGATTGGTTCGCCACACTCTCCATCCCAATTGTGTGCCAATCCTTCAAAATGACACCTTGTGCATATTGTGTCCAAAAGGTAAGAAGCCATATAAAACTCAGATGCACATCCTTCATCAGGTGCTTGTGTTGCATCAATGTTTGACCTGAGGGACACTATTATTAGGTTGGCCCTGTTGAAATGGGTACCATATGTAGTGACAGCGTACATGAGGGGGATCCAAGCACCATTGAACATACTGGCATCTGGTCAGCCGTACATCCTGCACAACATTGCTGCCACCAGCTTGCAAAATTTCCTTAGACCCTCTATCTTATATTCCTAATCTTTCTTAAAACTAAACTTTTCAGGGAACTCCCACACCCCTTCAAAGTTTCTACTATGGGTACTGCATGAGTGGCTACCGAATTAGTGTTGAAAGTTTTTTCTCGGGTGGGGAGTGCATAGTATACTTCCACATTCCCCCCCCCTTAGGTTAGCGAATGCTTTCCCCAAGTAATTGCGAATAACCCCAATCCTAGAGTCGACCTTTTGGAGGACTCATTCAATAATCTCTGCACATGGAAATATAGGTGGATGAGTGCCTGCGTAGTGGAGTTTGGACCTCTTGATCTGGACATACACCTGCCAGTCTGGAAGATCTTTTGGGAACTCAAGCTTTGTAAACTCTTGATATACTTGGTACCAACTCATCTTGTCCCTTTTTATGAGCACATAGGAGGTGTCTCCATAGATAGGGGAGGGGAAGGAGGCATTTATTCTTCTGATATTTCTATTTCAGGACTCTTGTTTCTCTTTTGAACTGCCGGGGGCCCCATATCGCTTGAGGCCGAAGAGATGGACATACACTCGAGTTCAACTTCGACGTTCCCTGGCATATTCATGAAACAATCCCACGATAAGACGGATGTCATAATTATAAATATTTAGGTTGCTGCTACATTTGCTAACTATTATCCAAGGAAATGGATAGACCTAAAACTTGCTGACCTTGTGACCAAGTCGTTGGGTCGCTAGGTCGCGCCGATTCACTCTTTCAAAGGAAACGTGACCTAGAAACTTGGCGACTTGCGACTAGGTCACGAGTTCGCTAGGTCGCTAGGTCGCGCCAGTTCACACTTTAAAGGAAACACGACCTGGCGACTTGGCGACTTGCGACTAGGTCGTGAGGTCACTGGGTCGCTAAGTCGCACGGGTGGCTAAATTTTGGCAATGAGCGACTAGGCGACCTAGCAACTTAGCGACCAAGTCGCTGGGTCATGAGGTCGCGAAGTCGTAGGGTCACGAGGTCACGCTAGGGCTCTGTCAATGGGCTTCGTGGTGATTAAGGCCCGCGGGGATATGAATGATGAAATCATGCAACATATCAAGAGAAAGAGTGAATTTTGGCCTTGAGGCGTTTCCTCCAGGTGGGCTAGGAAGGGAGATTGAGACGGACTGGGGCAGAGGAGCTTTTTAGAGGATGAGCCAGAGAAATAAAAAACCATAGGGAAGGTGAAGGTTTACACAAAGATCCTGAGAGTTTTAAATCAAGCTAAGATGAGGACTAATAGGCAATGGGAAAAGGTAGGAAAGGCAACAATAAACCAGAAAGGAAACAACAGGAGGATTAGGCAACTTACCCGAGAAAAATATGCTCCAGCTAGCTTGTCAGAGGTGTTACTTGCTCTGTCGTGTAGGCCGAATGTAACCTATGCGACCCTTTTATTTATAAAGGTGTAGCACGTGCGGTCAATTAATGAGGGTCGAAAGTCACAAATTAAAGCTAGTTGAGGGTCGTGTGACCTCGCGACCTTGAAATTTTGCGACCCAGAGGTCACAAGGTCGCGCAGTTGCACAATCGCAATTCTTAGCTTTTAGATCAATATGCAACCTTGCGACCTCGCAACTTGGTGGTCGCAAGGTCGCACAGTCACAATTCTTAGGTTTTAGATCAATATGCGACCTTGAGACCTCGCAACCTAGGGGTCACTAGGTCGCATGGTCGTAACTTTTGGATTTAATGAGATTTACCACTCTGCTACTGGCAGTTAAAAAACTAGATCGGGATCAGACTCCATCTTTACCGAAAGATCAGGGGCTTAGAAATTTTAAATGGGGCAAAATTTTGGAGGGTGTTGTATCAGCTACACCACCCCAAGAATTCCACTCTTAAGAATTATCTTTACATTTCAACAACATTTTCTGTAATCAATTTGATTTTTAGGTTGTTATATATATTGTTGGTGTTATAGTGGAAAACAATAGGTTTGATCATTAGCCTATTCTATATTATATTCACCATTTAGAATGAATACCAAGATATTCTCTAGGAAACCTTTCAATAGAAAACCTTACTGGAATTTGTGGTTGATGTACTCTCTTTCATTTGAATGGAAATATCTATAATGAAAATAAAAATGAGAAGACACTACCTATAGAATTACCTAGGACTTATGTCCCATGTGTTGCTACAAAATACAAACACCCCTCTCTTCTACTTTCTATTTATTCACTCTCAATTACTTTGGTTACTATGGAACCAAATGCACTCCAATCAAATGGAACCCCTTTTCCTCTTAGTGGCTCAGTTAACAGAACTAGGTAGTTAACTATGGGTTACATTTGACTCCTACAACTCGCAACTACCGTGAAAACTTTGAATATTCTAGAGTCTCATTCGTAGTATCAATGTGTCTAGCCCATTTTCCATGAGTAACAGGGCTGATTTTACATTTTGTTGAATCGTGTGGAAAAAACAAGAATGTAAACTTCCATGTGGCATAGAATTCGTATACAAACTCCATTTGATATATTTCTTGCACCACTATGAAGCATTTTGAGTGTAGAAAAAGGTTATGTGGTCTATTACAAGCGATAATTTTTGGAACACTAGAAATTTTTTTAATTCCTCAAACTTCCTCCACAAGGTTTTAGACCCCAATTCTACACTTTTGGACTCACTAGTGAAAATGGCCTTGTAAATTGATTCCTTCAATTATTCCACTTTGAAAACATGAAGATAGGTGGGAAATAATATAATGATCCAATCTAGGTGATGGATCAATACTTGTCTCCTTAAGGCCACACAAATAGTTAGTTACAGAAAATTCTACATTTGCATAATAATATGTGGGAGTAAAGAAGGAAAAAATGAAATTATGTGGATTAAGAAAATATTTGAAGATTTGGAGGAAAAGCAACTGAACTCTACTCATCTTCTTGTTAATAGCTTTTTTTCAATCAAATTGGTTGTGAGTCCTATATTCCATGATCTAACCAAGGACGTCAATACAAAGTACCATCCTAATCAATATCATGTAGAGCCCAAAAGTATGAAAGAAATTGTTCCACAAATGATCAAATTATGGAAATCTTCACCAAAGTACCTAGAAAGGAAAATTTTGAAAATCTATAAACATTCTTGTGAATAATATTGTAAAAATGTTTGAAGAGACATAGGTTGATATTAATTTTGAATGGGACCTTGGAAGATGAAACTAAAGGGAATCCTCTTGTATTAGTACATAGATTACAGTTATGAAGAAGAGACAAGAAAATTTATTCATCAACCTAAAAATTTTGTTAAGTAACAATAAACGACCATAGAATTTTTCAATAAACTGCATAGGAAAATGTTCATGCTTAGAATCATGCACATGTTGAAGAACATACACATGATCTGAAGAACATGCACACATTCTTGAAAACATTAAATTGGAACTATGTTGGAAATTTGTGTGGTGGTTTGAGAAGCATGCATTTTAAAGGACAATGAACACATGTGTTTCTAAGAAAATAAGCAAGTTTGTGTGTGTGCATGTTCCTATGCACCACGTTTCCACTTTTTGAACTATCGGCCTCATGTGACCACCCTTATATTTGATTTAATTTACAATCATCAATGAATGTTTTCTACCAACTCCCAACACATAAAAGAGTTATCTAAACATTTGATTAACATTGCAATATTCATGGCTTATGAAAATAAGTTGGAGTAGCAACGGTTGACTGATCAATTTATGTAGTTGTTTTATTTAAATAATCATATTTTATACTCAATAGGAGAACATGAAATATTTAATTATATATATACATTTTCATGGCATTTAAAACTCTTAGTAAAGAAAATATAGATTGAAGCCACAAGAACAACATGAAGCATGGCCTTGCAAGAATGCATATTGCATTTGAATCATTTTCTACTGTGATTTTATTTTTTAAATTTAGTTAATAATGTATATTATAAATTAAATGTTGATATATTCATCACATTTTATTTCTATATTTGTAGGTAGAGTATGAAGAGGATGAAAAAATTTAAGTTTCTCAGTGAAACATTGCAAATGAACTAAGTATAACATTCTTTTTATTTTTATATTTGTAGCTAGAGCATAAAAGGATGAAAATGAAAATCATTTTCTTAGTGAAACATTGCAAATGAACTAATTATAACATTCTTTTTAGCTAATAAAGAAATGAGCCATGAGCCAAGAAATTAGCATCATGAAAGAAAATTTAAGATACCAATAATGATCACTATATTTGAATGTTATAGGTTTTATATTTTAGAATGTTTCACTATAAAAATTATATATCTTGATTAATCCCAATTTTTATGGTAAAGAGTGTCTTCTTTTTATTTTCATTAAAGTCTCCTATATTACAAAATTTTATGTTGCACTCATTTATAAGTGGATGATTTACATTATAAAAAGTAAAGGAGTACATTTGTTTAAATAAAAAACAGCAATAATGTAATGATTATATTTAGGAAAATTAATTAAAAGAAGAAAATCAATATTATCATACAAAGTATTTGATTTATAAAGTGTAATCAAAATTTTATTAAAATGGAAATAAATAAATTTCATGTAATATCATGATTCAAATAACATCAATGCATCACTTTTATTTGAAAAAAATAAGGTGTTTCATATACATTTATTAGGAATGACATTATTAGGCACTATTTTTATGCCCCTTGGTTACCACAATGATTTTTTTCTCAATCATTATATATAACATTTTTTTTCTTTAAAAATATATATTATTCACTAATGACCTTAAAACATATGATATGGACCAATTATTTTAATATATATAATATTCACTCATTCATATTAAATAGTTATATAGAAATAAAGGAGGATCGTCTTGTAGAATGTTCAATTACCTAGGATGTTTAGTTATTGCAAACATCTACTTAAACAATAATTACTAAAGCATAATGTATTAAAATTATTTTCACTCTTATATCACTAAAAACCTTTTTATGTGTGGTTTTCTTGTCGTTTTTTCCATTTTAATCTTTCCTTATTTATAAGTGAAACTTCACATAAAGCATCAAATCCTACTCCCTACATAATCCCTATAATCCTTTCTTATTCAAATTCACCCAACAAGAGTCAAAACTAAGTGGAAATACCCTAAGTATTTTGAATTACCTGCGGAAAACAATCCTTTATCCAACCTCTACTAGAAGTTTTTCTATCCACTTAATCAAGAAATTAGTTTGTCTCACAACTTTTTTTTTTCATTAGAGAGCCATGATTTTAGCTAATTATCCTTTTCATTTTGAATTTTTTGTCTTTTACTCTCAAATGGATCACCTTATTTTTAGTAACCTTAATTATTTTTACTAATTCATAATAATTATTTAAAAATATTAACCAACTATTATCTTTTAATTTATTTCTTATAATAATCCATATCACCCCTCCAGAGTTCTAGTAAAATCGGTTATTTCTCACTCTCAACATCATCCATCTGAACCTCCTCTATCATGCCTTCCTTCACAAAAAAACTTCATATTCCATAGAAAAATGATTCATATTCTACACTGCATACAAGGTTTGATCTATTTTCAATTAAATCCAAACTTGAGATAATATTTATTCACTAATTATTATCAAATAATAATAATAATTAAAGGCTACCATGTAAACAATCCATTATTCATAAGTATCACAATAATTACAATCAATTTTTTATCAACTTTGCTCGATTGAATTTATAAACATAAAATATTTAAATATTTTGTCAAATAATTTATGTGGTCCAACAATATGCAAATTTAAACTTCTAAATTGACTTTAACTTTTAGCATAAAAGCTAATAAAACACACACACACACACATATATAATATGTTAATGATTTCATTATAGTAATTAAATTTCTTTTTTTCTCATTTTTATATTTTAACGATTATATTAAAATATACATATAATATTATTATTATTTTTTTTTCAATAATATAATTACAATATCTATAATCTATTTATTTTTTTATAAATTATAATCTAATTTAGTAAAAAGGTCCATTTCAAATCTTTCAATATGTATGATAAATGGACCGTCAATGAAAACATTCTTAGTTTTATAAGAACTAAAATTTTTCACTTTACAATTATCCACACTAAAGCAAACTTTCCTATATCAAATATTCATAAATTTATGAATTTATTTTATATTGTTATTATTAAAAAAAATGTAAGTGTGTAATTTAATTTAATTTATTGATAGTTAATTTGTATTGAAATATAAATATAGAGATGAAAATTTTAAATAATTATTAAAATTATTGAATAAATTATTTTGATAATATCATATATATATATAATACTTTTTCAATATTCATTTTCTGAACAAAGCTTATTTTCAAATTAATAATATTATGAATAAAAAACATTCTGAAATTTTTTAAATGTGAATAAAAACCTGAACATACATTTTAAAGATAATGCTATATAGATATATAAAACAAGAAGAACATTAATCTTATTTACACCCAAATAAATATTAGTTCTACAAGCTATAAATAATAATATTTATGGCTAATGTTTTTCTACACATTTCATGTTTGTTACATAATTGAGTTTTGAGATAACTGGACATTTAATATGTGGCTTGAGTAGTGGAAAAATCAATAAAGAATTGCACTTGGTCTAGACAACATTAGCCATTATCATTACTATAATTTTGTTTATAAAATTTTGGAAATAGTAACCTTAGCCTTAGCCTTTAGACCACATAATATATTATCACTTTATCTACTCTATAAAATACACATTCTTCATATTAAAAAATCTATATTTTATTTAAAAATTAAAAATATTAAAAACTATCTTAAAAAAACTATATTTTATTTTAAAATATAATTTAAATAATAAAAATATTAAAAATTATATTCAAAAGTCAAATTAAATTACGGAAATTAAATTCAACCATCTATATAATAAAACACGCCTATATATATAGAAACGTACATCGATTAACTTCGTAACTCCCTTAATGAAGGACGGCACATGGTTAAACTGAAGCAACATGGATCGAATTTTTCTATGATCAATGACTACCTTATGTGAGTTCCCATCACTTAATGTCTGCTTTATATTATTCAAAAGCGAATTTAGTGTCACCACATCAATGTGGGGCTGACGTTCCCCAATCTAGTGCGCTTGAATTTACTTAACACTCAACTTCGTAACTCCCTTAATGAAGGACGGCACATGGTTAAACTGAAGCAGCATGGATCGAATTTTTCTATGATCAATGACTACCTTATGTGAGTTCCCATCACTTAATGTCTGCTTTATATTATTCAAAAGCGAATTTAGTGTCACCACATCAATGTGGGGCTGACGTTCCCCAATCTAGTGCGCTTGAATTTACTCAACACTCTGATTCTCATAGATAGACATATCAACTCGGTGGCCTTTAAATCACATGGGCCTCATTATTGTGTTCGCCCATTTTCCCAACGCACTTTTCCTCCGCTTTTTGTCATTATTCATAATTAGTTGGGAAATAAAACTAACTCGGCCAAGTTTTATGATATTGATTTTATGGACACCAATGTTTTGCATATATTTTATGGTCATTAATGTTTTGGAATTTATTTATGGAATATTATATATTAAATCAGTATAAATCTATTTTAAGTACTGATTTAAGATGAGTTGAGAAGAATTTATTTGTATATAATTTTTTTAGAGTTCAAAATACAATAAGTTATTTTTCATTATTTAAATTGTATTTGTAAATACTAAATAAAATATAAATAATACTAAATAAACCTTTTAACTATAAAGCTTACTTTTTTCATGATATATACATAAAAAAATTTAAATGATAAATAATTAACATTAAAATATTTTGCATAATATATACATCTAGACATTAAAATTAAAATAATTTCTTATGATTAATATATTATAAATATATGTGAATATTAATTTATATTAAAATCTCTTATTAATAACCTATATTGAATATTTTTTTATTTATAATAGTAAAATATTTTATTTTAACAAAAACAAAATTCTATATATAGATATCTATGAAGTTGATATCCACATAAACTAGTTAACATATATATTCAAATAATTTATTTAAATTTTTTGTTGAAAGATTTTTTAAAAGTATAAGATTTAAACATCTTATCCACACTTTTTTTTGTTACATCATATTCGTATCTTTTTATTTTAAAGGGAACTCGTGGATATACAAACTTGCACATCCTCTCATAATGAGCTGTAGAATAGTGCTTTGGTCTCAATTATTTGTTTTTTTAATAAAAATACTAAATGTTAATGAATGAAAACATTGTAAGTGAAAATACATAGGTTCTTAGAGCACTCATCACAGGTTGAATTCTCTCCCCTTCCCTGATCTGAGTGATGTATCTAAACATATTATGTATGTTATGAAAATAGAGTTAAAAAAAATAAAAAATAGTACCAAACATACCCTAATGAAGAAAAAAGTAATATTAATATAAAGCTAATATGATGCATTAAGATTATGTATACACACAGTGATTGGATTCTTATTTAGTATTGACTCGTGACAATTTGTCGTCCTGTGTGAATTGCTCACAGTTGTACTGCTAGAAAAGACTCCGAGCAACCTGTGAGAACATGGAAACTAATATCAGTCTATTGGCCCATAAATGCACCTGAGGTATCCGCTCACTCGTTGGATTAAAGCAAGTAATTATCCAAGCCATCCAACAGTGGGCATCTATTTCCCAACATCTATTTCCCAAGTGCATTTATGGGCCAATAGACTGATAAATATTGGTTTCCGTGAGAAAAGTGAGAACATGTCTTGCGCCAGGATATTGTACGCTTTGCTCGTTAGATGATAAGAGTCCCAAAATACGTATTTCGATGGATCAGGGCACACAGGGGTCGTGGGGTTGCACAGTACACCTGTCTCCAGCAAACCCGTTCCGCAGCAACCTTTCCTCACTTCTTCAAAGCCTTCCACACAGTAATTTACAAGTTAATCAAGAGTTAGCATTCTCTGCACATAACAGCTGTGAAAGTTATTAAAGCATCGACGAATAAAAAAAGGAAAGAGAATATTACCATATTTGGTGGGATTCTTTATAAAGTCCAGCAGCTTATCATATACGTTAATATAAGCAAGCTTAAGCCCAGGAACTGATGGCTGCAATGCCTCTAGTAATGATATCGCCTTGTGATTAAACGAGATGGCAACATCATTAAACTCGTCAACGCATGCGTTAGCGGTCAAGTTGTGGAGAGTGATTTGTGAAGGCAAACAGCCGAAAGGAGGTAAACCGATGAGGGCAAATAAGGTGCCATCTTCCTGGTAAATGCTCTGTCATTTGGGATTACAATTTCATTAGAATAATGGACAACTAGCTTCAAAGTCATTACAACAAAGTTTTGGACTTTGTTCGATGATAATAAATCATTTCTCTCTATCACTTAACATAGTTTTTTTTTATCAAATCTCATATTAAAGATAAAAAATTATTTTATTTATTACTTAACAACAATCATTTCTCCCCACCCAAAATAAATCCAATCATTTCCTTTTAACAACTCAATAAAAATTTGCTTCTTTCATCCACTATTCTTATATTGTAAACAAATTAGCCAACTTCTTAAGAATTTTTTCTCAAATTGGTTCAACAAATTAGTTATCAATTTGCGAAAACCAATTCAACTAATTCATTAGAATGTTTCATATACTAAAATATCAATAAATCAGGAAGCATGAAACGTCATTCTCAACGCAGAGACTCTACGATTACCCGTATGAATTCCGAGAGAGAGCGGAGAAGAAGATCTTGGAACTCGGTAACACTAAACTGCGCGCGAGTAAGGGGATTGAGAAAATAGTTATTGGCAAAGTCATCGCTTCCCATACTTATCGTAAACAAGGCTCCCGATATTATCTTGCTGGCATTCTCCGCGCCTACAATATTCACAATTTTCTTTCGATAAAGCTTGAAATTCTCCAGCTGCTGTTGCAGAGTTAGAACGTTCTGCATGAAATGAAGAACAAATTATATATCTGGGGCCCTATGAATTGTGTTTCTATATATGTAAATCCCTATCTCATTATACCATCACATGTAAAACGTGTACTAACAACAGTGAGTGAGGTAGTATCATCATATCCAGAAGCAGAAGAAGCAAAGCTGGCGCCTTTAAAAATCCGCGGTCCTCGGAATTGAGGATCCAAATATGCGGGTACTGTATCAGGAAGTCCTAATAATCCAGCTGAAAAAACAAAACATGAACCTTATTACCCAGGGACAATAATACTATAATTGGAAAAATTACACAGAAGCATTGCTACTCAAGAATAATAACAGTACTAAAATTGTGTTTATTTTCGGGAAAACTGCGCTGCATCAATAAGAAGCACTTAGAAAAGACCCCTATTAACAGTTATGAAATTGATCTCTGCAAACCTAGTCATGATGATATATTTTCATTCTACATTAATATGGAAAGTAAAAAGAAAGATGCAGTAGCAATTAGTACATATTATATCTGTTACTAATTTTCCATTCGTAAATCGACCAGTGGGCTTTCTGCCGACGAAATCTCTGCCATATGGACGAAAGTTGGCCTTCACAATGGTTGCAAGCCCATTGTTATTACCAGGATCTACACTGGAATCGCCAAATACGTACAGGGCTGTGGCCATAGGCTTTGCGTACGTTAACTTTGGTTCACATAATGCCAGAAAAATATTAAGATATGTTACAAAACAAAATTTCAGACGACCTTCCATGGCTAATACTTTGCCTGGAATTCTCAGAGATGCTTGGAGAATTACAGTGGCACGACCACTTTAAATAATAGGCTGACATGAATTGTTTACACCATACTACTTCATTCATCCATGTTCGCCAGCTGGGTTAATTATGATGATGTGAAACTGAGAATTCTTGTTTTACAACCCGTCCTGACGTGGCCACAAATGATTCGAACCTGCTTTCTTGTATTATTCTGGCGTCTCTGTCCATATTTACAATGCTGCCGATAATGTAGGTGAAGAGGTCGCATTTGTACAATTTTAGTGGAAAAAAAAACATAGGCAACAATGAGCAGTAAAGGAGAAAAGCAAACTGGACTCTGGTTATAAAGATTAACATTTATTTTTTATAGTATTCTTCACGGTAACGTAGGTGAAAAGGTCGCATTTGTACAATTTTTAGTGGAAAAAAGCATAGGCAACAATGAGCAGTAAAGGAGAAAAGCAAAGCAAACTGGACTCTGGTTACAAAGATTAACATTTATTTTTTAGGTTTCTAAAATGATTAGAGCACAAGTATGGATTTAGCTAAAGAATAATTGTATATTTAAGGAGAATTGAAAAAAAATAATTGAAATTGAGAATGAATTTGATTAATCAATATTAGGTTGAGAATCAATATATAAAGCAACTAAGTTAAGTTTACTTGTACATGCAATAACTATGAATAATTAAAGCTAGGTAAGTGTGTTTATGTTCTGGTAATGTGCACATGCACTACATGCAAGCACTAGAGTTAACTAACTAAAGCCAAGTGCACACCACATGTAAGCACTCGAGTTAACTAGCTAAAGACAAGTGCACATCACATGCAATAACTAGAGTTGAACTAAAGCTAATTAAGGCTAACTATGTGTGTGTACACCAACACCCCCACTTAAGCATAACTTAGGAAAGTGTGATGCAAAATGAATGAGTCTCGACCATTGCACGGGTAAGAGCTGGTGGAACAGTAGCGGCAGAAACCGGTAGGTGTACGCGGCGTAGTGGTGGTAGAAATCAGTTAGTCAACGAGGAGCAATGATGGAAATGGTCAATATGACGCAGTGGAGCAGCAGTGGCGGTGGTGGTTTCGTTTGCTGAGAAGAGTAGTTTTCGGGGGGGGCAGTGGGGTGGTAGGTGGTTTAGGTGAAGGGGGGTGCAAAGTAGCCTGGACGTGCCACGTAGCAGGAAAAACGGTAAGAGATACTACCCATTTCGGAACCACCCACGGTTAAAGCTCGAAGGCTGAGGTGGGTGTGAAATGCGCTGGAGACCATCGGATGTGGAGGTGGGGACGGGTGACGGCGAAAATGTACAGGGAGTTTAAGGTGGAATGACATGGGATGTAACGGTGGGGTTGGGGATAAATGATTATCGGGGTATGAGTGGATGGTGACGTGAGATGTACAGTGGGGTCTGAAAGCAATATGCCAAAATGCAAGGAGGTGAGGTCCATAATGTAATATGATGGTGCAGTGAGGCTTTAGGTCTTACGGTTAAAAAGGTTTTCTAAGTGCTAAACTATGGATTTAGGCTTAATTGGCTCGTATGGTGGATGGAATTAGGATAAGTTTAAAGGTTTTTACAGTGATTTCATTGAGCAACTTTATCCCATAATGGGGTTTCCAAACTTTATAGGAAGCATTCTTTACCCTTTTTGACATCAACTTCTTTATTGGAAATGAATGACAACCATTGAAAATCATTGACAATATGAAATATCTAATAAAAATAGTCATTCACCTTGTGATACTATAGATTATAGGGTACTAACAGTGGTTGCAGCTGGGGAGGGCAGCTCCTTCAGGAGGTGTCAAGAACACCGTATGCTAGTAGCCTAACCCATTGGGTTGATCCCAAATCAACAACTTGATCTATTACAAAACCTCTATGGCTGAAAATCTTCAAGCTGAAATCAACACTCTCTACAAACTAAAGTCTGTAATACACTTGAACTAAAAACTAGAAAGTAATCTGAAACTAAAAATGGAAAGATGCTCAGAGTACTGAGCTTATTTGCACACCTACCTATTCTAGTCTCATCAAAATTTATCCCATCAAATAATAATCAGACTTCCAATGTAAGCAGTCAAGTAAATGTCTACATGAATGATTCTTACTCATTTTTTTTAGCAGGCTGAAAAAAGGAAATGACCACTCCCATTTTAATTGCCGTTGAACATAAGTGTTCAACATTTTCCTTGAATTCTGCAACAAACCATCCATGGAAAACATACTCCTTCTTTAAATGATTCTAATAGGTCAACAAAAGGATGTTGGAAAAATACTTGGTCCCGAGGATTGAAATAACAAGCTTCATCTAGGACTACTCTTTCTTCCAATTTGTTATGCTCACGATCCTTCTCAAAGAGAATATCTATGTGTTCTTCATGGTTCTCTAATATGGCATCTTCAGTGTATACCACTATGTTGTTCTCAAGAAAACCTGATGTATCTTGATTGAGATTGATGAATTCTGTTTGAAGCCCATCATTTTGATGAATAGAAGAATTTTCTACCAACCGACCTTCCTGTGAATGTAAAACAAAATCAGCATCAATACATTCCACATTTGTTTCTTCATGAGGAACAACCTCAATACATACATGAGCAGTAGGAAAAATAGATTTAATCTCCTGATAACATAAAGATTGAGAGGCTGGTTGCATGCGTAGAATCTGATTAATCTCTTCTTCATTCAAAGGAGGAGGAAGTCTTTGTTTTCTTTGGATTAAACAACAATTGTTTTCTTTTTCCCATGAAGATTGACTATGATGATGACTCTCTTCTTTAGTTTTATATAAAGGAGAAAATGAATTATAATTTTTCTCTAAAGATAGATCATGTGAATCTACTTTATTTCTTGATTTATCTCATCTTCAATTAACTTCCCTTGATTATCATGATAGTTAACTTGAGAATGAAATCGATAAATTGCTTCTAAGAGATCCTTATCATTCATATCTCCTAGATCTTCATAAACACTTTCAAGGTATTGTATGAAATCCTCAAACTAATCACAACAAATTTCCACTAATGACACAGATGAAGAATATTATTTTTAATGCTCATAAAATTCTTTGTGGAAATATTTTAAAGGAAACAAGCCACTCGGGTTTAAACCTTCATACGAGTTCCTTGCGTTTATGAACATATGCATGAGGCAATCCTCATGCCATTTGACTTTCAACTTCCATGAATGTGTGTGAAATTTAATGAGATGTAACAAAACATCATCAACATTATCATCTTGAAAAATAGGAATATTTCTTTGCCAATTTACCTAAGGCATTTTGTTTGGAAAATCGGGAATGTGATCTCTTTTCATTGGAGCATATCTCCTTGCAACTGATCCCATTTTGAGCTTGTGGAGTCACTAGTGAATCTTTATTTCTGAATTTTGCCACCAATGGAGTCGCCAGGTGAATGGAACATCCTTCTGGTGTTTGACTTCTACTCACCATCAAAAGTCAAAACTGAAACTCGATGTACTTTTATGAGGAATATCAAATTTTTCCTTACCCATTATGGTCGCCACTATGTTATCACTCTGTAAATCTGAGGCTAAAGGTAAAATCCTGTAGGCAACATCAAAACCAATTTGATCCTAGAATCTAGCCCTCGTTGACCCAGAGAGGGATCTCTCTATCAGATATAGCTTTGTTTGAGTTGGAATTTTAGGCTAGCTATTAGTGCATAGGGGTTTGTTTGAAAATTTGCGGTTGAGACAACATAAGAGGGCCATTGGGCTATGGAGTCAAACATGTGTAAACAAATTTAAATGGATGAATAACTGAGATAAATTATGACCAAACATGCTAGCCATGTCAATTTATCTTCACAACTTATGAAATGGAAAAGGAGGAGATATTAAGGCTCAAAGTGAATGCAGAGCAGAATTTATCTGGATTCTACATTCAAATTTCAGAGGAAAACATAAATATTGTTTCAAGACTGAGTATGGTGCCTGGTGACAAATCCTCCAAAAAAAATTCTTATCCATAGTAAAGATATGAAGCAATGGTGGAATAAAGGAAAGCAGATAACATGAAGAAGTACATCACCATTAAAACATAACACAAGAATCTGGAAACAACAAGACCTCTTTTCATTCATCCAAAAAAGAGTTTACAACCAGATGAGCTTTACAATGGCCTTTCCTTCCTGTGACTCCACCCCCATAATGCATACAATATTTATCTAAAAACTTGGCTTGTTACTTTGTTCATCTAAAGTGATTTTCATTAATTAACATTTAAGTGTAATTGGGGGTGGTGTGGTAGTAGATGGTTTAGGAGAATGGGGGTGGAAGTAGCCCGCACGTGACACACTGTGGAAATTGTGATGGTATACCTGCCCATTTCTGATCAACCCCACCCCCCCCCCCCCTCACCCCCCAGTTAAAGCTCGAAGAGTGAGGGGGGCGCGAAATGCGCTAGAGACTGTCGGATGTGGAGGTGGGGAGCATAGATAGAGGAAAGGTGCGGGGAGTTTAAGGTGGAATGACGTGGGATGTAATGGTGGGGTCGGGGATAAATGCCTTTCAGGGTATGAGTGGATGGTGACGTGAGATGTACGGTAGGGTACGAATGAAATTAGGCATAAAAAGGTTTTCTAAGTGCTAAACTATGGATTTATGCCTAATTGGGTCATATGGTGGATGGAATTAGCATAAATATAAAGGTTTTTACAGTGATTTCATTGAGCACCTTTATCCCATAATGGGGTTTTCAAACCTTATAAGAAACATCCTTTACCCTTTTTGACAACAGTTTCTTTATTGGAAATGAATGACAACCGTTCAACATCATTGAAAATATGAATGATCTAAGAAAATTAATCAGTCACCTTGTGATACTATATATTATAGGGTACTAACATGCTCCGTGTAGATTTCCTCCTCGAGATCACCGTGAAGAAAGACATTCTTCACATCCATATGATGCACCTCTTATCCTCTTGTTGTTGCAATGGAGAGAGCTATTTGAATGGAATCCATTTTTTCCACTAGAGCAAAAGTCTCATCATAGTCAACACCATGTACCTGTTGAAAACATTTTGCTACCAATCGTGCCTTATCGACTAACTTGGTCATTTTTTACTTTCTTGGTCTGGTAAACCCATTGTTTCTTAATGAGCGAGTTATATTCCTCATCCATTTCTGCTTCCCATTCAGGATGTCCAACTTCTTCTGCACAAGTCTGTGGATAAGATGCATGCATCATATAATCATGCATGGGCATGCATGGCTCCATAGCAAAGAGTGCTGGTGGATCTTCCTCAAACTGACGTATAGAGGCAGGATCATTAAGGACATCACTCTTGCTACGCAATTTTTGTGTTTAAGGTGGTCGAGAATCTTCCGAACTACATGAGGAAGTATGATCCTGATGTTTAACAACTACTGGTCCAACAGGTGTCACGGGAAAAGGCTCATCTTCATCAAAATTCTGATATGAAGTTTCATCTGCATATTCATCAATGAGTGGTGATGGAAACTTGGTAACAAGTTCATTTTCTAGTGCATGCAAACTATCTTCGTCAAACTTTACACTCCTTTCAGTAAAGAGCTCTTCAATTTTTATATCAAGCAATCTGTACCCTTTGACTTCATCACAATATACAAGAAAAATTCATGCCTTAATTTGAGGCTTCAAAGCCTTTCTCTTTTTTATAGGAATGGAGGCCCATGCTTTAGATCCGAAAATGCAGAAATGACTCACTTCAAGTTGCATGCCATTCTAAGCCTCAAAAGGTGTTTTTCTAGTAACACATTTATGAGGATATCTATTATGGATGTATGCAAAATTGATATCTTGAACCCACAATTTTGACAAAAGAGATCTTGCATGCAACATGCAATTGGCCATCTCTTTCAGAGATCGATTCTTCCTTTCAGCCACCCCATTTTGATGTGGAGTGTAAGGAACTGTATCTTGTTATTGTGTGCGTGCTTCATTACAAATATTCTTGATATCTTTGTTGACATATTCAGTGCCATTATCTTTCCGAAGTATCTTGGTTGTGTTTTCCAGACTAATTTTCCACATGCGCTTTGAAAATATTTAGATGTTGAAAATATTCAGACTTGAGTTTCAAGAAGTAAAACCAAGTGAATCTCGTGTAATCATCTATAAATTACAACACGTATCTTACTTTTCTCATTGAAATTACTAGAAATGGACGCATCAGATCACTATGTACAAGTTCCAAATGTGAAGAGGATCTCCATGCATACCACTTCTCGAACTTGTCTTGTGGATTATTTCCAAGAGCACATCCATTACAAACACTATTTGAAATTTCAATGGTCGGAAATCCTTTGACCATACTTTTCTTGCTAAGTTGTTGCATATATATGAAATTCAAGTGCCCAAATATCTGATGTCAAATCCTACTTTCTTTATTTGCATGTGTAAGTATCAAAATAGAATCTCATTGAGGAACAAAATGAGAAAATATATACAGACAAGATTGATCATTTACCTTGCGAGATGAAATATTCAAGTTGGTTTGCATGTCATAAATTCTCACGGAATACAGGGTAAATTCCACTTTCCTTCCGGTACCTGTGTGTGTCATCTAATAAAATGAAAGAAGATTCACATAAAGCCTTGGCATGTGCAAGACATTCTCAAAACTTCCATATTTGAATCTCTTCCTTGTTCAGTTGCTTCAACTACAGAATTGTCCCCCATGAGAATAGGAGGTCCTCGGTATGCATGTAGAGAAGAAAATGATTCCTTTGAAGAAGCCATATGATGTGAAGCTCCTGAATTGATGATCCATTCTTTCGGTGTAGAATGAAGAGCAATCAAAGCATGCCCATTACCCATCGTTTCTTATTGTTTTTCCTTTGTCTTCTTCTTAGCACTTTTTGGAATGCGATGACCAAGATTATTTCCCATCAGATTAATAGTCTTCGGCATGCAAGAGGATTCAAGATGATAACCTCTATTACAATAAGGACACTTCAAGTTTCCTTTCTTTCCCTTCTTACCCTTGGAGCTGGAAGAATCATTTGGAGGTTTTGGATTTCCACCCTTTCTTGGATTTGGATCTCTTGCCTTTCCTTTGCCTTTGAATTTTTGATTTGGTTTCGAGTTGGACTTTACATTCTCATGATGGAAAGTGCAAGTGCATTTAGAGACTTTAATGAACCCATTTTTATGAGCTTATCCTGCTCATGAATAAGAGACTCGATAAATGCATCAAATTTGGATATTTTCATTTTTCTCCAGTTGCAAGTCTAACGGTATGAAATGTAGAAACGAAAACAAGATATTCAAGGCCTAATTTAGACAAAATAGAAAGGATCAATTGACATTCATACTTGGATTTATTGATCTCGCAATCATGTAATTGTAGAAGCAATGATTTAAATTTCGTAAAGAAACCTTGAATCTTCTCAAAGCTATTTGGATCTAAGGAAATTAGGTCATTTTCAAGAATATGAGCCTACATCTCATCCCGCTTTCCAAATAAATTCTCCAAGGTTGTCCAAATCTCATTCGGACTGTTGCATGTGTCCACATGGAAACGCAATGTTGGGGATATGGAAACCAATAGAATACCAAAAGCCTTGTCCATCTTGTTGAAGTATTTGGTTTTTTCAACGACGGAATTGGGTTTAGCTTCCATATTCATAACTATACGATACAATCCTTTGCCTCTGAGGTGAAGCAAAATCTTCGGCTTTCCTTGGAAGTAGTTATACAGAGTAATAATTTTTGAAGATGAGAACTCCATTTTTTTCACCTTGTACCTGTAGCAACAATTGCGGCAGTTCTCCAATATTTTGATCTACAAATCAAATCTTCAAAAAGTTTGTTCATGCAACTTCTCGAGACCCCTGTAGGTCAGATACCATGAAGAGTTTTTCCATTACACTAAAACCCGTAGATGTTGGTAAAATTATAAACCCGTAACTAGGATCCCCAAAGTGGGAATTACAGATTCCATAGAGAGGTGGTGATTACTCCAACAAGGTTTACATACAGAGTTTTGCAAGTGCATTTACGGTCTGCAAGTTCAGTGTTATGTCCCATATACAAGAATTTAATCATTATTATTAAATTCAGTGTATCACATGTACCAGAGTTTAATCACTATTATTGAATTTTGTGTAAATTTAAAATTATAAGAAATGAAGGAGATAACAAAGAGAGATTATTATTTAACATATTTTTATAAGTTATTATTCAATTTTAAAATATATAAATCATATAAATCTATAAATAAAATACTTATCTATCTATATATATATATATATATATATATATATATATATATATATAAACCATATAACAATTTTTTTTTAAACAATTAAAATAATTATGATTAATTATATAATTTAAATTAAATGAAAAACTCAAAATTGTATATTAATATTTATAATAAATTGGATAATTTATATTAAATATAACAAACTTGACATACAAGAAAATAATAGAAAGTATACATGTTAACTTCTTAATCCAGGTTTCAGAATTGTTTGAAGTATTTATTTCAGAATTGTTTGACGTACTGAAGTACTTAAACGAGTAGTCTAATTATATAATAAAATGTTAAACTCAATTAAATTATTAAAAAAAGTTATATGTATATAATATTTATTCCTTGGATATATATATATATATCCACCTTATAACCTTCCATCCAAGTACAAATACATGTAAAAACAAGTAGGGAAATTTTCTACCTCGTAGCTTTATATTGTTGACCACAATATGGATCTGTTTTATTGGCGATCCCACATAGTAGATAGGTAGACATATGGTAAAGCTTTCATAAATGATGGACTTAAGTTTGTATAAAGATTTCATAAATGGTGGATGTAAGTTTGAACATAGCATTGCACTCACTAAACTTTTTTTCGATTACTTTGGCAACTCTCAACTAAATAAAATTCTGCTTCA